>CM070565.1:46012662-47212662 GCA_036346405.1 Phyllostachys edulis
TCACGTTCCACCTTATAAAGTGGTGCAACTCCCCTTCATCCCTCCATATGGGACTAAACAGTTTTAGCACTTGCACATGGGCCTTTGAGATTTTCCAGGAATTAATAAGAATTAAAATTGGGCCCAACCTGTATTAATTCCAACACATTTATGTGCAATACTGGTAAATTTGTAATAGCCCCAAAATTAGGATCGCTAGAATCTTTACAACTGTCCGTGATGTACAAGCTAAAGTCGTGGTTTCACAAGCAAGCAAACGTTTACAACAAAATCAGACTTTTATTATAGTAGTTAAGGCTTATCACCGCTTTGAAAGCGTAAGTGGGCATCCAAGCCCAAATATAATATATTACAATGCAAAAGTGTGCCGAAACCACAGGCAAGCTTGGGCGCAAAAGAGACCCTAATACCAGTAGCAGTCACCGTCTAACGGTTCCTCCTGCTCGTAGAGATCACCTATATCTTCCCAAAATTCTTCTCTTGATGATAAGCAAGAATGAGTATAACCACCGTACCTAGCAAGTTGCATAGGAAATTCTATTTAACTATATGCTAGGATTATCAAAGGAATGATACGGTTTTACCAATTCGGTATGTGTGGAATGCAACAGCTTGAATTTAAAAGTCAGACAATATTTAAAAACAAGAAAACAAGAATAAGTCTAGCCACGTGGGTTTACAACATACGAAATTACCAATTAACATCTGTAAAGTCTACTTATGCATTGTATATTGAATCACCCATAAACACAGCTTCATTAACAGGAAGCACAAAGGTATTCAATACCATTGATCTATACTCCGCAGAGTTGCCCAACTTTACCCATAAGATGTCTCATACTCATATCGCTGTCAAGCTATACGCAAACTGATAGCATGTGGTGAGTTGAGATAACAATGTTTTTTCACCGCTCAACCTTTCTAGTCTCTACTCGTAGGTTCAAGGTCCATATGCCTTGAGAGACCATCGACCAATGGTGGAATCGCAGACCGAGGTCGACGGGTCCATACCATTGTGTAGTTCAAATGAGTGCCCTAATGAGTCCTCTCTCGACTCACCCCACCCATGACTACTCTTATTACACAAGAGCAGTTGACTGCCTGTAGATATTCAATTGGAAGAGCAATGTACTAAGCCAAGTTGGTTAAACCACGTCTGTGGTTGAGCGAGATCTGTGTCTGTTTATTTGGCACAAAGTTCTTGTCTTTACTTAACATCCAGTGAGGTGATGGACCATTTACCAACTTGTGGCCATCCACCCTAGATCTCACCGATGTCTCACTTTTATCAAGTATATAAGGTTGTCCATCCTTCTGGTCTCAACCCTCAACTTTCCACCAAAACCTATTGGCTCAAAGCCAACCTTCCTTATCGTTGTTTAGAAATGAGTTTTTGTATGATATTGTGGAATATTTGCTATTATTTTATGTGGACTAAATTTGTCAAGGTGAATATGGCCTACAAGAATGGGTGGTTTGATATGTGGGGTGAAGGGTTTTATCTATTCAACATGGCATTCTAAAGTATTATTTCTTTATTGAAATAATTGGCTAAAGTATACTAATGAAAATAATAATATGAATTATATGGAATGTAGGTTCAATATGTTCAAGGTATGCAACTTGCCTCCTTGCTCGAAGTCCTCGAAAAGTCCTGTTGCTTTTATGTCTTGTCCGGTGGTGTCCTAAGTCGGCTCATCGGAGTCGAAACCTAGTGTAAGACACAAAAACCAAATAAAAACCTGGCTCGACAAAGAATGAGCCTGAAAAATGAATCTAACTACAACAAAAAAATATATAAAAAGAGATAAAGAAACAACTAAAGAGGTAAAAAGATTTATCGGGAGTTTGATATGGCTGAAAGGATCTAAGAATGGGCTTTATGGGTTCGAGACTATCAGAATGGATATAAAATGTCAATTTAGGGTTTTGATGAATAGTGACCATTTACTGGTCACACTTAAGAATAAATTATGAACAGTAATTCACCACTAATCTTGATTAAGAAATCGTAATCTAATTCACTGTTTTCGTGATATGAACGAAAGAACCGATGAACAAAGGCATAAATTTGAATGTAAGGAACGAACAAGATCTGTCTGCGTGAACAATGTGATGGTGTTTTGAAATGAACAGTGTATGGCTCATGAACAGTGGTGGGCTACCACATTGGGTCGGCCCAATTGGCCTCGTTGGTCGAAGGCCCAAACGGCCCGATTCGCCCGGGCCTTTAAAGGCCTTTGGGGCGCCGCGAAGGCCGAGCTCTTCTGCGCTATCGAGCGGGCGGAAAGAGCAAAGGCGATGGGACGGCAGACTCCGGCCAAGATGGCGGCATGAGGGAAAGGTGGTGTGGGGAGACTCCACCGGTAGGTGCCTCCCCTTGGGGGTTTTTTTTTGTGCACGAGATTGGATTTTGGGGCTGTGTTCTTGGTTTTGGGGTGGTGGCAAGTGAGTGAGTGGGCGGCGTCGGTGAAGTTTCATGAGCCGAGGCCGAGGGGTAGGGAAGGGGTCCCGGAGGAAAGGAGAGGTGTTGGTGTGTTTGGATGGGAAGGTTTTATGGGGAGGGTGAAACCGCTACGGCTTGACAGAGAGGGAGCGAGAGGCGGCAGCCGATTCTTGGCAGCTTTGGGGACGAAAGAGGTGGGGAGAAGAGTTTGGTGCAGTGATGAAGGCCGAGCTTGCGGTTTTATAGCCGGTGGAGGCATGGGGAGCAAGGTGGCGTTGGGCATGATGGCGACGTGCGGTGGGGGCTAAAATGGCGTAGCGGCAGGATGAGGTGGGGGCATGGGCGTCTTGCAGGCGGCGTCGCGGTGGCTCGCCTCCTCAGGCGAGCTGGGGGAGGTGGCACAATGGGTCGCAAGGTTGCGACGCGATATGGCGAGCAACGTGGGCTTCGGCTTGGGGCGGGCGCCGCATTGAAGGCAGAGGGGGAGGTGGCACGGCGAGGTGGCAGTACACTGGTGCGGCTTTAGCACGGAGCGGCGGCCAGAGAGGTGGCGGGCAGCGCCTCCTATGAGACGACGACGGCGAGGCGACGGGTGGAGGCGGTTTTGGTGAAGCCGCTCGGAGAGGGAAGACAGGAGGGCAAAAGGGAAAGTGGGGATTTACTGGGTTTTGCTGAGATGGAAAAGAAAACGAATTTCAAACCAAGAACTCAAATTGAATTTGAAATCTTGAAATTTTGCAGATGTTTCAACGTAAATTGCTGCAGTCACCATAGTCCACAGGACTCGATGGTGCAATGCATTGCCCAGCGTGACGACGGTCGACAGCAGGAAGAGGAAGCAGCAATGCAACTGCACAAAACCAACGACGACACACCAAAAATAAGAAACGAGGCCGTGCCGAAACCGTGGAAAGGTCTCCACGCGTTGGCATCCCCTCAACAAGCGGCGTCGGAAGCTTGCGACCGCTCCGCCGCGCACAACGGCTACGGAATCTCTCGCGCCCGCACAGCCCCACCCCGCGCGTTCCACACTTCGTTGGCTGTTAAGAACCAAAAAGACCCTAATTTTGGCGCCATCGCACGACGATCAGCTCGACCGAGCAGGCACCAAGAGGTTTGCTAAGCTAGGCTCGCCACCGATTTAAGCTTCTCCGGCGCTTCCCGCCGCACCTCGGTTCTTCCTTCGTGGTAAGGATCCACCCCCTCGCTTCTTCTTGTGCTCCGCCGGCGTCTCCCCGCGGTCCGACGAGCCAAGAACCAGAGGCAGAGGCCCCCCATTTTAATTTGCCGCCCTTTCCTAGATCCGTTTAAGAGCCGCTCCATCCATCACTGTCGATTTCCACGATTTTTCTGCATTTGCATCTGGTGCATGCGTACGAGGTGAGCTCGGCCCGAAGGAACTGCTGCATATCTCTGCTCCAGGGAGAAAAAAACCAAAAAAGAGAGGAAGGAACAGAAAACTGTCGCTTGTTTTTCGTAGTTGCGTTTCGGTTTCGAGGGTTGGGCTCAGCATTTGGTAAAGGAGGCGCCTTTCGATTCTGATCGGGTGTCTAATTCATGCGCCTGCTTGGCTCCTTTCCGTCTCCAACCGTCGCAATTTGATACTACTTCTTCAAGGCATTGGGCTTGTTCAGAGCCCACGCGGCCTTTCGTACCGAGTTGTAGCGTGTCAGGTTCCCCTCGCACGTCCGAGGCCATGTCGTCGGCCCGGGCCACCCTTTGCGCGGCGGCGAGGGACGAGCAGGAGCTCCTCCCGCTCCACCCGGATGGCGTCCGACCGCCGCATTGCGCCGCGGAATCCATCATGATCTTCCTCACCGCGCCGGGCCTCTCGGTGATGCCGATGCGGGTCATGGCGTCCGACTCCATCGCCTCCGTCAAGCTCCGGATCCAGACGTCCAAGGGCTTTGTCGTCAGGAAGCAGAAGCTCGTCTTCGACGGGCGGGAGCTCGCCCGGAACGACTGCCGCATCCGGGACTACGGCGTCGCCGACGGCAACGTCCTCCACCTCGTCATACGGATCTCAGACCTCCGGCTGATCACCGTCGTGACCGTGCACGGCAAGAAGTTCAGGTTCCACGTCGAGCCCGGCCGCACCGTCGGCTACGTCAAGCGGCAGATCGCCAAGAACCGGCTGGACCCGCCCACCCCGACGACCAGAACCTCGTGCTGGAGGGCGAGGTGCTCGACGACCGTCACCTGATCCACGACGTCTGCAGGAGCGACGGCGCGGTGATCCACTTGCTGGTGCAGCGGTTGGCGGAGGTCAGGGCGAAGCCCGTAGAGCGGGACTTCGAGGTGTCCATCGTCACCCGCAATGCCGGCGATACAGACCACTCGCCGGAGATGCAGCCAATGCAAAGAGACTTTGGGATCGAGCCAGTCATTGTCAACCCGAAGGCTGCGTTGCCTTCAGTGATTCAGAACCTGATGGGCGCCGTGTTCGCCGGGTTGGAGAAGGGGAACACCCCGATCATGTCGTCGGAGGGCACGGGGGGAGCTTATTTCATGCAGGACGCGTCGGGACAGGAACACATTGCTGTCTTCAAGCCGGTGGACGAGGAGCCCATGGCGGCGAACAACCCTCGCGGCCTCCCTGCGTCATCCACCGGCGAGGGGCTCAAGAAGGGGACGCGCGTCGGCGAGGGGGCCTTCAGAGAGGTTGCTGCCTACATCCTTGACCATCCTTCCGGTGGCCGGCGGTCATTCACAGGACATGGCGCCACCGGCTTTGCCGGTGTTCCCCCGACCGCGCTTGTCCGGTGCTTGCACACAAGTTTCAGGCAACCTGAAGGGAACCAGCCAGTGTTCAAGCTCGGATCCTTGCAAGCGTTCGTGAAGAACTGTGGAAGCTGCGAGGACATGGGACCTCGTGCCTTCCCGGTTCAGGAGGTTCACAAGATCTGTGTCCTGGACATACGGCTGGCCAATGCAGATAGGCATGCTGGTAACATCTTGATCTGCAAAGAGGAAGGATGCGGCATGTCGCTGATTCCAATTGATCATGGATACTGTCTTCCTGAGAGCGTGAGTCTGACAGTTTTTCAGCTTGATATCTATGCTCATCATCAGCAACCAAGTGATTTTATTTTGACTTGACACAGTCGTTTCGTTCGTGATTATATCTGCAGTTTGAGGATTGCACGTTCGAGTGGCTCTACTGGCCTCAATCTCGCGAGCCCTTCGACGACGAGACTGTGGAGTACATAAGATCCTTGGATTGCGAGGAAGACATTGCCATTCTCTTGTTCCATGGCTGGGGGATATCTGCCAAGTGTGCTCGCACCCTGCGCGTCACTACCATGCTGTTGAAGAAGGGCGTCGAGAGAGGCCTCACCGCGTTCGACATCGGAAGCACATTGTGCAGGGAGACTCTGACGAAGGAGTCTAGGATCGAAGAAATCGTCCGTGAAGCTGAAGATGGAGGAAACGAAGAGGCTGCGTTCCTGCAGTCTGTCTCGGAAATCATGGACCGTCATCTCGATGAATTATCCAAGCAAAAGTAGTAGTGAGATTGGTTACCCCCTTCCCATATATATATATGACAAATAAAAGGGGAACACGAGAAAGAGAAGAGGCACTACTGACTCATCGAGCATATCGTCTGCAGAGCTCGAGCGCAATTGAAAAAATAGTGCCGCGGAAGGTTCCTACCGTGCATCCAATTTACGGGAACCAAAAAAATCGGTGATGCGCACAGTGCTAAACAGCATTAAACAGTTCTAAACAGTGGTTGCTACAGTGATTAATAGTGCTAGATAATATGCACAAATAATGCAAAACACTGCTAAATAGTGCCCCGATGTGATGCAGAGCGTGGTAGCTGCCTTGCCGTGGTCTGGGAGAGTGATAGGTGACTTATCTAGTCTTCCGTGATACTATTTTTATAATTATGTGCAAGCATGCTACTCACTTCGATCAAGTGTGTCAGTAAGTAATGTATATGTGCATGTTACAGATATTAGCCATCTCGAACACCGTGTTAAATAACGTAGTAAATCATGATAAGACAATTAACCAATCACCAAACAATAGACAATCAGCATAAAGACAATAGATGAAAACACAATATGAAGGAACCTCTTTATCCATTGATCAATCTCTTTCTGTGTACAGGGAGGTCCTATTTATAGACTAAAACCCACCTTAGTGGGAAAAAAAGGGTCGGAGAAAAGAGTGCATTATATCCGCAAGCTGTATTGCATTGTTGCTTCGTTAAAAACTTTTATGTGAGAAATCTTCAGGAAAAACTCACTAAGGGGAAAAGAGTGCAACCTCTTTACCTTCTAGGTTAATCTTCGGGATTAAGATAAAACTTTAGGACTTTAAGTGGATTATGATTCAAGGGATTCTCCCCCTGATTCCTGCAGCTCTCCAAGCCGCTTCATTCCGATACCACAAACGCATCGTTGAAAACTGAACATAGGCAAAGACTTAGTAAATAAATCAGCCAGATTTTTACAAGATCTAGTTTGTAGGATCTTCACCTCATCGTTCTTCTGGAGTTCACGAGGATAGAAGAATTTGAGAGCAGTATGCTTTGTGATATTACTTTTAACATAACTCATTTGCATTTGTGCAACACAAGTAGTATTATCTTCAAAGATAATTATGGGGGTATTGACGGTGTTAATGCCACAATACTTCGGATGTGGATAGGCACACGTCTGTTGAGACCCAAAATGCATCTCGAAAACCTCTGTGTTTTCGAACTAGTCCAGATCGATAGCTAGCTCACACATGAAACAAAGTTGATGAAATACCATCCATTTATTCGATTTAACTAAAAGATCTCAAAGTAACAAATAATAATAATAACTGGACCTTATGGTCAACGTTTACTTAACTTACCACGCAGGCTAAAGAAACAAATAAAACTCTTGCAATGAACAAAACTCTTCAAATGGCTAATCAACATGCCCACAGCAATCGAGTGGAGAACGATCCTAATCCACAAAACCTTCATAGTCCTCCTTGAAAGAACTCTTGGGCGACTTGATATTCTTCAACTCATCGATTAAGCAATGGGCACAAGCTATGAGTACTTTTGAATGTACTCAAAGAAACCGTAGAAATATGTATGCAAATAGTATTCATGCATGGCCCGACAAAGATTAGTTGTATGGTTCTTTGCGAAAATGATGATACACGGTGGGCGATCTTCCGATAGGTTCGATTGATTTAAATGCGTGAGGACGTTGACGCTTTGAGGCTTCGACCCGCAGATCGTCACCTCGCAATTCGCTACACCCGCATGATCGCTGCGTTATCAACCACGCTTGCACGCGATCGACCTTACCACGAGGGTTATGATTCGTGCAAGCAATCAAAGCAACTCATAAGAACAAGGTAGGTGCAATCTGAATTATATTGCGAATATAGATGAAGTTCACAAGTGGGGTTCTCAAACCGAACAAGCTAAACCGCAAAGTGGCGAATAATCTAAGAAAACCGGCTCTAAAGCGTGGCGGCTCTGCACATATATAAGGGGAACGTGAGGAGGTGGGAACCCTAGGGCGGCAGAATTGTTCATGGCATGCTGTTCACGTGAACAGTACGGCCCCCTAGGGTGATCGGCCATCACATGGGCCTTATGGGCCAAGTCAGCCCATATATTACATAGCCAGTGGGCCAATAATTGGTGACGCAACACCATGATATGTAAATGCAGCGCCATGGCATGTAGCTGTAGCTTGGCTTGTAGGAGTAGAAGTAGCGTGGTCCAATTGGATAATATGGTATTGCAGTGGCTGCAAGTCCAACTGTGGAAGATTGAGTTGAAGTAGTAGTTGTAGGTCTCCTTGAAGTGGTCGTAGACCCTGCAGAGCTGGTCGTAGGTCTTCTGCAGAGCTGGTCGTAGGTCCTGCAGAGCTGGTCGTAGGTCTTCTGGAAGTGGTCGTAGACCCTACAGAGCTGGTCGTAGACCCTGCAGAGCTGGTCATAGGTCTTCTCAAAGTCGTGGTTGTATCCTTAGGGTCGATGTCCTTATCAGAAAGCAGTATTTGCGATAAATACAATAAATAGATTAAAATGCGTAGTTGTAAACAATAATAAATAATTAAACAATTTTTTTGAAACAACCAGTGAATTTTCCCATTCACTTCCCAACCAAACCAATGATAAGTGAATCCCCTATTCACTAATCGACACAAACCCCCAAGTGAATGATATGTTCACCAAACAAACATTATATTCATCAAGTGAACTTCCCATCCACACTCCGACTCATTTTAAAGAAACTCTATCTCCCGTGTGAAATCCCCGAGTACATCTATAACCGCGGACACGGCTATTCGAATAGTTTTACACTCTGCAGAGGTTGTACAGCTTTCCCCACATGACACGACTTCTCTAGTTTGTTCGGCATATATCTATGCCACCGCTCACTACCTTAGGTAAACAGTCTAGAGCACGTGACAAGGCCTTTACAAAGCTCCTTCTAACCCGTTTCGCCCACTAAGGATTCAACATGAATGTCTTTTCGACTGCACGGGGGCCCCTCTTGCGCCTCGTGAAGAAACGTTTCCCATAACTCACACTTTCCACGACAGAACCGAAATTAAGACATTGCTAATTAGTTAGCCAGGTCCATCCCATGCTAGACATGTGGTTGTACGGTTAAGGCCTAGTTCAATGGCGCACAGGATTAAGTCCTTGGCAAATTACTCAGGCGAGACTACCACAAACCCACAACATGTTACATCCACATCCCCACTATCCACCAACCACTCGCCCAAGTGAAAACCATTTTGTTTAACCAAGACCCATGACTCACCCCATCATGGTACCCACAAATTTTAACAAGAGTGGCTCACCACCACGATTCCATATATCATTAAGTCAAGATTAATCATTATAACACATGTGATGATAAACCCATCGTATCTAAGCTGAACTAAGCATTAATACGCTACCCATATTGGCAATATGAATATGTCCAACTAAAATTATCCACGCTAGGGTGACAAAGGATTCATGGCATTTAAATAATCAAAGGAGGCATAATGACAATAGGTAATAACTAAACCCAAAACAATTCGTATAAAAATAGCATGCAATTGTATAAAACAATAAACTTTTGAAATCATAGATTCAATATGATCAAAGGACTACGGTTTGCCTTGAAATAAATCCTAGGATTGATCTTTATCTTGATATACTCCTCCTTGCTCAAAGCTTCCTCAAGTATCAACGTCTAATCGCAAACAAGCCAAATAAACCAAATAAATAAAAATAGAGGCAAGACAAACTCCAAAAATTAATTAAAAATCTCAGATAAATAGATCTCGAATTTAGATGAATTTAGAAATTTGAATGGACTTAATCGGAGTTCGGATGCAAAAGATATAGGCTTTGGAAGATTGAAATCCATGAAATAACCCTAAAATGATTTATGGATTAATCCGAATTATTTTCCTATTGGAAAACCTGAATTATGACGTATGGCTGACATCAGCGACGATTTTTCCGCCAGAAAGAAAATAAAAAGAACTCCACCTGACAAGTGGGACCCACAGTCGGTGTAATGGCTCATGGTAGACTTGGTTCACCGAGCTAGGGTTGGGATTGATCTGGATCGCCACGCGTGGTGGTGGACCGAGCTCCACGCGAAACTGGCGAGGCTGAGGCTGAGGTGGCGGGTGGTGGGGGTGACACGGCTTGGCAATGAGGTGGTGGCACTCGGATCCTAACGGTCCCGGCGATCGGCGGCTCACCGACGGCGACGGATAGCACGGGGAGGTAGAGGGCGTGACGGTGATCACGTGAAGGTGCGCACGGGTGCTTGGAGACCTACGCAGCGACCGGCGACGAGGATTAGGCGGTGGCGAGATCTCAGGCTCGACGGATCTGGGGCTTCGGTGAGCTTCGGACGAATCCAAGGCCACCAGGAGGTAGCCCTGGTCCTTGCGAACTCGAAGAAGGCGGCGGCGAGGCTTGAGCGGCTTTGACGGTGGAGGACGAGCTCGACAGAGTTGCGGCGGTGCAGAGCTTCCTCGGCGAGACTTGGTGGCTAGGGCTTCGCTCCGGGGTCGAGGCGGCCGGGTATGGGATGCGGAGGGTGCGGGCTCCCGGTCCCCTTTTAAAGCCCTGGCCGGGAGAGTCCGGGGTGGCTACGCGAGGAACGTGGCGCGACGGCGAGGCGGCTTCGACTCGGACTCAGGAGTCCTGGAGGTTGACGACGCTGACGTGGCAAACAGTCCCACTGGCAGCGACAGCGGCTGGGGAGCGGACGAGTCGCATGCGACGCGGCAGCGACTAGCAGGTGGGGTCACGCCTACGTCTTGTGAGAGAGAGAGGACGAGCGGTCAGCGGGAACGGGTCGAAAGCGAGGAACACGAGTACCGCACAGAGCGCGGCAGCATGAAAAAAATGGGCCGGCCCACCTCGATACGAGATATTAATAGTTTTTCTTTTAGAAAATAGCAAGAACTCCAAATAAAACTTGTTAAATAGCACATGACCTCGGAAAAATTCTAGAAAATATATCCAAGCTCATAAAATCCAAATAAAATAATTTTGGTAATAGTTGATGTTAACATTAATCATGTTAAATTGTTTTTGAACTCGAAAAATTCAGATTAAGCTTTAACTTTACCGAAAAACTCAAATGGTTATTTTTCTTTTAAAATTTTAAATGCACCAAATTTTTGGGATGTTACAACGTCTGAGCCAAACACATTTAAGTGAGGCTTCATATAATGCTATAATCTCTGAGTGGTTGGTAAAAAATAGCTACCAAGGTCTACTTAGATGACCGCCAAGAGATGGCTGCACCACTACAAAGTAATATAAATCTATTCTGGAATTTTGCACTATAGAAATTTGACAGATATCTTCAAGATTTAGTAATGATCATCAGGATCTATGTATGATCTTCATGATCTTTGCATTGTTGACCAACTGGATCTAAACTATTAAGTGGTAAAACATTCAAGGTGAATTTAACCAGTAATCATCGTATCAACAACTTCTAGGCTTGACTAAGATTTTTAAAATATCAAGTATAATAAACAATGTTTAGCAAATGCTCCCCTTGAGGAAAACTTCTATTGAAGTCTTGTTGCTCTAATGTCTTTCATATATTTTTTTTTAAAACAACATAGGTAAGTATATTGTGATCAAATCAACTAGATTACAACAATGCAGAGTCTTACATACAGATATCCTATTACTCATCTAGAGATTTTAGGATAAACACTATTCAGGAGTTGTGGAACTCGGGAGCGAAGGATCCTGGGTTTTCTGTGCTTCATACACTAGTCCAGGAACCGTTAGTGTACACATTCAAACAAAAGAGGATAGCACAACCATAACACATGATTCACTCCTAATAATTTAAGTTCGTTACAAAAGGAGTATAAAGACAATAAACAAAATACAGCGGAAGCAAAAGTAGTAAGGTAGACCACACGATTCGCCACATGCAATCGTGTGGGGGTATAGTCTAGTCGTCCAAGTTCTTATTCTCCTTGTAGTACTCCTCTCCCACTCAACAATTGTATTAAGAAAGAGTGAGTACAAACAATCGTGCTTCGTAAGTTACACCCAATAACATATTATAATGCATGCAAGGATCTAACAACTAAGGCTTATATGGTTCAATTTGCATAAAGCGATATTTTCCATTTAAATATTCATACTAAGTTCTAAAACGGTTTACTCTATAACTAAAATTTATTTTCTAAATCTCAAGTTTTATAGTGAGATAACATTCATCAACGAGTGGTGAAAGATACCTTCCTATCACATGGCAAACCACCCAATTTCCCAATTGAATAAACTATCCAACAACAATTCATAAAGTCTTTTGAAATCAAAACAAAATTCTAACTTTAAGAGGCTTTGCTTAGCATGTCCTAGACCGTGGACACGGCTATTCGAATAGTTCTTAACACTCTACAGAGATTGTACAACTTTACCCATAAGAGGTAATTGACTTATAATGACCGTTTGACACACTACCGAAGGTGTGCGACTAAATCATTATCACAAAGCCTTTACAATGCATCATCCCACCGTAGTCCCGCCTCGCTAAGGTTTCGCTTCCTTTGGAGAGAAATCTGTTAGATTTAAGCTTCCTCTTGCGTCATGTGGGAATACATAAAAGTAGGTCATAAAGACACCCACGGATGGCACAACAACGGTGAAATGATTCAAATTATTTAGTCAGATCCCGTCTACACAAGACATGTGGTAATACAATGGGGCTTAGCAAGATGCGGCTCAAAGACAAGTCCTTAACTGACTTGGACGACTTTTCAAAATAACCCCTGGGCATCGATCATAGAGATGACTCGATCCTGTGCATCAACATGCACCATCCAAATGTCCATTTCGCCTAAGTCCAAACCAATTTTTTGTATTTTATTTGCCAAGTTAAATCATTTTATAAACTTCCATGGTAAAGACAATACTGTAATATCATTTTAAATCATAGTTAAACTTTTGGCTAAATTCCCAAAAGTAAACACTTTTGGTCTAAGCCTTGTCTAAGCATCTTGTTTTTCAACATGTCTTTGCTCATACTAATGTATCACCTAGATTTTAACTAAGGTATCAAGGGATGACTAATTTAATAGCAAAGTTTGGTACGTACAAAAGAAAAGTGAACAACTATAAAGCTTAAAACAGGACTTTAAATTACTTGAATTTAAATAAGCATGCAATAATAATTTAAAAGCAAAATTTAAATAATTTAAAATACTAGGATTCAATATGATCAAAGGTGTAACTTGCCTTGCTCAAATGCTTGAGGATCTACTTCTTCGAATATTCGGTTTCCCCGAAGTTGTCGAAATCTACACGCGAAAAACGAGTTGAATTCAAATAATATTCAAATAAATTCAAATGAACTTCAAATTAAATAATTTCAGCATAGAAAGTTAGATCTTGATTTTAGATGAATTTAGTTGCATGAATAACTAGTGTTGCATGCTTTCATTATTTTGGTAGTTTCTAATTGTTTAAAACTAATTAATTAAGACAAACTAATTATGTAACTAATTAACCTCGCCAGCAGTACATGCATCGCATGATATTTTTCTTAACTACAAATTACAGATTTAGAACTAATTATTTATGTAACATTAGGTAAATTGGCTTTTAATGAAGAATTTACGAACAATAAAAAATTGCTACATAGTTAATACATAATTTTCTGAGCGAGCAAGTCTCATTTGCCAAAAAATGGCTTCTCCATAAATTGGTAAACGTAGCAAACCTAACTGCTTAAATACACAGTTAATAAATAATTTACCAACAACAAAAAATGGACGGAGATAAAAATTACCTGCTAAATCGACTTCTAACGACGGCGGTTAACAACGCTAAAATGTCCGCGGAAATATAGCCAACACAGAGAACAACTGAAATCGAGAGCGAAGCGAAGCGATCGATCATAAATAAAATCGACTTGGTTCCCTCTTCAATTTATAGCCGCTGTCAGACACAGGGATGCGATGGAATTGACAGGAGGAAGTATGGGTACGGGCGGTGCAATTAGAAGAGGGCCTGGATTTCACACTTTCTCCGAACGACATGTGACTTTTTTTCAGGTTTTTTTCTTCTCATGGGAACCGAATCGCACACGTCTTGGGGACGGGAGGAGGGCCATGAGGAAGCGAAGCAGGGAGGCCACGCGTCGGCCGGCGGGCAGGCGGCAACGCCATCGCTTGGAGGCCGTCTTGACAGCGCCACCAAGACGACGGCCATGCAAAGGCGGCGCGTGGTGGGTGGGGCGGTGCCGACGATGACCGTATGATCATGATGTTTATTTTATAAATAATTTTCTGATCTAGCTATTTTTATAAATGCGAAATAAAATCACATTAATACGGGCAAAAATTCTGCTACTCCATACACGGTATCCGAGTCCGAGGGACTAGGGAGTAGGAGGATGCAATTTACTCTCAGTCAGAGAGATCGAGTACCTGCCATGCCGGATTTGTCGGCAGAGGAATCTCGTCGAACAGCGACGGCTACGGTGGAATTATATCTCTGCATCCAATCACCTGACCTGACCGACACCAGTGACACAAGAGAGAATCGGTACTGCGCTGTACACCCATTTGATCACGAAGGCTGATTGATTTGATTCTCCCTAGCTAGCTGAAATTTGTGGTGGCCATCCACGAAGTCATACAGCGAGCCATGCTAACCATGTTTCAGTTAAGCAAAAAAAACTTTTGTATGGTAGCACAAACCAAACTTGATCATCTCATGCTCTCGTAATTTTTTTGGTCACATTATTCCCGTACTCACAATAATCTACTACTGTACCGATAGGATATCCTCCAGCACAATCTCCCTTCTCCAACATGCCTAAGGTGGTACATACATTTTTTTTTAACTAATTTATGGTTCCGGCTACAATTCCGAAATAAACACCACAAGATAAGTAAAAATTGAATGATTTCTTTAACTTGTTAAGAGGATGTGAGGATCATCTGGTTATTACTGTAAGACCGAGACTTTTCCTGTCTTATGGAGATAATTCTGGGCCTCAAGTTAATAGATTCTAAGTTAACTTCATCTAAGTGAGAGGTCTTTACTGAAATTAGAGCACCGGTGATTATGCGTGCCCTCCACCGCAAGTCTTGCATGGTTATCGGTTCTCTAAACAATTAAAGACCACACTTAGTGAGTTAAAATGGAATCCATGAACAGCGAGCATGAGGTCATGTTGGCTCCCAAGATCAGCGACCAACATACCCAAACTCACATACAACATTGATCACATCCATACAACATTCATACATTAATAGTTCAAAAGGCATACATCAAAGTAGTTCAAGTCTACAACTATTACAAGTGGCCGACCGGACAAATTCAAATCAGAACTTAAAGTAGCAGTGGAAGCAAAATAAATAAACCAAAAGTCCAGCATGGTATGCCCCATAAGCCATCGGCAACCGACTAGGAGTTAAATGATAGCACTACTCGTTAGTGTTGCATAAATCGACACTCACAAGCTCATCGGGCTCAAAGTCTTCCTCACCTAGACCCAGTAGACAAACTGGTTAAGTACAAAATTGTACTCACAAGTCTTACACAAAGATAAAATTAGTTATGCATAGAGGACAATTAAAGGATAGCATTAGTGGCTTTAGTTTTGCGAAAAACCGTAACAATTTTCCAACCTACACATACTAGTTTATCGATTGCCATTTTTAAAACAGATTTGAAGTAGAAGTAAATCATGTGATAAGTAATACAATGATAAACAAATAAATCAACAATAATCAAAGTGGCAACCCACTTTGATACATAAACATGCATGAACACCCGTTCATGCCGAATACCAAGTTGTACCCACAAATTTTAACTCAAAGTCTAACAATAGTAACCACATAACTCAAGCGATCGTCCATAACTGCGAACACAGCTATTCGAATAGATTTATCTCTGCAGAGGTGTACTACTTTACCCACACGACTCAATCAGCCGGTAAGCCTCCGGATAATGACACACTTCCTTAGGTATGTCGGCCGGGGAAATCAAGATTCGGTATTTTTCAGCAAGAAAATCCCGTTGAGTTAGACCACCCATGCGAGATGAACCCCAACTTAGTACACATGCATATAGCAAATGCTAAGCAAGCAAGCACGTTGTGTCGGAGGGGCCAGTGTGAGGTAGTTAGTATGTTTGTTTTCCTCAACATAAGTAATCGTGCTCCTATGCACAGTATATATCACACTGGGTTCCTAAGGAACATAGGATTTTACGGTCTCTATGTCCTCACACCACCTGCGGTCTAAAGTAATGAAACCTTCCCCTTACTTGACCGAACGGCACCTATATACCGCGTGTGATAGCACGAGTTTTACTTGAATTAGCGATGTTACCAAAGTTCGGTCCTTGTTGGTCCGGACAAGTCAACCACATACTCGATCTCATGCACGAAGGCACCCTCACCAACAACCACTTGTCCAGACCTCAAAACTCATTTAAAATGACAAAGTTTAACTCATAAAACGGATACGAAGATCTGAAATAAAAGAAGATAAGACAATGTGTGTTTCCCATAATTGTCGGGTTATTCCCGACAATCAATCTACCGTATCTAAACTTGCACGGCTAAGCAACTCGTAGAATATATTTAACACATCCTAACTTAAGCATGTTGATACTGAAATAATTCAAGGATAACTTCAATGAATAGGATATAACTAACTATACATCACAAAAATAGCGACATAGCAAAATAAGCATGCAAGCAATTATCATTACACTAACTTATCATAAATTGGGAGCAAATATGATGCAAAAGAAAGTTCAAATGATATTTGCCTTGCTAGTAGATCAGTTATTCACTCTCAGTGGCGTACGAGTCAATATCAAACGCTTCGGAATCAAGAGAAATAACGATATCGATAAACACCGAGAAATACTTCAAAAATCAAATTGCTCAAAAATGCATGATTTTTCTACAGTGGCTATTGCATGATTTTAGATGAATTTATGTGAAATAACTATTCTATTCGGAGTTAGTATGTGAAAGTTATAGCAATTTGAATTTCAGATTTCAAAAGGTCATTGTTCACGCAATTTAATTATTTGGTCAAAATTTGTAGAGCAGTGGGGGATACAAGGATTATATTGATAAATAGAGAATATTATTACAAGTCTAAAATATATGGGTTCATGTCATTTGGAGTTTTTATGAATTAGTTATGCATTTTCAAAGTTATCAGCATTTTCTATTGTAAAAATAACAGAGTTGTGGATCATTTTCCAAAACTATATTCTCTCCTATGGAAACATGTTTGCAACCAATTTTATAATAAAGTTCATTAAAAATAAAAATTATCAGCACTAGTTTCACCCAATTTGGAGTTGAGACGAAAAATTTATGTATTTTTAAAGTTATTTAAAAAATTTAGTGTGCAAATAATTCATTTTCAGATTTTCTAAGGCATTTAATACTTTTCTCACCGGGGTCTACCCTAGCCTTAGTCACTGACAGTGGGGTCCAGCGTACATTGCATTTTTCAATTAACTCCCGAATTAAATTTTCCTATTGACAGGTGGGCCCTACACGTCATTGATCTGGTTCATCAAATAGTGCGTGGACCTTCGGTCCGCAGCATAGTGCAAAAGATCTACGGGGCTGGTTACTATGCACTCATGGCCTCGGGCCCACATTTTATAGACTCGGGGCCATTAAGTGTCAATATTTAACCCAGTTAACTGCTGATTTGCCGACAAAGATTCGTTATTAATTACTGATCATTGCAATTAATCCCTAATGATGCTACAGGGATTATCAGGGCTTACGACAATAAAACGGCACAGCCTCGACATCGCCCCAACGTCCCGCCGGCAATGCGGTCCTTAGCGGCGTGGAGCAAGGCCAGGAACGGGTGCACAATAGTCGTGCGAACCTTTTCATACCGGTGGCAACCTCAATGGTGTCGTGCAGCGGCGGCGCGCCGGAAATGGGCGGCAGTGTGTTTCGGCCCAACGAGCATGTGCTAACTGAGGGCGAATTGAGCAAACTAAAGTGGGCATGAGCTACCCAGGGACTCCTGGAAGCTTATCGTAAAGAAGAAATGGTCGGGGAAAGCTCGGTGCTAGGTCGCCCACGGCAATGGCGACGGTAGCGCTAGGTGCAACGTGGAGAGGTCAACCAAATCGACGAATGACCATGAAAAGAGTCTTCGGCCGACAAAAAGGGGCGAATCCAAACTCCTGAGATCCGGAGATGAGCTTTGCACGGTGATGCCCCTCAGTGCATGCTCCGGACGCGCTCTAGAGTCGAGGGTGGCACTCCCGCGTTCCAAGCGCCAAGAAGATAGCGTAGGAGAGCTTCCTCCTCTTCCTCAGCTGGGAAGAGAAGTGGGCGAAAAGAGAGGGGTCGAGGCGGTTTTGTCCGAGTACAAGGACGAAGAATGGAGCGGTGTTAAGAGGCGAAGCGCTGCAAGTGGCTATCGTGGGCGGTGGGGAACGCCGTGGACGGAGGCGTTCAGAGCGAAGGCGTTGCGTGGAGCTCACGCTTTGTGGTGCGCCTGCCTGAGGAGGAAGACGACAATGCTGCGGTGGGGCCCGCTGTCAGCGATGGAAAACGAATGGGCGCGGTGCAACCCAGTGGCGCAGTTTGGCTCGGTCGGTGCCGTTTGGACCGGAAGGCGGTCTTGATCGATTCCTTCGGACCGTAGGTATAGAGTACACTTCCTTAGGTATGCCGGCAATGCTAAGTCCTATGAGATGTTTTTCAATATTGTATATTAACTACGAGTCGTCCGTATGGATAGAAACCCATACGTTGTGTCGAGTCATTATAAAGCGAAAGTCAACTACCCTATGGGGTAAAGCCTCGGACAACTACAATGCCCCTCGGTGTGGAGAACCTAGACAGGATTCCACTCCCGCACACCCATCACACATAGACACATTTCTTCTTTTTAACACAACACACGCACCCACCTCTTGCGACTCGGAGCTAACACACGTCAAAATACTAAGTCAAGAGGGGTTCCCAATACCCTCATGTGGATGCATGCAATAATGCTTGGTTCAGTGGGACAAGATGTTCGGTCCTTGTTGACTCGGGCACCAAGTACACACCCAATAGCACACCATCCGACCAATGTACCCAAGTCTAAAATATTTTATTTTTAGTTTTAGTTTTTTTCAAATATGATACATACATGAGTACCCCGACTCAAATATTTAAAGTGACATTGTAATGACCATCACCGAAGCGATGATCCCCAAACTACCGTTCTAAGCATTGCTAAGCGACAAAAACTCATATACTAGATATAAAGTGACTAGAGCCCATCCAGCGAGCTCTAAATCACAGCGGATATAAACCTAGGCTTAGTAGTAAATGATGGATATTTTCCTACAGTTCATTTAACTAATCAGGTAAACTATCGCGACTGAGAAATAATTTGTCAACATAGCATGCATACATACAGTTGAAACATTTGAAATATTAGTATGCGCAAATAATAGGATCAACGTGCATCAAAGAAAAACTGCTTGCCTTGCTGAAGATATTCCACTTGCTGCTGAGGAACACTCTCGTATTCAATAGTATTGTCGAAAAATATCGAAAGAATCGAGAAGAACCAATAAGAACGAATAACATTGAATAAACCAAAAAATCAATTTCATCAAACAAGCATAAAACTCACACAGCAGGTAGAGTATGATTTTAGAAAAATTTAGAAACAAAAATCATTTTATTTGGAGTTAAGAAGAATTTTCTAGGATTTTTCAAAGTTAAAAGAATTTTAGAGTAACAAAATAATCCTAATTGGAAATTAATTCTAACACCAACATTTTCTATGGTAGTGACAAGTTTAAAACCTATTCCAAGTTAAAATACAAAAAGAATGAAAACCAAGAAAATTGGTTTCACTCAATTTGGAGTTAAAATGAAAAAGATATGAATTTTTGAAGTTTATTGAATTATCGATTGCAAAAATAATTCAATTGAAATTCAAAAACATTAAATGCTTTTTATACCCGGTGCTGCCCTAGCAAAAGGCAATCACAGGTGGGGTCCAAGGAACAGTGCTCCCTTTTTCATTTAATTTCCGGAATAATTCGTACTAACAGGTGGGGACCACTTGTCATAGAATAGGTGCATAGCAGAGTGCATGGACTAGGGTCTACAGCACAGTTCTTTGGTCCATGGACCCGAGCTGTTGCACAGTCATCGCAGTAGGCCCCAACCATTAGTGTCCCCAAGGAGATCCTGGTCTAAAAGACTACGCATTAAACTCCTCGGGCCCGCATGTCACTCAGACATTCCTCAATTAATTTGTGGTTACTTAATTGTAATCATTGGTTAACCCTAAACTGAAAAGGATTTGGGCTTTAATTGAGCTGCTATAGCGCGGTCCATTTTCGGACAAGATACAGCGCTCCCGACATGATCTTGTCGGGCGTCTTGCCAACAGTAGGGCCCATGGTGGCACCGGCCAAAGGCCAAAACGGGATCGCCTTGACCTTGTGCACTCATTGGTGCTGTCGACGAGGTCTCCAGTGAACGGTGACCGCAGCGCGGCGAGGAGAGGCGGTGAAGGCGTTCGGCTGTCAAGCAAAAATGTGGAGTGATGAAATTGCAAGCCATAAAGTGTGCGCACGAGTGACTACTCAGTGTTAGGGACTCACCGCGGTGCCCCGGAGGTAGGGAGGTTGCCGAAGAAGGGCTGGTGGTGGTGGACCGTGATGGCGGCGGTGGCTTCACCGTAGGGGCGATAACCTGAGCAGAGATAGGGGCAAATAAGAGTAGGGGTAGCTTCAGTGAGTCCATAAGATGGTGTGAGAGCAAGGAATCGAAAAGGGGAGCTCCTCACCGGAGATGGGGAAGAAGAGTGTTGCCTTCAACCAGTTTTGAGGAATGACAAAATTCCAAGGTCCATGTAGATAAAACTCAAAATAAGTTGAGGGGAAACACTTCTAGCATTCCAAAACATAAGATGATGCGGTGAACGGAAGGAGAGCTTCACTGGTCGCCGAGAATGGTGATGATGGCGTCGCGGCCGAAAATGGGGAGCTGGAGCTTCCAAGCGCTCGGTCTTGGAGGGACAGAGAAGGATGTAAAGTGGTGACACATGGAGGTAAAGGGAGGTCCAGAGAGCAAGAGGGGGCCTTAAATAGGAGGGAGGTGGAGTTGCCGCGATGAGGAGCCGGCATGGGCAACGACACGCACAGTGCAAACACAAAAGCATGGGCAAGCTCGTGAGCATTAGGGGAGTTGATGCGCACGATGGCGTCAAAACCGGGGGTGCCTAGGGTGGTTTGCATGCGGGCGCTCGGTGGCGGTTCCATGGCGTGGGCGATGTGGCTTGGAGCGAGCCATGAGGAGAAGAAACACAGGTCGTAGGGTCCCAGGATAGTGGCCTGAGCGAAGGTGGCTTGGCCGGTGCGCTAAAATGGCTGGGTTGGACCAGACCAAGTCGGGGTTGGCTCGGTCGGACCAGAGGGCGGGTTTGGTCGGAGTTGGGTTTAGGTCGGAGGAACAGTGAATTTCAATTTTTGATAAATAGGCTAAGAGAAGAAAGGAATTTTTAGATAGAGTTTCTAATCTCCAAAATTTCTGAAATTTTTATGGGAGGTTTAGGACACTAGGAACAACATTGTATACATTTTTTTGAGATTTTTATGCACTGTATTTTCCTCTAGAAAAATCACAAGGTCTTGTCCTAGGGTTTTGACCAAGGAACTAATAGGTTTGACTAGCTGTTTTAAAATAGCAAGAAAAATCTAAAAATTATGAAAATTTTCAGATGAGTCGCTAGGATGATCTAGAAGCTAGGAAAAATAATTCTAGAAGATGATCACAAGATTTTCTTAGAAGTTTTCAATGATTATGCTTCTAATCAATGAAGCATTAGGTCTTTGAAATTGAGAAATCCTTTGAAAGAATTTTAGAAAATTCAAATGACAACATGAGGCATCAAAAGTTTTAAATTCTCCACATTTTATACATTTGAAATACAAACCATGTTCGGGATATTTGAGATATTAATCACCACGAAGAAGATTGTTGCTCTTCTAACTTCAAACCAGAACTTGAAGACTATAGAAACCTTGACCTAGAATATCAAAACCAAAAAAATTTATGACCATGAATCTTTTTTCTCATCAGGGCATCTAGAGGTCATATGACCAGTCTTCTTGCATTTATAGCGAGCGGGAGGATTAGAGCACCGAGCTTGATGATGCCGGTTATAAACATCTGAAACAAGTCCCTTGTCTTGAGATATGAGGACCCACAGATTGACCCAATATCCCCCAACCTTTCTTGAATCCTCCCTTTGCCAATGTTCACAGGATCATCCCATCGAGGGTAGATTTTGTCTTGATTAAATCAAGAATGACCCCTCTAATATTCCTCTAGTTTGCTCATCTCGTGAAATCCCCAATCATTGTTCTGCGGCGAGATTTCTATCGAACACCCCAAAGGGCGAACCCCAAAACCGGATCATCACAACAATGGATTTTTGGAGCGATACTGTTTTCATGTTTTCCCCTATGATCCTCTTGAACTCTCCTTTCGATCTTGATCTCTAGTCAATTTCTCCCAGAGATCGTCTTCTCCCATCAAATCGTCTTCCTCCATCCACTCATCGGGGGTGCTTCTCTAACCCACCCCCAACGTCGAGGGTATCTTCCTCTTCCCGATCCATCACCCCTACCTTCTTGCCTCGACAAACGATCGTTGCAATGGCGGCGGATCCCGAACCCTCCGCACAGTCCGAGCCCGCGACCCCAAGCGAAACACTTCGCTCGCTCTTGTGACGAACCCTAGCTCCCCCACACACACGAGTTTGGGAATCCAATGCCACGACGCGCTGGGTATCGGACGCCACGAGTGAGCATATAGATCAAAGATCTGTGTACCATGTCGATGGGCCAGCCCATCCTTGTTGAGCCCAGGAGAGCAAACGCTCGGCTCCAGCGATCCATGGCTGCCCACACCAGCTGTCGGAAATCCACCTTGATCGGAAGATCAGGGCAAGCCCGACCTGACACGACCTTTGCGCTTCGTGAAGACTCCGGAAGGAGTCTGTCTACTCACGGCAAGCGGACGCGAAGGACCTGCCCCTACATCGCCGGCGCTGGCTCCTTAGCCCTTCTCAGAAGAAGCAGCGGCTGAACCTTTGACATCTTCTCAAAAGGATTCTTTTGTTTCTCACTTTTAATTGTTCGCAGGCTTGAGGACGAGGTGGTGAAGACAGAGATGGAGCTTGTTCCGTACAAGTTTGCCAAGAAGCATGCCAAGTGGAGACCGAGGACGGCAATGTGAGGGATTTCTTTCCAGAGCATGTCGCAGGCATCCTCGTCTCCAAGCTGAAGCAGATGGCAGAGGAGCACCTGGGCCGCGAGATCAAGAATGCTGTTGTCACCGTCCCCGGTCACTTCACTGACTATCAAAGGCACGTCCTCACGTTTGCTAGCGTGGATTATGCCGGCTTCCGCGCCGCCATGGTCACCGACGAGCAGGTCGCCGCGGCCCGTATGGCCTTCACAAGAAGAGGAGCGACGCAAGGTCATCATTGTCTTCCGTCCTGGCGGGCGCACGGCCGATGCAGCCAAGTTCACGTTCCAGAACGGCACGCCTCATCTCCTCGCAGAAAAATTCGATCCTTATCTGGGCGGTACGTACGTACACATACAGCAGCGATGAACAGCTCCCAAGCAATTCCCCATATGATCCGTACATACATACACTTTAGAAATTCGATCTGAAGTTCAAAGATCCAATTTTGTTTTGTTGCAAGGAACGACTTCATGGTCGAGCTGATCAAGAAGAAGCATCAGACGGACTGACATACGCGAGGACGAGAGCGCTCTCCGCAAGCTGAGGGCGGAGTGTGAGCCTGCCAAGAAGCCATTGAACGGCCAAGAAGGCACCCTTGTGCACATCGAGTCGCTCTTCGACGGCGTGAATTAAATCTCTGAGCCGCTCACGCAGGCCAAGTTTGAGGAGCTTAACCCCGTGATCTGTTGGTCAGAGCCTTGGACATGGTGGATCGGGTGGTGATGGGACGTGCCCAGCCCGGGTGGAGAGCCGCAAGGACACTATCAACCACATCATCCTTGTCGGTGGCAGCGCGAGGATCCCAAGGTTGGCCAGTATTGATTAATTTGGTGATTTTAGAGTATTCTAGGATTTAGGGCTCAAAAGGGAGACATGTGAAATAGGGAAATTTCTGGATGATCTATCTCCATCGCCTTCTCTAGTATTCTTTACATTTTACAATCCCCTTCAAGATGGGACGAATACAGCGTACATACCTACCTTGCTACAAAATGCAGAAAAGACTTCTCCGGCAGTCCTTTCGTGAGAACATCCGCTACCTGACTAGTCGAAGTTACATACAACAGGCAAATTATCCCTCTATCAAGCTTTTCTTGATGAAATGACGATCAATTTCGATATGCTTTGTTCGATCACGCTGAACCGGGTTACTGACAATAATAATAGTTTCTTTGCTGTCACAGTACAACATCATAGGCTTGCACTTGTACAACCTCATCTCTGTTAAAATAATTTGAAACCACAACAGCTCACACACACCATGAGCCATAGATCGAAACTTGGCCTCTGCGGTCGATCGAGCCACAACATTTTGCCTCTCGCCGCCATGAAACCAAGTTACCTCCAACAAATATACAATATCTAGATGTCGAGCATCGATCATCCAATAAGCTAGCCCAATCAGCATCAATATAGCATTCAATTTGCAAGTCATTTGGCGGGTATATAAAAGACCTTTCCTAGGCAGCCTTTGAGCTAGCGTGAAATCCTATTCATAGCTTCCATATGGGTAGACCTAGAATCACGCATAAAGCGGTGACCACAAAGCCAATATCGGCGATTATAAGAAAGATATACCGGTCATCCAACTAGCCTTTGAGTCTTCCGGTCCATCGGTGTCCTTGTATCACCGCTGGCGATGATTTTGTTCAATACGTGTAGGCATGTAGGACAAAATCCAAGCATACCTATCTCGTTTAGAAAGTCTTAAGA
The DNA here is from genome assembly GCA_036346405.1 of Phyllostachys edulis. NCBI lineage: Eukaryota > Viridiplantae > Streptophyta > Magnoliopsida > Poales > Poaceae > Phyllostachys > Phyllostachys edulis. The sequence goes on from CM070565.1 coordinate 46,037,604, forward strand.
CATACTTCAGCGGAAAAAGAAAAATACCCTTAGACCCTCAAGAGACCTCAATACCAAGGAAATATTTCAAGGACAACAAATCTTTCACTTGAACTCTTGTGCAAGATGATTATTTAAATCTGAAATTTCCGTAGAATAATCTCCGATAATCACAATATCATCTCGTACACTATCGATTGCTACCTTGCCCAAAGTATGCTTATAGAATAGTGTATGATCAACATTGTTGTGGAGGTAACCTCTTTCCAGGCCTGCCCGCTAAACCGATCAAACCAAGCTCGTGGAACGGTGCAAGCGCAACGCCTTTCCAGTGGTTTGACTTGTCTTAAACCCTTACGGGATATGCATATACACCTTCGTTTGAAAATCACCATGAAGATAGGCATTTTGTGAATATTCGGTCCAAGTTGGTTGGAAGACACTTCACTCATGTTGAACTAACCAACAATTTAGGATGTTCCAAACATTTATGGAGAGGTTGTTACTCCTATTTATGCATATCATTCACTCATCTTCAGCCTTAAACGTTGCCTCTATTGAGTAACCGTCGCTGGCCAGTCCAGTCCGAACAATTACCTCGCAGACAAACATAGAATCGCTTAGAACAAATCAAGAACACAATAACAGAATAAGAGATTGAACACAGAGATATGAGGGAACTTCAGGCATCTCTTTATTGCTCTTCAATAATGATCGATTACAATGAGGGGTCCCCTCTCCTTTATATAAACTACTGGAAAACATGAGGTGTCTAATTGGGCCAGGACTCCTGGTCATGGGCCCAGTTTCCTAACACTCCCTCTTAGACACTCATCCGATATGTTCATGTCTCATCAAAACTCCATAAAAACCCAGTGGGAAAAATTTGAAGAAAGAGTACATGTTATGCGTTCCGTTGTGTTGCACAAATTGCCTCGTCAAAAACCTTAATCGAAAAACTTCAGGAAAACTCGTCAAGGGAAAAAGAGTACAATCCACCCAATTTCATTTGATCTCTAGGATTTATTCTTTGGGTACTTGATCTTCGTGATCAAGCTTTAACAAAGAGTTTGTGAAGGTTCTCCCCCTGAATTTTGCACTTCTCTAAGTCTCATCATTCCAATTCCACGTATGCATCTTTCAAAGCTAGATGCTGGTAGTGACTTAGTGAATACATCTGCTATATTTTCACATGACTTAGTATGCAGTACTTTAATTTCGTCCATCTTTTGCAATTCATGAGCATAGAAGAACTTGGGGTTGATATGCTTAGTGAGGGGACTCTTCACATAACCCATCTGCACTTGTGCAACACAAGCTGCATTATCTTCATAGATAATAGTGGGGCTTTACGTGGTATTCAATCCACATGACTGCTGGATGTGGTTAATCATTCGCCGAAGCTAAGAACATTCTCGTGCGGCCTCATACAGTGCTATAATCTCTGAGTGGTTCGTCGAAGTCGATACAAGACTTTGCTTAGACGATTTCCATGAAATTGTAATTCCACCACACAGGAATACATAGCCTGTTTGCGACTTAAATTGTATCTTGGTCGATAGGTACCCCGGTATCTACATAACCTTGATCATAGTTAGGTCTTGGTTCTTTCTGTAGAACAGTCCAAGATCTTTACTTCCTTGGAGGTATCGGAAGACGTCCTTTATTCCCTGCCAATGCCTTTTGGTAGGTTTTGCACTATACCTTGCTAAAAGGTTCACTACAAATGCAATATCCGGTCTAGTACAGTTTGCTAAATACATGAGTGCTCCAACTGCGCTCAAGTATGGGAATTCGTCCCGAACTTCCTCCCCTCTTCTTTAGGTGCGAGCGGGTCCTTATCTTCTTTGCAAAGATCTCCGACCATTGGCACTTTCGAAGGGTATGCCTTTTCAAATCCGAACCTTTCTAACACTTTACGAGTGTAGGTTGATTGATGTACTAAAATCCTTCAGGGTATGCTCAAGCGCAAGCCTAGGCAATATTTGGTTTTACCCAAATCTTTCATTTCAATTCGACTCTGTAAGAACTTGCTTTCTTAATATCTTCGAGGTTAGATGATATTTAGATCATCTACATACTTGAGATTATACAAAATCCATCACAGGATCTTCATTATAAATACACAGGACAATCCTCATTGTTCGTGTAGCCTTTCTTCTTGAGAAAGTCGCTTAGCGATTATACCACATCTGCTGATTGCTTGACCCATACAATGACTCTTTCGAGGTTGTACCTTTGTCTGAGTTTCTATTTGCTCTGTCTTGGTTTGGGGACGAGGATACCTTGGTACCTTCATGTAAATGTCCGAATCCAAGTTTCCATAAAGGTATGCGATTACCACATCCATCAATTTCATTTCCAAATTCGGGTTTCTTGCCATTGAGATTAAATATCTAAAGGTAGTTCCGCCATAATAGGGAATAGGTTTCTTCATAATCAACTCACAGTCGTTGAGTGAAACCTTGTGCAACAAGCCACCTTTATGTCTTACAACTTCATTGTTTTCATTTCTCTTTCGAACAAATACCCATTTATGCCCTCTGAGGTGCACATGGGGAGGTGTGCGACATCTGAGCCCAAATACCTCTCTTTTATTGAGAGATATTAATTTCGCTTCTATTGCCTCCTTCCAATCTTTCCAATCTGATCTTTTCTTACATTCAGTGAGCGATGCAGGCTCTAAATCAAGATCGATAATTGTGGCAATTTTCTTTGCAAAATAAATATCGACATTGGCTGTTGTTCTATTCATAGATTCTCCCGTAGTCATATAATTTATAGCTATTTATTCATAGGGCGGTTCTGCTAATGCTTCTACTCGCTCACCGTTGCTTCCAATTGCGGGGGCAAGTCCCTTTAGTTTTTCAGCTCCGACGTGTGCGCACACATCCATGCTGATGTCTTCCTCCGTGGGAATATTCAAATCCGGTATGCCTTTTACTGAAGGTTCCATACTGGTGCCAGGTCTCAACTGGCTCCCCTTCTTATTCTGGGGAAATTTAGTGATCAGCTGTGTCAAGTCCTTCTTATCCTTTTTCGCTAGGCGTCCCCGGTTACTTGCGATTCGAGGGGCCGGAGTTCTCATCCTTTTATTCTTAGGCCTTTGGACGGGATTAGGGATACCTTCAATTTTCTTTGGTATTTCGACCCTCTCCGGTGCATTGCGTGCAGGCACATGCGACTTGGTCATGCTCTTCAAATCACAAAAGTGGTCAGGCAGTTGATTCGCTAAAGCTTGCAAATCAATTATCATTTGGACTTCTCTATTTGCTTCACTAGTCTTGGGTCATGTGCATGGATTCCGTGGCTTGCCACGTTATTTCGACATTCTTCATCAAGGGTTGATTTCCTCCCCTAATGACGAAACTATCCTTATCAAATATGCTATCAAGCGGTCAGTATGCAAATCTCGATCATAGGGTCAGATACGATTATGGATCTTGTCTCATAACCAACGTATATCGAGACTTTCGGAGAGGTCCCATTGCGATTATTGCGGTGGTGGTATAGGTACATAAACCTTGCAAACCAAACCTTCGGAGATGGGAGATTTTTGGTCTTGACCCTTGCGCTAGTTGCATAGGTGAATGGATGTTATATGCCGATGGTCTAAAATTGATGAGAGTTCTTTGCGTGCGAGGCTGCGTGTCCCCAACATGTAGTTGGTAATTTACAATTTCGCAAAAGCGGTCGGGCAATAAATTTAATTCTTTTAATTAATGCCTCTGCTAGTCCATTCAGGTGTGGACATGTGGTCTTGAATGCTCAACGATAATTCTCATTGCCATGCAATAATCATCAAATGCCTTTGAAGTAAATTCTCGGCGTTGTCCATTACGATGGACTTCACGTGATGATCGGAAATTATTCTTAATTTTAATTATCTGCGAGATCGACTTTGCAAAAGCGTGGTTTCTCGTAGACAATAAACATACATCGACCATTTCGAGGAAGCATCGATGAGCACCATGAAGTACCTAAATGGCCCCGACAAGGGTTGTATAGGACATAAATGTCTCCTGGATACGATCCAGAAAGCGAGATTTCATCCTTCACTTTCGAGTAGAGGGTCTAGTAATTAATTTCCCGATGGCACATGCGGGGCACACAAAATCTTCTTGATTTGGGAAATTCTTTACATTAATATTATGTCCCTGATAATTGGTAATTATATTTCTCATCATTCTAAGACCAGGGTGGCCTAATCTATCATGCTAGAGACAGAAAAGTTCAGAGCTTCTAAAAGTGGTTTTCAGGACAGTATAAGCTGCAGGTGCCTTAATATTAGTGTAGTATAGCCCAGATTCATATGAAGGAAGTCGTTCTAATACCCTTTTTCCATATTCTTCACGCTTTGTAATGAGCAAGTATTCCTTACCATACTCTTCTTCAGTCTCTACATGGAGACCGTTAGCGGGAATATCCTTAAAGCTTAAGAGAGTTCTAGTCGATTCTGGGTACAACAAGGCTTCTTCAATGACCAATATTGTGCACATCGGGAGTATAATTGTGGCTCTTCCTGAGCCTATTATACATGTATCGCTTCCTGCGATTGTCGTAATGCTGCCAGCATTCTTTCTGATCGACTGGAAAAATTTCGTTTCTCTTAATAAGGTATTCGTTGTGCCGCTATCCGCTAAGCACACTTCCTCCATAGGCGCCACAGCGTTCGATATATATATAAAGTATTTATTAATATGGGGTAGAAAGCAATCCACACATAAATAAAATACTCCAAACAGAACATAACTTGCTTTTATTAATACGGGAAAAGTCTTGCAGGACTCATTATGAGAATGCAATTATTTGCTCTCCTAGAGCTTACAACCATTATTCAATAATTCAAAGTTCTAACCAAAACTGCAAATAACTATAAAATCTAAGTGCAATCGTGTACTAGATCGAATCGGTGAAGTATGAATTAACCCATTGAATCTATTCTATGTCCATCTTCTCTTCTTGGCAACTACAATTGCTGCTGCTGCGATGTCAAGGAGGGAGTGATGAAATCGCTTCTAGGTTGTCCACATCCATGGATGCAACCAATGAGTGTGGATCCTCCGTGCCTGCATGGCGGAGGTGTGCCTCATGCTGTGCTTTGCCCTTCTTCATAGCCTTGAAAGATCAATCACGTGCTGCGGCTCACGGCAAATACATGACCAATGCCCCGAGTGCCACATTTGTAGCAATTTTGGTCCTGCTGACCATAGGGCTTCTCATCATGCTTCTTATTTCCACCCTTCTTGGCTTGAGCATTTTGCTTAATCTTGCGACCATCACCCTTCTTGCCTCTTTCTCTTGAGCGAGACTTTTTCACCTTGTAGCTGCTAGCGTTGACTTCATGGCCAACTTTGCTACTAGGTGGTTGTGAGATGTAGTTCTTCCTTAGAATCTCATCTTGAGCTTCCGCAACTTGCATAATGTCAATCAGTTCGGCATACTCCTTGTAGCCATCTTGACGGTAGTTTTGTGCGGATTGCACCGCATTTGGGTGAAAAGTAGAGAGGGTTTTCTCAATCTTTTCCTCGTCTGTGATTGCCTTACCACAGAGCTGAAGATTGGTACAAATTCTGTGCAAAGCAGAATTGTACTCCCCCACTGTTTTATAGTCTGCAAAACGTAGTCGGTTCCATTCTTGCTCTGCACGAGGAAGGATGGTGTACTTGACTTCTCGAACCGCTTCTTGAGGCGGTCCATAAAGCTAGTGCGTTCTTCTACGCCATATGCTCATTTTTGGCGTTAGGCGAGATGATGTACGAGAAATAAAGTGCTTGATCATTCTCTTGGCAGGTTGGTATGACATCCTTCGAGGTGCCAAGTCCGATAGCGAGACGGACTTCTTGGCTCCAAGTACAATTTCGACATCGATGCCCAAGTCAAGTAATTACGGCCATCTTTGGGCTAGCTCTTGAACTCCCCGGTCAGTAATGCGATCATCTGCACATTCATGCAAAAGGTGTATAAGATTCTTCTTTGGTAACTTGCATATAATGGTTGTAAAGGTTCTCGTAATGTTCCCGTATTATTCTATGTATTTTTCATGATTTACTGCTATTTCAAATTATTAAAAGCAATATAAACAATCACAAATAATCAAAAACAGTAAATACAATAAATAAATTGCATAGAAATAACAATAACAAAGTTAAATATGCTTCAAAAGTGCAAAATATGCAAAAGGTTGAATTCTCGAGGCCCTTTTCTGCTGGAAAAATGACTTTCGTGAACTCGCAATTCGAGGATAAAAGCGAATTTTTTCACTTCAGGGAATAATTCCACGTAATTATCAGACCTTGGAGGATCTATTCGCAAAAACGCCCTTTTCTTTTTTTTTCTTTTTTTTTTACAAAAAAATCGGTTAAACCATCGGCCCGTTGGTAAACTTCAAAGGCTGGGTAGGGTTTCCCCTACCCTGTCTTGGCAGTGTGGCAGACTCCCATGGGGTCGGCCACGGCGACGGGCTTGGCTTGCGGCGGCGGCAGGCTTGGGCGCCTTGCAGGGCGGCAAGCAGCGGCAGCGGTGGCTTTGGCAAGGCGGCGGGGCGAAGGGCATGGCGGCGTGGAGCGAGGCAGCGGTCTGCGGCGGCGTGGGCGGGCCGCTCCGCGGGCTGAGGCGGAGGCTGGCAGGCGTGAGGGCAGCGGGGAGGCGGTGCGGTCTTGAGAGCGCTTTCCGGCGGGCGGCGAAGGCGCTGCGGCGGCCACGGAGGCGGCGGCCATGGGCGCGACAGCGTCTTTGCAGCGGCGACGCGTCGTTGCCGCGGCGATCTCCAAGCGCGATGGCGTGCTCCATAGATCCGGCGAAGGCTTCAACGTGGCCGGCGCTCCAAGCGTGGCGCGGCTCGAGTCGTCTCCGCTGGGCCCATCTGGTCTGGCGATGCTTGAGCATGCGCCGCGGCTCGAGCGGCAAGACGGACTCCACGGGCTCCAGGCCAACAGTACGACAACACGGCTTCGGGTCGCAAAAAAAAATTCTCATGCTATTACTGTTTATGCAATGTAATATAACACAGTGCAATCAACATCGGTTCTTGCATGTAATCTACCCATCGACATTGTGTCGGCGACTTCAAGTCGGCTCACGGTAGATTAGAACGGATTTGCAACTTCTACGGTACAATCGACATCCAATCTTTCGTGCAATCTACCCATCGACATTGTGTCGGCGACTTCAAGTCGGCTCACGGTAGATTAGAAAGGATTTGCACCGTGAAAAACAATCTAAGCGAATTTGCGAATTGAAAGCGATCTAGAAAAAGGCGATTCAATCTACGAGTGTCGTTCATCGACGATTACCTTTTCGATCGAGGAGAGTCGATCGTCGCGATAACGTGTTGAGTAACCATCATTGGCGATCTAGTCCAAACGATTACCTCGCAGACAAGCGTAGAATCGCTTAGAACAAATCAAGAACACAAGAACAGAATAAGAGATTGAACACAGAGATATGAGGGGATTTCAGGCTTCTCTTTATTGCTCTTCAATAATGATCGATTACAATGAGGGGTCCCCTCTCCTTTATATAGACTACTGAAAAACATAAGGTGTCCAATTGGGCCAGGACTCCTGGTCATGGGCCCAGTTTCCTAACAGCCTCATGGCTCATGGTAGTTCCTAATCCTAACCATAAGTCTCGCAAAACAAAGGCAGACGACAAATGATGACAGCGTCTTGTTCAAACATCGGACCAGCGATGCCAATCGGAAGCATACAAAGAAAGCATGCTTGACCCATGAAACCTGGCCAGATTCAAGAATGCGCTCAAAAAAATTTGACTGAATTCGCTCAAAATTTCAAGAGCGGGAAGAACAACTCGTGTTGTATTATTTCACAAAAGAAATACATATCACGATGCTGCGTTCGCGATGTTCGGACCGACCGCAACGAACTCAGGTGCCGACGACGCATAGGGCTTGGACGGCACAGGGGGGTCGGTGGCGACAACCTCGGGGGTGGGCGACGGCAAACTTAGGGGTTTGCTCCTTATTGCTAGTTTATTTTTGAAACAGCTCCTCGCGAGAAGCATAATCTGGTTGTTTTAGGAAGCAAGGTGTTTAGTATAACTCCACGAAATCTGAACGAGAAACTAGGAGTAGGGGTTGTATCAACAACACACTGATCTCCTGTAACTTTTCCCCATTTATTTGCTCCCTACACAGCCTAAGTCACCACCGTCAAATCCGCCGCCGGCGACGGTGGACCTCGCGGCCGACCACCACCAAGCTACTCCTCGTTCTTCCCTGATGCTCTTCCTCCCATTTTTGCTCTTGACTTTGCCTCCTCACGTTTCTAACTTCCACACCCCAGCTCCTGCCTCGCTGGAATGCTCACCGCTGGCGAGTTCCCAAGCGCATGCCCCTCCTCTCCGGCCTCCCCACTCACGGATCCGATCTTACCCAACTCGGACGTCCACTCGCCGCGCCGCCTTCACCTGTCCGTCATCACCCAACATCACAACGTTGCTTGAGTCCCCCCCCCCCTCTTCTTTCCTCTCCTGCTCGCTCTAATCTTCTCTACTCTGCTTGTCCTACTCCCTTGCTCCCAATACTACTAAGGCTACTACCATGGGCAGCGGCAGGGGGGTGCCCTGGTGCACGGGCACCCCCAAAAATAAATGAATTTTTTTAACTAGGTGTAAGCATTTAGCAGTTGGGCACTTGGACTGGTCATTTCAATAATTTAGCCCACCAGGCCATCAACTAGAGCAAGTCGCCAGACACTAAGGCAGTGAGGCACCCGCACCTTCCTAAGTCATTGTACAATCGATCACAGAGAGTATTATCACAAAAGACTAGTTGTACAAGCTAGCGAAGGCTTTTAGCATCTGTTCTGATGAAACGTTTTGGTTCTTGGCGCAGCCTTTTGTTCCTGTCATGGTGTCATCTCGGCTAGCTACAATCGCCAACTGAAACAATCACTTCCTGATGCACATCTGCAGAGTACCGATAATTTATCTTTGGGTACAATCATGGGCGAAGCCGATAAAGTGCCAGACACATCAAAAATCGAAAACATTTCCGGATATCGATTACGCATTTGGGTCATATTCATAGTACTCCTTGGTGTGTACTCTCTTAGAAGCTCACTCACAACCCACGGCCCTTTCGTGCCTCCCTGACCTGACCATCTCATCACTCACCGACCTACATCCATCTCTATCTCCAATACTCCAACTCCTCCACAATTTGGTTCCTGCTGACTCGGCGGCAAGGTCTTGGAGAGGAGCGGTGGGCGGCGTGGCACCAGTGTGGGAGCAGCAAGCAGTAGTAGGCGACACACCACTCACTAAGACCAATGGTTTTGCAGGTGCGCATGGAGCAACTTCTATTTTTCTCACATTCATATTATTATGCAAGTCATTTTCCAAATTGATTACTATAGTAATGACATGCGAAAAGATACTAGTAGACAATTTCATCCGTTCTTTTTTCTTGACGTTTTTTACTTCTAACGGGCAAATTCCTGGCTTCGTTGGGCGATGCGTAGTTTGAACCAGTGAAAACTGTTTTGGCGAAATTTTGATGGTTACCGACGAAAATCGGATCTACCGGACCCCTCCGGTAAAATTTCCAACCGGCCAAAAAAAATTGGATTTGCTAGTTTTTTTGACAAATATAAAGAAAGTTTGTAACAATATACAAACACAAGAGTGCATGTGTTGTGGTGGAAACACCCTTAGTCTTGAAGTTGTTGGTTCTGGGTTCGAACCTTGGCTATGCATTTTTTTCGTTTTAACCTCACAAAAAATTCAAATTTCGATTTGAAAATTTCGGCCAAAATAAATCCGAAAATTCCGGTAACCGGGTCTATCGCTAGGCTCCCATTTTTTTCCCCAACCGGTAGCTTTTTCCATGATTTGAACTAATCGTACCCGATGTTGCTTTGTGTGTGCACCCGTAACACTAAATTTCTGGCTCCGCCACTGCCTACTACTCAGTTGGAAGTCCAAGAAAATTCTCTAATGCGATTATTTCTATAGCGTGATTTCTATTGATTTAGTCTAATGCATAAATTTTATCATGGACGCAACGCTGGCCCAACTCTTTCTGATGGACGGCCCACCGCAATGACTTCGGCCACGGTCTCCAAGCGTCGTAAAAAACGGTCGGAAGCTCGTTTACGCGGAGTCGTCAGACAAAACGTTATGTATACACGAATCAGAGCGTATTTAACGTGTGTGAACATCAAATCAGTCGCATTGTCTGATTAGTCGGCCATTTCCATATAATCGCCCGCGTAATCCGTTTAATTGATCGAATTCAATCCTTTAACTAGTTAAAATTCACCACGTTACAACTAGCTCAATAGCCGCCTAGCTAGAATCATAATATACTCAAGCACAAAACACTTGACTCAGTGGAACTGGTTCATATATAACCATCACAAAACCAGACTGTTGACAATGATTCAAAGTAATTGATTCTCTCGTGGTTGTGAATCATTTTGTATACTTAAATTTAAAACTTAATTCTTTTGGTGGTCGTCTCGTCAGTGTGTTAAGTTAGTCTAATCTATGTAACAATGCATACTTTTAATCTATTACTTAAACTCATTGCGAATCGTACTTTGATGTAGAACTATAATAGTCCACCGATCAATCTTATTATCTTTTGAGTTAATAACGAAGTTATCATGTACAATCAAATGGTGGTACAAGTTTTTTTGATAGTATTAAAGATATATTGTATTCAAATATCTCTAAAACTACCTTTATCATCAAATATGCGAGAACGTCAAATTGTCCGCATAATTCCAATTAATCATCCGTATTCCGATTAATCGCTTGACAGTACCATGTCCATCCGACAACTGTATTCCGTTTTTTACGACACTGGTCTCAACACCATTGTGATTTGCAAACTAACTTCTTTCATCCTCTGATAAGAAAAGAAAAAAAAAAGGTAACATCTTCCCTCCACAGTATATCCAACAGCGGAAGAAAACGGTAACAAGAAACGCCATCCGCAAGCCATTGCAAAAATTTGCAGTTACATATAGTACAATGCGCAGCTGCAGGGCAACCAAGAAAAAGGAGGGAGAAAAACAAAGGTGGGGAATTAAGAGTACAAGTGGTCAAGCATGACAAAATTGTAACCCTAAATATTATGTGGGACTAGCTGCAGATGAGATCCCAACGAATAATAATAATCTTGCAAAGTACAAAACAACGTCAGATTTTCGTCTCGACTCTCAGTTTGATCGGCGGGAAGCTAGCAGCGCTTGCATCTTGTGTCTAACAGACCAACCAGAGAGCTTCAAAGTCCAATGAAGCACCGTCTCAGTCGAGGCAGCTGTGCAGAGATGGAAGTCACTGAATCACACACTCGCATTTCCTGAAACGCTCGTTTTCCAGTTCATCGTCTGACAAACCTTCATCGCTGTTGAAACATAACTTCAACAATCAGATAATACTACATCCAAAAGAAACAACTGTGCAAGCAGTATACATTCAATGTGTAGAAACTAGAGAGTCGAAGCTTGAAACTACCAATGTCAGAACTTGGAGGAAATTCAACATGCGAATATTTGAGAGCAAATCAGAACGAGGATGGCAGCACATTTGCATTAATTCCCAATAAACTTTCCCAGTTTCATAAGGAATAAGTGATTCGTATTAGTAAGAAACACCAAAGACAGGCAGGATGATTCATATTAGTGAGAAACAGATCATTCAACCAAAGACAGGCAGGATCACCAAGAAATGCATGGTGTTAACACCAAAGCAGGAATACTCATGGTTGTTTGGGAGCTTCTTTGATGAGTTAAAGCTGGCATCTTTTGATGACTATAGCGACAGCAAGAAATTTTACTTACTAATTATCGACATGAATCTGATAGGTGCAAAGAAAATTAGTGTTTGTGCAAACTAAGAAACAATACCTTGTTTCAAATTCTCTTATCTCGAAGAGTTCCTTCCCATATGTGTCAGTCCACTGAACTTTTCTCCGTTCCATACCGGCTTTCAAGGTTTGCACCTCTTCCAGTGACTCACGCGGCTCCTCGCCATCACTTACGATAGAAAGCTCAGAAGAGTCCCTTTTCAAGTTGCTCTTAAGACAACCTTTTCTCCCACTTCCATTGATGGAACCATTAGCTGTTGCTTTCCTGTTTGTTGAACTGGATGATTGTTGTGATGAGTCCCCAGGCGTGTTACTTGAACTCAATTTTGGAGTAGATGCCCCCTCAAGCCTAGCAGGTGTGCAACCAAAGCAGATATAGGAAGCGCATTTACCAGGAACATCGTTTTTCCTTGAAGCCACCTGGCTCTCATGCTCAGCTTCTCGATCCACTAGTCGATAATGATTCCATGGTGATGCCTTGACAGGCTTCTCTTCACCTTTCCGTCCAAGCAGCAAGAGAGCAAGGCCATGGCTATACCCTGATGCAGATGACGAGAAGAAACCTCCTCCCTCCACAGCCAGTAGCATTTCAGCTGCTCATCCAGCCACCATGTACTAAAATCTTCCAGCCAATTTGATCCAGAAAACCTAACCTCCGAAATAATATGTTCTAAAGTAGAGTATCTCCAGCTTGCACTTTAACGTTCTGCAAAAGGAATGAAACACACATCGGGTTAACCACGCATTGCGCTTGCAATCGATATACGTTAGTTCCATACAGCTAATGGACCTATAGTAGCTAGGAAAGGTCAACAGGGCGCCATTCCAGTCAGGTGATTAGCGGTGTATTAGTGATCTGACGTCGCCCAGTACGCAATTAAGGGACCAATTCTTTCGTTCCCATCTCTCCCTGATAGACTGGTACAGTGCCTATCAACACACACTTTTTGAAATTAAGAAGTGCAAGTGCTAGTTGCTACCTGCAGTTAATATTTAGTTCCCCACCAATCATATTTGCATCTACAGTTCCCTGAACAAGATCCTATGTCTTGTTCTTCTGAAGTGCACTAAGTTCCTCCCTCATGGCAACCTTCTACTTAGGATCCTGCTTGGCAGTTCGCCAATCCTTTGAAATATGCACCGTCTGAAGAGATACAATGAATGCTTTGTATGCAGGTGAGATATGGGAATATGAGATGAAATTTGCAATGTCATGCTCAAAGCCATACCGAACTGGAGGTTTTCCTGCATTAGCTCTAGTTTCCCTACGTTGTGCGAGTGGTAACTCTAGATGGGAATGATTAGAATGAACATTACCACGTGCCCCAAGGGGAGGCAAGGAACTTGATGGAGAGAGACCCGAGAAGGGATTTGGGACTAGATCAATTGGCAAGGCCGGCTGTTCACGCTATGGCTGTTCCGGTTCCGGTTATTCTGAAAACTCTGTTGATGGCTTAGGTGCTGGCACCATAGCCGAAATAGCCTCCTTCATAGTAGGCAAGTTTGTCAAGTGAAACATGGCGACCTCGATGCAGTCTTTGCGCAAAGATCGGCGTACCGACACGGTAAAGATGCAGTGCCGATGCGCCTCGGTGCAGTACTGTGGCATCGGTATTTTTATGAAATAAAACAAAGCAAAGTAAAAGCAGGTCTTGCTCGATGCGGCTCAAATCTTGATGCGGCCCAAAGAAATGAACAGAAGCCCGGCCAAGAAGCCCCATGAAGATGAAGATGCTTTGAGTGAATATGCGATAAAGAATGTCAAAAGCTTGATCATTTTAGAACAAAAACAACGGTTAGATGTTAGTATCTAGAGGTACTTTAATGAGTAGGAGCAGCCCTCGCTAAGGCGATGTGTTAATCATCTAACAGTACTTTAAAGAGTAGAAGCAACCCTCATTAAGTGATGTGTTCATCACACCTATAGTGCCATATATATAGCGATTACGTAAGATTTCAAGCACGCACAAAAGTAATGATAAAATCTTGTTGTACCTAAAAGTAGATTTAGGAACGCATGGCGCTCCAATCAACGACCTTGGCTTAACTAAAGAAACATTGAAAAGTCTAATGAACAAACACCTTGAAGACCAAGCATCCGAATGAGCATGAATGTAATATTTACGCTAGCTACAGCAAATGGATATTCCCACAATGCTCTATCTATGTACGTCTTATGAGTTCATCAGTTATCTTTTATATTGTATATTTTTATTACTTTTATTATATATATCTTTGCCGTACCAGCGTGCGAGTTTTTGGAAAATGTAAATGCCGGCAGCATCGATATCACGTGCCGTGCATCCTAGATGGCAGCCCTTCTATTCTCGAACTTTAGGTGCAGTCCCTTTAGAAAGTGTGTAACCCATCTGCGTTGAAGCCACACTCTGCCAGCCTCAATATCACCAGCACATATTAACTGCAGTGGATCATAGTGATCTAAACCTGCCTACAGTTGCTGCAGTTTATTAGCATACTCCTGGATGGTCTTCTCCTGTTTCAAGGCCTCAACCTTGCCTTGGACCTCCACCATCATCATCACATTTCCTGCCCCTAAGTACATGTTGCTTAGCGTCTTCCACATCGCCAGTGCACTCTGCATCATCTCCACCATCCGAGCAATTGATGGAGACATCGATGTTAGCAACCAAGCTACCACTACAGAGTTGGTGGTGTTCCACATCCTCCAATCCATGCTCGCCTTGTCTGTAGGTTCAATGCAAGTCTCCCGCGGATAGTGCTCCACCTTCTTCGTCCTCAGAATTAGCTGAGTCCTTCAAGACCAACTCAGATAATTCTTATTTCCTTCCAATTTGACATCATTCGACGTCAGCTCCAGCTTTAAGCCAGATGACCCTGCACCAGCCCTCGGACCAATCATACCTGTCGCGAAGAGGTCCTGTAACATGCTTCTCATGTCACTTTGAGTTACTAACGGGAAAGTAGTCTCAACAAATACCTTCCTTTTCTCTTCTACCGCCCTCATTGCGGTTTCTTCCTCCTCCTTCCTCGCAACTGCAATTTCCTCAGGGGTCATCTTCTCAGATAACCAGAGCAACACCAATTACTGCCAAGATATGCCACGCATATCTCCCACGATCACGGCACTTCTTCACGCATCAACGTTCTGACAAGCCTGGATGACTGCCTTTACAATCACCCAAATCATGCGGAGAAGTAGCATCGATTTTTTTCCCCGGAACAGAGGTTTTTTTCCCTACTTCTCTCTCCTCTTTTTTCCTTCGGCCGATACTCCCTCTTTTCTGTCCTCCTTTTTCTTCAGCCGTCAAAACACGTCCTCTCCTCTGGCCAACTTCCTCTACTCCCCTTCTACTTCAGTCCCACGTGAGGCACCGAGCGACGGCAGCGATCCAAGGCGGCAACAGCAACAGCAGCAATCCAAGGCAATGGTGATGGCAATGGGAACCCGAGCAGTAGCAGCGTTGCTTCGTCGGCCCAAGCGGCGACAACAGCCCGCGTGTCTAGATCCGTCGGATCTGATGTCCCAGCCGCGGCACGGGCTCGCCCGTGAGGCAAGGCGGCGCAACCGCCCAGGTGACGCGGCCTAAGCGGCGGTGGACAGTTGCTATGGCGACGATGCGAAGGGAGGAACGGCGCGGCGACTGAGGTAAGTGGGGGCTAGGGTTAGGTTTCGGTGGTGGATGGGCACGGAAGCTTTGATACCATATTGATTTGATTGGGAATTATTGTGCGTGGTCCCACAGGACCCCTACACCCTTTATTTATAGTCTCGGGATACAATTAGACTCTAATACGACTTCTATATTTGACTCGAACACAAACTCTCCAACACTGTCTATCTGAACCGATTATGTAGTCCTCAAAACATCAGGAGTTAATAACAAACTCAAAATGCCTAAACTTGCACCTAATCTTAGCACTAGCATGTTAACCGGCTCGTACCACGAGTCTACAGCCATCGTATCCGAATCCCACAAACACCCTAAAAATCCCAGCTTTTACTCATATCCAAACCTAACTCCGCACTTGAATCCCACATCATAACCAAGAAGATGCTAGTGGCGCTCTAAAGAGAGAGATGGAGAGAAACAGTCCTGTACACAGATCTATCAGCCAAGAACAGCTAGGCACTTAAGCTAAACCAGCACAGGCATTGACCAACCCCAGCGCCCAAAAGGCCGCACAGAGACTTACGTAGCATTGGATCCCATCAAGAAACGGCTAACAAAATCTCACATAGTAAGCTCTAAAAACTCAGGGTAAGAGTGTGCTGTGCGGGCGGGCGGATCAAACCTGGGAGCAAAATGAAACGCACTGCGACTGCGAGTCGATTCAGGGAGTCGGCGGTGGTCGAAGCGAGCGCGCGATCGAGCGAACCCTGGTCGGCCCGACCCGAGAAGGGAATAGCGAAGAGGAGAGAAGCTGAGCCGAGCTCGGAATCGGATGCGCGAGAGAGTCGGAGAGGGGTAGAAATGGCGGAAAAATAGGTCAGAAAGTAAAAGCGGAGAATAGAAATAAGAGAAAGGAGGGGGGAATGACTGGAGCCTGGAGTGGAGGAGTGGCAAAAGAAAGTGGAGGGAGGCGCTGCCTTTGGGGATAACCGTGGACTAGAACTGTCACTGACAGGCGGGTCAGACGGAAAGCGAGGCGGGCCCCGCACGCGGAGGAGACCGGCTGGGTCGGTGGGGTGCGAATCTCGAGGGGGGCTTTGACGAATCCTCTGCCGTCGGATGCGCGCGGGGACGGCCCGCGATCGGCGGCTTTAGACTTTGATCGCTCGCGCGGTCTCCTCAGCTCAGCTCAGCTCCAGCTTCAGCTCCTCTGGAATTACAGCTTCTATTTCTTCACTAGCGATTCCACTACAAATTTACGGAATTTTTTTAATTAATTAACCTTTTTTTGAATTTTATTTTGAAGTTAACATTCGGTGCACTTTATTTCCAATTCTGACTCCTTTGATCACGCCACCACCCGTGACGTGATAAAATAACACTGTCATACCAACCCATTTCTGGTCAAACTCTTGTCACGCCACTGGAAATGGCGCGACAGTGTTATTTGGTCACGCCACAACCATTGGCGTGACAAAAAATCTATTTTAGGGTTTATTACGGCGTGGCGGTGTTGTTTTGTCGCGTCATCGCGCATGGCGTGATCAAAAAGTTTAATTAAAAATAAAGTGCGTCGGAGGTTAACTTTAAAATAAAATTAAAAAAAGGTTAATTAATTAAAAAAAAGTTCAAATTTACGTGATCACTCCGTGTTAGTAGTACCGGAACTGCAGCTTAGTTATCGAGAGGAAGACAAACGAAAAGTCAGGTGAAAAAGATGATGCGGCTACGAGAGAAAGAAGAAAGGAGACACGCACACGGAGAAGAGGAGGACATCGGCACCGTTAATCGCCAGTCAAGTTCCAGTGGCGAACGAGTAGGAAACCATTGGGATCAAAAGGAGAGAGCACTAGATAGTTGAGCAGCTTTCAGTCCAACTGCTGCTTTGGCTTTGTTATTGCTTCCCTGGAAAACATAATAATAAGGGCAATCATACTGTGTATATGTCTGATACAATCGGACTCATTTATTGCTGAACTCAGTGGCGGATCCAAAACTAAATCTTAGGTACGGCGGCTCGTCGCCGTATTGTCGGATGCCGCTTCCTCAGTGAACGTACCGGCTACCGTCATCTCCCCGCACGCCACTAGAGCTTGATCACTAGGTCCTCGCTCGATGGCTCCATGCAGCGTGTCACTCAATGAATTAATAATAATTTAACTAACCTCTTTTTCCATAGAAAAAGTGCTCATTAAACTAATAAAATGGATCCTTTTGGAATATACAAACATCCTGGATTCATTAAGCACTCATGTTAGTATGTACTCCATCAAGTAGAAATTTGACTAGCCTACCTCTATGTTTGCTCTCTAGAAAAATAAACACAATTCCTAGTACCTTAACTCGCTCGAACACTGCTGCAAACTCTAAATCTATCTACCGATCTTGCGATGGTACGACATTTCCTCAAAGTAACAAGAACAAATCACATAAGGGGAAACTGAAGCACAAGAACAAATCACATAAGGAAAAAACTGAAGCACACCGCGAGCGATTAGTTACCAAATAGGGAGAGCATGTGGGAGACGAGCAGCACAAGCTTGGGCCTTATGAACCGCCGGACCCCGGACGCCGCTTCACTGGGTGCGGCCAGAGCAGAGTCGATGAGGGCGTCGCCGTGCTAACACTATCGCTAGGGAGGAGCAGCCGGCAGTGTCGCCCGCGCTTGGGTGGCGAGAGCAGAGCTCGCCCAATCGCCCCGTCTAGCACCGGCCCCTGCGCCATCACCCCAACCGCGGAGTCGCCCACGCCGCACCGCCCGCCCGCCTTGCGCCTGTGCTCAGCGCTCCATCGCTCGTGGCCTCGCCTCGCTCGCGCTCGCCCACTCGTCCCACGCCCGGCCGCGCTCTCGCTCTCGGTACTCGCGCTTTGCTCTCGCCGCCTCACCCCGTATGCGCTTCGCCGTCGCCTAAGGCTAGGGTTGAGAGAGAGTGGGGATTGGATCTGCCGATCGCCCAATCTGGAAGGGCGGAGTGTAGGCAATGATACTCAGTTGGGTTGGGCACTTGGGCTGGGTGGGCTGTGATTCAGCGAAAATAGCCCATGGCCTCCTCCGTCGCTAGATCAAGCTGTTGTCTTCAGTGGCTCACTACCGCCGCCGCTCAAGAGGGGGGGTTCCGTCGACGCTAGCTACCTGGGGCGGCCACCCCGCCTTGCCCTATTGCTAGGACCGCCCCTGGCTGAACTACTTCCATTTCTCTCTTCACTGCACCATCTCCATCTTTGTATGCTTATCCAGAATCCTCCATCCAAATACACAACTCTGCCTCTCTCCTCTCTTTCTCTCTTGCCCAAATACTCCAACGCCCGCCATCGACCCCGCCACCCCGCGCAACCACCACCTCCACAGTACGCGGCAGGATACGCTTCTTCACCACAATGCCTGTGCGCGCTTGTGCCTGGCCCTGGAGTAAGTGCCCCACGCCGCGCGCGGCCACGGCCGCCCTTGGGTGCGTCGCCGCCATCGATGACAGCGCACCGAGGAGGAGCGCGATGTCAGTAGGGAAGTTGTGCTGCAGGAGCTGCTGGGTGACAAGAGCGAGCTCCTCCTCTGCTCCAACCCCGTCCACAAGAAGGTCCCCGTCCTCCTTGTAAGCATCTAGACCCCTAATTCGTGTTTTGGTGATTAATGACGATTTAAATCATCGAGACTAACTTTTTGTTGGTGATGCTTAAGTTCAAGTTAGGTCGCGATGATGGTTTGGTTATGTGGGCTAATTGTTGACCCTAAATGCACATTGAAGGCAAGCTTGAATTATTGTTGAAGATTAAGGACTTTGTTCTTTAGAAATGATCCAAGGAGTTGAGGATGGATCATTGTAGTGATAGGGCCTTTGTTTTTATTTTAGCCGTACTATTAAAGGGGGTCTAGGCTAGTAGCTTGAGCTTGGTTAGGTTGAGAAGCTAGTTGTGATGCACACTAGGTTTATTTAGCTCATCTTTAATCAAATGAAGCTCTTGGAAGAGTTGGAGTTGAAATGAAATCAATTTGGATTTTTATTTGAGAAGGTTGAAGAGTTGACAGTGCATTAAGGATGATTCGCAAGCTAACGGATCATTGGAACAGAGGCTGTTTCTCCAGGTTGAAAAATGGCTGAGACCTTGCAGATGATTCGGAAGCTAACGGATCATTGGACCAGTAGCGTTTTGCTGAAAACTCATGCCTTCCGGATGATCCGCAAGCTAACGGAGCATCAAGCGGATCATTGGACCAGTACCGAATGGAGTTGTGTCAATGCCTTCCGGATGATCCGGAAGCTAACGGAGCATGAAGCGGATCATTGGATCGATCTGGCTGGATTTTGACAATGCCTTCCGGATGATCCTGATGCTATCGGACTATCAAGCGGATCATTGATCCAGAGAGATTTTTTTGGATGGTCTAAAAACAGTTGTACATTGCGATTGATCCGGTTGGAAAGGATCATCCGGATGTAAGGATGATCCGGAAGCTATAGGATGATACTTTAAGCCTTCAACGGCTAGTTTTGTGACCGTTGGATTTCGAGCTTCATGATGATTCGGAAGGCTTTCGGATGATCCGGAATGTGCTGTTTTTTCAGGATAGTAGGTGTAACGGCTAGTTTCTTCAAGGAGGCTATAAATACTGTTCATGGACGTGATTGTAAGCTCTCTTGGCCACTCTACAGTATCATCTAATACCAAGGGAATATCAAGGGCACCCAAGATCATTTAAGAGCATATATTGAGATATTTGAGAGGTAGCATAGGCTTAGTGTGCATCACTCTAGTTGCTTGATCTTTCTAAGTTCAAGTGATGGTCTAGGCTTGTTACCTTTGGAGATCGGCGTCTCCTAGACGGCTTGGAGGCGTGGTTCTCGGTGACCTTCTAAGGAGGAGCTTGTGGAAGGCACCGAGAAGGTTGTGAAGGTTCAGAGTCCACCCCATACGGAGAGGAGAAGGACTACCACAAGTGAATGGCTTGATACCTTGCTAGGTTTCAAGTCGGAGCAATACTCTTGCGAGAGTGCTCCAACGAGGAGTAGGGAGATCGCCGAATCTCCGAGACCTCGGTAAAAAATTGGTTGTGTCTCTTGTCTCTTTTACATTTACGCATTTACTTTCTTGCTCTATCTAAATTTCTCTAGAATTGCATAGGAGTTGTTTATCCTCACTAGATTCTAGTGTCACGTAGTTTTTTGTTAGAATTGTTATTTAAATTGTTCTTAATCAAAAACAAAAAAAAAATAGTTCCCAATTCACCCCCCCCCTCTTGGGCATTCGATCCACTTCAATTGGTATCAGAGCAAGGTTGCTCAATTAGGGCTTTACCGCCTTGAGTAAGGATATCGGGTGAGGGTGTGAATGTTGGTAGGGCTCCACTTTTTGATGGCACAAATTATTCCTATTAGAAAGTTCGTATGGGCTGTTATCTTGAGGCTATGAGCTTGGGCGTTTGGCGTGTGGTTGAATATGGTTTTCTTTGCTCACGCATAATCCACTTGCACCCACGGATGTGGAAGTGAAAAACCTTCAATACAATGCCCAAGCAAAGAATGCACTTTTTGGCTCTCTTAGTCTTGAAGTCTTCAATCGTGTTAGCAATCTTAGCACGACTCATGAGATTTGGACTACTCTTTGTGAGATTCACGAGAGCACATCTAATGTGCGAGAGACAAAAATATATGTTCTTAAAGAGCAATTCGACTATTTTGTGATGCGACCTCATGAGACGGCTAACGAAATGTTCTCTCGCATGAATAGTATTGTGAATGAGTTGAAAGGTCTTAGATTAACTCTTACTAACCTTCAAATTGTGAGAAGAATGCTTAGGGTTTTGCCCAAGGAGTACAAGACACTTGTGGTGCTACTCACAAATGGAGATTTGAACTCATTGACACCAACCGCTCTTTTGGGAAGGCTCACTGCACATGAGCTTTTCTTGAAGGAGTATGAAGAGTCTCCTACAAGCAAAAAGAACATTGCTTTCAAGGTCAAAGGAGATCATGAGGAAGATGATAGTAATCATGTTGAAGATGATGAGTCCGAGGACTCCGATGATATGGCTTTGCTCATGAAGAAGACAAGGCGCCTTCTCAAGAAGATAAATGATAAGGGGGTAGACTTTGACAAGAGAAGAAGATCTTCATCAAACTATTTGTCGAACAAGAAGAACCCTTTTGCCAACACCATATGCTATAAGTGCAATGAGAAGGGCCACATTGCTGCAAGATATGAGAACAAGAAGAAGAAGAACAAGGACACATATAAGGGCAAGAAGAAGCAAGATAGCAAGAAGATAAGATTCAAGAAGCTAAATCGAAATGGAAAGGAGGAAGCTTACATTGGAGAGTGGATTACCGATGAGGAAAGCTCCGAGGCTGACTCAAGTGATGAAGATGAAGGTCCAACACCACCAAAAGGCCTTGCGGGACTTGCTCTCACTGAGTCCACTCCACCACCTCCAACCTCACCATTTTGCTTCATGGCAACGCATGATGAGAAGGTACATGACTCTCTTCCCTCATATGATGAGCTTGTTGAAATTATTGAGGAGCTCAATGCGGCTCTTGGTAAGGAGAAGCAAAAGTTCAAAGTGCTCAAGAAAATACACACTTCACTTAGCACCGAGTTTGAGGAAGTTATTGCCAAGTATGAAGAGCTAGAGCTTGAACATGATTCTCTCCTTAACAAGGATTTTGTCGTGACCAAGGTTGATAGGGGTATTGCATGTGATCTCTATCCTCAACAAATTGCCACTCAAGCATGCAATGCTTAGTCATGGTAGATAGCTCTACTTCTTGTAATGATTTAATTTCTATGCCATGCTCTTCTAAAGTAGATGCTAGTCCTACTTGCAATATTCCTTCTTGTGGTGTTGCTTCGTGTGCTACTAACCTTGTGAATGAGAACTTGGAGCTTAAAGCAAAAGTGGATATGCTTAACAAGGGGCTAGCAAAGTGCTATCAAGGAAGTACCACTCTCGATCGGATTCTTGGGGAGCAAAGGTTCACCTTGGGTAAGGAAGGATTGGGATACATCCCAAAGGTTGTACCCAAGGGAGGTGGTTGGATAAGACTCAAGACGAAGTTCGTGAAGGAGGGCTATTTTTGCTACAAGTGTCATGGTGAAGGCCATAAGCCCGTTGCATGTCCATTGGCCACTTCATTCAAAAATGCTTCAACCAAAAGTTTCATCTACGACTCTCACTACTTGCTCCAAAAGGGCAAGGATGGTACATTTGTTGCTAAGTTCATAGGTGTTCCAATACTTAATGAAAAAAAGAAGGCCATTTGGGTGCCTAAGTCCCTATACACTAATCCAAAAGGACCCAAAAAGATTTGGGTACCTAAAGCAAAGACGTGATCTCTATTTTTGTAAGTGAACTACAAGACTGGAGGCTGTCATTGGGTGATTGATAGTGGATGTACTCAACACATGACCGGCAACTCGCGGATGTTCACCTCCTTAGAAGAAAGTGTGGACTCAAGTAACAAGATAACCTTTGGTGATAATAGCAAGAGTAAAGCAATTGGACAAGGAAAGGTGGCAATCTCAAATGACCATTCAATCTCCAATGTTCTATTGATTGAATCCCTAAACTTTAATTTACTTTCCGTTGCTCAACTTTGTGATTTAGGGTTCCATTGTCTCTTTTCGGAAGAAGGTGTTTTGGTTTTAAACAAAAATGACCAAAGTTTGATCTTCAAAGGCTTTCGTTTTCAAAATCTTTACCTTGTGGATTTCTCCTCAAATGCTTCATGTATCTCGACGTGCTTACTTGCTAAAGTCTCACTTGGTTGGCTTTGGCACCGCCGTCTTGGACATGTGGGGATGTCTACTTTGAAAAAGCTTTTCAAAAACGGTTTGGTCGTGGGCCTAAAGGATGTGAGATTTGAGAAGGATAAGTTATGTAGTGCTTGTCAAGCCGGCAAGCAAGTGGCAAACTCTCATCCCACAAAGAATTTTTTGTCCACATCTAGACCGCTAGAGCTCTTACATATGGATTTGTTTGGCCCAACGTCTTATAAGAGCATCGGGGGCAATTCTTATTGTTTAGTCGTTGTGGACGATTTCTCAAGGTTTACTTGGGTATTCTTTCTACAAGACAAGACCGAAGCCTCCGGTATTTTCAAAAGGTTTACAAAAAGGGCCCAAAATGAATTTGAAACTCTAATTAAGAAAATCCGTAGTGACAATGGAACCGAGTTTAAAAATACTAACATTGAAGATTATTGTGATGAGATAGGCATTAAGCATGAGCTTTCCACTACTTACACACCTCAACAAAATGGAATTATTGAGCGGAAGAATAGGACTTTGATCGAAATGTCAAGGACTATGCTTGATGAGTATGGTACTTCGGATCGGTTTTGGGCGGAGGCCATCAACACATCTTGTCATGCTATCAACCGGCTCTATCTCCACCGGCTCTTAAAGAAGACATCATATGAGCTCTTAGTAGGGAGAAGACCCAATATCTCCTACTTTAGAGTGTTTGGATGCAAATGCTACATTTACAAAAAGCGCACCTATCTTGGAAAGTTCCAAAGGCGATGCGACATCGGGTTTCTTTTGGGTTACTCCTCAAATTCAAAAGCTTACCGTGTCTTCAACAATGCCACTGGGCTTGTTGAAGAGACCTATGATGTGGAGTTTGATGAATCTAATGGCTCTCAAGGAGAGCATGAAAATCTTGATGATGTAGGTAATGAAGGCCTAAGAAGTGCAATGAAGAATATGTCTCTTGGTGATATCAAGCCAAAGGAGAATGATCAAGAGGTACAAGTCGAAGCTCAACCCTCATCATCAATGGCACCTCAAGTTGATGAAGATGAAGCAACTAAAGATGATGAGGATATTGTACCTTCTCCTTCACCTCAAGTTAGGAGTCATCACACCATTGCCAAGGACCATCCCATTGATCAAATCTTGGGGGATGTTACTAAGGGAGTTCAAACTCGTTCTCGTTTAGCATCTTTTTGTGAACATTACTCTTTTGTGTCTTGTTTGGAACTCACAAATGTAGATCAAGCACTTAGTGATGCAGATTGGGTGAATGCAATGCATGAAGAATTAAACAACTTCACCCGCAATAAGGTATGGACATTGGTGGAACGTCCCCGCAATCACAACGTCATTGGCACTAAGTGGATTTTCCGTAATAAACAAGATGAACATGGAGTGGTGGTCCGCAACAAAGCAAGACTAGTTGCTCAAGGGTTCTCCCAAGTTGAAGGACTTGATTTTGGAGAGACTTTCGCTCCGGTAGCAAGACTCGAAGCCATTCGTATCCTTTTAGCTTTTGCATCATGTTTTAATATCAAGCTATATCAAATGGATGTTAAATCTGCGTTCTTAAATGGTGTTATTTCAGAACTAGTGTTTGTAGAACAACCTCCCGGGTTTGAAGACCCTAAACACCCAAACCTTGTCTATAAGTTATCTAAGGCGCTATATGGGCTTAAGCAAGCGCCAAGAGCTTGGTATGAGCATCTTAGAGACTTTCTACTTGCCAAGGGCTTCAAAATCGGGAAAATTGATTCTACCTTGTTCACTAAGCATTTTGATGATCATTTCTTCATTTGTCAAGTATATGTTGATGATATTATTTTTGGATCAACTAATCAAGAATTTTGCAAGAAATTTGGTGAGATGATGTCTAGGGAGTTTGAAATGTCTATGATAGGAGAGTTGAGCTTCTTCCTTGGATTTCAAGTCAAGCAATTGAAGGAGGGCACATTCATCTCTCAAGAAAAGTATATTATGGACCTCCTCAAGCGCTTTGGAATGGAAGATGCAAAGCCCATCAAGACTCCTATGGCTACAAACACACATCTTAACTTAGATGTGGGAGGTACCCCGATTGATCAAAAATTATTTAGATCAATGATTGGTAGCTTGCTTTACCTTACCGCATCTAGGCCCGATATCATGTTTAGTGTTTGTATGTGTGCTAGATTTCAAGCTTCCCCTAAAGAATTGCATCTAGTTGCGGTTAAGAGAATTCTTAGATATTTAAAACACACCCCTAGCATTGGTTTGTGGTATCCCAAAGGTACAAAATTCGAGTTGCTTGGCTATTCGGATTCCGATTATGCTGGGTGTAAAATTGACCGTAAAAGCACTTCGGGGGGATGTCATATGCTAGGTAGATCCCTTGTCTCTTGGGCTTCAAAGAAGCAAAACTCCGTTGCACTTTCAACCGCCGAAGCGGAGTACATTGCCGCGGGTAATTGTTGTGCACAAATATTGTACATGAAGCAAACCCTTCTAGACTATGGGATCTCCTTCAAAAGTGTGCCTCTATTGTGTGACAATGAGAGTGCGGTAAAAATAGCAAATAATCCGGTTCAACACTCGCGTACAAAGCACATTGATATCCGGCATCATTTCCTTAGGGATCATGTTGCAAAAGGTGACATTGTGCTAAGCCATGTCCGAACCGAGGATCAACTTGCAGATATTTTTACCAAACCCTTAGATGAGGCCCGCTTTTGTAAGTTGAGGAGTGAGTTAAATATCATAGATTCCTCTAACATTGCATGATCATATTCACTTTTTTTGTAATATATTGTCATATTCTTATGTGATTTATATGCCTTGCTTGCTTAGTTGTTTGAAGTTTTGAATCTTAGTTGCTTCGTTTTTTTTTGTGAGCTCAAATGGGATTATCACATTAAGGGGGAGCATTATACCTCTCATGTATTTTTGCAATCCTTAATGTGATCAAATTAATACTTTGCTAGATGATTTTTTTTTTAAAAAAAGGGGTTTTCTCATGCAAATGTATTATATTGTATCAAATGCTTTCTAAATGTTTTTCTTTTCAAAAGATTTTCATCATAAAAACAAAAATTGTTTTTGCTTTAAAAAGAAATATGTCCAAAACTATGATTTTTAAAATTATATCTTGAAATGAAAAGGGTTGGTCAAGTGATTTCTCAAATGTTTTATATTGACCAACATCTTAAAAATAAGTTTGTCAAAGTTACCAAAATTCTATTATGTGCTTAACCGTGAGCTTTCTAGCATAACATGGGTCTAAGTCACTTGAGCCGGATGCTTCCATTTCTTGGTTCATGGTGGCACAAAATTAGGCCCATACATTACCAAAGATCGCCAACCCAAACTCATTTGGTTCACATTTTTTTTAAAAAAAAAGGTGTTTTGGAAAACTATATGCATATAGCAATATCTTTTCAAAAATGTCTCAAGTTGGTGTTCTAGATCTTATTCATCATTTAACCATGTCCAATTAAGTGTTTATGTTGATTGCTGCAATTTTGGACCATGGGAGAACACAAATTCTCAGCTTAATTTACCCTCTCTTCTTACCCAAATGTTTCGGATCATCCTAAAGGATCGGATCATCTGGATATGAGAACAATCTGCTCCTACCGGATCATCCGTTACATAGGGTCTTCAAGTTTAGCTCCTTACCCCTTTGTAGTTTCTATCTGAACCAATGGATCCCCTTTAAGTCATTTTGGATGGTTCAGATGCTCTCGTACCCCTTCGTCTTTAAGGTTTGTTTCTCATCCGTTAGATCTTTCTTGATCAGTCTAAACCGTTGGATGCCACTTACTCCCACCCCTTTCTTTGGTTCTCATCCTGGCCGCTGATTCTAATGTTGCTCAATCCTAGCCCTTGATCTCCTCTCTATTCAATTCCATCTCAACCACTCGGTCAAAATCCCTAGTCATCAGTCAAGTGGTGCGATTGCTTTGTTCCCCATTCGATTGCTCCTCAGCGCCATGGGATAGTGCCGCCGCCTCCACCGCATTCCTCGCCGTCGGCCCCTCGCAGTCGCCGGCGACCACCAAAACGGACTCCCCCCCCCCTCGCGCGCATTAGCTTGCTGTGCTCGTTTCCGTGAGGGACTCTCGGTGTCGGCAGCATTTTGAACCGCCACCACCGCCCCAGGTGTCTTCTTCGGCTCCGGCCGTGTTGCCTCTTCTCCCTCCCGTAAGTTCATTCATGTCTTGAGTCGAGGCCATTGTATGTTCTTGAAGTGTGGCTAGTTGCTTATTGTTGTGATTCGGTCTGTGGTTCAGGGATCAGTGGCAGTCGGTTTGAGACAGTTTGTGTGCAAGACTCCTGTTTGTTTCAGTGATAATTCAGAAGGGTGTTGTGCAGCTGCTGATTGGTTCCAATGTGTTCGGTTTAGTTGCTGATGATGGCTGCTATATTTTGTGCTTGAAAGGATAGGTTCTAGTCTGTTATCAAGTTGGTTTGAGGTTCAGCATTGCCTGTATATTTGATCTGCAAGTTCAATGATGAAAGACCAAATGGACAAAGGAAAGGGTAAAAGGAAGGCAAGTCCAGATCCTCCACAGCGCAATCTTCGACCTCAACAGCAGGGCATTGCCATCACTCAGTCACCTTCGGTCCATCCCCAAATCAGTGAGACAGCTACTCCTTCATCTCGTGGTCGCTCAACCTTAAGTCGACAAAATTTGGAAGGCTTAACAGACCCGAGTAGGTCTGGAGGATCTCTCTCACGGTGTGGCTCTTCCTTCACTTGAGCCAAATCGCAATGCAAGATTTGCTCTTGTTGATTACTCGGCATATAAAGGTCGACAAGATGAGAAAAGTGAGGAAGGTTGAAGAATCAAAATGGTTCCCTCAAAAGCGAGACAAGATCACGAAGTTGGGACCGATTTATATTGGACGGTTGTGCGAAAGATATTCTTTGTCATTCTTGAGAAGCATAACAAAATCCGAAATCACAAATGGATTGATTGGACATGACTATCAATGAATATGCAAATGGCGAGATATTCGTCCTCATTTTGCAAATGACTCGTGGTCTCTGAGAACTTCTTGAGACTAAACCAATGAGGTGGTTGGACAATATTATCTTCCAATTCTATGCCACTCTGTGGATCACGACAACCGAGAGTACATTTCATTCATATTTGGAAGCGGCGCCCCACGCTTGATCGCAAAGATATGTCGACCTTCTTGGTATTACTCTTGGTGGCGACTCACTGCACAGTCTTGCTTTTTCCTTCTGGACGTAGAGGTCATGCAGATGGTGTACCACCTTCACTTGAGCTGATTCAACACATGTATCTTGATCCTGATGCTAATGATTTTAATTGGAAGGTTCAGGCACAGCTTTCTCGTGAGGCTTTTGTTACCCTATGTGTGACTAGATATACCATTTTGCCAAGGAAGGGATCTAGAGAGGAAATTAGTGCTCTTATGGGTTGGTTGCTGTATTACTTGATGGATGATAAGGAAATAGATTTCATTGATCTTATGGTTGGAGAAATGCAGGATGCTATCAAAACCACCAACCACATGCTCCCTTTTGCTCCATACATTGTCAAGATGTTTCTTAATGCCCGTTGGATACCTCAATTAACTCATGATCGATATCCAAAATACCTTGCTCCATACAAAGCTTTGTCTCCTCAGGATAAACGCCTTAGACAGCGTGCTACTCCTCCACCACTAGATCCAGAAGCCGATAATGCTATTTACCAAGATCCTCTACCTTTTGATCATCGTGAGCCACATGGATTATTTGACTTTCGGGATCCACTTTCAGATGTTGAATTGGATGATGATGATGGTGGTGACAGTGATCCAAGTTTTGATCCAACTGATGATCTACCTTCAGCAGTCCCCTCTGAGAAGAAGTTCAAAACTGGCACTCATAATTCTGAGGCAAGTAGTTCTGGTTCGAAAGCTGCCTTTGATCGCATTGAAAAACAGTTGGAAAGGCAACACAATGAGAATGTTTCTCTCCGGAATTTTCTCATTAGTTTTTGTGGAGACATTCGCCTTCAGCAACAAAACTTGACTAGAGCTATTTGGACACTAAATGATCAACTAAATTGTTGTTGGGAGGATGTTCGGTCGCTTCTTAAGAAACAGGGAAAGAATGCCACTAATCTTGGTCGCCCTAGTGGAAAAGATGAGGATCTCCAGAAGCTCATACCTTATCCTTATGTTTCTCCTCCTGCACCGAATCAGTCACCTCCTCACTCACACTCCTTTTTTCAGCAACAACCGGCCTCAGTCTCACCAGTTGCTGTAGATCCCACTGCATCGAATCAGTCTCCTGCTCATTCGCACTCTTCTTTTCAGCGACAACCGGTCTCAGCAGCAGCAGATCAATTTGTTACTCAGTCGCCGTGTGCACAGCCTCCAACAGATCTTCACCAACTTGTTGATTCTTTAATTTCTTCAGCTCCTTTTTCTTCTACAAGTGATTTAGTTGGCCGTGTTCTTGACTATTCCTCTTCTCAGTTAGAGCTCTTTGTTGATCAAGAGGAGGAGAAAGATCTCACCCAGTCAGCTGCTCTAGAAACTCCAGTTCCTTTACATGTTCTTTCGGCAGCTCAACAGTCTCCAGCAGCTCTGCATCTTTCTTCTGTAGCTCCTACTTCTCCTACTTTCTCAGAGCACACTCTTGTTGTTCAGGGCTCTCGTACAGATGATCCTCAGGCCGGCGACTCCGTTGCGATTGTTCAGCTCCATAATGACGACTACGCGTCCGACGCCGGCTTTTGACTTTTGGGCACCCCCTTTTTCCTTTTTGTGTGCTTGATGTCAAAGGGGGAGAGATTGGTGCTAGTGTTTGTTTGTTTGAGAGTATGCTTCTAAGATTGGTGCTTGTGTTTTTTGGTTGAGTCTATGCTTATATGAGTACTATTTGCATCATCATGTATCATGCATAGACTTAGGGGGAGACTTTGTTATTTTTGTGGAGCTATCTTATGAGCATGTGAATCACATTGTTTTATCTTGTATCCTGCTCACACATGCTTTACACATGCTTTACACATGCTTTATCCAATGCTTACTTGAGATATTTGCTTGATCATGTTCGTTAATTTCTATATATATTGGATCAAAGCTTTCATGTGCTTATCATGTCAAGTATATGCTTTGCTTTTTGCTTATGACATATACTCAAAATCCTTTATATTTCTTTGTGTTGGTTTGGTTGTCATCAATCACCAAAAAAGGGGAGATTGTAAGCATCTAGGCCCCTAATTCGTGTTTTGATGATTAATGACGATTTAAATCATCGAGACTAACTTTTTGTTGGTGATGCTTAAGTTCAAGTTAGGTCGCGATGATGGTTTGGTTATGTGGGCTAATTGTTGACCCTAAATGGACATTGAAGGCAAGCTTGAATTATTGTTGAAGATTAAGGACTTTGTTCTTTAGAAATGATCCAAGGAGTTGAGGATGGATCATTGTAGTGATAGGGCCTTTGTTTTTATTTTAGCCGTACTATTAAAGGGGGTTTAGGCTAGTAACTTGAGCTTGGTTAGGTTGAGAAGCTAGTTGTGATGCACACTAGGTTTATTTAGCTCATCTTTAATCAAATGAAGCTCTTGGAAGAGTTGGAGTTGAAATGAAATCAATTTGGATTTTTATTTGAGAAGGTTGAAGAGTTGACAGTGCATTAAGGATGATTCGCAAGCTAACGGATCATTAGAACAGAGGCTGTTTCTCCAGGTTGAAAAATGGCTGAGACCTTGCAGATGATTCGGAAGCTAACGGATCATTGGACCAGTAGCGTTTTGCTGAAAACTCATGCCTTCCGGATGATTCGCAAGCTAACGGAGCATCAAGCGGATCATTGGACCAGTACCGAATGGAGTTGTGTCAATGCCTTCTGGATGATCCGGAAGCTAACGGAGCATGAAGCGGATCATTGGACCAGTACCGAAATTGGATTTTGACAATGCCTTCCGGATGATCCGGATGCTATCGGACTATCAAGCGGATCATTGATCCAGAGAGATTTTTTTGGATGGTCTGAAAACAGTTGTACATTGCGATTGATCCGGTTGGAAAGGATCATCCGGATGTAAGGATGATCCGGAAGCTATAGGATGATACTTTAAGCCTTCAACGGCTAGTTTTGTGACCGTTGGATTTTGAGCTTCAAGATGATTCGGAAGGCTTCCGGATGATCCGGAATGTGCTGTTTTTTCAGGATAGTAGGTGTAACGGCTAGTTTCTTCAAGGAGGCTATAAATACTGTTCATGGACGTGATTGTAAGCTCTCTTGGCCACTCTACAGTATCATCTAATACCAAGGGAATATCAAGGGCACCCAAGATCATTTAAAAGCATATATTGAGAGATTTGAGAGGTAGCATAGGCTTAGTGTGTATCACTCTAGTTGCTTGATCTTTCTAAGTTCAAGTGATGGTCTAGGCTTGTTACCTTTGGAGATCGGCGTCTCCTAGACGGCTTGGAGGCGTGGTTCTCGGTGACCTTCTAAGGAGGAGCTTGTGGAAGGCAGGGAAGGTTGTGAAGGTCGTGAGTCCACCCATCCAGGAGAGGAGAAGGACTACCACAAGTGAATGGCTTGATACCTTGCTAGGTTTCAAGTCGAGCAATACTCTTCTTGAGAGTGCTCCAACGAGGAGTAGGGAGATCGCCGAATCTCCGAGACCTCGATAAAAATTGGTTGTGTCTCTTGTCTCTTTTACATTTACGCATTTACTTTCTTGCTCTATCTAAATTTCTCTAGAATTGCATAGGAGTTGTTTATCCTCACTAGATTCTAGTGTCACGTAGTTTTTTGTTAGAACTGTTATTTAAATTGTTCTTAATCAAAAACAAAAAAAAATAGTTCCCAATTCACCCCCTTCTTGGGCATTCGATCCACTTCACTCCTCCATGACGGCGCCCCGTCTGCGAGTCCCTCGTCATCCTCCAGTACCTCGAGGTCTATGGCTCGGTTCCCTTCTCCCCTTTTATTGATTTTTGGATTTTGATGAAATGTTGCATCTGTAGAAAATTTATTTTTGCATCTATAGAGAAAAAATGTTGCATACGGTTTATGGCGATGTTACAATTTTTTCCAACGTCTTTTTCTCCAGTTGCTTTGTTTTGATTTGTGATGTTGCAACCGTTGTTTGGTGATGTTGCAACAATTGTCTGGTGATGTTGCAACCGTTGTCCGAAGATGTTGCAACTATTATTCTAGGATGTTGCAATCGTGTCCGTGGGATGTTGCATGCAGCGGTGTATTTCTGCCCCTTTTACTTGTGTTAGTCTTGGTCGGATAAATTAAAGTTGGGCATTTACCCTTGCGATGTATCGTACATAACACTAGTACTAACATCTGATATGATGCGACCGTAGCGGCGAGCTAGCTACTACCACTACTCTACTCGTTGTTGTTTTACGAAGCGGTCGGTAGTGTCGATTATGCAAGGCCAAAGACACCAAAGACGTTGCAATGGGGGAGTACTACTAATATATCACCCGGGCGTTCGATCCTAGCTCCCAAATCAGACGTTCGAATGCTAGTATCACCCGAGTACTACTAATATATCACTTGGGCATCCGATCCTAACCCCCAAATCGGACGTCCAGGTGCTAGTATCACCCTAATAATAATTAATTAACAGCCCGTGTAATGTAATCCATATCCGAGCGTACAACGTACGGTGTATGAATGCGAAATACAAGAGGAATACCTCGTACGTACAGACATACGGTTTGCTTGCTCCGTCGGTGACCATAAAAAGGTATAGGAGTAGGCGGAGGAGGCAGTAAACAAGGTAGAGGGGGTAATAAACCCCCACGCGTCGCAATTCACAGGCAGGCGAGTCCTAGCCTAGGGTTCCTTTCCTGCTCGGCGTCGGCGTCGGCGTCGGCGTCCGCGGCGGCGATGGCGATGGCGCGGAAGAGGAAGACGGAGGCGGCGCCGCGGCTGGACGAGGCCGACCGCACGCTCTACTCCACCTTCTGCAGCGCCGCTAACTCCCTCTCCCAGCTCTACTCCCAGGCCATGGCGCAGCAGAAGCACTCCTTCCACGCCGGCGAGCTCCACGCCCTCGTCAGTAACTGCAAACTCCTGGCCCCCTCCCCAGCCTCTCTCTAGTTCCCTCTGATTTATCGATCGATTCGTTCTTGCTATCGTTCGTCCACGATTGGGGGGCTGCTGACTTGTGTGGTGGGAGGATGGCTCGATTCGGCCGCCCCTTCCGGTGGCCTCCTCTCCGCGTGGTTATATAGTCCGACTACTGATTAGCATCGAAGGAGAGCGCATTCCATTATCAAAGAATTTCGGGATGGTAGATTGTAAATTACTCACTCCTATTAGTCTACAGAGGAACACGCAGAAATTAGCCTAGTCAGAGTCAAATTACAGACATCAGAGTTGTGGATAGACATTTTATCTCATCATCCCAATGGGTCAGTTATGTAGCTTACATGTAGGTAGTCGAAGAATTGCATTGTAGATTTCATACGCTGATGCCGTCTTAATTTTGTTCTGTCAACTTAGTGAACTTGCTTCAGCTTGTACTTGTTAAGGATATAAGGGTATTTGTGGTATTTTCTATTCTTCTACGGTTTAGACTTGTGTCCCTTTGTACCCTATATATATTGTTCATCGGGTCTCTTCAATATACACACAATATTCATAACATGGTATCAGAGCCGAGTTAGGTTTAAGGCTTACTGTAGCCGCCGCCCTCTAGCCGCTCGTCTACCGATGTCTGCTGCCCCCGGGAGGAGCTTTCTTTGCTCCCGGGGGTGGCCTCTCGTCGCAGCTCTGCTCCGCTGCTCCCAGTGTTGCTTCTTGCCTGGAGCTTGCAACTTGCCGCCGACGCATCTTCGAGCTCGTTGCCGGATCTGCTCTTCCTTGCCCGGCGTCGCCTCGTCTTCATCGGCAAGTCGGGCTTCCTCTTCGTCGTCCCCGCTTGGATCCGGGGAGCCAAGGCCGACCGCCTCGGTCATCGGCTCTGCCTCCCTTGCCCTCCTCGCTGCCCCCGTCGTCCTGTGCTCGAGCATGACGCGCATCTGGCCAGCGTCGCCTTGCCCGGGTCGCTGCATCTTCCTTTGGGATGCCTCATCTCCAAGCTTTTCTCCGCCGTGCGCCTCGACTTCTGGCCCTTCCTCGCGCTCTGGCCGCTACTCGCATCGAGGGCTCCACCGTCGCGTCACCACCGGAGTCACCGGCTCCTGCTATGCTCCTACTTCGGTAAGCTGTGCTCGAATCCGCTCGAAGCCTCTGGTGCTTCTCTGTTCCTCTAGGAGCGTCGCCCTTTCCAAGGGCTCTGCATCTCTGACTTGGTGCCACCGAGAGGAGCTGTGTTGGTGCTTGCTTTAGCTGTGCTGTCGGTGGAAAGGATCTTTTGTGGGCTAGGCCATCACGTTGCTTCAAACTGGCGCACGATCTTGCTGCTACTAGTTATGCTTGTTGGTTGTGGCTAGGAAGTGATGATGCTATTTGAGCAAATTTGGTGCAGGCTGCTACTGGATGAGGAGATGGGTCTTCTGTTGCTGCTAGTTATATTTGAATCTTTTATTTCTTTGTGTCGTTTTTTTCGTTGCGTCCATCCAAGTCCGTAAAATTCTATCCGTAGAGTTCATCTATGTCATACGAGTCCACAAATTTATTGTCAGTCATAGAAGCATAGGAATTTCTTTGCATGGCAGTAGCCGCTGCTCTTTTCTTCGAGCCGCTGCAGATCTGTCGCCCCAAGCTTTTAAGGCCGTCGTGCTTCTTGTGCACTGCGTCTCTATTGCGCTTCTTGTGCACTGCGTCGCCGTCGTCTTGGGCTTCGATCTGCGCCGCTATTCTTCTGTCTATTCCTATTCGGCTTGATTTGACAGTTTTTTCTTTTTTTGTCAGTTTCATCATCTTCTTCGTCATGTTGCCGCGGTCGTGCTCTTGCACCTTATGAGTTGTCGCACGACCCCAGATAGGAGGAGATCTTTTACCGACATATTTTTCAAGAGCTGTATGCTACGACGACATTATCAAGACTCGGACTTCGAATTTTCCCTATTTTAGTGTCAACCCTTTCCAAATGCAATGCTATTGCATACGTCTTGCATTTCAGGGGGGTGTTAAGGATATAAGGGTATTTGTGGTATTTTTTATTGTTTTAGGGTTTAGACTTGTGTCCCTTTGTACCATATATATATTGCCTATTGGATCTCTTCAATATACACACAATATTCATAACAGTACTTATGGGATTCTCACGTTGCCAATGCAGGAGAAGCTCTACCAGTGGATTCTGAGGAAGCACGAGGAAGAATCGAGGTTGACAGTAGCTGATATAATGGCTCATATACAGGTACAAGAACGATAGGCCAAAGTCCCCAACAGCATTGGACTCAATTGTGAATTGAACCCGTTGTATACTCCTTACCTGCGTTACGTGGATACTTCCCAAAATCGGCGTATCAGTATCGGATATCATATTGGATACGGATACATCCCCTATATGGCTGGATGTGTATCCTGCAGATTTTCCTATTTTTCAAAAAAAGAAAATAATTTCCGATGCTTCTTGAATACTTCTCCAATACCTCTCTACCCAAACACACCTTAACCAATACCTCTCTACCCAAACACACCTTATTCGACTCAGAAATATACTGTCAATCTATTCAGCAAACAACAATTAGCTGATTTCTCTTTGTTTGGAAGTGGATTTAATTCCTTTGACTCATTTGAGGATAGTCCATCTAGACCCAAAGCAAACAACGAAGCAACTGGCATTAAAATTACTTTTGAACTGCTTAATGGCATAAACTCTGTTTTTCTTTAGGCATCTAGGTAAATTAGTGACAAAATCTTGTATGTTTTTCCAACTTTATTCTGCAGCATGAGATGGACTACGGAGGGAGTGATGCACATGCTGCCCCAAGAGTACACCAGTATCCTCAAAGTGCAGGGCAGTTTGCCAACTCCAGCTGCCAACTCTCAGCAGGTTCCTATGGTCAGGCATCTGGGCTCGCTCCTCGGACCAGCAACAGCGAACAGTCAAAGAATACCACCATATTCTCAAATGCCCTGTCTAGCCCAGTCCGCCGGAGCCTTCAGAACTACCACCCGACTCAGGTCGCTGGAAACGGAGGTCGGAACTCCGAAGCCAACTCCATGGGGCAAAACCGGGAAGCCAACTTCATGGAGCAAAACCGGGAGGCCAACTCTGCGAGCTCAAATGACACCACGATGGACATGATTTCAGACAGCGCAGCAAACGAGTACTACTGAAATGGTGTCCATGGTGTGCGATGCATCTCTCATATCACCACTGTACAAGACTAGAAGAGCCGGGTCATGTCCTCTCCTTGTGATCCTGTGTATTTCCTGTTTCCCTAAATCTCACCATCTCTGCAGGGCATAAAATCTGCACGGTTGGTGCTCATCTTATCGTGTGATTAGTGTTTGTTCAAACCTGATGTGCTGTGTTGGAGAGAAACATATGCATTTGTGTGCTGTCTCCTGCAATGGTTTTCTATCGTGAACAGAGCGTGTATGTGCCATAGTATAAACTTTCAAGATTACATTGCGCCATACAAGAAAGTTTGATGTGAAGCGTTATTTGACGCATTGACAGAGGGACTGAGGTCTGTGGCAATCCCTAGTCATGAGGGGGTGTTCTTCTGGAAGTCGGCAGGGCACTGCTCGAATGAACAGGATAAGCCGTGAAAGTTAGGGGGATTTTCTCTTCGTGGGAGTAAATAAAAGTTGGTAAAAACCGAGTTGAGTAGGATCGCATGACGCTGTGAGCCACTGGGCCGTGCAGTGACGGAAATTGGTTTTGAAAGCTCTTGGTGGGCGCGGTCGATCGAGCGAAAGTGGCCCAAGATGCCCGTTCCATGAGACAGATGCCAACATCCCAGTACGAGCCCGGGGCCTGCCTGCCCTCCTCCATTTCGTCGTCCCCAGTAGTCTTATGTCAGTCATCTATAGTTATTGTTACGTAAGATTTTTTGCTGACGTGAATGAAAGAGAATGAAGAGAGAGAAAGATACTGTCTACGATCCTGTAGCCGACTATAGCATAAGAAACAAGAAAAGTATTAAAAGATTGTGTGTTCTATAAAGACAACTAAAAAGACAGTAACCGTCTGCACCATTGCATAAGCTGTTTTTAGTGTTATCTGTAGGTAATATAAAGAGTTATTATGTACAACAACTGTGTACACCATTGTATGTACCTTTATACACATCAAGGCAAGAAGAAGGTTTCTCCGGTGCTCGAGCTTGCTTTCTTGTGCCATGACCGGCATAGCTAGGCTAGGGACATTGATTGCACTCGTGTCCCGATGATCTGCCGTGTTCGTAAGGACACAAAATTAAATGTCGTACTCACGTGTAGAGGTTTTTTTAAAGTAAAAATGGCTCTAGTCATGCAGGAGCCACGTGTCATCTGTAACACTCTAGGATCATGACAGAATGAAAACATCACGGTAGCACTGGCCAAGCGCCGGATGAAGATGTGGTACCGCGAGAGCAAATTAGTCGCACTCTCGGTCTGTGGAACGGGAGACTAGCAGTAGCCTGCAGCGCTCCTCCGGAGCAGTAGATTTACTGTCACACCCTCCACATCATCCACTCAAGCTCAGTCTGGACTACCGCGGAGCATGCTGTTGGTGATACGGCCTAGAGTCACTTATAGAGATGATTGTATCACGTCTATGTTTATGAATTATAGAATAAATATTATTATGTTCCTTTGATGAATTATCATTTATAAAGATTAACAAGTATGTTACTTGTTGGTGAATCTCTTTAATTTATATGATGTTATTCTAAATGTATCCTTAGTCGGATGTCACTGGTCGAACACAGTGACTTATCACCAACACATGTATTGATTGATGATCATGTTTCACCGGTCATGGATAAGGGTATATCGAATCAATAATATGAACACATGTTAGAGAGCATGATGTTGGATTGACCCACCTTGAGACTCTATTGAGATTGTTACGATTTTATGTGTCATCAATTGGCCTCAAACAATGATGATGTATAATTCTTAGACAACATGGTGTTGGATTGACCCCACTTTGAGACATTAGTGAGATTGTTACGATTTTATGTGTCAT
Organism: Phyllostachys edulis; assembly: GCA_036346405.1. NCBI lineage: Eukaryota > Viridiplantae > Streptophyta > Magnoliopsida > Poales > Poaceae > Phyllostachys > Phyllostachys edulis. Next base: position 46,075,826 of record CM070565.1, read on the forward strand.
CAATTCGTCTCAAGCAATGATAATGTATAACTCTTATACTTGAGATTAACATGGTTTTCTGCATGTGTAATAGTACACTTAGGAAAACGTTACTTTGTAATTAGGTAGTTATAAAGGCAGCTTTTAGGAATGCTATGAAACATACGAAGGGATATGACTGGTTGGATATGAGATCTGCCCCTTCTAACATAACAGGAGAGATCTCTTCGAACCCATCGATGTAGCCGGATAAAGAAAGTGCATAGTCATGCCACTAGTGGTCGAAGAGTCGACCACATGAAGTTACCTATCAGTTGATCGAGAAAGTATTGAACAGTCCATGGATGACAAATCATCTCACTTGGAGTTCAACCAGATATCGTGAGGCAAGAGGAGAATATGCAGGCAGATCGTTCGGTCCGACCAAATACGAACTGGTCGTATACTGGTCGAACATGATCACTGGTTGGTTGTAAGGAGTTATGTACTGGTCGTATAGAGATACAAGTTGGTCATAAGTGATAAGGATCTGGTCGCGGATTATATTGCATAAGGTTCGTCCGGTATAATATTTATGTGTTCGGGAATCGTTATGTCCCACTAGGAACCACTAACGACTCGTGGTCGGAAAAGAGTTTCCTAATCGCAACCGATTACACATGAGCCTACATGGTCATACATTTAACGGGTTGGAACAAACGAATTCGGATATGATCTGTTATGGACTCTTTTATAAGGGGATGCATGGGGCTGTTGGTACGTACGTACCAGTTTCTCTAGCGAAACCCCAGCCGCTATTTTCCGGAAGGTCCTGCCATGCGTGTTGTTGCTAGCACATTGGCGTACGACGTTCCACTCTTGAACGTGTGGATACCGTAGAGACGTTGTTGTGTTGATCGATGACGATCCACGACCTACGTAAGAAACGTGGTAGGTTGTCAGAGAAGACGATCAGTGCTGAGAACATTAGATGATCGACTACGACCACTACGTCGACGCGCCCGACGTCGGATCAAGCCGCTCCAACTATTCTTTCGCTGCACTACGCGTTTAGTGATAACGATCTATAATCTCTTATTTTGTATGGATTCTCAGTTTACACGGTAAAATTATTAAAAATACCAGATAACGTAGCCTATATCAGTGCTCCTTCGCATGCCTCCGGTTACTATTCGAGAACGCTGCCACTCGCGGAGCGTGTGGCACACAGCGCCTGTCTAACAAGTGGCGATGTCACTTCTACACTGCCCGTAGGCCGTATCCCTTCACAGGGCAACAAGTGGCGATGTCACTTCCATAGTTTTATGCAACTCAGAGCTACTTTTGCTGTCGCGAACAGAGAGGCCAAATCGGCCAAAGGCTCGCGGATCCGCGTACCATCACTCGTGCGGTGGCAGCATCCGGCGTGCAGTGAAGTTGGACTCTAGGGGCCGCGGGTTGGAGTGGAGTGGTCAGGTCAGGAAATCATCCCATTTCCACTTCCACGAACGCTACCTGTCAGATATCAAATCCCCTTCCGACGCGACGCTCGCCCATGCCTGCATTTATCCTAACCTGTCGGCTGGGCGCGGTAGGCCGCTGTTCGTTTGCATCATTTGGTTTCTGAAAAGACCATCTCGCACCAGCTCTCGGGGCTAGTACTGCTGCTACAGTGCTACTCCCACTCTTATGTACTGCGCGTGCATGCTCGTATTGTTTGTGCCTCTGCCTACCTGAGAAGCAGAGACGGAATCAGCACTGGTCTGGACCTCGGCTGATCCACTGTACTTTGGCTCAAACTGTTATAATACATGGTGAATCCAAGGATTGAACCAAAATTTTAGCGTAATTTTGATGAACGGTTTCCTCTGCCTGGCAGATTAGCCACGTGTGAATGAATATTGTATTTTATGGGCGTTACCGGATCAAACAAAAATAAGTATTTTGGTTTGGTTTGGTTTGCAGCAAGCTCCGTGTGTGTCCGTGGTAAGAAAGAGCGTTGCTCGCCTTCCCGACGCAAATGTAATGATTACCACTTTTGATCGTGCATGCATGCATGCATCTGCATGCCTACCCAGCGCGCGCGTCTTCTTGGAAAATGGAGCTCCCTCCCTACCTGTCAGTCTGAGATGTCACGTCCAGCTGCATGCCTCCCGATTCAATGCGACAAGACCCGCCCGTGTGGTACTAGCACTAGCACTATACGCTTCCATCGCACGTGCAAAGCTGTGGATATCACCAACCGCCAACTCAACTTTTAATACTCCTCCTTCGGGGCTGGCCCTTTCTACGCAGGTTTTCCTAATTTAATCTATTTTTAAAAAAATATTTTAAAGATAATATTTCATTAACTTTATTTCTGATTCAAACTTATTTGGCCACAACACGTGGTGTGACAAAAACACGTTGTCACGTCACCGATCCTGACGTAGCAAACGAGTGATGCCACACAACTCCTCTTAGTGTGACACACTTAGCCCTAAAAAGGATACGTGTTGACTCGAAGGGCTATCGTGACCGGTTTAGCCACGCCGTGATCGGCGACGTAACGTGGCATCACAGTTTCGTAACGCCACAGGTCATGGCGTGACCAAAATGGTCAGAATTAGGGAGATGTTATCTTTACAATATTTTTAAAATATAGATTAAGAAATAAAAAAACTTCTTTTGGACGCAAGTGTTTTTTTTTCCTTTTTGGAATCACAGAAAACAGTTTAGTTTCCACGTGAATTTCCAAATGGGGTCGTTGTTTCACTTAAGGAAATGCCACAGCTATCGTAGCTCGAGCCCACCCTGATCAGTGGCGCCGGTAACGCTCAGCTACTCCTCGTGGTTCTAATTTCAATATCATATACAATGTCATATTTTGTGAGAGAATAAGGAACATAGTTATATGTTAATTTGAGAGAATGGTATTGTGAAATTTTGTATTTTAATTTTTATTGCGAAATGATATCTCTATATACTAAATTTGATATCTAAGGATGAATGACTATGTGACTAAGAAATGGACAGGGAGTCAAATTGAGATAATGAAGTTGCTTCATTTGCCAATCTAGTTTCAGGATTGATCTTATTCTAAAACTACTGTGATGTGAACTCTGCATGCATGATGCATAAATCGACTTTTTGTGACGAATTAGCCATATTTAAGCTTGTCCCCGATAAAATTTTGTCATGTGTCCGCCATTGCAATCAGGTACAGACCGTGAGCTTGTGTGCGAGGCCGATAGTGCGAGCGCAGGCTATGACGGCGTCGACCATGTGTGTGTCGATGTATGGTGTCGCCACGAGCAACGAGGAAAGCTTTGGCCTACAAGCCTGTCATCTTTTCTTATCATGGCTTCACCATTGGTATCATATGCCGATGTTGACACAAACATAGCACCTTTAGGTTAACTGTTCTGGTCACGGGGCCACACATCGTTGATGTCTCTCTTTAACAATTGGATTGAAAAATGATGAAATATGTCTAAATCAAATTGCGTCGTTTCAAATAATCCTTACAGAAGGTCATCGAGGCAGCAAGGAACCACAGATGGGGAAATATATAATAGAACAGAGAGAGATTCATACCGTGCAATTTTGGGCAGAAGACCAGTTTGGTTAGTGCAATGGCTGAACATTTGTCCGCTTTTGTGATGGACTCGAGGATCTGCGTCCCTTCCAAGTTTTGTGCAATTTTGGGTGCGTTTGGTTCGTTGAATGGAGTGGTCCTGAATCATCTGGTACGGAAAATGAGCTCGTTCAGGTGTTTTGTTGGTTGAATGGAACCAAACCATTCGGGATGAGATGGTTCAAGAAATAGAAATATTCCATGTTTATGCAGTATCATCCCGTTCAGGAAAAAATCCCGAACCACACCGTTCACTCGAATTCCAAGGCGCTTGGTGACGTGGCGGCTTGATTTACGAACTTTAAAGGACCATATTTCCTAAACCGAGTATCCGATTTGCGATCCGATTGAACCGTTGTGTTGCTTGTCATTTAATCAACAAAACAAGACCACTCTTGGCATATTTTAGTGCAAAAAATATCATGCGGGCCCCACGTGTCATAACATCCCAAAGTTTAGTGCAATCCAAATACAACCTCATTCATCAAACCAAACACCATCTTGAACCATCCAGGACCATCCTATCCCACCAACCAAACAAAATCATGTATTATTCTATCCTACCAACCAAACACCATACTTGTATTATCTTATCCAGGACGATCCCATCCTACCTATACCATCCCATCCCATTCAACCTCATCCCACCAACCAAATGCAATGGTTTACTTGGTGTCAGTACCTCTTGTCACATCTTGCTTTAGTATTGTATACCTGTAGTTATTGCTGTCGTATCAAGCATACTTACATTTTGTGTTCCTGCTACTGTTATGGTTCCTCTGGACATTATAGAGAAGACACATCTCACCCGTCGTTGTTCACAGTCAGATGCGGAGCTGGGCTCAGGCCGCCGAGGCAATAATCTGACGCCGAGATACAATAGTTCAAGTTAATTACATTGGTATCTAAAGGAGGAGCAATGGCTATCAGGAATTATGCTGGATCGGGTCGAGACTCGAGACGCGACCAGTGACCAGCTACGCCACCATTCACACTAAAATATTTAACATAGGCTTTTTGCCATGTGGTCTTTTACAGTTTTACTCTTGCCTACTAGAGGTGTTTTCTTTATGTATTTCCGTGTGCCAATTGTGTATATATGTTGCATTGATAGCTTGCGCGTATTTGTTTATTACAGCTAATCCTCTAAGTTGAGCGCAAGACCAAGTGTGTTGGTGATATACCCTAGAGGTAATCATAAAAATGATTGTATCACGTTTATGTTTATGAGTTATCACTACTACAGAAAAGGTCTTCACAGACGGTTCAAAAACACCATTACAGACGGTTTCCGGAGCCGTTTGAGTTTATGGGTCAATGATGACATGAGGTCATCACAGAGGGTTTTGGAACCGTCTATGATGCATGCTATCACAGACGGTTATTAACTCAGAACCGTTTGTGATATATGACTATCACAGACGGTTCGTGTCTAGAACCGTCTGTGATATATAAATAAAATCCCCAAGCAATGGCTGCTTGTGTCTTTAAAACCGGCTTTATATATATATATATATATATATATATAGCCACTTTCGGGGGGTCGTGAGGGAGGATGACACACCTGCCACAGGTAATCTCTCATCGAGCCCCTACAAATTCAAGAAGTAGGCTGCAAGAGAAAGTGCGTGGATATACAATTACCTGGATGCATGTCGTCGATAGGTAATTGGACTTGACATCAAGGAATGGTTGATTGCTGATACATGAGCTCTCCTAACATAACAGGAGAGATATCTCTAGGCCCCTCGATGTGGTCAGATAAAGAAAGTGCATGGCCATGCCACTAGTGGTCGAAGTGTTCAATCGCATGAAGTTATCCGACACTCGATCGAGAAAATATTGAACAGTCCATGGATGACACAACATCTCACCTGGAGTTCAACCAGATACCGTGAGGCAAAGGGGGAATACATGAGAAGGTCTTTTAGTTCGATCAGATACGGACTAGTCGTATGGAGATACAAGCTAGTCGTAAGCTAGTTGAACATGATCACTAAGTGGTCAAAATCTGGTCGTAAAGAGTTACGAACTAGTCGAGACCAAATATGAACTTGTCATATAGAAATACGAGCTGGTCGTTAGTGATATGGACCTGGTCGTGGATCATATTGCATTAAGATTCGTCCGATATAAGTCGTGTGTATTCGGGAATCATCGTAACCGCTAACTGGCTAGCAGGACCGCCGTGGTCGTAACCGCGTTATATAGTAGTATGTGTTCATATCACTTGATAGAATTGGATTCTATGCATAACTTGTTTTTTTTGCAGGGATTGATGTGAATAGTATAGCCCATTGTGTATGTGATGCATGAATGAATTTCACATGGCCTGCGTGTCATGCTGTGTGATAGCCATCGAGCTACATATTATTATATAACGGCCTGCGTGCCGACATGTGATGCTTGATATTATCGTATGTAATTCATTGCTAGCTTTTAGGAGTAATTGCTTAGTAGATGAATGCGGTCGGAGACTTCAAGCATGATGGTCGGAGAACAAGAAGCATGGTGCTGGAGATCTCCATGTTAAGGGCCATACTATTTCACAATTTAATTTGATTATCTGTGAATGTTTATCCATGTCATGCTATTTGGTCATGTTTTATCATTAGAGGTCACGAACCTGCGAGATGTGCGCTTGTGTGGCGGCACGTATCTCGGCTTGTCGGGCCTCTTCCTCTCGTTGGAGGCGTTTTCGTTCCTCCAGCTCCCGGTGTTGTCCTGACGCTCCGGGATTATCACCGGGATCGGGTTGATCGTCACCGATGGCGGCGACCTGACGGCCGCAGGAACACGCGGATATGCCCTCGTCCTCCGAGGAAGAGGACGAGTTGTATTGTAGAGAGAATAGAAGATTCTCCCCAGATGCTCTCTCCAGACCTTCAGTGTGGAGGCTGCTAGTGAGATTATCATGGTCCGCTGGGCTCCAGGGACCTTCCGAATTTCCTCCTCCAAGGGAGATAGGCTCTGGATAGTATTCGTCCACAATGGCACCTGTGGACGAAGGCACGGTCGACATGGAGCCAGTGGAGGCAAAAGGTTCGGTGGGCGACGGTGGCTTAGTAACTGCCCCAAAGGAACCATGGGTGTTGCCAGGCACGAGGACGAAGTTTTCTTCCACGTCGTCATCGTAATCGGAGATGTCGAGAATGCTCTCTTCTCTCCAAGCAGGCAGGTTGTGATTCATCAGTAAAACACAAAACACATTACTAGAATCGAGTAGGCGAAGATGATGACAACGCTCCCCACAGACGACGCCAGCTGTCAACGTCTGGGACTCTCGTCACAAAACGGACAAACAAGAATATAATAATGGAAAAATGGAGATTACTATCTGTTCGTCAAGGGACTCAAAATGATGAATGTGTATTCTGAAGGATATGCTCTGATTACAGGGAAAGTGGTTTGTGAATACACATGGATTAGGACTTGGATGTGAATCTCTCTTACAAAGGCACGTAGGCCGGTCTATTTATAGTATTACAAGCGTCGGCAGTTGGTAACAGTGGTGCCTCTTCGCGCCAATGGTTGCGTCTCTTCACGCCAATCGTCTCGTCCCTTCGTGATGGCTGTTATTGCTGATATCTCCACATGTAGCTGTTATAACCTCACGTGGGTAACCGCTTCCCAGGACCTCCTCCGCGGGGGGAGTGGTCCTGGAGAGGTCTTGAGGAGGTCCTGGAGGACATCGTAGAGGAGGTCCAACTGGGCCTCTGGGAAAGTTTTCGGGGATGGACAAAGGAAAGACTTTATAGACCCACCTTCCGACTGCTTAATTGATTTTGGGCCTAGAAAATTAACTTAGGCCCAGCAAGAATCCAATTTATCTATTCAATAAGCAAATAAGAATATATCTGGATAATTGACTAGTCGACAATCCTCGTCAACAGTTAATTTAATGCCTTTCCAATTGCTGCGACCATCACGATTTTGATCGTTAATTGGTAGGTCTACCAAAGCAGGGTGCCATTAACTATCAATAAGATAGGGTGGGTGTCGGGCACCCACATGCATAGTACTGGTTTAACTTGACAAGGCTATCAAAAGAGTTTTGGGCCTTGGGGTTTAGTGTTGGTCGGAAGTGCATGGAGATGTCACCGATCAAACAAGAGTCATATGTGATATGATTATCAAACGGTTACTTACCTAAAATCACTAAGCTTCTACCAGTGATGCCAAAGCTCATTAGGACTTAATGATTTATGGATCTTGAACTCACTATATGTTGTTTGAAGGAAACATAGTTTAGAACATATAGTGAGAGTATTTTTTTATTGACTGTTGATGATTAAGTACGACCAGGTAAACCTCTCTCTCTTTTTTTTAAGAAAACTCATTTCACACTATTTCCTTAGTTTATATAAATAAACTAAGCAAATAGTCAGAGGCTAGGATAAAGTTATTAATATGACTTCAATTCTTAATCTTAATATTTTTTCCATTCATTATCTTATGAGTTACTAACTACTCGACAAGATGATTTGAAGGAAGAAGAAAGGATTATATATCTCAACAACAAAAAACTTGTCTTTATAGGTTTCTAGTACAAACTACTCTGATGAAGGAGACCCTATTTGCATCTCCTCCGTGACTTCCTTGATGATCGACTACATATCTTCCATTAACCACTCCACTTCTACTTTAGAGCAGTCGAAGTCGGCTTTGATTAGATGCAGATTAAGATTGGGGTCATGAGTTTTAAGTTTTGCCAAAACAAAACTTATTGCACCTTCGACCGCCTCTTTTATCGAATCAACTTGGTTGGTCTTCAGAATAGTCACCTATTCTTGTAAAGTCCCGACTTGTTCTGTAATGGCACCCGTGTGAACAATCATCTTGTCTTCACGAGGAGTGATTTCCTCAGCATGTAGCCCACCGAGTGCAATGTTCAAAAGAGAAATGTTGTCCTGAAGGGTGACCTTCATCAACTTCATCTCCTCCTGGTTATGAGTCGAAGCCTCACAGAGTTATTTTATTTCGACTGCTTGCTCTGCAAAGAGTAAGACTAGTAAGATAAAATGACCCCAAAAGGAAAATAAAACTGGTCGCAGGTAAAGATTGTCTTACCAGATAGTCGAGAATCTAACTTCATAACTTCATCGCCATGAGAGGCAGTGCTCTTTACATAGCGCTCCTTCCACGACTTGATCTCCTGGTCTTTTTCTTTGGTGATACGGGAAATCTCATGAACAACCATAGTCTTTTCTTTGACCTCGGTTTCTTCTACAACCTTTCTTCTAAACTAGTTAGACTTTTCGACCAGTTCTTTGGATTTCCTCTTAAAAGTGGTCGAAGTTGATCTCCATTAGAAGAAAGCAGAATGTATGTAAATTGGTAAGAGCTTGTCCAGTATGTTGCTTCCCTCCGATATGAACTTCAGTCTTGACCGAAAATTACACATCATAGACAATGAAGTGTTCGTCTGCTCATTTGGATCTTTTTTTACCAAATTCATAAGGACTTCAATCCTTGGAACAAATTGACTTTTCAACCATCTTAAAGTCATATTCCATGTATTTTATTTTTCCAAGATCTTACTCACAATGGAAGGATACCAAGGCGATCTGAGTTCACACTCATAAAAAGCTTTGAAGATAGAAACCTCACCTTCCTCTTTGAAAGTCCATCGTTCATTATCTATCCTCTTCCACTTCAACAAAAGTTTCAAAAAATTTCTTCTAGCAACATCAAAGATGGTCATCTTCTTCGTATCCAACCTTCATTTCTCCCATTCAAACTTAGGTCCGACTATTTCTTCTAAGAAATCTACCCGGACTTGAGGAGTTTAGGAAAAGATTTTAAAAAGAAGCAGAAGTGAGAAAGATAGAAAGATTGCAAGTAAGTTTTTCTTAGTTCTGACTTTCTGATGGTTATTTATAGCCATCGATTTGCAACACAATTCAATGGATAAGGATGAATGTCCATTGGTTAAAATTCTATTAGAAATTGTCCCCGATGAATCATTGAAAACAAAAGCATCACCATCTCTTCAAGAACTGTTCTCCATAAATAGAATTATGAGAGACAGTTGGTATTATTTTTTTCTATCTATTTAGTAAAAAGGAGTTTTATTTTTACAACTCAAGTAAAAATACATTTCTTGACCAAGTCACTTTTTGGTCAAAAGAAAAAACCAGTCAAAGACACTTAATCTTTGCCCTTGATTATACGACCTCTTTTCCAAGTAAATCATTTTCACTTGAAATTGGGGGACTAGATGACGAGGATCTAATAATTCTCAGTTAATTAAATTATTTATTTGTAGTATTTTCACTTGTAGTATTTATACAACCTTCAAGGGTACCACTCAATATCAACAATGAGGGATATTATAAACACCTAGTAGTCGTAAGTTTTTCTACGACCACCTTATATGGTTGTAAGCCATCCTACTACCACTTCATGGTCGTAAGTTCTTCTACGACCATCTATTGATACTAAGTCCTACTACGATCACCTCATGGTCGTAAGTTTTACTGCGACCAGGTCATTTACGACCACCCTATAGTCAATAAGAACCACAGACATGTGGGTCCAATTGGTTAGGGACATTTGTATGCTGTGTTTAATACACGCAGTAGTTAATATGTGTAATTATTTTCTGAGATAACTGCACATATTAAAGCTCCGTCTCTGACATAACTACAAGGCGATGCGGGGAGATATATCTCTGACAATAACCGTCATTGAACGTGCGCATTGCATCAAACGTTAAGGCGTCTCTTAATATAGACAATTGTCACCCCTTCATGTGCTATATAAGGAGTAAATTCTGTGGACAGAGGAGGAAAAAAAGAAAGAGAATAGATTTGACAGATACAACGAGATACAGAAGTCACGAAGCCCTAGTTTTAGTGATTTCATCCTTGTTGTAAACACAATCAATACAACAATACAGGAGTAGGGTCATTATTCTCTCGGAAGAAGGCCTGAACTTGTATAAAATTCTCGTGTCCTTTTCTGTGTGGTTTTGCACTAAGAGAGCCCCCGGTATTCATTCATAAGATCGATATTGAAACATCGACAATCTTCAACACACCCAAGGAACACTCAATCCAGTGGTGGAACCACCGCTTGAGAACAAGCCGGGCGATCGCTCGAACCTCCGGGTCATGGCAGCCACGCCGCATTGGCCGTCGATCGAGGCAGCGAGAGTGCAAGCAATGCAAGCCCGATTCTGACCTAAGCTAACTACGGTAACCCTAAATCCCTAACCATTCCCCTTCCCCATTCCTCCATGCTCCAATTCTAGCACGTGCCATGGATATGGTGTAGGCGAGGGCGGGTGCTGTGGCGTGGCGCCGCCACGAGCTGCTTGCGGCCTTGCGCTGTTGCCATTTGTGGAAGCTGAGAATGTCTGAGGCCGGCGGCGCTCCTCGCTCTTGCCTCTAGGCTCTGCCGCTCTGGACTGAAGGACTAGGAAGAGTGAAGAATTCGTTTTGGCCTTTTCATATATTTTCTTAATTCTTTGTTTTACTCAATTACATTTGAATTGTTTCGTTGATGTTGTATAGCGATGATCGGTGAAATTTGTATTTGGTAATTGTCATTGGTTTTCAAATGGCACGGGGGACGGTCCTTGGCGAGGCCGTATCATGACCTGAGGGAGGCGACGCTTCGACGGGTGGAGGCGCGACAACGAAGGAGCTAAGGGTGTGTTTGGTTGCCTACATGCCCCTAGCTTGGCCCGTATGTGTCATTCAGGCTGAATCTAACCAGACTGAGTGGATGCAATGATGAGTTATTTGGTTGCCTGTTTCTGTTGGGTTAGGCTGTTCTGAGATGTTATTTGGTTGCCTATATCTAGCGCAGGAGAAGATAGACAGACTCACAAGGCCCTCGCATCAGACTCGGCTGGTGAGGAGGCAGGCTCGAATGGAGCGTTTCCCTCAGGCATGGCCCGAGAGGCAATCTTGCATCTACTCAGCTAGGCTCACCCACCCAACTAGGCAACCAAACACCTAAAAACTTGCATCTACTTATGCGAGTCAACCCCATACATGCAACCAAACACACCCTAAGTGCTGAGCCGGCCAGCCTAACATCAACCTATTAGTCAGGTTTGCCCCTCAAATCTCATCTTGAAGCCTCAAATCTCAAACTCCTCTTTGCCCCGGGTCTCTCAAATTCCTGGTTCCTCCACTGGCTCAATCACATTTAGAAGGGATGAGTGAGCATGATTGAACACCTCGTATTTGCCACTCGGTTGCCGGCCATGTCAAAATTCCGGTAAATGGTACTTTTGTCCTTTGTAAGGAGCTAGATAAGCCATTTCGATTGGAATAGCTCGCATAAACAAGATAATATTTTCCTGCATATCATAAGCAGATAAGTGTTGACGTTGCAAGTCAGGAATGCTATCATAGTAATTAATTATAGGATGAAAGAAACAAAGTACATACCTTCGGGGGATGTGAAAGAAGCCATGTTGCCAAATATATCTGAATTTGCCTTGTTGGTAGCAACTAGATCAATCTAGATGATTTTCATTCAACTTTAAGCAGTTCACATATAACTGCAATGCTACTGTTACTTCGTCACCAAATTGCATAGAAGCGAGAAAAAAAGAGTGTCTCACACGAAATTCATGTAAACAAATAGGTAACGAGTGCTCGCTTACTTGCACCTATGCAAGCCAGACTTGCTCGTGCAGAATCTTTGAAGCATATTCGGTTGGAATAAGTGGTACTAAAGTGGAATACAAATTGAGCTCAAATTCTAAGTGAAAAGAAAATTCACAAATTGTCACGGAATAACTACATGATTCGTAATATATCACTCATTTTTAGACTAACATATGGGCCCAGAGAGGGCGGCGGTGGCCTAGGGGGCAAGAGAGGACCAACGACTTAGGAATCCCAAGACAGAGATCGCTGCTGGCCAGCGGAGGTCTAGGGCGTCGAATGGAGGTTGATCCCTAATCGCCTTGGAGGCGACTTGGGTGCGGGAGCCGAGAGGGGAGAGGAAAAATCGGGTGGGGAAGACTGCAATAGAAGCTTATGTACAGTGGCGTACGCAGGATGAAAATAGAGGGAGTGCTAGTGGGACAAAGTTACCATAAGGTGAACTAGCAAATACACATTTAAATATCGTATGTAATCGAAATTGATACATAAATTATGAGGAACAAAGGTAAAATGAAAAATATAATAAAGTAGTACTTTAATAATGAATAGTACATTTTAAAAACCCAGGAATGTGCACAAGGAGGAATCCTAATAACAAAATTAACTAAATTTGTGATGCAAATAATAGCAAATGTACTAAGAATATACCAAGGATGCGCGTCAGCAGAGCCGGTGTTTTAGCCTTCTCACACCTCTATGGTGCGTACACCATGTTTATATATCTAGTACAGTGCAGTTCATTTATTCAAAATTTAGTGACAAAGCTCTGCCCCATTCCACGGAAGCTAAAAAAACACTTCATATAAGGTTTTTGTCTCACAGTTACGTCAGTGACTTCAGTAAAAAAAACCCGCACGTGTGATAAACTGACCGCACGCGTCGCGCGAGGCCGCGGGTCCGGCTCGGCGGCCACGCACTCTCCGACCGATCTGCCTTGACATCCGTACTCGTGCGCCGCTCCTCCCGGCCGGCCGGCCGGCGGCGCGCGCGGAGTACTCGCCTCACGTACGCCTGTCTGCCTGTCTGTCGTCTGCTCCCCCGGCCGGCCGGCAGAGACATCTCCGACCGTGACGTGGACAGGCGTCACGTCCCATGGGCAGCGCCGTAATCCCGGGTGTGAAACGAGCCGGTCGAACGAGTTGACGTACGGCGCGCCACTGTAACGCTGTTCCTATCACGTCAGCCCCGTCGAAACGGAGACGGAAACGGAGACGGAGACGGAGACGGCACTTGAGACGCGTCCTGTCCCATGTAAACCGAGCCTCTAAGATTTGATGCACGTGCCTAAATTAATGATGCTACTCTAGTTAACGTGTTTGCTGAGAGTACCAAGAGTATGTACAATAGCACGCCATCATATGTAGTTTTGTCAGGTAGGATACGAGGTGATGTGGTTGATAGAATTGCGTCGTCTCTCATGCGGTAATCAGCTGTAACACGACACACAAAACATATTATATATAGAGAAATTGTCTATAGATATATATATATATATAAAAGACAACCAATTATATGAGATATCTTTAGAGAGCTTCCTATAAATAACATAGAGAGGTACTAATGTACTATAGACAACAGTTGTACAGGTTAAAGGACTCGAAGCATTGGTTCTAACACGACACGCTTTCCATTTTGCGTCGATTATGATTATTATTATTTTGCCGAGATGTCTGGAGCTCGCAAGAAATTTTGCCGAATTAATAATTCCATCACGTTTGGACTTTGGAGTGTGCTACTTCGTCTCAGGCTCAGCGTTGTCTTTTCTCAAAGGTCCAAAGAGTTGTTGAAACGAATCAAGACGGTATCCCAATCTATGTGTAGCCAAGTTTGAGGAATCATACCGACCTGAATTAATTTAGGTCCTCTAGTTAGGTGTTTGTTCAGAAATATACGACGTTATAGACAGTGTGCTGTTAAATTTATCTAACTTTGATTAATAATATGTATAAAATAACTATTTAGATTGATCGTAATGATAAATATTTTCATAATATAATAATTTTGTAATTTTTTTTACTAACATAATCATATGAAAAATAACGGTCAAAGTTAGGTACTGAAGACCGTGTCGATATCCAAAACGTCATACATTCTTAAACAGAGGGGTATTCTTTTAGAGATACCTCTAATTACTACGTTTGCAGGGAACATTCTAGAGGTATGTATACAAAATTGATTGGATTAATACTCAAGACGACTGGATCATTAAATTGAATTGTTTCTTGTAAGATTCCAAATAGGAAAAATAGGTTCTGGTGCCGGAGCTACGAATTAGTGGGAGGTATAAGCACCTAACCCGCCTCGTGACAGAATCCAACCCTAATTAGGTTTGTGTTGCCGTGTGAAGCTCTCAACAGCCGGATATCGATCTCTCTTGTATTATAATCAAGACGGTGATCGATTCATGTGAGCTCGTCCGGATTAAATTAAACCAAGGTTGCTATATATGTACCTGCTGCTGCCGCCGTGCATCACAAGACGAACGTGCCTTCCTACCTTGTCTTTTGCTTACTTGATTAGTATTTAGTAGGACTTCAAGTGATTTTCTGACACCGTGTTAGCCAGATGCCAACGTGTGATGGTACGTCGATGTGAACCCGGTAGCCGGTCACATATGTAGTTTTGGATAGGCGACCAGATCCAGATGGCATCACAAACTTTCTCAGTTGTTTTTGTACCACATCAGTAACTTCGTCTACTGCTGTTAAATCCCCCACTACATCTTAATTTAAGTCCAATTTAGAACGCGGGATTTCCCCCCGTGATTTATGCGTAAATTAAGCATTTTTACCGTGAAATTCATGTGTTGTTCTAAAGAATCTACATGAGCAGTGCGCAGTCATGCAGTAACTGGGACCTGCATCCTCCGCGTCGCACCACCATGGGTGTGTTTGGTTGTCTGCATAGGGCTGGCTCGTATGAGTAGATGCAAGTTTTTGGGTGTTTAGTTGTCTAGTTAGGTAGATGAGTCTGACTGAATAAATGCAAGATTTCCTCTCATACTAGATCCGAGAGTAACGTTCGATTCGAACTTCCTGCGTGCTGGTGCACACCTGCGTTGATACCTCAAAGGCAAAGCATCCATTTCCGTACTAACTGGCCCGAGCATCTGACGAAATCATGCGTGCGTGGCTCGTTGGATTAGCATCGTTGATTACTGCAACTTGGCGAGTAGAGTACAGTGGAGTGGACCGGCGAATTGAACCAACAGCAACAGGCAGCAGGTGCATTGGGAAGGGAGAGGCAACCGAACGAGCATAAAAGAATTGCAGCGACGTCTCTGTCCGGGACGCAGAAGCAAGCCGATGCCGGAGTTACACCGGCCGACGACCGTCTGACCCTGGACTAAGCACTGAGCACTGATTAGTATTAGAGCACAGCTAGCGCGTATGATTTGTATAATGGCCGCATGCTGCTCGCCCGTGGCCCTCGTGTGGCGCTTTGTTTTTTTGGATTCGTAATGGCTGACGTTCTCTTGGGCATGAGGCGTTGGGCAACGAGGCTGCTAGTCCCACACGCACGTCTTAATGATGTGCTGGTCGCAATGCAATAAACGAAGGTGTATCGTTAATTTGGGCGTTAGGACATTAAGGTAGGTACAAGGACACGCGGCGAGTGTGTTCTAAGGGCATCTCTAATAGTGTATTTATTATCGTCTCTTAACTATATCATGTTAACAAAATCCTACGTGGAGGAGAGAGGGAGAGAAGAGAGAGCACATGTCGTCTCTTCCTGAAGAGATTGTCGTGCATGTGAAACAAGGTAATATACTCTAGTTGATATGTAGGCCCGTTTTAAAAGAAAATTATAAAATATAGATGTTGAAAAGTGTGCTAAAGACTATCTATTGGAGATGTTGTCTTTAAAAATAATGTAGCATACATTAAAGATAAGATTGTCTGTAGCTATTGAAGATGTCCTAGTGGATTTTTTTGGTTCGCACGTACTAGTATCAACACGATGCACGGGCCACAATTAATGTCGTTAGGGAGCGCTTAGGACGCACGCAAAATCTCGCCGTTAATTAGCGAAAGATCTGCGCGAGGAAACCTGTCTATTATTGGCAGGCCAAAAAGGTTGAGGATCATCGGAAATCAGATCCAGCCTAGCACTACGACACAATACAAAAGGCTGAGCATGCAGGAAATTTCGTATCGTAAATTTTGGTATTCCTGTACGTATCAATTGTCGAACCTAGTAAATATCTGACCGATACAAATTCTAAAACGACCTAAGGACTTAAAATTTCTGCAATTTTTTTTGACAGTGCCTACGGTTCTAGGTTCACTCATGATGAATCGCAGAGTTTCTGGGTCATTAGGCATCTTTTTTAAACAATTTACCGAATGTAGCCCTGTGTATCCGAAATAGCAAAGATAGTATCACGGTAGGTTAGACAGGTCCTTACCGCGCTTTCGAACCAATTCGGGCACACATCAGCCCACCGGTCCAGGGCAATGAGTGTTCGCCAGGGCATAAGTGAGATAGCTAGCATAGTGTGGTCAGGAGAGAGCAGCGCAGCCAGAGCGTGAGCGGCGAAGACACGATAGCACACAGAGCCGAAGTATATAACAGACCGAGCATAACAACGATGATCAAACATATTACCGTAACATAATATGTTTTTTTTTTCTTTCGCACCATGAAACATGCCGCATCGGTGGAGGGAGAGAAAAAAAAAAGAAGCCTTACAAGCGTGTCCCGCGAAGAACCCTAGGCAAGCAAGAAGCACACGGACCCACGCACGCCTATAAATCGAGTGCCCACGACCGCGAGCGCTCTCTCCCTCTCGCGTCTTGGCCGCTGCCGTGCCGCGTATCCCTCCCGTTCCTCTTTCCTCCTCTCCGATTCCAATCTCTCATCTCTCCTGTGCCCACCACCCACCCATCGCGAACTCCACCCGCCCACCTATTGGCTGTAGCTCACCCACCCGAGGAGGCACCCACGCGCGATCGCCGCCGCTACTAGTGCTCGCCCGGTCGCCATGACGCCGACGGCGGCGATAAAAATGGAGGCGGCTCCATCGCCGGCTGCGGCGTTCACGACCGGGGCTGCGGCGGCCGAGGAGGTGGCGGTAGTGGAGGAGTCGAGCAGCGGCGGCGGAGAAGGAGCCGCGGAGGGCGGGGCGGAGCGGCGGTCCCGGTTCCGCCGGATCTGCGTCTACTGCGGCAGCGCCAAGGGGAAGAAGGTCAGTTACCAGGACGCCGCCGTCGAGCTCGGCGAGGAGCTGGTAACTAATGCCTCTTTCCCGCGCCGTCTTCCTCTTTTGGAGGTTTTAGGTTATTTCTTACGAGAAAAAAGGGGACTCCTTTTAGTTTCAATCACGTTGGTTTGGGATGTGGAGGCGCACGAGGTTGTTTGAATCTGTTAGAATCGCATGGGACGGGAGGGATGGTGGCTATGAGCTGTAATGTATCCGTCCTGGAGGAGGTCATGGGGTCACGGTGTGCAGCCTTCTTGCGTGATCATATGGTTAGGGTGAGAGAAGAGGACCCGATGAACCATCGAGATAGCACATCCATCTCCCACCCACTTCCAGCCCGAATTGCTCTCCTCCATCATCACGAGGCAGAAAGGCGGTGCAAGGCCTCGCCATTTCCTTTCCCCTTGTTGGCATCACGACCCTGTGACCTCACTTGCTTGCCCAAATGCACAAACATTTGCCTCTTGCATGCATCGTAATTCAATTCTACCCGATGATGTGAATAGACTGGAATTGACTGAGGATGTTTTGTTTTGTATGGCCTTGCAGGTGGAGAGGGGCATAGACCTGGTCTATGGAGGTGGCTCCATTGGCCTCATGGGCCTGGTCTCCCATGCGGTTCATGCTGGAGGGCGCCATGTGATTGGGTTAGTATCCATCCATCCCTACCGCTGCCATTTCTATCTACCTGGTGGTCTCCCTACACTTCTTGGTTTGCTTGGTGTTTTTATGGTGTTCTTGCTCTGGGTGCTTTGCTTGCGGCAGCTCCTGCGCCAAAATGGCAGCCTTAGGTACTGAAATGGCAGCTTTGGGCAGGCTGCTGTTGGGGTTTGGGCTCCATTGCCCGTTGGAGGATGGGGCAAGCCATGCCGATTGCATTCCGTTTCACCGAAATGGAAGGTCCTTTTCGGTCTTCTTTTCGAAAGGCTAGTTGTTTCCATCCCTGCTATTGGGCGTGAGGAGGGTGCCCAGCTGCAAGCTGGGGGCTAGTGCTGCCTGCTGCGCGCCCTAGTTTAAATTATTGCGCAGTGGTTATCTAGTCCAGTTGTTGAAAGGCCTACCTCTGTATAGCTGTCTCTAGGCTTGCCAGTTTCCTTACATGGGAAAAGATCAGCTTGTTGCTCTAGCAGTAGTACTTGTTTGACCGCTTTAGCCTGAAACTAATGTGCCTTTTTGTTCCCCTTCTTCTTTTTGGCAGGATCATTCCAAAATCACTGATGCCCAGAGAGGTGAGTCAAAGGCTGTAATTTGCATTTTGCTGCTATTGCATGATACCCCAATTCACAATGCACACGCTCTGCAGTCCGGATTGGATATTTGGTTGAAGAGAATTCATATATAAGGATATTGTTCACAACAATGATGCATCCATCGTATGATTCTAATTTGCCTTGTTTTGAAACGAGTTAATGCAATGTGCCCGTGTGATGACATATAAAATATAGCTATTAACTATACATGGAATTTGCAATGATCTTGTGAAAATTGAAAAATATAACCCATGCCTTGTTAAGCAGATATTCGTCATTTCTTGTATGGAGTAGCATTTCCCACTTGTGTATGCTGAAAAGAAACATATCCGTTTTGTAGCTGTTGTGGTCTTGGACTGACGGTCTTTGTTCTGATTTTTAATGCAAGATGAGCTGTACAACTAAGCCTAGGCTTTGACGTTGGAAATTACTATTCCTGTCATTCTGGATTGTCTCCATGTAATTAGTAGTAGTTGATTAGAATTTTTTTTACGTGTAGAGATATCTGAGGATGCTGCTGATGTATATTGTTGGATTGTTAATATCACTAGCCCGTGCTTCTGTAGGTAACTGGAGATCCTGTAGGGGAAGTTAGAGCTGTTTCTGGCATGCATGAGAGGAAGGCCGAAATGGCTCGGTTTGCTGATGCTTTTATTGCCTTACCGGGTATAATAGCCTAGTCCATTTTTTCCACACGCGAAAGAGACCAGAATTAAGTCATAGTTGTGGTGTGTAGTTTCTGATCCTTAAATTAAACTGATAGGTGGCTATGGAACCTTGGAGGAGTTGCTTGAAGTCATCACTTGGGCGCAACTAGGAATCCATAAGAAGCCGGTAAGAACTAACTTGCATTTGCTCCTGATGCTTCTCACGCAAATTTTATCCATAACCGATAATCTAAAGATCATGTGCTTGTCTGCATGTTTTGTCAACCCACTTTATTCTCATAGGCATGGAGGTGTTGTTTTGTTTATTATAATGTCGTTAGGGCCGTTGTGATCTGATGCTATTATCTTGCCTTGCTCACATGTGACTACAAATTTCACCCTCAGAGAAACAAATTATTGGGAGGATAGTTTAATCAAGCAGTTATCTACATCACTACATCAGAATATTGTTGGAATTGAAGGCCATGCGATCTGCATTCTCATCTTTTATATGTGGCTCTAATAAGATATGCTTCACACTTTATGAATATTCTCATACAGCTAATGGAATGATGGTTGGAGGATCTTAAATTGCATCATGTGTCGTATGCACAAGAAAATGTATTGGTGTCTATGTTAACTAACTGCTTAGCAAGATATAAAACGGTGATGGTCAGAAGGATAAGAACAGTCAATTCAACATTTCTCTTCTACCCTTTATTTGTCACTATTATTGGATCTGAAGGCCCCACAAAATTGTTATTTATTTGTGAGGTGATATCAGTACGATTCTGTGGGTGCGAGTGGATCATTCAATAATCAGCATCGTTGAATCAGGCGCTACATTTTTGTCATTACTACTGCTTCCCGGTAGCTTCTGTGTAATTGCTTGCAAATATGTTACCAGGTTGGTCTTTTGAATGTTGACGGGTTCTATGATCCTCTACTATCGTTCATCGACCTGGCTGTCAATGAAGGCTTCATTACCGAGGAGGCGAGGCACATCATCATTTCAGCTCCGACAGCCAAGGAGCTAGTTATGAAACTGGAGGTTAAATCCCAACTCTCTACTTACCCCTAGTTTTCCTACAGGATTAGTACCGAATAAGTGTGTAAACGTTTTTCGACTTTTTTTTGCAGTCCAATGGAAAATGCTCTATATTTCCACTCTTGTATGACATCCTCTTGATTCCCTGAACCCCTGTGTCTGTTGCAGGGCTATGTCCCCGAGTACAAGATTGGCTTGGTTTGGGAGGACCAGAACCAGAAGCAAAATAACCTGGTCCCTGAGCTGGAGTCCGGGATCACTTCATCCTGATGGAGCTTCCAGCCTGCATTGCAGTCTTAGGATTCTAACCAATCGGTGTCTGGGATACCGAAGTAGCAAATATTTGTCCTTGTAACCGAAGGGTAATGGTAAGGGAGGGACACACTATGCCTATGATGTGCGTGCGTGCGTGCGTGCTGATCTCATGCGCTGGCGGTACTATGGATGGTTGTTTTGGTGGGCATAACATGGACATGGTTTGCAACTAGCAAAGCAGTCCAGTCCAGTAGTGCTCTAGGTCTTGTTTTGTTCCTGGTAGAAATACACCAGTACATAATATATTCAAGCTAGGTGCTGTTTGCCCGTGCTGGATTCTTGTGTTTTTTTAAGACCAAGAGACAATGCGAATTGCCAGTTTGAATGGTGCAAACTGCTCCATCTATTTGACACAAAAGGGTTCTGCTCTGCAATTGCTGAATGGCCATACTGCCAGTGCCAGACTAGGGCGGCTAGTGTCTCAAAAATTATATACATAGTATGTATAAAAAATAATGAGGCCAAACGGCCTACAAGGCTTGGGCGAGAAATCTATCGCAAAGTTCCCCAGTAAGTTGGTCCATTAGAAAAAAGGGAAAAAAAAACGCAGCAACTGCCGAAGTGACAAGTAGGAGACCAGGAAGATGGGCCTGCCTGCTACGTCTCGTCAAGGCCCAGGGAGTTGATAGCAACGTAGAATTTATTGTAAGCAAATCTTTCGACAAAAATTTATCGAAGCAAATTCTAGCATAGTCCGTTGAAGCCAGCAAATTTATTAATCCATGCCATGCTTTTTAGCTAGATCAATCAAGCCCCAATAATAAATGTACGCATCTGTATGGAGTAAATCACAAACCGAATTGCAACAGACCAATTCATTTCATTTGCTTTCTTGGGTTCCAAATTTGCTTAGCTAGCAAGGCAAAATTTGAATTCAAACCCCGTTGCTCAATCAGAACTCTCCAGCCGATCAGTACAAGATCTTTTATGCCGATTCTTTTTTTTTAAAAAAAAATGTGTGTATGTGTGTGACGACATTAAAATTTGACTGATCAGTGGGACCCACTGGCAGCTGTCGTATTGCTCTGTCATCAGAGGCTAGATGCGTTGTGGCATGAACGTATAGTGGTAAGTGGTCCACTGCCGCACAAGGACCTAGTGTGCGTGCTTATTTGTGTCCGTCAGATTTTGAAATGGCCGGCAGATGGAGTAGTAACTGATGCTTTGGCTATGTTGCGGAAAGAACCCTAAAACTCTACAAGTTTTTTTTCCTGTGTAGTAAGATCCTCGAAAGTCGAAACTAGGTTGCGTTTGATTTTTGATGTCTTGGGTGAAATTTGAGCAAACATGTCAATTGAGTAGACATATTTGTACGGCGTGCCTTTTTCGCCCTATTTATAGCTAACTAATGACTTGCTTCCACATCAGACTTTGTTTTTCTATAAATACCCTAATAACTAGCAGTCACGCATATTATATTACCACTGCTTTTGGAACTAGCATTCTGCAGTGGGGCGGATACAAGAATAGATATCGTTAGGTCATTCTTACCAGAACACCATAATCATTACTTATTTACAATATGTCATATGCTATTTCTGTACTATAGTCTTAAAGGATTAGTAAGAGCTCATCTTAACTAATAAAGATTGGGGTTTACCCCGCGCAGCGGGGGCAATCGTCCTACCCCACCCCACCCCACGTACATATGTTCAATGCACCTCATCCGTATGCTCAATGCACCCCGCGTCAATAAGTGGGGCCGAATAGTCTGGTGCGGTTTACTCGTTGCTTCCCCAATTCCCCTCTTCTCCCACAATCAAGCAACAACTACTCCTCTCCCTTCAACTAAATCCACGAATCCTATACAACTTCATGTTCCCCTCAATCCCTCGTCCCATCTCATCCCCTCCTCTCCCGATTTGCGCCTACCCGGCCGCCACTGCCTCCTTCTCTTGGCCGACGGTTCTGTGATTGAGACTGTTGCCGCTCCAAGCACCCACGTCACCGCCGCTCCACGTGCCCTTGGTTAATTGGTTTCTTGCGGCCGCGATGGAGAGCAGGACCGATGCGAGCGGCGGTTGCGATGACTACATTGCTAGCCTGCTCAACTTGTCACCAAGGCTTGACTTTGGTGTCTTTGGCAACATGCCGATCTTTGGACGACGTCATGGCGGCGGCCGGCAGGTGGGGCCGCTGGAGAAGTTCTGCGGTGACGAGGTTCATGGCGGCGGCGTAGTTGTCTAGCTTCAATGGCGGTAACCGCTAGGGCATTGGGCTCTTCAGGATGCCCCTGCCGGCGCCCATCGCGAGCAATGGCGAGTTCAGGGGCGACAGTGGCGGCTTGCGGGGAGGTGTCCTTCGTGTCCGATCCTGCCTCGGTGATGAAGGATGCCAATACCAAGAAGAGAAAGGAGCCAACGGCCAAAGGCAAAGGCAAGGAGCCTTCCTTGAGCACCTCTTGCCAGGTGAGCTTCGCTTTGTTCACTAGTTGGGCGGATTCACTCTTGCTATGTGCCGTTGACATTGACGATGGCGTCAATTCTAGTTTCAGGTAGGGGAGCAGAAGGAATTGGACGCCAAGAGGTGCAAGACGGAGGACGGCGAGAAGGAGAGCTTGGTAAAGCCAAATGCGGAGCAAGCTGGGAGCGACAGCTCCGTCGAGGACGGCAGGCAGAAGCAAGGCAAGGGGAAGAATGCCAAGCCGGTGGAGCCCCCCAAGGACGTCCATGTACGGGCGAGGAAAGGAAAGGCAACTGATAGCCACATCCTCGTGGAGAGGGTACAATTTTGTTCATGATGCTGCTATGTTTTTTTTTCCAATTTGTCGAATTCGTTCGCGGTATATTGAATTGCTTTCTACATATTGGTAGGTGAGAAGAGAGACGATCAGGAGAATGAAGGTTCTCCAGGACCTAGTTCCATGATGCAACAAGATATCAATTAGTGATTTCTGAATGAGGAACCGAAAAGAACAAGTAGTTGATAGTCTTTATGTATAAGGTTAATAATTTGCTTGGCCAAATGTCGTTTGTAATGGTAGGAGATCGGTAAGGCACTCATACATGATGAGATCATAAACCATGTGCAGTTACCATAGCGATGCCGCAATGTTCATAAGAAAATAAATCTTCTAGGGGGCCTCGGCGAGGGCCGCCGCATCCGTTGTCCATCGAGGGGAGAGAGAAGGGGGGTGGGGGGATCGAATGGTCCCCTCCGGAATTTGCTTTCTATTTGTGAATAGTGCTAGTGCTATAGTATTTTCCTATGGTGCAACACACGATCTCATCCTCTCGTTTCCGATCAGATCACCACTATACAATGAGAAAGTACTGTAGCAACATGACGTTACTACGCCACTGCAATTGATGACAGGATTCATGGGGATCGCCGAAATCCTCGTAAGGCCACCACATCGGAGCGCCCAACAGCCGCTTGGCGAGCAACGCCCACGAGAGCCACGCAGGCGCCGCGCAGCCCCTCCTCCCCCTGGGCTCTACGCTTAAAACTGCCCGTTCTGCCTGCCCGAAGCCCCCGCCCCCCTCTGCCCGCACTGCCCCCGGTTTCTCCCCTTCCCTCCCTCCCCTTCCCTTCCTCTTCACTCTCTCCAGTCTCCACTCCTACTCCTCGTCACGCCACCCTCCAATTCCAATCCATGCCCGCCTCCCCGCGCCACCGCGCCTCGCCGGAGTACGCCCTCCGTGCTCGCGAAGCTCCCATCGCTGCAGATTCCTAGCCAGCCGGGGCCCGTGTGGCCTCTGTCGCGGTTTTCGCCGCGCTTCGCTTCGGAGGAGATGGGTGTCGGGAGGTCGGTGGAGGCGGCCGGGTGTAGGAATGGGAATCCGCGGGGGCAGCCGGGGGCGGCAGGAAGGAAGGAATCCACGGCGATGGGGTGCTGGATCCGCCTCCCATTCGTGCGAGGCTGCATGTCGTCCCGCTCCAAGGTCGACACCACCCTCTTCGGCGTGGCCAGCGCTCGCGTCTACGGTAACGGTTCCCAAACTCCTCCTTACTCGCCTATGCGTGGATTCGTGCGTCTCTATGGCTCCAGTGTATTCTCTGCGATTGTGCTTGGGCGCGTGGGAATTACCACTGCTCGAGTATTGGAGATGGTGTCGTTCGCTTCCTTGCCCCTTTGGGCTAGCTCGGCGGTGATTCCGTGCTGCGATTGGATCATGATGTGCCCTAGGTCTTTTGGCATTCCAATGGATTGGTGTTTGCGAGTCGTGATTGGTGTGGGGGCGGAGTGGCTGTATTGCACAATTCTACTCGTGGTGGTGGAGATTTTGGGTGCTCTGTGGACTGTGGAGTGCTGTAATCTGTATGTATTGTTCGTGTGTTTTGGCTGAAGGAATTAGGGCTTAGGGTTTGTGGTCTGAGGGGATATAATGTTTTGGTTATGGTGCTGCAATTTGTAAGATCACAGGCTGCTTTGGTGTGCTGATGCTTGGATTGGGGGAGTTGATGGAATGGGCAATTGCACTTAACGTTGCAAAAATTTTATGTTTGCAATTATTTGATGTCTGAGCAGGTAGGTGTCTTGCTTGCTTAGGAAACAGACACGTGGTCGCCTTAGATTGGAGCGCTTATAAGAATATAATCGAATGAGGGATTGTGCCCTAACTATGGATAGGACAGGAAACTAGGAATTGTTCTTTGATTGGTTAGGTTTTGTAAATCCATTGCTAAAATGGCAACACGTGGCGTGCTTGTGGAATATACGACACGGGATTTGATCATCCTTGACACCGAGCAACGTACACTGCGCTGGCTGAAGATGATGTGCATGTACAGCTGTACAGCAAACAACAATTTTCCCACCACTTCATCCATGTGCATTATAGCTTCCTATAAATTATTTTTAGTTAATTGGCACCGCGGCTGAATTAACTTTCTCAAAAGATGTTAACGCGATTCACTATCTTGCACTGTCGCTTAAGTATGCACATCTGGGAAGTTCCACGCTAAAAAAATCACTTGTGTTCTTGTTGTTGCATGGATTACTTTCCTTTAGCGAAGCTCATGTTGTGCATTACTAAAATGAATTCTAAGTACCCTGCCAACTGTCATGGATCATGTTCATTTCTTACTGCATTTTGGCCTTTTGGTTATCTTTCATGCTCCAATTCCAAAGCAGAAAATAAGCCTATGTAGTATTTTAGGGCATATATAGCATTCATTAGATTAGAGAATGGTAACTTAAACATGAGTTAAGAATAAATATCATGTGGGCACATTTCTTGCTTTTAACATCACATGAATTGGTGATATCACCTTAGGTGCTCGGCCTTCTATTGTTCCCCAGAATGTAATTATGGATAGAATAGGAGCAGGTCTCCTGATGTTAATACTAGATGGTATGATGAAGGAAGGCACATTTTTTGTTGTTTAGCTTCATAAGGCATCTTTCATAGCTTGTTGCCTCACGCTGGGGAAGACGATATGCTTTCTTTTGTGGCAAGCTTCATTGAGTCAATTCAAATTTCTCTCTTTGAATTATTGTTTCAAGGGTTTATTATCACTTAATATACATGATTACACATGCAGAAAGCAAATCAAAGAATGACGGTCTCCGGGACCAACCTGTTCAGCTAGTAGCATCCTGTTCGACAACAGCTAGTAATGCTGAAAGTATTTCACCCACCTCTATAGTTGGAGAAGAGCTGAAAGTAGCATTCCAATTACGGAAATTTACTTACAGCGAACTGAAGTGTGCCACCATAAACTTTCGACCAGAGACTCTTCTTGGTGAGGGAGGTTTTGGCCGTGTCTATAAAGGGTGGATTGAAGAGAATGGAACTGCTCCTGTGAGACCTGGCACAGGATTGACTGTTGCTGTTAAGACACTCAACCGTGATGGGCTGCAAGGGCATAAAGAATGGGTGGTATGTTTTTGGCTGTTCTTTAATATATGAAATGTCATTCATTTGTATTTTCATGTGTAATTGTTGAGTAAAGCGGTTTCATTTTTTCTCAGGCTGAAGTCAATTTTCTCGGAAACCTACAGCATCCACATCTGGTGAAATTGATTGGATACTGTATTGAAGATAACCAGAGACAGTTAGTATATGAGTTTATGTCCCGTGGAAGTTTAGAGCACCATCTCTTTAGGAGTAAGCATAGACTTTCTTCAATTTTAATTTTAACATATGTTGCTACCTGTCTCAGGCTTTCCTCTTTCGTAGGAGCTATTTGAGTATCCTTTATTCAGTGCTGATAGATATACACATAGATGTCACTGTGGCATGCGTGCAGTCAACATATATTTTGTTTTTGACCCCTAACATATGAAGTATCTAGATTTGTCATTTGAAAATGATACTGGCAGATTTTTTCATGAAAAATTATATATTGTAGACCATGCCAATGTCCAAAGCGACGTATATCTGTGATCAAAGTAGCTTGCTTCATGAGATTTTTGCAGGCCTTGGGGGTGGGGGCTTGTAATAGGCTTTACAGTTATTTCCCAGCTCTCATAGCCTGCAAATTTTAAAAGAGATTACACCGCTACAGCGTTTCTTATCTGGCTTAGTAACATTTTGTTGTGAATGGGGCTTCACATAATGGTGCTCGGCTACATATTTCCATGAGTGCATAAGCTTGTTTGAGGTCTTGAATGTCCAGATGGTGTCCCTGCGCACTTTTTTTTGTTGGAGAGAGAGAAAACTGATCCCAGCATTCATGCATTGGATCATGCAGTTTGTCAGTTGTGACTTAACACCTGGTAGTCATTTCCTCCTTTCTGACTACATTCGAACTGCTGCTTCTGTGTTAAGCCTGAACCAATTGAAATTTATTTTAGATTGGTGTTAGCTTCACTGTTGAATGTTAGATTAACTCGTTATTTTGTTTAATATTTCTGTATTAAATAGGACCGGTCCCACTTCCATGGTCTATCAGACTGAAAATTGCACTCGGTGCAGCAAAGGGCCTTGCCTTTCTTCACGAAGAAACTGAGAGGCCTGTTATCTATCGGGATTTCAAAACATCCAATGTTCTGCTTGATGCAGTATGTATCTTTTGAACACATTTACTTGTTTGTTCAGATCCTAGTGTTTGTACTTTTGTTAAACATATTGCTCCATCCAGGACTTTAATGCGAAACTCTCTGATTTTGGACTTGCTAAAGATGGTCCCGAGGGTGATAAGACCCATGTGTCCACGCGAGTCATGGGAACATATGGATATGCAGCTCCTGAGTATGTAATGACAGGTGAGCTGATCATTGATTTTTGTTGATTTAGTAATTTGGGAGTTAGCAAGCTGTTGATGTCATCCTACTGAACAAGTGTTGAATTTGGGTTCAAAATAGTTTGCTAATTTGCAAAACCATTGTTCTAAATTTATCTACTCTGGCTATATTTAAAGCTATTCATGTTCATTGGCATCTCCACGGTACTAAACCAACCAAGTTACATATTCTGTTTCTACTTTGTTTCCTTTTGACATCTAGGTAGATTGTTTGTTCTGCAAACTTAGAGATGGTCCTTGACTATACATTGTAGTAATTTGACGAGAAAGACGCAGTTTGTATACAAAGATGTCAGATCTGTGCATTGTACGTTTCTTTAAGCAAGCGCCTTCATCGACCATCTCCACATTTATCTCGATGCTATCATGCCACGCCATCTTTGTGTTCTGTGATTACAAATATTTAGGGTGCCCATGTGCTGCTGTAGGTTGTGCACTAGCTGTCCAGTTTGTTGCTCTATTAGGTGGTCAGAAAAATGATTATAGTCAGGCATAGGCTTGAAGCGATCCATCTGTTTTGAATGTCAAGCTTTTGGTTGGCCTCCCCCCATTCAATCTGCCTTGTTGAATGAGTATTTGCACATATTACAACCAGTGCATACTAATATACCATAGTATCGATTGCATTTTCATGTATCAACAAAAGTTGCTACTGGTTTGAGAACTGCTCCGAGTTTTTAGTCCTATTTTATGATCCGCTGCTAATTTGCTTTGTTTTTCTAGGTCACTTGACATCCAAGAGTGACGTGTACAGCTTTGGGGTGGTGCTGCTAGAGCTCATGACGGGCAGGAAATCAATGGACAAGAACCGACCAAATGGGGATCGCAACCTGGTTGAATGGGCTCGCCCCTATCTGAGAGAAAGGATAGAATTCTACAAGATGATCGATCCAAAGCTTGGCGGAAACTTCTCCATGAAAGGTGCTCACAAGGTAACCAAGCTGGCTCATGCTTGCCTCGCCCGGGATCCCAAAGCCAGGCCTCTGATGAGCAAAGTAGTGAAAGCTCTCGAATATTCGGCCGCTACATCCAGCCTATTCCAGGTGCAACCAGAGCGTGCCAGCCCAAATGGTAGCCAGAGCATGAAGGCGCGGAGGAGCTCTCGTACGGCCCTCCGTTCCGCGCTGCCCCTCGTGCCTCTCCCTACCCCCTGTCGCCAAATAGTAGCATCAAGAATGCTCCGTCCTTGACATCTCTTCACCCTAAACAGTTGAAGGATGGCATTGGCGCGAGGTAATTTAGGCATGCGATTTGCTTCCGAGTTCTGACATAGAAATCATGTGGGGGGAAGACCTATCATGGTATCGGAGGTTTCACTGCTGATGATTCAGAACTTGCAAGTATTGAAGATAAATGTTGTCGGGATCTAAAAATATAATTTTGGATCATTTGTGTATACTGCACTAGATCAGGATCACGCTAGTGCACACAGTAGCAACATCGGTGAAATATCATTTTCATATACAAAGATGACTAATAAATAGACAAATGACAATAAATATCAGAGTAAAGACCTTAAAGTCAAAGCTTACAATTAATAACTCAGAAGGCGAATAGCTCAATTAAGCTGCAGCGAAACGTAATGGAATAACTTCAGTGAAACCTATTCATATGTCCACAGGTAATTGACTGGGGTAGCGCGACCTAGTTCTCCACGATACTTGAAATAGACCTTGTTGACTGACGATTCCTCCACTTCTGTTGATTGATTATAACAAGCATGAGTACACAACTGTACTCGCAAGTCATACCACAGAATGCAATTTATAGATGATGGTTTATTCCAAAAGAATGACTTCTGTGGTTCTTTTGCAGAATTGTAACAAATGCAATTTGAATATAAATAATAGATTGAAAGCATAATTTAAAACAAATAAATAATATTAGTTTTAACAGTTTGATTTCATAAAGACACATAGCCTAATCAATTTATTCACATAGCTATATGACTTTGATAACACAGCTGTCCTCTCCCAATTGTTTTATGAAAATCTACCCATCGTATGAAATCTCTGAGCATGTCTATGATCGCGGACGTGGCTATTCGAATAAATTAATTAACACTCTGCAGAGGTTGTACACTTTACCCACATGATACAACTAGTGTTGTAAACACTTATCATAACAAAACGTTTCAGAAACTTCATCTCAAGCATTGACACTCCCAGTGTGCTTTACCGCTATGCCAACCCTAACACAGTGCTTTGGTATAACACACACTGTTGGACAGGGAAGCGACGAACCGTCCCGCGATGTGACTACTTGGTAGAACACACCTTCACCCATGCAACATAGCCTAACCTACTACCTGAGTAGTCAATGTTAAGAATTTATAACCTACTAAGTTAGGCCTGTCCCCATACCAGACATGTGGCTGTACAGTAAGGCTCAGTTCAATGGTGCACAAAGTTAGGTCCTTAATTGACCAAGAAAAGACTTCCAATTTCTATCTATTATTCCCTATACACACAATGTATTATCCCTATGCACACAGCTCCACCGTAGCACACAGTATCCACTACTTGCCTCAGTCTAAATTCTTTCCTACCCTGTTGATTAAGTGCAACATATGCCATCAATGAGTAATAGCACACACATTATACACAGTCTTATCACATAGTTCTATAATCATTTAGTCAAGTTTATATTTGCAACTCGCATGAAATGATGACTCGTAGCATGGCTAAGCAGACTAATCGTATCTAATCAACCTACGTTGGTGCTATAATAATACCAACTAAATAATGAACCAATCTAGGGTGATAAAAGATTATGACATAACAATAGACAAATGTGGATATAACAAATTGGATTAATAACTAAACTCAAAAGCATTTAAATAAATACTTAAAGCAAATGCAATAATTTAAATCAAAGTAATTTTAGAAAACTAGGTTCAATATGATCAAAGGTATAACTTGCATTGCTATAACAATGATAGCTTCAATCTTCTACTTTCTTGACCTTTCGCTCCTTTGGACGATTCCAGGACTTCAACGTCTAACGAGAAAGAAAGCGTAAAAACAAACTAAATTCAAAAAGATAAATTAAATAAACTCCAAATTGAAATTGAATGGTACTGGAAGGTAGATAATGAATTTAGAAACTTGAATGGGTTTAATCGGAATTCGGATGAAAAAGATATGGCTCTCGGAAGATTGAAATTCACATGAAATGATGAAAAAGAAAAAAGAAAAAAGAAATAGACCTATGGGGTCTACGGAATATTCCCAGAATATTCTATTTCGAAAATATTGGAAAATAGGTGGGTGTATGACACGAGGGACCTACTGATATTTATGAATTTTCAGAATTAAAATAATTCCAGAAATAAGGTAGAGAGAGTGACATGTGAGACCAACAAGATAAAAGATTTTCAAGAATTAAATTAATTCCCGAAAATAGGATTAGAGGTTGACATGTGGGCCACTGGTCTATGGACTAGGTCCACAGAGATACGCTAGTCCACGGTGGACCAAGCTCATGAACAGGGTTTGATCAAGAGTTGGCTGATATGCGGGACCCGTATGTAAGTGAGATAAATAATTAGGGTTTTTAATTAGATGGATGACACGTGGGGTTTACATGTAAATGAGAGATAGATATATGGCTTGGATTAATTGAATGACAAGTGAGGCTAATTCAATAGAGACAGAGTTAACAGAGCAGCAGCCTGCGATTGGATGTCGAACAAAAGACAACAGCTCTCAGGCTGATTTGGCGCATGGAGGCGTGGATGTTGGTATTGGATGGCAAAATAATTGGCAGAGAGATACTTGACAAAGAAGTATTGGGACCCACATGGAAGGGAAAGAAAGGGAGCCAGAGAAGAATCAACGTGATTCAACAGAGAGCACCGAACCAATGAAACATGCTTCTGTCAAGTGCTTCAACATAGAACAGGGACAAGGAAGACAAGGAAACAGGAGGCATGATCGGCCGGGCCAGTTCATGGTGCAGGGTGGCTTCGGCTTGGCACTGAGATGAGATGGGAAAGCAATTGAGACATGCATGCCACACAAGATAGAGAGGAGAACCAACTAAGCAACAGAGACTGGAAACTACAACAGGGAAGAACAAAGCATCAGCACAACAAAGGAACGGAAGGGGCTGCTTCAACAGAACGACAATACAACCTGTTCGGCTGGTTGGTTGTGGCGCAAGATTGCAGGAGATCTGGTATTGCAAGGATTAGTAGAGGCAAAGGTGATGCTTGACTCACACATCAGGAGAGGAAAGGAACGCATAGAGAACAGGAAGGACAACCGAACTGTGTACAGAACCGAAAATAAAAGAAAAGCTACAGGACATCGGCCGATTAGGCACATAGAGGTAGCGACGTCGGCGGCGAGACGAAGGGGCAAAACGGAAAGGAAATGACGAGCCGAACGTGATGGCGCGATCGGATTTTGGGAAAAACTTACGAGTAAGCGAGGAGCGTGATGAATACGTGTCGGCTTTATGGCTGATGGTGCTCCGGCGATCTTTGGACGAAGAGGATGGAACCATGACGTAGAGTGCGACGACGCGAACCCAATGCCGTAGACGGTTCAGCCAAGAGACGTCAGATGAAGGCGCAACTCGTTGAAGAAGACCTTCGGTTGGAACTCGGTATTTTGCAGATGGCGACGAAAATAGATTGATTCGGAGGAAACCAAATCAGGGGATTGGAAGAGAAGATCAAGACGGACGCTTGGATGCAAACGGATTGCTTTTATATGCACCGTGGATAAAGATATGTAAATTAGAATATTCGGTTGCGTATAGCATCGGGGCTCATCTGCTCGGCTGGACGTAGCAGATGAACAGTACCCGACGTCGTACTGTAGCAGCCGAAAGGATTTCCGGAATTAAAGGAAATACTAAAAATTAAGGAGAGCAAATAAATAGTAAATAAATCGAGAAAAATATCAAAAAATACCAGAAAATTTCTTAGAATACAAGGAAACCAAATAACATAGGGTTTTATTTAATTGATGTTTAGATTAATCAAATTAAATATTTTTTTAATTTAGAAAATACCCAATTAAGCTTTATTAATTCAAATAAAAATTGGTGAAAATTTCCAAAACCTAAACTACTCAAAAGATTTTTTTGAAAAGCCAAATTTGAGATGTTACAAATGTTAGCCCGGAAACTCATGCTGCACTCCCAAAAGGTTAACGT
Organism: Phyllostachys edulis; assembly: GCA_036346405.1. Taxonomy (NCBI): domain Eukaryota; kingdom Viridiplantae; phylum Streptophyta; class Magnoliopsida; order Poales; family Poaceae; genus Phyllostachys; species Phyllostachys edulis. The sequence goes on from CM070565.1 coordinate 46,108,850, forward strand.
TTTGTTTCCACAAATCACAAATCACTCCAAAGTAGGACGATACAGCACGGTACATACACACATGGTTGCAGTCTCGCAGAGAAGAAAAGCAATATAGATACGCATCGTATCTGACAGTAGGCACAGCTAGCAAACCCGCTGTAACTGAAAGTCCATACTAGTGAACTACTGATGAGTGGCAGACTGGCCCTGAAGAAGCCCGTCGCGGATCTGCGTGGCGATGTCGCGCACCGCACCAGGGCCGTGGGGGATGAACACCGACGAGGCCTTGGACGACGCGCCGATCTCCTTCATGGTGTCGAAGTACTGGGTGATCAGCACCATGTCCATCACATCCTTAGCACTAGTGCCGGGCACATTGACTGAGAACCCAAGGACGCTGTCCCTGAGACCATCCACGATGGCCTGGCGCTGCCGGGCGATGCCGATACCAGACAGGTACTTGGCTTCTGCTTCACCCTCGGCGCGCTTGATCTGGACGATCTTCTCAGCCTCCGCCTTCTCGTTTGCGGCCACCCTCAGCCTTGCAGCTGCAAAAGACAAGTATCAGATTGTGCCTGTTGATCATTGAGGCTAGAATACGTCTTTGTGTGTAAGATTCTGATCATGCTAGAGCTTAGTGAATAACCTGCATTGATCTCATTCATTGCTCGCTTGACATTCTCATCTGGCTCGATGTCAACAATGAGTGTCTGCACGATCTCAAAGCCATAAGCCGACATAGCCTTCTCAAGTTCATCCTCCACGGCCTTTGCTATATCGTTCTTCTGCTCGAAAGCGTCATCCAGGTTGAGCTTTGGCACAAATGCCCTGATCACTGTTGATATCAGCCATAGCCCCAGGTTAATTCATACTATGAGTAATAGTTTACGGATAACAAAATTGCATTTGTTTGTAGCGGCGATTATATGAATATGTGAATGAGTGAATCCATAAACTCAAAAACTAGCAGCAGAAACAACACATAGAAAGAGACATCGTAAGCAACTGATATGATGTATTTAAGTATTTTCATTTGTTCCAAGAACTCCTACCGTCAAAGACATAAGCTTGAATCTGGGATCTTGTGTTGCTCAGTTTGTAGAATGCATCACTTGCTTTGCCAGCGAGAGCTCGGTACTGAATAGACGCGACAACATTGACAAACACATTGTCCTGCAGACATTCAAATGTCAGCAACATCATGATAATTCACAAAATCAAAACAAAAAAATATCACACAATATCAAAGGCACTGTGACATTTCACATACTTAACTAGAGGTGAATAAGGATAGCTAAATACGGAATATCAAAGGCACTGTTTTTCTGCATCCCATGTGGTAGTCATTTCAGAATTGTTTCCACATGGCAAGTCAAAGTGTAGGAAATCTGGAAATTGCAGGAAATAACTTACCATCGACAGGGTATCTATCTAACATTCTAACCTTCAGTGTAATTCAGTTTCATTAAAGAAAGTAATAAGCAAACAGTCTGTCCTGAAACAGTGATTCATGTTGCTTTATAATAATAAAAAACTAGATAATCATCAATAGAACAATGTCATGTTAGGCTTTGAAACTTCTGCTGGGACAAAAACGAGAGCCATCCTTAAAAAAGAAAAGATAAGCATCTATTTAACTTAAGTGTGTTTAGGATGAACCTTTGTCTTAGTTTCGCAGCGCACATCCAGTTGCTGCAACCTGAGTGTGAGATGGCCAACTACACGCTTCCCAACGAACCAAGGCATGCAGTGGCATCCTGGCTCAAGCACACTATCAAACTTTCCAAACTGTTCTCTGATGGCCACGGTAGACTGATCAACTTGAACACAGCAGGACAAATTGCCCATAGCTGCAGTCCTCAGATCACTTCAGGTAGTACCTGAATGTTTAATTTCATATATCATTAAGCCAACTTAAGTAATGAGAATGATGTGAATAACCACTGCAATGAGATCCATAATTGCCACTAGGTCAGTTAAAAAAAAAACTAATAGCAACTATATGACGAGAAATGCTTCAGTTAAAATTTCCTCCTTAAGCATACCATTCAGTCAACAAGCATCCCTAGACTGAAGATAAGCAGAGTTAAGCACCTTCACACCTTCTAAACTCACGCTTCAGAAGTTGTATCATGGTCACAATGACTGAGAAACTCAAACAATTGTCCTCACCAAACATATAGGAACATAAACTAACTATTTACTGTAAATTTGAAGCACACTGATGCAGAATTTTCATTTTCGCATTGAAGAAAACAGTTGTCTGCCACTTAGTGCATAATAATACCATTAGGCCGCAATTTTATTCAGAAACCAAACACTTGTTGTAAAGCAAAAGAATTTAAATGGCTTGTAAACATTACAAAGCTTTAGACTTAGGTTTTATCCACAAACAAGGATGAACATAGAAGGAGCTTTATTTAAAACTCAGCAAAACAGGATAGCCAAGGGAGCTAACAAAATACTTACTGCTTAAAAGATTAACCACACCATATAGAGCAAAAATAAGTATTGCACCAATTCATCAGAACATTATTAAAGCAGAGCAAACAAGGAAGAATGCAACAGAACTTGCCCAAGTTCAAACTTGAAATGGCAGGACAAGAGAGAATACTCAACTAGTATCAGGATAGGACTAAATGACAGGGTGGAGTGGATCATGACGCAGGGATGGTATCTGCACCTTAAAAAGCAACTAGGCACTACAGCCTTCTCAATTATCCACGATGGACTAACACAAACGAGAACCAATCAGGGAGGGTCTACATCATCCTAACCATAGACTAATCCCCGTTTGAGTGGTTGAGCTAACTACAAACTGTTAGATGTATATCATTGCCTGTGTATTTTCCTCGTCGTATAAGGGGTTACCTGCATATATGCCACACATGTAATTGTATATATATTGGCATATTGGCCTCATTATGAATACATGTGCTATTCATAATACAGTATCAGAGCCACGCTAGGTTAGGGTTTTTCTCACATGACCACCGTCGGCTTTCTCAGCTGCCGGTTGCCACCCTCCCGCCATTGCCTCTCTGCACAGGCATCTCCAAACGATAGGCAACCGGACCAATTTTTGATATCACTTTGTAAGGACTGAAAAAACGAGGGCATAGTTTGATATTGAGGCCCGGAACAAGTGATGGAATTTGGTGTTGATGTAACCGTAACCATACCCAATCTCCTTCTTGAAATTATAACTATCGGCGTTTAGAATCAGCCAAGCTCTTCATATGTTGTTGAGATTGAAATAAACGTAAACAAATTTCTTGGATGAATTCATCGCGTTCGCTCAACAACCGCCGAACGTCTGAATGTGCCTTGGTGTCACCAGAACATGGTATCAATGGAGGAGGTTGCCGCCCATAAACGACTTCGAAAGGAGTAGCTTTGAGAGAGGAATGATATGATGTATTATAACAGAATTCAGCCCAAGCGAGCCATTGAGGCCATGTCCTCACGTGATCCCCACACAAACAACGAACATACATCTCAATCGTCTGGTTAACCACCTCAGTTTGCCCATCGGACTGCGGATGATATGCAGTACTCATTTGTAGTTTGATATCAGCTAAGTGGAAGAGATCTTTCCAAAAATGACTAGTAAAATTTTTGTCACGATAATTGACAATAGACTCTAGAACCCATGTAGACGAACGATGTGATCAAAAAATACCTGGGCCACAGATTGAGCTGTATATGGATGACTCAAAGAGATAAAATGGGCATATTTCAAAAACCTATCAACGACCATCAAGATAACTGATTTGTGTGCCAATGTAGGTAATCCATCGATGAAGTCCATACTAATGTCGGCCCAAACACGATGCGGCACCGGAAGCGGTTGTAGTAATCCAGCCGGATGTAAGTGCTCTGACTTATACCGTTGACAAGTAACACATTGACGGATAAATGCCAGAAGTAAACGGCGGCCTCCTGGTATATAAAAACTGGCCTGTAACCTATGCCAAGTCTTGGCAAGGCCTTCATGACCGACGGAATGCGCAACCGAAAAAAGGCTCTGAAGGCCAGGAAAATCATCGGGAACAAAGATGTGGTGACGAAAAAGGAGAAGGCAGTCCACGAATTCTCAGTCCGCCGAGAGTGTACCAGCAGTCCATTCGGCATGCTTGGAAGTCCAGGACGGATGGGTTTTCAGTTGACAACGCAGGTCGCCATAATAAGAGAAATCGGCCGACGAAATTGCATGCAAACTGAGATCCTCATTGCGACGGGAGAGGGCATCTGCCACAATGTTATCTTTGCCCGGCTTGAATTCTACTGTAAAGTCATAGCCGAGCAGCTTGGTAATCCATCAGTGTTGTGGCACCATTGTCAACCGCTGATCCAACAAATGTTTCAAACTATAATGATCCGTCTTTACTGCCCCAAACGTACGGGCGCCAATGTCTGATTGCATAAACAAGCCCGATCAACTCGCGTTCATATGCCGGCAGGTGAGCTTGATGGGTCGCAGCTGGCTTGCTAAAGAACGCAATGGGTCGTCCTCCTTGGTGTAACATTGCACCGAATCTAGTACCCGACACATCACAGTCAATGACAAAGTCTTTGGCAAAATCAGGAAGTTGTAGAATAGGAGCTGCGACAATTATCTGTTTCAGAGAGTCAAAGGCGGCAGTGGCTTCCTGAGTCCACCGAAACTCATCCTTGCAAAGAAGCTTGGTTAAGGGAGCTGCAATATGTCCAAAATCTTGAATAAATTTGCGATAGTATCCGACGAGTCCCAAAAACCCACGCAAGCTTCTGATATTGCGAGGCAAAGGCCAATCGAGCATGGCGGATACTTTGGCTTGATCCATGGCCACCCCGTGGGAGGAAATGACATGTCCTAGATAAGCAATCTATTGTTGACCGAAAACACACTTCTTTTGATGGAGATATAAGTGGTGAGCAGTGAGTCATGTCAAAGCGTCCTTTTGATCTTGTTCATTCTGATGTATGGGGTCCGGCTCCTTTCGTTTCGAAAGAATTTCATTGATATTATATAATTTTTATTGATGACTTTTCTCAACACACATGGATATACTTTATGTCATCTCGTAGTGAGGTTCTATCCATCCAGAAGACTTTTGCTACCATGATCCATACTCAATTTGACTCTCCTACTTGTGTTTTTCGTGCTGATTCTGCTGGGGAATACTTGTCAGGAGTTCTTCGTGGTTTTCTTCTTTGGCGAGGGCTCTCTCTCGGCCAGGTGCCACAGTGCTCATGCCCGTAGCGGTGTGGTGAGCGGAAGCATCGTTATCTTCTTGAGACAGCTCATGCTCTTATGCTTGCTTCTGCTGTCCCACCACACTTCTGGGCTGAGGCTATTTCTACTGCCACTTTCCTGATTAATATCTAGCCTTCTTCTGCTCTTTAGGGTGGCATCCCCGTTGAGCATCTTTGTGGCAAGACTACTGATTATTCTAGTCTTCGCCTTTTTGGGGTGTGTGTGCTATGTTCTTCATGCACCTCGTGGGCGCACCAAGCTGACCGCTCAGTCCGTAGAGTGTGTTTTTCTAGGCTATAGCGCTAAGCATAAAGGATATTGTTGTTGGGATCCTATTGGCCGACAGATACGGGTTTCTCGGGACGACACTTTTGATGAGTCTCGTCCTTTCTACCCTCGTCCTTCTCCTTCCACCACTCCGGCATATCTTATCAAGCCACTTTCTTTCCTGACTTTTCCTGCCACCTCCATCGTCACCACACCTCCATCACAGTCTTTGGCCTCTTCGGTGCCTCCTTCACCGTCTCCTTCGCCACTGCCACCCTCACCAGAGGCTCCTCCTAGCCTTAGTCTTTCTTATCTTATCTACTACACTCGTCGTCCGCGAGTTGAGGATTCTTCTGATGCGCCATCTTCTTCTAATGGTTCATCTTCTTCGGCCTCTCCTCGATATGCTCTTCGTGATCGCCAGTCTATTCGTCCCCCTGTGCGTTTTTGTTTAGCGGCTCTTGCTGAACCGACTTCTTATCGTGATGCTGCTGTTCATCAGGAGTGGTAGCATATGATGGTAGAGGAGATTGCTGCTCTTGAGCGTACTAGCATGTGGGATCTTGTCCCTCTTCCTGCGCGTGTTACCCCTATCACGTGCAAGTGGGTCTACAAGGTTAAGACCCACTCTGATAGTTCTCTTGAGCGCTACAAGGCTCGTCTCGTGGCACGTGATTTTTAGCAGGAGCATGGTCGTGATTATGATGAGACATTTGCTCCTGTGGCTCACATGACCACCGTTTGCACTCTTTTTGCTGTGGCGTCTGTTTAGGCATGGTCCATGTCTCAGCTTGATATCAAGAATGCCTTTCTCAATGGTGAGCTGCATGAAGAGGTTTATATGCAGCCACCACTGGGGTATTCTGTTCTTGAGGGTATGGTTTGTCGCATTCGCCGATCTCTTTACGGCCTCAAGCAAGCTCCTTGTGCCTGGTTTGATCGTTTCTCTTCTGTTGTCACTGCAGCTGGTTTCTCTACCAGTGCTCATGATGCTGCTCTCTTTATTCACACTTCGCCTTGTGGTCGGATGCTTCTCCTTTTATATGTTGATGATATGATCATTACTAGAGATGATTATCAATACATCACTTTTGTGAAGGAGCGTCTTAATGAGCAGTTTCTCATGCCTGATCTGGGTACTCTTCGCTACTTTCTTAGGGTTGAGATTATTTCGACACTTGAGGGCTTCTATATGTCCCAAGAAAAGTATATTCAGGATCTTCTTGATCGTGCTTCTCTTATTGATCAGCACACCACTGAGACTCCTATGGAACTTAATGTTCATCTTCGGCCCACTGATGGTAAGTCTTTTGCTGATTCTACTCGCTATCATCACCTTGTTGAGAGTCTTGTTTATCTAGGTGTCACTCGTCTTGACATTTCATACCCTGTGCATATCTTGAGTCAGTTTGTTTCTACTCCCACTCAACTCCACTATAGTCGTCTTCTTCGTGTTCTACGATATTTTTATGGAACCATCAATCGTCGTCTGTTTTCCCCTGGCTCCAGCTCTTTACAGCTCTAGGCATATTTTGATGCCACCTGGGCTAGTGATCACTCTGATCGCCGGTCTCTCTCTGCTTATTGTGTTTTTCTTGATGGTTCTCTCATTACTTGGAAGACTAAGAAGCAGACAACAATTTCTTGTTCAAGTGCTGAGACTGAGTTGCAAGCTATAGCTTTGTTGACTGCGAAGATTACTTGGTTACGGTGGTTACTTGAGGATTTTGGTGTTTCTGTTTCAGCATGCACTCCTCTTTTGTCTGACAGTGCAGGGACTATTAGCATTGTTACAATCCGGTAAAGCATGAACTTACTAAGCATATTGGTGTTGATGCTTCCTACATGCAGACACAGGTGCAGGACCAGGTTATTGCTCTTCAGTATGTGCCTTCAGAACTTTAGTTAGCATACTTCTTCACAAAGGCGCAGACTAGAACCCAGCACAAATTCTATCTCTCCAAACTTCATGTTGTTGATCTACCAGAGGGGGGTGTTAGATGTATATCATTGCCTGGATATTTTTCTCGTTGTATAAAGGGTTACCTATATATATGTCACATCTGTACTTGTATATATATAGGCTCATTGGCCTCATTATGAATACATACGCTATTCATAACACAGACATATTATATCGCTTTCCGGAATGTACAATGGGGTAAGGCTATTTATAAGCTGGCAGTCATTCACGTACGAAATGATCAGATTAGACATTGATAGGATACTGAAGACTGCAACGGTGCTTCATGCAATTAATTTTTTTTTGAGGTTCCTAGAGAGGTTCTCAAAAGACTTGACTATTATCGATCTAGATTTTACTGGTAGAGCGACAGTCATAAACGTAAGTATAGGCTTACTAACTGGAGTTTAGTTTGTTCACCCAAAGAGCATGGTGGTCTAGCGTTCAGAACTTGGACACAAAAAATAAAAACTTACTAGGGAAATGGTTATTCAAATTGCTTAATGAAGAAGGTGTTTGGCAATCGTTGCTCACAAGGAAATATTTGGGTGACAAGAATCTTTTGCAGGTAGTTAATAAACCTGGGACATCCCATTTTTGGTCAGGTCTTATAAAAATTAAGGATCATTTTCTTCGCTTTGGGTCATTCTAGGTTCAAAATGAAATGCACACTAAGTTTTGGGAAGATATTTGGTTAAGAGATTCTCCGTTGAAGGACCAATATCCACTTTTTTATAATGTGGTAAGGAGAAAGGGTGATACAGTGGCAAATGTTCTGAAATCGACTCCTTTAAATGTTTTGTTTCGAAGACCTATTATAGGGACTAACTTACATGCTTGGAATGAGTTAATTCTGATAATTTCTAATTTACATTTAAGTTCTCAAAAAGATGTCTTCAGGTGGAATCTAAATAAATTTGGAATGTTTAAGGTAAAATCTTTCTATGGGGCGCTAATAAGTAATTATCAAGCTCCCATTAGGGATTTCTTTTGGCAAATTAAAATTCCCTTAAAATTGAAAATTTTCCTCTGGTATCTCAAAAGAGGAGTAGTATTAACTAAAGATAACTTGTTTAAGAGAAATTGGAGGGGAAGCAAACAATGTTGTTTCTGTTTTCAGGAGAAAACAATTCAGTATCTTTTCATTAACTGTCCCTTTGCACATCTTATATGGTGGGTTGTTCAATGTGTGTTTAATTTATCTCCCCCTGTGAGCATAGCAAACATGTTTGAGAATAGGTTAGCCGGTAAATTTAAAGTCACAACTCATGGTGAGAGCTAGTGCCTTATGTTGGTCTATCTGGTTATATCGGAATGATGTTATTTTTAACAAAAAGATTGTCACTAATTCCTTGCAGGTTATCTTACTATGTGGGTTTTGGCTGAGTGTTTGGGCAAATTTATAGAAATTAGCTCAGAAGGAGTACATAAATTCTCTTTCATTATCTAAAAAAATGCAATTAATTTTTTCAATGTTTCCATACACAACTGCGCATAGACTTACCGCAAGTCATCCTATGATCCAACTCCTGCCACACAAAAGCTCGGCAATTTCGGTGGCAAGCATCCATGGTGTGTAATTATCTGAGAACAAGAGATGGTGCTACATTCCAACTAGGGGAAATATACCTGGGGGCAATTACAAGCACCTATTTTCGAAAGAAAAATCAACACAAGAAAATTGAAGGCTTCTAATCCATTCATTATTGGTTTTTGTCGAAATCACCAAGCCACTAACAACGACTTTCTTTGCTATTCTATTAAGCATCACCAGGAAATTGCAGTGGATAACGATTGAGGAGCCAACTAGACTTTGGAGTCATCGCTCCAGACAACAAGGAAACAGTAGTCTTCATCCCGTACCGATCTCAACACTGATCATTTCAGTTCATTTCGATCATTTTGGTACCGAGCAAAATTAAAGTGACCATTCATTTGAATCAGCTTAAAAAGTTCAGTCCAATACTACTTCTTCGATAAGTGAAATTATACTATACTAGTATGCTAGACTATAGTAAAACATACTAAGTTACGAATTCGTGTTGTATAATTTAACTACGTACGACCTTTGTAGTTATAAAATCATTGAACTATGTGTCATTTTATTCTATCATTATGTATTTAAAGTAAGATTCTAAGGGAAATATGCGTACATATAACTACATATATATTTATAAATAATAATAGTTATTATTATATTAAAATTCAAAACAATACACCAGCATAAGCTGGTACTATTTGATTAGAAGAGGTAAACTAAAATGGCCATAAGCGATACTATTTCATTAGAGCGTGTATAATAAACTTACGTCGGTAGTTTATAGTCGTTGTCACGTGGGGTTTTTTTGGCGTGGATGAAAGAGAATGAAGAGAGAGAAAGATCATTGTCTACAATCGTGAATGATTCGTATAAGCGAAAGCAAGAAAAACATTAAAAGATTGTGTGTTATATAAAGACAATTAAAAAGACAAAGTATGCATCTGCATCTATGTATGAAATTTGTCTACGGTGATATGGAGAGTTTATAGGCAATATTATCTGTCTTGAATTGTATGAAATTTGTCTTAAGATTATCTACAAATGATATGAAGAGTTATTATAGATAACAACTATCTATATCATTGTATATACCCTATCCTCTATCCTGAGAAGAGGTAAACCGAAATGGCCTGTCGGAAAGAAATTCGGCGACCGATACCATGGGCTGTCTGTGCACCACCCACTACATTCCCTTCAGTGTTCGGTGGGCCATGTCGTCGTGATATAGACAGCCACTGCAGCATCCACATCCGATTGGAGTTGGAAATATCTGCCACTCCGTCTCTTACGAGGGTAGGGTGGGTCCATCCACGAGGCGTATCAGAAAATAACAAGGGCTTTCGGATCCTCTGCATTACAAGATAGAGGCATGCGTGAAAGTAGAGATCGCATGCTAATACATAATACTATATTCAATACAGAAGATCCATTTCCCTAGTTCGTGTGGGTCCAAAAAGCGAAGTAGAAAGCAGAAAGGGAGACCGAGACTGACTGTCACCTACGATCAAATCCAAACCAGACCGGGGGCTGCAAAGCGGCTTTGCTTCTGGGTCCTGGTTGCTCCGCAAGTCGCAGGAAATTGGCAGTTTACCTAACGCTATCGGCGGCACGACCGATGCTAAGAGCACTCCTCTGTCCTCAAGTGGGAAACCACGAATTTTTTTAAAATATAGTTACTGAGAGTGTGGTGAAAGACTTCATGTGCATTTAGGCATATCCAATTTTTTTTAAAAAATAATTAAAAAATAGTCGAAAAAATTACAAAAATAGGTGTATATCGCTATTTCGAATGGCGAAATTTTCCTGTCACCATTCCAATTAGTGACAGTATCACTGTCGTCAATTAGAACAATACGGAGAGCTTCTTGTCGACAGGACCCTGTCGTTAGTTCAATGGCATGACAGGATCATCGCCAATTGGAATGGCGACGTCATATATATATGTGTATATATATATATATATATATATATATATATATATATATATATATATATTTAAAACAATTATGTATAGTGTATTTCACGGATTTTTGGTAATACCTTGAAGTATCCTCGTAGTTCGGTATCCAAAATTGGATAAGATAACGAAATGTGAAGTAGAGAATGCGAGATTGGCGGCGCAATTTGGAACGCTAGTTCAGCGACGCAATAACACAAATAGCCCCATTCGGAGCGAAATAAAAATATATATTTGGGTTTAGGGTTGCCATTTGCATTGTTGTCCCGATTGTATTGTTCGTGAAACCGATTCCTTCGGAAAAATATTACGTAATATTTAATAGTCGAAATATTTAGGAAAAGAGATTTAAGTTTGAAAGACTTCATAATTTAATTGCGAAATACATGATGCGCTGGGTTTGGTTACGTACATTAGAAACGCCAACCTACGATACATGTGTGCCTTTTTGGAATCCGAAAAAGATTGATTGGAATGAAATCGATCAGTCCCAGCGACTCATTGGTCCCTTCCCTTTGTCTCTGGACTGCCCGCGGCGGTGATCAGTCTCGAAGTCAGCCATATTATGCGAGACGGGCTAGACGATTGAATGATTTTAGGATAGCACAACGTAGGACCAAATTAATAATCAGGATACAAACTGAAGATAACTTACCTTTTCGATTCGGACTGCGCTCGGGCGACAGGGAGTGCTAGGACGGCCGCCAGTCTCACTAGCAGAAGCCTTTCCCTTGTGCGCCGCGTGCTCGGCCCAGTCGTACTCAACTTCTTGTTCGGGGGTCCTTCACCACCACCCTACTCTGCTGGGCTCCTCTGTTGTTTTTTCAGTAGGGTCAAGTACGTAAGGTTTCCAACATTTGAAGGTCTCGGCTCACATCGCATAATTCAACATGTACTTCCGCTCGATGAACGCCCTATCGTACATGTTCGGGCCGTTGATCCATTGGAAGAAGTTACGTCGCATCTCCGGTTTCCATTATGCGCAGATGTAGTTAGGGATTTGTGAAATGGAATATAAGATGTGACAAATCTATGTGTGTACAAGATTCGCTTACGAGAACGTTTCTGCACATGTAGTACGCCAGGGCGACCGTCGTCGGGTGTGTGGACTGGATGATCTTAGCCAGTTCTTCACACACACATTGTGGGCGTGGGAACTCCAGTGGTACCGACGCATCCGTTATTGAACAATCTGGGTAGGGTTTAGCCCTCTCGGCAAGCCACTTGCACTAGCTTATTTTATGAACATGATGAATAAAGTATTCATGGAGTTCTTGGATAAGTTTGTAATCGTGTTTATTGACGACATCCTCATCTACTCGAAAGATGAAGAAGAGCATGAGAAGCATCTCAGGGTAGTTCTGGAAAGACTCAGAGAGCAACATCTCTATGCCAAATTCAGTAAGAGTAAATTTTGGCTAAGCCAAGTAGCCTTCCTGGGTCATATAGTGTCAGCAGGAGGAATTGCAGTAGATCCCGCAAAGGTCGAAGCCATGTTGGATTGGAGGTAACCCAAGTCGGTCACAGAAGTCAGGAGTTTCCTTGGATTAGTTGGGTACTACTGAAGGTTCATAGAAGCTTTCTCCAAGATCGCCAGACTTCTGACTCAGCTCTTGAAGACAGAGAACAAGTTTGAATGGACAATTGCTTGGGAGCAAAGTTTCCAAGAGTTGAAGAAGATGCTTGTTTCAACACCTGTGCTGGTTCTACCAGACATCCATAAGGATTTTGAAGTGTTCTGTGATGCCTGTCAACAAGGTCTTGGTTGTGTATTAATGCAAGAAGGAAGAGTAGTGGCTTATGCTTCTTGGTAGTTGAAGCCTCATGAAGGGAATTATCCTACGCACAACCTAGAACTAGCCGCAATTGTGCACGTCTTCAAAATTTTGCGGCATTACCTCATCGGTAATCGCTGTGAGATTTTCACGGATCACAAAAGTTTGAAGTATATCTTCACCTAGCCCGAACTCAACCTCAGGCAGAGAAGATGGCTAGAACTAATAAAGGACTATGACCTTGGAATCCATTACCATCTAAGCAAGGCCAATATAGTTGCAGATGCCCTAAGTCGAAAAAGGGTACTGTAACACTATGATGGTCCAAAAGAGTCAGCCGAGCTTGTATCAAGAGTTGAGACGTTCGAACTTAGAGATTGCTGACCAAGGTTGTGTTAACACCTTGGAGGTCCAGCCGACTGTTCAGAGCCAAATCAGAGAGAAACAGATAGAAGACGAAGACATCAAAGAGATCAAGAAGAACATGAGAAGAGGCAAAGCCCCAGGATTTTCCGAAGATGAGTAAGGAACAGTTTGGTTCGGTAGCCGCATTTGTGTGTCGGATCACCAAGAGATCAAACAATTGATTTTAAAGGAAGCCCATGAATCACCATATTCCATTCATCCAGGTAGTACGAAGATGTACCAGGACTTAAAGGAAAAGTATTGATGGGTCAGTATGAAGCGGGAGATTGCCGAGTTTGTTGTGCACTGTGATGTATGCTAAATAGTCAAGGCCGAACACCAGAGACAAGCTGGTCTGTTACAGCCTTTACCAATTCCCGAGTGGAAATGGGAACAAGTAGGCATGAATTTTATCACGGGATTGCCTAGGACCCAATCGGGCTATGACTCCATCTGGGTTGTGATCGACCGTTTAACTAAAGTGGCACACTTCATACCAGTCAAGACCACTTATTTTGATTAAGCTCTACATATCATATTTATCTACTCTACAGTTTTTAAAGATTTTTTTAATAGATATCTTTCTACTTTTCTTGTTTAAAAAGTGTCTCCAGCATTTATGAAATATTTACCGTGTACAAATGGAAACAAAAATTAAGTTCATAATATTTTAATTCAGCTCTACATACCCTAGGTACCTACTCTAGATTTCTTAGAGAATTTTTAGAGGTGTCTTGCTATTTTCCTAGTTTAAAAATTATTTTCGGCATTAACAGAATATTTACTGTGCACAAATGGAAACCAAAATTAAGTTAAGATTATTTTGATTAAGCTCTACATACCCTATTTAGCTACTCTACAATTTTTACAAATTTTTAATAGGTATCTTGTTATTTTTAGAGGTGTCTTCCTATTTTTCTGATTTAAAAAGTATTTTTGGGATTAACAAAACATTTACCGTGTAAAAATGAAAACCTACAAAATTTTCTTAGTATTTCTGTGGATTTATTCTAAATCGTTCGAGTACTGCAACATAAATAATATCTATATGATGAACTAAACTATACATAGCTAAAATGATGTACTACGTTAAACAATAATACAACTAAAATTATCTAATCCATTGAATTCTATACCGCTATTTTTATTTACTAACCTATAAGGTTTCAAATTTATATACAAAGTTGCAAGCTTGCAAAATGGGCGACCAGCTGACCAGATCTGTTGTTCCGTCTCCTTCTCCTATGCTAGGAACCGACAGGGGTTCGTGTAACGTCCCGTTTTTCCTAAGAGTTCTTGCCGTGTTCAAAGCTAAAAGGAACCATTCGGTTTATTCGCCTGCTCAAGCTTAACTTGGGATTTCAGAAACTTGGGAGTTTAACCTGACCTAACCAAACCTCAACTAAGTCTTTTGGTTCGTGTTCCTGGTCCTTTTGAGGTTCTTCGGTGCTATCTGGTTTTAGCTCTTTTTCTTTTGCGTGCTCTGAGTACCTTTTGTTTTAGCCCTCTCTTTGGACCTCCCCTGTGTTCTTAGGACTTCTTCTAAGTCCTCTGGACCTCCTCTGTGCTCATAGGACCTCATTGGAGATTCTTTGGACCTCCTCTGAGTTTGGATCTTTCCATCTCTTTTAATCTAGATCTCCTTTGTTGGTTTGAATCTCTTTAAGGTTTAGACCTCCCTCCCTGTTTGAATTTATCTTTGGTTCTGACCTTTTTTCGTTTGGGTCACAACCACCCCATGGTTCTCTACCCGGGTTTGTGTTTCAAACCCTTTTGTTTTCCACAGAGTCAAGCTAGGCTTAGTTTGCCCTGCGCTGGATCTCCTCCTGCCCAAACCTCCTTTGTGGGTCTAGGACCTCCTCCTTGTCTGTTTGGACCTCCCTCGCGTTCGATCGGGTCTTCTGTTTGATCTAAACCTCTATCGCTTGTGTACCGTTCGATTTGCGTTGGAAGGTTTGATCTTGGTGAGATGTTCGGATGGTCCGAACGTGCCACTCCTCTAGGGCCGACCGATCCTTATTGGATGGTCCCGATCTGTTGGAGTGTTCGCTCGGTCCGAACGGCCCAATTGCCTTGCCCCGCCCGATTGAAATCTAACGGTCCTGCTCTATTGCGTTTTACCTCACGGACGCGCAGGACCTCCCCTTTGTTAGATCTGACCGTTAGGACCTCCCTCTTTGGAGATCTTAACCGTTCAGACCTCCCCTTTGTTAGATCTGACCGTTAGGACCTCCCTTTTGGAGATCTTAACCGTTCAGACCTCCCCTTTGTTAGATCTGACCATTAGAACCTCCCTTTTAGAGATCTTGACCGTTCAGACCTCCCCTTTATTAGATCTGACCATTAGGACCCCCCCTTTGGAGATCTTGACTGTTCAGACCTCCCCTTTGTTAGATCTGACCGTTAGGATCCCCCCTTTGGAGATCTTGACCGTTCAGACCCCCCTTTGTTAGATCTGACCGTTAGGACCTCCCCCTTGGAGATCTTGACCGTTTAGACCCCCCCCTTTGTTAGATCGGACCGTTAGGACCTCTCCTTTGGAGATCTTAACCGCTCGCACCCCCTTTGTTAGATCTGACCGTTAAGACCTCTCCTTTGGAGATCTTAACCGTTCAGACCCTCCCTTTGTTAGATCTGACCGTTAGGACCTCCCCTTTGGAGATCTTGACCGTTCAGACCTCCCCTTTGTTAGATCTGACCATTAGGACCTCCCCCTTTGGAGATCTTGACCGTTCAGACCTCCCCTTTGTTAGATCTGACCGTTAGGACATCCCTCTTTGGAGATCTTGACCGTTTAGACCTCCCCTTTGTTAGATCTGACCGTTAGAACCTCCCCCTTTGGAGATCTTGACCGTTCAGACCTCCCCTTTGTTAGATCTGACCGTTAGGACCTCCCCCTTTTGGAGATCTTGACTGTTCAAACCTCCCTTTTGTTAGATCTGATCGTTAGGACCTCCCCTTTTGGAGATCTTAACCGTTCAGACCTCCTCTTTGCTAGATCTGACCGTTAGGACCTCCCCTTTGGAGATCTTAACCGTTCAGACCTCCCCTTTACTAGATCTGACCGTTAGGACCTCCCCTTTGGAGATCTTAACCGTTCAGACCTCCCATTTGTTAGATCTGACCGTTAGGACCTCCCCTTTGGAGATCTTAACCCTCGGACCTCTTGTGAACTGTGAGCAGGTCTTTTGGACTTCCTGTCCTCAGGACCTCCTCGTGTCTTTTGGACCTCCTGCCCTCAAGACCTTCTTGTGGTTAGGACCTCCATTAGAGGTCAGGACCCCTGGTCTTTTGCAAAGACCTCCCTTGCGGCTGAGACCAACCCTTTGTCTGAATCGTTCTCTTGAGTTTGACTGGCCCCACTTGTTAGCCTTGCTCTATGCGCATTTAATGGCTGTTGTGTCACATTAAATGCAGTCACATCTGGGGTACTTCTTTTTATTCCTTTAGTGACCTACCCTATCCTAATCTTATCCTAGCTACCACCGATCATTGACACGTTTTACTCTAACCCTTGCTGTTTCTTTAGCAGCTCCGGCTATAAATAGCCTGGGCATGCCTCCCTTTGTCACCTTTTTACTCTTTCCCAATCTTCTTGCACTTGCCTGGTTCTCTCCACACTCAGGACCTCCCCAAGGAGCTCCCGAGGCTGTGCTGATCCTTGGCTTTCTGGTTTTGGCTGAGTTGATTTGAGCTCTTTTCAAGTCTTCTTTTAAGTTCTTTGCTTGGAGTTGGTTGCCATGTTTGGTTTTTTTTGCGAACGTGTAGATCCCGCGTTTGAGGAGGAGTTCTTGGACCCAGCGGTGTTGTGAGGACCTCTTCTCAGTTAAAGCGGGGAGTCCAGAAGGACCATTTTTTTTCTTTTAGCCAGTACTACCGCGTATAGAGCTACGGTAGTGTTGCAGCCGGTACTGCTGTGCCAAGGACAGCGATGGTACCTTACTGCAACTGGTACTACCGCACGAAGGAACGGTAGTTTCGTTGGCTAAGCTAGGCAAGCACTGCCCGAAGCTCAAGGAGGTCCGGAAAGACCGCCCAGAGCGTTTGGTAGTACCGTGGTCCGGAAGGACCGCACAGCAAGTCCGAGAGGAGGTCCGCCAGAACCTCCCAGGAGATCACAAGACCTCCTGGAGGTCTTGGCCCTGTGCACACCGAGCTAGTCCCAGGATACATGTGCTAGCTTGCACAGAATCACTTCGATACAACCATAACCACATGGTCAAGACAAAAGATGAAGAAGGCAAATTAAACTTAGTATTAAACAGGACCTTATGGTCCAAGCTTGTTTACAGGGGGGTTTGCCACTTGGGCTTACAAACCGCAACAAAAGAACCTTGGCAGCAGGAAACACCAAAACGCATAGATGGCCACCGGCAAGCCCACAGGCTGTCGAGTGGAGGACGTCCTAGGCAGCAAATCATCAAAGAGATCCTCTTCAAAGAGGTCTGAGCTCCCTCGCACTTGGTCATCTTCATACACTGCTTTGACACAGGGCTTGAAGCCATGAGTACTTTGAATGTACTCAGCAAATCACAAGGAAACACTTATGCAAATAATATTTATGCAATGGTTTACCAAAGGAGGAGCTGCATGGTTAGTTGCACAAAGCAAAGTTTGACAGTGAATAACATAATAGATTGAAAAGCAGCAAGTTAAAACAATAATACATACGTACTTTTATTTGAAAGGAGGGGAGTGAGCACCAACTCACATCCGAACCACTTGGGGAGGTCAGTTGCACCACACCGGGACCTCTCCTGTGGCCTCTAGAGCACCAACCCTAGAGCTCGATCCCATCCCCTGGACTACACCCCAAGCCAGCCATGACCCTTCTAAAGCCGGCCAAGGTCTCTTCGAGGCAAGGTCACGGCCTCTCGCAGGAGGGCCCAGGGAACACAAATTTCTCAAAAACTACCCCTTGCACCACTTCTCCGGGAGATGTCCATAACCAAGGACTTGGCTATTCGAATAGATTAACGCTCTGCAGAGGTGTACAACTTTACCCACAATCCACGATCTCTCTAGCGGGGCGGGTTCCGGAAAGACCCTTGCTCACTTCCAATGGTGAGCAGTCTAGAGAGCGTGACAAGGCCTTCTGAAGCTTTGATTTGGTGGGAGCTACCCGCTAAGGTTTCGCTTCTAGATGGGTTGCAAAGCCACCAGATTCGTGCCCCTCTCTTGCAGATGCTATGATAAAACTCGCTCAACCACAACAAAGACCAAGCCATCTCATTGCTAGTTATTCGCCCGAGCCATCCCCATAAAATGACCTTGTGGTTGTACGGATTACTCGGATCCACAGACACAAAGTTAAGTCCTTAGTTGTGCTCAGGCAAGACTTCCACTTCCCACGTGCAAAGCACCCACTTCTCACTCCCTGCCATCTTGCCCAAGCCAAACCAATTTGGTGATTACCCCTACCAAAAGACCACCCAGCCTTGGCACACAAGTTTTTAAACAAAGTGGTCTCACACCACCATCAACACAACATACGGCATCCTGCCATAGTTGCTTAACAGTGGCACCAACCACAGGTTACATAGATCATTAGTCAAGATTATTAATTGATGAAGCAAGATTCTCGAAACCCACGGTTCTAAAGCAAGACTAAGCATAACTTACGGTCCCCTGTTGGCAATACCAAAAAGGTGCCAACTAAAATACCCAACCTAGAGTTTCCCAAAGGGAGTATGTCAACATATCCAGTAACAAGTTCAAAGGAGGCATAATATCAAGTGAGGAAGAGTAACTACTGCCCAAATATTTTCATATAAAAGTAGCCATACATGGTAAAGTAAAACAAAATATATTTCAAAGACTAGGCTCAACATGATCAAGGGCTGTGACTTGCCTTCGTCAAGCAGTGTAGGTCCTTCGGTTGAAACCGCCGGGTCCAGATACTTCTCGAGCTCGGAATCTACACGATCGCAAAGAACCAAATAAGCAAAAGCTACTACTAGGCAAAAGAACTCGAAGACTCAAAAGAACTTTGAAAAAAACTTCAACCAAAAGAAGCCAATTAACTGGGAGCACCGCTCGGCTTGGAGAGCTCCAGAGGAGGACTTGAGCACTAAGGAGCCCAAGCAAAGGAGTTAGAAATGAGCCAAAGGTGACAAAGGAGGGCTTGCCCAGACTATTTATAGCCAGGGTTGGCAAAGGCACAGAAGGCTTAGCCAAAACATGTTAATGATCGAAGGTGGCCTAGACAGGGCTAGGACAGGGCAGGTCCTAAAAAGAAATAAACAATGCACCCTAGAAGTGACTGCATTTAATGTGATCCGACATGCATTAAATGAGCCCAAAGTTTCAAGGCGGCAGGAATAATAAAAGGCGGGTGAGGCTGACCAGCGGGGCCGGTCCAAGAAGTGCATGACCAGTCAAAGAGGCGGTCCTCACCACACAATTGTCTTTACAAAAAGACCACGGGGAGATCCTGTGGACAGGAGGTCCAAAGGCACTAGGAGGTCTTGGACAAGGGATCCAAAAACACTGAAAGGAGGTCTTGGGCAGGAGGTCCAAGGGTACTAAGAGGAGGTCCTGGACAAGAGGTCCAGAGACTCGAAGAGGTTCGAAAGAGGGACACAACATCTTCGACGGCGGTAATACTGAGTACTCAAGAAGGGGTACTCTGGGATAACGGTAGTTTCGGGTTTAAGGTCTTGGTACAACCTTAAGTAGAGAAGAACCTCGATGGTCGAGACAAACCAAGGAGAGATCTCAACGGCTTAGATTCTCGAAAGGAGATCCTAAACGGTTAAGATCAAGGGCAAGGGGGAGGTCCCGACGGTAAGATCTCCAAGAGGGAGGTCCTACGGTCAGATCAAAGGGGCAAGGAGGTCCTGACGGTAAGATCTCCAAGGGGGAGGTCCTACGGTCAGATCTGATCAAGGGGATTTTAAGTGACTGAGACCATGCTTGAGCGATAGGTCTGGCCAAGCAAGTGGTAGGTCCGACCTGGGGAAGTCCTATAGACACGGAGAGGTCCAAAGGAATACAGAGAGGTCACAAGGTCACAAAGAGGTCCTAGGGGTTAGATCTCTCAAATGAGATCTCAATGGTCAGGATCAGAGCAAGGGAGTGGTCCGCGGAAACAAGGATACGCGGGAAAAACTAGGGCCGTTAGATCAAGATCGAACGGAGCCAAGCAAAGGGGCCGTTCGGACCGGGCGAACGCACCTTCAAGATCGGGCCGTCCAAAAACATCAACGGTCCTGAGACAAGGAAAGTTAAATCCTAGCGGTACGACCGCAAAATAACAGCGATAGGTCCGCAAAGGTACAAAGGAGGTCTTCAAGGAGTCAAGGGAGATTCCTTGGACTCTTAGGAGGTCCAACAGACAAGGAAGGTCCAAAAGGCTCAGAGGAGGTCTTAACAAAGGCGGTAATTCCGACGGAACAAACGGCAGTACCGCCAAAGCAAGCGGTGGCACCGCAAAGCGCGAGGAGGTCAAAGGAGCTCCACATGGACATAGGGAGATCCATATGGGCACAGAGAGATCGAGAAGGCTCAAAAGAGGACTTGACAAAGCGAGAGTTCCGACACTACCACGACCAGACAACCGGGGTCTAAACACCAAAGCGGAGGAGGTAAAACCAAAGCTAAATCAAGAACTTGAACGGCAGACGATCATTGCTAGAGGGTGTGATAATACCACAACCCGGACTGGACCACCCTCGAGGGAGGTCCAAAGGAAGGGAAATAAGGCCAAACTTGGCTTTGAAAAACCAAAAGGGGTTTTTGAAACAGAAACACGAGTTTGTCCCTCAGCAGGAGGGCCAAAACAAGGGGAGGTCTAAACAAAGGATGAGGTCTAGATGGAGATAGAGGTTTTAATCTCAAAGAGATTCAAACCAACAAAAGAGGTTTAAAAGGGGAGGTTAGACCATGAGGTACACAGAGAAGCTTAGGAGAAAAAAAAGGCCAAGGAACACCAAAGAACAACAAAAAGCTCCAACCAATCGAGAACACCAACAAGGGACTTAGTTCAGGTTTGATAGGTCAAGTTAAACTCTCCAACTTCCAAACTACCAAGTTAAGCTTGAACCGGCAATTAAACCAAATGGTTCTTTTTTTTTTGAAAGCTGGCAAGAACTCTAGGATAAACGGGACGTTACAGGTGTCTATTAAAGGTTCATCACTGCTCAACGAAGGCAAGTCGCAGACCTTTGACCATATTGAGCCTAGCTTTTTAATTGTATTTTGCTTTACTTTATCATGCATGGCTATTTTTATAAGAAATGGTTTGGGGCAGTAGTTATTCTCCTACTTGACAATATGCCACCTTGGACGTTTGTATTCGACATGTTGACATGATCCTCTTGGACGCCTTAAGTTGGGTATTTTAGTTGGCATTGTTTGGTATTGCCAACATGGGACCGCATGTATATGCTTAGTCTTGCTTGTAGAACCGGGGGTTTTGGGAATCACATACCTTCTCTAATAACTTGAATAAAGGAACTATGGAATATGTGGTTGGTGCCACTATTGGACAACTATGGTGGGATGTCGTAGTTGTGTTGATTATCGTGCGAGACCACGTTGTTAAAATCTTGCGTGCCAAGACCAGGGAGGTCTTTGGCTAGGTGAACCTAAAAGTGTTTTCTTGCTCGGGCAAGTGATCGTGCAGTAAAGGGGGTGTTCTTAGCACACTAGGATGTGGAAGCCTTGCTTGAGCAGCAATTAACGACTTCACTTTGTGTTCTGTTGATCTGGGCCTCTAAGTGCAACCACAAGATCATTTTATGGGGATGGTCTGGGCCGAATAATTAGTGATGTCTTGACCTGGTTCTGTTGTGGTGGTGCGTCTTTTCAAGCATGGCGCAAGAGGGCGAGTTCCTTTTACAGATGGCGAAACCTTAAGCGGGCGGTCAGTCGGGACAAAGCTTTGTAAAGGCCTTATCGCGCTCTAGATCGCTTCACCTTTGGAAGTGAGTAAGGGTTTTGTGAGGAACCCGCCCATTAGAGGTCGTGAATTGTGGGTAAAGTTGTACACCTCTGCAGAGTATCAATCTATTGAATAGCCAAGTCCTTGGTCATGGACATGCCCGGTGAAAATGGTGCAAGGGTAGACTTCTCAAAAATTGGTGTTCCATGGTCGGCTTGGGATGTCAGAGGTACTGGTGGCTCCGAGTGCTTGTGGCGTCCTCGGCTGGTCGTGGAGGTCTTGTGAACCCTAGGGTAGTCCAATAAGCTCTGAGTGGGTGCTCAGAGGAGATCTTGGAGTCCCAGAGAGGTCTTGGGAGAGGTCCTTGTCGTAGGTGCGACCAGACCTCCCCCAAGTGGTCTTTGGAACCTCTGGAGCTAGTGCTCCAGAGAGGTCTTGGGAGAGATCCTAGTCGTAGGTGCGACCAGACCTCCCCCAAGTGGTCTTTGGGAGCTCTGGAGCTGGTGCTCCAGGGAGGTCTTGGAAGAGGTTCTAGTTGTAGGTGCGACCAGACCTCCCCCAAGTGGCTTGGGGAGTGAGTTGGTGCTCACCTCCCCTCTTTTCAAACAAAAGTACTTAAGTATTATTGTTTCCAAAATTAAGCTTTTCAATCTATATCTGTTATTTACTGTCAAACTTAGTTTTGTGCAACTAACCCTACAGCTCTCATTGTTAAGCCAATGCATGAATATTATCTGCATATCTGTTTCCCTGCGATTTGTTGAGTACATTCCAAGTACTCATGGCTGTGAGCCCTGTGTTAAAGCAGTGGTCGAGGATGATCAGATGCAGGGATGCTTAGACCTCTTCGAGGGGGAGTTCTTTGACGACTCGGCTGCCTAGAACGTCCTCCACTCGACAGCCTGTGGGCTTGCTGGATGGCTTCCAGTGCTTTTGTGTTCTAAGTTTTTGAGGTCTTCCCGTTGTCGGTTCTGTAAGCCCAAGTTGGCAGACCTCTGTAAGCAAGCTTAGACCATAAGGTCTTGTTTAAAGTAAGGTTTAATTTGTCTGTTTCATCTTTTGTTTGGCCTTATGGTTGTGATCACACCTATGTCGTTTTGTGCGAGCTAGCTTAGACTCCTGGGACTAGCTTAGTGCACTCAGTCAAGACCTCCAGGAAGTCTTTGAAGATCTCCTAGGAGGTCTGGACAGACCTCCCCTCTCGGAACCTACGGATGGTACTACCACTCCTTGGTGTGGTAGTACCGGGGTGCGCACACTCATACAAAAAAAATTCCGGTACTTTGCCCTGTCCAGTGCATTTCCGAGAGGAGGTCCTCACAGTTCGTTACGTCTCTTCTTCTCTCTCCTCCTCTCCCTCTTCTCTTTTTTTGGAATTAAAATAAATTTTTCGTCAAATTTTGGGGGTATATATAGTCATTTCATATCGCCATTTCAATTGACGATTTGCACATTCTTCAATACAAATCGCTAATTGAAATGACAACAGACAGTTGGAACGAGAACCGGTAGTAAATAGGTGTATGTCGCCGTTCTAAATGGTGACAGTTGCCTATTTTTTTTTAAAAAAAATCACTACTTTTTTTCTGTTATTATCTTTTAAATTAATATTATTTTTTAAAAATTATCCATAGCACGGGGCCATGGTTTTTTTCCCCGGAACTGAGCAGGTATAAAGATGGCGTGCACGTTCGAACCAGTCACTGCTGCCTTCGTCTACCTTCCTATCTCCAAGCCCAAAGGTAAAGGTGCTCGCAACAAACACATTTTCTCTTCTTGGGCAAACCTTACTTTTTTGTAAGATCCTTACAATTGGAGGAGTCGCGCTGAAATTCAGCATTGTTTGTTTGTTCTTAGCTTAGCTAAGGTATGATCTGACCTCCGTACATCCCTCTCATGCCCTCCTTGTTTGCTTCCTGTTCGTCTTCTCTCCCTGTGCTCTGCCCTAGCTATCTTGCCTTCTATTTGCTCTTCTGTTTTCAAAGGAGATTTGTTCTTCATTTGATGAAGTGTCTAGAGGTAAGTCTTTGTGCGTGGCTTTCAACTTACCTTACGTCTCTCGCGCAATTTCCCTTTGATTCTTTGTTCTTGTAATATTGCTTTGCCCTTTCTCTTGCTTTTTTAAGCCAATTATCCTAGCCTGATTTCACCCTATCCTTCTCCACACACTGTTTCCATCTTGTTGTCTGGTGCGATGACTCCAAAGTCTAGTTGGCTCCTCAATCTTTATCCACTGCAATTTCCTGGTGATGCTTAAACTAAATAGAATAGCAAAGAAAGTCGTTGTTAGTGGCTTAGTGATTTCGACAAGAAACAATAATGAATGGATCTAGAAGCCTTCAATTTTCTTGTGTTGATTTTTCTTTCAAAAATAGGTGCTTGTAATTGCCCCCAGGTATCTTTCCCCTAGTTGGAATGTAGCACCATTTCTTCGTCTCCTTAGATAATTACACACCATGGATGCTTGGTACCGAAATTGACGAGCTTTTGTGTGGTAGGAGTAGGATCATAGGATGACTTGCGGTAAGTCTATGGCTCTATGCGCAGTTGTGTATGGAAACATTGAAAAAAATTAATTGCATGAAGCACCGTTGCAGTCTTCAGTATCCCTGTCAATGTCTAATCTGATCATTTTGTACGCGATTGACTGCCAGCTTATAAATAGCCTTACCCCATTATACATTCTGGAAAGCGATATAATATGTTTGTAGTTAGCTCAACCACTCAAACGGGGATTAGTCTATGCTTAGGATGATGTAGACCCTCCATGATTGGTTCTCGTTTGTGTTAGTCCATCGTGGATAATTGAGAAGCTTGTAGTGCCTAGTTGCTTTTTTAGGTGCAGATACCATCCCTGCCTCATGAACCACTCCACCCTGTCATTTAGTCCTATCCTGATACTAGTTGAGTATTCTTTGTCCTGCCATTTCAAGTTTGAACTTGGGCAAGTTCTGTTGCATTCTTCCTTGTTTGCTCTGCTTTAATAATGTTCTGAAGAATTGATGCAATACTTATTTTTGCTCTATATGGTGTTGTTAATCTTGTAAGTTGCAAGTATTTTGTTAGTTCCCTTGGCTATCCTGTTTTGCTGAGTTTTACGGAAAGCTCCTTCTATGTCCATCCTTGTTTGTGGATAAAACCTAAGTTTAAAGCTTTGTAATGTTTACAAGCCATTTAAATTCTTTTGCTTTACAACAAGTGTTTGGTTTCTGAATAAAATTGCGGCCTAATGGTATTATTATGCACTAAGTGGCAGACAACTGTTTTCTTCAATGCGAAAATGAAAATTCTGCATCAGTGTGCTTCAAATTTACAGTAAATAGTTAGTTTATGCTCCTATATGTTTGGTGAGGATAATTGTTTGATTTTCTCAGTCATTTTGACCATGATACAACTTCTGAAGCGTGAGTTTAGAAGGTCTGAAGGTGCTTAGCTCTGCTTATCTTCAGTCTAGGGATGCTTGTTGACTGAATGCTATGCTTAAGGAGGAAATTTTAACTGAAGCATCTCTCGTCATATAGTTGCTATTAGTTTTTTTTAACTGACCTAGTGGCAATTATGGATCTCATTGCAGTGGTTATTCACATCATTCTCATTACTTAAGTTGGCTTAATGATATATGAAATTAAACATTCAGGTACTACCTGAAGTGATCTGAGGACTGCAGCTATGGGCAATTTGTGCTGCTGTGTTCAAGTTGATCAGTCTACCGTGGCCATCAGAGAACAGTTTGGAAAGTTTGATAGTGTGCTTGAGCCAGGATGCCACTGCATGCCTTGGTACGCTGGGAAGCGTGTAGCTGGCCATCTCACACTCAGGTTGCAGCAACTGGATGTGCGCTGCGAAACTAAGACAAAGGTTCATCCTAAACACTCTTAAGTTAAATAGATGCTTATCTTTTCTTTTTTAAGGATGGCTCTCGTTTTTGTCCCAGCAGAAGTTTCAAAGCCTAATATTACATTGTTCTATTGATGATTATCTAGTTTTTTATTATTATAAAGCAACATGAATAACTGTTTCAGGACAGACTGTTTGCTTATTACTTTCTTTAATGAAACTGAATTACACTGAAGGTTAGAATGTTAGATAGATACCCTGTTGATGGTAAGTTACTTCCTGCAATTTCCAGATTTCCTACACTTTGACTTGCCATGTGGATACAATTCTGAAATGACTACCACATGGGATGCAGAAAAACAGTGCATTTGATATTCCTTATTTAGCAATCCTTATTCACCTCTAGTTAAGTATCTGAAATGTCAGTGCCTTTGATATTGTGTGATATATTTTTTGTTTTGATTTTGTGAATTATCATGATGTTGCTGACATTTGAATGTCTGCAGGACAATGTGTTTGTCAATGTTGTCGCATCTATTCAGTACCGAGCTCTCGCTGACAAAGCAAGTGATGCATTCTACAAACTGAGCAACACAAGATCCCAGATTCAAGCTTATGTCTTTGACGGTAGGAGTTCTTGGAACAAATGAAAATACTTAAATACATCATATCAGTTGCTTACGATGTCTCTTTCTATGTGTTGTTTCTGTTGCTAGTTTTTGAGTTTATGGATTCACTCATTCACATATTCATATCATCGCCGCTACAAACAAATGCAATTTTGTTATCCGTAAACTATTACTCATAGTATGAATTAACTTGGGGCTATGGCCGATATGAACAGTGATCAGGGCATTTGTCCCAAAGCTCGACCTGGATGACTCTTTCGAGCAGAAGAACGATATAGCAAAGGCCGTGGAGGATGAACTTGAGAAGGCTATGTCGGCTTATGGCTTTGAGATCGTGCAGACACTCATTGTTGACATCGAGCCAGATGAGCATGTCAAGCGAGCAATGAATGAGATAAATGCAGGTTATTTACTAAGCTCTAGCATGATCAGAATCTTACACACAAAGACGTATTCTAGCCTCAATGATAAACAGGTACAATCTGATGCTTGATCTTTTGCAGCTGCAAGGCTGAGGGTGGCCGCAAACGAGAAGGCAGAGGCTGAGAAGATCGTCCAGATCAAGCGCGCCGAGGGTGAAGCAGAAGCCAAGTACCTATCTGGTATCGGTATCGCCCGCCAGCGCCAGGCCATCGTGGATGGTCTCAGGGACAGCGTCCTTGGGTTCTCAGTCAATGTGCCCGGTACTACCGCGAAGGATGTGATGGACATGGTGCTGATCACCCAGTACTTTGACACCATGAAGGAGATCGGCGCGTCGTCCAAGGCCTCGTCGGTGTTCATCCCCCACGGCCCTGGTGCGGTGCGCGACATCGCCACGCAGATCCGCGACGGGCTTCTTCAGGGCCAGTCTGCCACTCATCAGTAGTTCACTAGTATGGACTTTCAGTTACAGCGGGTTTGCTAGCTATGCCTACTGTCAGATACGATGCATATCTATATTGCTTTTCTTCTCTGCGAGACTGCAACCATGTGTGTATGTATCGTGCAGTATCGTCCTACTTTGGAGTGATTTGTGGAAACAAAACGTTAACCTTTTGGGAGTGCAGCATGAGTTTGCAGTGTGTTTGTTATGTATGTCGTCTGAGCTCAGCTTGCTATCAAGCTTCTGTTCCGGACGAACATTTATGTTCAATACTTGCAAGTGTTGGATTTTTATGTGGCTTTCAATATTTATTGTGGTTATTATCTGTTTTAATTCAATATGAAATATAGATATATGTGATAGGGAATTATTTGATGCGGAATCTAACTCGAGGAATTAATACTCGAGGTGCTGAGGACGGCTGTGTTGGAAAAGGTAGACATATTTATTGAGATCGAGTCTACTGAAATTTAATATGCATGCATGTGATTAATCCGGATACAGCACAGAGCGGAATAGTTGGATTTGTTTTGCAGGATCAGCTTTGTAGGCTGTTGACCCACATAATCAGATTGGAATTGATCTCGTAAATAATCTGATCATGGCGCATGACTCACACATGTGTGCTAGGGACTAATATATTTTAGACTCATTAAACTGACTTGTCTGATCGTGGTTGGTGACATGGTTTAGGAGTCTCACGGTGTACCGGAAACAGGTGGGTCAATTATAACACCTGGAAGTGGAGTCTATAAATAGGTCCCTATCCTCTAGCCTCAGTATGCAATTGTGAGCGGCACCACGGAAAAGACAGAGGAATAGAGAGTAAACTGAATAGACAATACAAAATCAATATAGGGTTTGCTCAAAATCCAACATTGGTATTAGAGCCAGACAGCGCGCACGGCGGTTCTCCGAAGCCGAGTCGTCGTCTATGTCACCTCTTCTCCGAAGCCGAGTCCTCCAGGACCGAATCATTGATCTGCGTCAACAAAGCCACGGTTCGGAAAATCGCTTCGTTTTCGTGGACATCGCTGCGTCGCGTCGTCTTCGTCTTTGTCTCGTTGTTTTGAGGAAAGCAAAAGGTATCGCTAGCTCGTATATCTGGTTCGTGGACGTCACATCAAGAAGCGACGTCGGTGTAGAGCTGGGACTTGGGTCGTGCTTTTTCGGGCCGGCCCAAAGCACGGTCGACCGCAAGAACGAGCAGCGGTATTTGGGCCTAATAATGCGCCCGTTGACGACTAAGACGCAAACGACGGTCGGTTAGGCGTGCTTGGGCCGACCGATCTGAAATAGGCCCAACCTTCCCATTCTAGCCCAATCCCTCCCTCTCTCGGCCTGGCCCAATCACTCCCCACCTGACCTAACCAATAATCCCCCTCTGCCACCCGGCCTGGCCCAACATCCCTCTCGGCCTCCCCCAACCCCTTATCCCGAGCCTGGCTCCCAAATTCTTAATCCCTAATCGCATTCCCCGATTCCCTCCTCCGGCTCCAGTCGCCTCCCCCACACACCGCCGATCATTGTCCTCCTCCTTCTCCTCCCCGCGCGCCGCGGCCGCCTCCTCCATTCCTCCGACCACCTCCTCCCTACCTCTCCTCCCCACGCCGCCGCCCATCGCCCTCCTCTAGCCACCTCCTTGTTGCTATCCTTCTCACCCCCATCGCAAGCGCACGACGTGGCCAAGGTGGGCAAAGTTCTTCATCAACGTCCAGGAGGAGGAGGAGGCTATGGCGATGGGGAGTGGGTGTGGATGACGCACGAGTGTCTTTGTCTTCCTAGGCGAGCAGCGGTTGTCGTCTTTCGGCGTCTATAGTTACTTAGGGTGGGCTTGGGCTAGCACGATCGACCCCAAAGACGATGGGCTTTGGGCGTGCTCAGGCCTCGGCTGGAGGCGAGTGGGTCGGCACGACGCAACGCAAGACGGGGGTGACCAGGCCGAGCCGGCACGGCATGGCGGGGTGACCGGGCCGAGCCGACACGGCACGGCCCAATGCCTAGCTCTACGTCGGTGTCGCGCGTTGGCATGACTGAGGGAACTGGGGCAACGCTCGACGCCTTTGCGTCCTTGATGCCAAGTCCTCAGCACAGCCGCGCCCGCGCGTGAAGGAAAGGTGCAAATCAAATAAAGGTTCTTCATTAATTGTTTCTTTGTCCGCTCATGTGAAGGAAAAGATAGGCATACACTTCAGATTGATTATTTTATTTGATTGGTCTGGAGCAAAAGGCATACACTCACGTGAAATCTGAAGCTTTTGTCAGCCGCCGTGAAGGAAAAGAAAATTACTGTGTACTCCCTTTGTCCCCGACATCCAGTAACCTTGTTGATTAAGGTATTTCGCAATGGCAACCAATAGCGTTTTTTCTGAACTGCTTAGATTTTGCAAATTAGATGGCTCAAATTTCACGATTTGAAAAAGAAAAATCATGTTTTTGCTTTCTGCTAAAAACATTGATTATGTAATAGACAAAAAAAAAACCGGAAGAGCCAGAAAAAAATGCCACTGTTGAGGAAAAAGAGAATTATACAAAAGAATATGAAAAATGGACAAGAGATAATAAAAGGGCACACATTTTTATGTTAGGATCAATGACTGATTCTTTAGCTGCTAAGTATGAAGGTGAACGGAATGCGTAATCTGGAACAAGATTTTGGTGAGGTATCTCTTATTAAAGTGCTTAATCTTGTTAATCATTTTCTCTCCACCAAGATGTATGATGGTACTTTAATAAATGAGCATCTCAATAAACTCTGTATTTTAGCAGAGGAATTAAAAAATGTTGGTTATCCTTTTTCTGAAGAAGTGCAGGTTATGGTTATTCTGAACTCTTTGCCAAATTCATGGGAACAATTTAAGATATCTTTCTGTCATTCTGAAAGGATACTCAATATGCACCCTTTGAGACATCATTTGCTTATAGAAGAAGACAGAAAACTCTCTATGGGAAAAGAAAGAAATACTCACAATTCTGAGTTACACCTTGGAGAGGAAAAATGTACTAATAAAAGGAATTGGTAAAAGAGGAAGTCTAATGGTGATTTGAGAGAAAAGCTTAACAAGAAATGCGATCGGGATGATCGTGAAAATTTTAACTCAGTTCAGAGGAATGATAAGTACAAGAATTTCAAGTGTCTGGCTGCGGGTCGATATGGGCATTTCAGAGCTAATTGCAGGAAAAAGAAGAAGCAGAATGAGCAAAAGAATCAAAACAAGCAACCAATTGAGCGTAAATGTGATTCATCGCCTGACAGTATGTCTAATATATTTTTTATGCACTAAATCTTTATTTACTACTACTTTTCCAAATAGTTGGGTTGTTAATTCTGGTGCTACATCTCATATTACTAAAGATAATAGAGCTTTTACTTCTATGCGAACAATTCCAAGGGGAAATAGATATATCTTTTTGGGCATTAATGCCAAAACTGATGTACTTGGAATTGAAAATTTTGTCCTGGAAGTCCCCAATGGAGGAAAATTATTATTACATGACACTTTATATTCACCTAGCATGAGAAGGAATTTAATATCTGTTGCTCAGTTAGAATCTATTGGTTATGATATACTGTTTGGAAAAGGAATAGTTAAAATATTGCTCAATGGGAAATTAGTGCATACTGGAACTCGTCATGAAGTTCTTTATTTTCTTGATGAGCTATCAAATGATGACAATATTGATTGCTTGGTTGGTGAAAATAACTCCATAGTGAGGAATACTAATAATAGGAACACATGCTCGGAATCTTATTTATGGCATTTACGACTTGGTGATATATCTAAAAACATAATTAAGAGGCTTATTAATTATGGAATTTTGCACTTTAAGTGGGAGAATTTTGGTATTTGTGAGGCATGTATAATGGGTAAGATGACCCGTGCGCTTTTTCCAAAGGCGGAAAGATCAAATGAGCCTCTTGCCATTATTCATTCTGATATTTGTGGAGAGATATCTACTCCTACTAGAGGACAAAAGATTTATTTTATCATATTTATTGATGATTATTCAAGATTTGGTTATGTGTATCTTCTTAAACATAAGTCGGAATGATTTGATGTATTTAAGTCATTTAAAATTGAAGTGAAAAATCAATTAAATAGAAATATCAAAATTTTGAGAATTGATAGTGGAGGAGAATACACTTCAGGAATACTAAATATTTTTTTTTTATCAAAAGCATGGAATTATTCATCATTATACCATACCTTATACTCAACAACAAAATGGTGTGGCTGAGCGGAGGAATAGAACATTTATGGATATGGTTAGATCTATGATAGCTTATTCAGATCTTCCTTTATCTTTTTGGGGTGAAGCTTTGTATACTGTTGTTTATTTGTTAAATCATTCGTCATCTAAAGTTGTAACAGTCACTCCTTATGAGTTGTGGACTGGAAGAAAACTCTCACTTCGCCACTTAGCTGTTTGGGGTTGTAATGCACAAATTAGAGTGCTAAATCAAAACTGTACAAAATTACAGCCTAAAAGCACACCAGAAATTTTTATTGGTTATTCTTTGGAATAAAAAAGGCACATGTTTTATGACCAGGAAAAGGATAAACTGGTGGAAAACAGGGATGCAATTTTTTTTTATATCAAAACACACATCGCCGTGCTAAGCAGGCGAGGGTAGAATTATTGGCAACCCCACCTGAAACACAGATGGATACATCTGGTATTGATTCTCACACTGAAGGAGGTTCAGCTCCTAAAGAAAATGTAAATCGAACTCCCAATACTAACATGCTTAGGAGAAGTGGGAGGAATTTTAGTACACCCCAATATCTAGATGATGATTATTTGTTCTTGAGGGAAGTTCACTTTAAAATTTCAGATTTAGAGGAAGAACCAAAGACTTATAAAGAAGCAATAAGATGCTCTCAATCAAAACTATGGGTGGAAGCAATGCGGGAAGAATTAAACTCGATGAAAAAGAATAAAGTTTGGGAACTTGTTGATCTACCAAACAACCATAAACCCATAGGCTGTAAATGGATTTTAAAAAGGAAATTGAATGCAGCAGGTTTAGTGGAAAAATATAAGGCTAGGCTTGTTGCTAAAGGCTTTACACAAAGTGAAGGTGTTGACTTTGTGAAAACTTTTTCTCCTGTTGCAAAGTTTACTTTAATTCATATTATTAGTGCTTTGACGGCTTATTATGATCTTGAACTCCACCAAATGGATGTTAAAACTGCTTTTCTTAATGGTCTTTTGTAGGAGGAAATATATATGATATATGAACTCCACCAAATGGAGGCTATAAATGGATTTTTAAAAGGAAATGAAAATAAGGTTTGCAAGTTGAATAGATCAATTTATGGTCTTAAATAAACTTCATGTCAATGGTATATTCTTTTTGATAATGCTATCATGTCATATGGTTTTTTAATGACTGAAGGTGATCATTGAATATATACAAAAGTTATGGATAATTGTTTTGTCTCACTGTCTTTATATATTGATGATATTCTCATCGCTTCTAATGATAAAAATACATTGATGGAAGTGAAAGCTTGGTTGTATTCTAAATCTGATATGAAAGATATGGGAGAAGCTTCCTATGTGTTAGGAGTTGAAATACATAGAGATCGGAAAAAAATAATTCTTGGGTTGTCTCAAAAGGCATACCTTCGAAGTGTTTTAAAACGATTTTCTATAGAAAATAGCAATCCTGTTAATGTACCTATTGTATAGGGAACTAAACTTATTGAGGAATTATGTCCAAAAACTCCTAAGGAAAAAGATATAATGAATGGTATTCCTTATTCTTCAGCTTTGGGATGTCTTATGCATACTATGTTATTTACACGACCTGACCTTAGCCATGCCATTGAAATTCTTAGTAGATATCAAAAGAATCCTGGGGAAGAGTACTGGAAACAAATCAAATATGTACTACGTTATATCAAAGGAACTATGGATTATTCATTATGTTTTAATGGTCATAATCTTCAATTGCTGGGTTATACTGATGCTGATTGGCAAGGGGATCCGGATGACCGAAAATCAACTTGTGGTTATCTATTTACTTTGACAGAGGTGCTATTTCTTGGTGCGGCAGAAGCAGATTGATTGCTCTTTCCTCTATGGAAGCTGAATACATTGCTGCATCTAAAGCAGCAAAGGAAGGTGCATGGCTGAGCGAATTTCTTGCATCACTTAAGGTCGTGGAAAGTGCATCACAACATGTCACTATTTTCTATGATAATCAGGCAGTGATCAAGGTCTCAAAGGATCCTAAATTTCATAGTAAAAGTAAACACATTGAAGGAAGGTATCACTATATTCGTGATGTAATAAATAGACTCAAATCTATTCGTTTGGTTTATTTGCCTAGCATTGATATGGTTGCAGATCCACTGACTAAGCCAATTAGTCAGGAATTATTTGTAAGCATGTTAAAGATATGAGACTTCAGTTTATTGATTGAAATATTTTTAGCCAAGTAGGAGATGTTGGATTTTTATGTGGCTTTCAACATTTATTGTGGTTATTATCTGTTTTAATTCAATGTGGAATATAGATATATGTGATAGGAAATTATTTGACACGGAATCTAACTCGAGGAATTAATACTCGAGGTGCCGAGGACGGCTGTGCTGGAATAGGTAGACATATTTATTGAGATCGAGTCTACTGGAATTTAATATGCATGCATGTGATTAATTCGGATACAGTACAGGACGGAATAGCTGGGTTTGTTTTGCAGGATCAGCTCTGCAGGCTGTTGACCCACATGATCAGATTGAAATTGATTTCGTAAACAATCTGATCATGGCGAATGACTCACACATGTGTGCTAGGGACTAATATATTTTAGACTCATTAAACTGACCTGTCTGATCGTGGTTGGTGACATGGTTCAGGAGTCTCACGGTATACCGAAAATAGGTGGGTCAATTATAACACCTGAAAGTGGAATCTATAAATAGGTCCCTACCCTCTAGCCTCAGTATGCAATTGTGAGCGGCACTACGAAAAAGACAAAGGAATAGAGAGTAGACCGAATAGACACCACAAAATCAATCTAGGGTTTGCTCAAAACCCAACAGCAAGTTCTGAATCATCATCAGTGAAACGTTGCGGCTTGGAAAAAAAGTTGGGAGGTGTGCTTGATGTATAGGCAATTTACAAGGATTGAATGGCAATACTCCAAATTTATAGCAGCGCAATGTTCTGTCACCCCATCAATGGCACATGCGTCGTAATGGAGACATTGCTTTTAGATAGATACATATATCATGGAACGACGATGATGGTGATGATCTCGTCCTGATGCTTTTGCCCCTTTACTTTGGCCTTACGATGATGTCAATTACATACAAAGCGAGCGACGCTCCAGAGGGGAAATCTTGCCGAACTCCCCCATCTCCACTGCAGTTTACATGTTCAAAAAGAGCTATAAGCTAAGCCTCGACATGAATCTCTCCACAATTCTAACCCATTATGTTCAAGTATAAGTGAATTGACCGTATTTCCTCACCAGCTTAAGCTTTTAGGTGAATTGATTGGTACATACTACTCAATATGGCAGCAGAGCCAGAAGGTCCTGGGTTCATGACCCGACTGACGCAATTAAAAAATTGTAGCCAACTTCTATTCCACGTCTTAGGTTTGATAGAGCCTACATGTGAGGAGTGTTAAAGTATAAGTGAATTGATCGTATTTCCTCATCAGTTGAAGTTTTTTTGGGTGAATTAGTTGGTGTATGCAACACAATACATTAGACTATTTTTTTTAGGTCTGCAATTGCAGGTACCTCCGATACCATGATAGGTCTTCCCCTCACATGATTTCTATGTTAAAACTCAGAAGCAAATCGCATGCCTAAATTACCTCGCGCCAATGCCATTCTTGAACTGTTTAGGGTGAAGAGATGTCAAGGATGGAGCATTCTTGATGCTACTATTTGGCATTGGACCTTGGCAATTGGCGGTAGGGAGAGGCACAAGGGGCAGCGTGGAATGGGGGTGTCAGGTATCCTTGTTATCGAAATGTTCAGAAAGTTCAGAAAAGACAAGTTCAGAGCAAAGTCGACAAGAAGGATAACATTCTGTCGGCTTCACTTGGATGTTTCGAACGGCTCAGATGAGAGGAAGTGGGCACACTAATGCATATCTGAGGGGAGACGTTCGATGTAGTAAATTTCATTATGCACTGTTCATTGTAACTTGTTGTCATTTCTTACCAGAACTTGTAAACTCTAACAACCAGTAAAATTTGGGTGATGTCATGGAGAGGGTTTAATACCCGAGACGATGGAATGAAAAGAACAACGAAAAACATATTCCTAGTGTTCTATTGTTCTAGAATAAAGTAGACTAGAACCCTAGCCTTTGTTCTCTCCGTTCTTTCCTCTATTCTTCGGAAAAATACCCAAATTTGTCGGATTCTTCCCTGGATCCTGACAAATTGGTATCAGAGCTCGACAATCCTTGGAACCAAGGTTGGATTCGGCGAAGGTTGGCGGTGAGAGTCGAGTGGCTGCCGTAAAATCCCTAAATCGATCCGATCTTGAGTTGGGCGGCGAACTCTTCTGTAGATTCAAATTCAGTTGGTAGGAACTGCTGTAAAATCCCTAGATTCGCTTTGTGGAAGCAAGCAGTGGTGGTACCGGTCGAAGGAGAAGGAGTGACTGATCTACCAGGCGACCTCACAGATCCAGAATTATCATGGTGGTCACGACAAGATCGCAGTCCCAGGAATCCTTAGCTTGAAAGGAGGAGGTGGCTGAGGTACGATCTGATATCATGAGTATGAAGGAGGACATTGTAGATCTCAAGAATCTGAGATCAGAAGTAACTGAAATTAAAGAGATGATGAAGCAAACGTGAGGGAAATTCATGGGAGGAATAGTAGAACCATAGAGCCACATCTGGAAAAGAAGAAGAATGCAGTAGAAAGGGCTACTAATATTGATGGTGGTCAGGAGACCTCAACTGGCTTTGGATCTGAGATCCCAGTTAGAAGAAGCTCAGAGGTACGTTTTGAGATAGAACCTCTTGCAGGGAGGTCTGAATTCCACCCAGTTTTCACTCCAGTAGTGAGAACCACTATTCCCACGCCAACACACCATTTGGACACTTATGCCAAGGGCAATGGATCTTGCTTATTTCATCCGCAGTATGCTATGGAGAACGTAGAGGGGATAAATATGAGGTCATCTGTTGGACTGGGTGTGAGTAAATTAGGGGGGCCGTGTTACCTTGGAGTATTTCTAGTGGATGAACAGAGAAATCAATACATGGGTACATCTAACCACAACTCACACTATGCTAAGGCAATCATCAAGGGACCCAGGTTGGAGATACCATTATTTTCAGGTGATGATGCATTGAATTGGTTGAAGCAATGTGAAAAGTTTAATGAAATTTCTTGTACTCCTCAAAACCAATGGGTAAATTTGGCTATTGCTCATTTTCATGGAAGAGCTGCCACTTGGCTGAAGAATATGGGAATTCCCTAGCAGATTCTCACTTGGCCACAATTATGCGCGATGGTCAGTGATCAGTTTTCTACTACTAATGCCCACGAAGCAGTCGAACAACTACAAAATATCAAGCAATATGCAATCACGGTCCTGAATTACATTGAAATGTTTGAAGAATGTGTGGAGCTAGTGAAAAGGGACCATCCATACTTGCATGAATCCTTTCTATTGAGTTGTTTCATTGGGGGTCTGAGAGGCGACATTAAGTATGATGTCAGCAGTCAAAAACCACAGGGTATGATTGAAGCTTATTGGCTTGCAAAGACATATGAGAAGGTTGCTGCTGCTAAAAGGAGTACCACTTCAGGGAATTTTAACAGGAGAACATTTCCTAACAAGAACATGTATTACAATCGAGGGGACAATCAAAAGGGGCAGATCAATAAACCAAACAATGAGAAAAACACCCCACCAATTGTGGAAAGAAGGGATCAGAAATGTTGGTACTGAAAGGAGCCTTGAAGTAAGCAACATAGGTGCAAAATTGGGAGAACCATTCACATACTGCAAGAAGTGGAAGATGATAACAATGATACAGAAGAACGAGAGAAGGATGACTCCCAAGAATCTGGCTATAAAACAACACCTGACAGTCCTGAGCATGAGGAACCTCCGGGACAACTTATGCAGATATCAGAACATGTAGTGGGAGGAACAATCGGCCCAGCCACGTTCTCCTTGATTACTTATGTAGAAGGAAAAAGAGCAGTAGACAGTGGAAGTACCAACACTTTTATGGATTATGATTTTGCTTTGGGAGGCAGTTATACACTGAGGACAACTAGATGCAGGAAAGTGAAGGTAGCAGGAGGGGGAGAACTGACTTCAGATACCATGGTCCAGGACCTTCATTAC
The DNA here is from genome assembly GCA_036346405.1 of Phyllostachys edulis. NCBI lineage: Eukaryota > Viridiplantae > Streptophyta > Magnoliopsida > Poales > Poaceae > Phyllostachys > Phyllostachys edulis. Next base: position 46,146,541 of record CM070565.1, read on the forward strand.
AGAATTCAAGACATCAAGTTTTGTAATTCTTTTAAACTACTTAAGCTCAATAGCTATGACATTAGCTTAGGAGCCGGTTGGATTTATGAGTATAGTCCTATTGGGTTGGACTTGAGGAAGAGAACACTCCCCATCATGAAGCAAGGTGAGCCAGTAGTGTTCCAGGATCATACCCTTCAAGGGAAGAGATGCATTATTAAGGCTCAGAAACTGAGGAAGATGGTTAAGAAGGGAGTGATGGGTTGCCTCATTCAAATCTAGAAGCTAACCTTAGAAGAGCCTAGATAAGAGTGTATGTATCCAAGGGAAATAGAAGCATTGCTGAGAAACTTCAGTGACATTTTCCAAGAACCTGAGGGGTTGCCTCCTAGAAGGGGGTGTGATCATGTAATCCACCTGAAGTAGGGAGCTGAGCCTCCTAACCTGAGACCCTACAGAGTCCCACATCACCAGAAAATAGTAATGGAGGATATCATCAACAAGGTGCTGAAAACTGAGGAGATTAAGCATAGTATGAGTCCATATGCCTCTCCTGTAGTGATGGTAAGAAAGAAGCATGGTAATTGGAGATTATGTGTGGACTATAGATAGTTAAATAATATCACTATCAAAAATAAATTCCCAATGCCAGTTATTGAAGATCTTCTAGATGAGTTGAATGGAGCTAATGTTCTTTCTTAATTGGATTTGAGATCTGGGTACCACCAAATCAGGATGGTTGAAGAAGATGTGCCCAAAACTGCCTTTAAGACACATATGGGTCATTATGAATATTTAGTGATGCCATTTGGCCTCACTAATGCCCCTGCAACATTCCAAGCACTTATGAATGAGATATTTGATAAACAGCTCAGGAAATCAATTATGGTTTTCTTTGATAACATACTAGTGTATAGCAAGACATTTGAGGAACACTTAGAGAATTTCTGTGAGGTGTTGAAGACACTAAGAAGACATAAATTGTTTGCTAAGTTGGCCAAATGTATTTTTGCCACAAATAAGGTGGAGTACTTGGGACACATTGTGTCAGGATCTGGGGTAGCAATAGATCCAAAGAAGATTGAGGATGTATTGAACTGGCCTGTTCCCAGCAACATCACCAAACTCAGAAGGTTCCTGGGGTTAACTGGCAACTACAGGCGTTTTGTGAAAGACTATGGTAAGATTTGCAGACCACTGCATGATGCACTTAAGAAGGGAAGTTTTCAGTGGGGGAAGGAACAATAGTTGGCATTTGATCTCCTCAAAACAACCATGACTACCTGCCCAGTGCTAGCCTTGCCTGATTTCAACCAACCTTTTATATTGGAGACTGATGCTTGTGGTGTGGGACTTGGAGCTGTTCTTATGTAGCAGGGGAGGCCTTTAGCTTATTTTAGCAATGCTTTAGGGGTAAGAGTTGGAGCTCAATCAATTTATGAAAAGGAAGCAATGGCTATATTGGAAGCACTAAAAAGGTGGAGACATTACTTTTTGGGAAATCAACTAGTGACCAGGACTGATCATAAAAGCCTTAAATACATGACTTCTCAAAGATTGGTGGAAGGAATACAACACAAGTTGTTACTCTAACTTCTAGAATTTGACTACACAATTGAGTACAAGAGGGGGAAAGAGAACAAGGTTGCTGATGCCCTATCTAGGAGGGATGTTGTGGAGGATTGTGTAGATACTTGTATGGCAGTGACCACTGTAACTCCATAATGGATGGAAGATATTTAAAAAAAAGATATGTAAATGACAACTCTATTGGGGCTTTGATGCAGGAAATGCAGATCAACCCCAGCCCTGACATACCATATACACTTGCTGGGGGTATTATCAGATATAAGGGGAAAATTTATGTTGGAGAGTCAACTAATGTGAGACAGACCCTCTTAGAAGCATGTCATTCATTAGCTGTTAGAGGTCATTCAGGGGTAAGGGCCACTTATCACAGACTAAAACTATCATTTTATTGGCCAAGAATGAGGAAAGATGTTGAAGCAATGGAAGCTGAATGTCCAGTTTGTCAAGTAACCAAGGCTGAACATGTTCATATCCCTGGGTTACTAGATCCTTTAGAAATCCCAGATATGGCATGGTCTCATATAAGCATGGATTTTATTGAAGCTTTGCCTAAATCTAAAGGGAAGGAGGTTATTCTAGTGGTGGTGGATAAACTAACCAAGTATGCTCATTTCATACCTTTAAGCCATCCTTACACTATCCAAGAGGTTGTCCAGGTTTCCATGGATTACATATATAAATTACATGGAATACCAACAACAATAGTCAGTGACAGGGACAGAATCTTCACCAGCAGGTTCTTCCAAGAAAATTTTAAAACCTTGCAAGTGTCCTTGAGATTCAGTATGGCTTATCATCCCCAATTTGACAGTCAAACAGAGAGAGTCAACCAATGTCTGGAATCATATCTGAGGAGTATGATATTCCAAGAGCCAAGATGCTAGATGAACTGGCTACCGCAGGCAGAGTGGTGGTACAACACCTCATACCACACTTCCTTGAAGATGACTCCTTTCCAAGCACTTTATGGGCATCCACCTCCCCAATTTGGTAAGATCACTATCCCTAGCGATGTTTTACCTATAACTCAACCGACTTTAGAAGAAAGGGAAAGGGTTAATTCCTTATATGCCACCGAAAGTTTGCCTCATCCCTTATATGCCACTCATTGTGTTATTGATATGTGGGCCCTGACCCCACATGTCAATGACACAATCAGGAATTTTGGTAATTTTTCAGTGGCATATAAGGAATTAATCCAAAGGGAAAAGATGTCTCAAGAACTCAAACAGAACCTGCTGAAGGCTCAAAACAGAATGAAACAATTTGCTGATAGAAGGAGGTCAGAATGTCAGTTCAATGAAGGAGACATGGTCTATCTCAAGATGCAACCATATAGACAGAATGCATTTTGGTTAAGGGGGTCACTCAAGCTCAGGTCCGAATACCATGGACCATTCCGAATCATGAAAAGAGTGGGTAAGGTTGCATATCAACTGAATTGGCCAAAGGAAGCTACTATACACCCCGTGTTGCATGTGAGCCAACTCAAGAAATATCTAGGATCCACGGCTGTACCATCCCCTGATTTACCACTGGTTGGTCCTCATGGTAAGATAAAGACTGAACCTTTGAAAACACTGGAGCGCAGGATTGTGCAGTGAAGAGGAGATGTTGTGGCTCAGTGGCTGATTCAGTGGCAGAACCTAGCTCCGAAGGAAAGCCACCTGGGAAGATGTGTCATTTATAAGAAAGGTATTTCCCAATTTCCAAACTTGAGGACAAGTTTGATCTAAAGGAGGGGGTAATTGTCAGGTATCCTTGTTATCGAAATGTTCAGAAAGTTCAAAAAAGACAAGTTCAGAGGAAAAGAGAGTTCAGAGCAAAGTCGGCAAGAAGGATAACGTTCTGTCGGCTTCACTTGGACGTATCGGATGGCTAAGATGAGAGGAAGTGGGCGCGCTGATGCAGATCCGAGGGGAGGGGAGACGTTGAATGTAGTAATTTTCATTACGCGCTATTCATTGTAACTTGTTGTCATTTCTTACCAGAACTTGTAAACTCTAACAACCAGTATAATCTGGGTGATGTCATGGAGAGGGTTTAATACCCGAGACGATGGAATGAAAAGAAAAATGAAAATCATATTCCTAGTGTTCTATAGTTCTAGAGTAAAGTCGACGAGAACCCTAGCCTCTGTGCTTTCCTTTCTTTCCTCTATTCTTCTAATCTGTCGGATTCTTCCTTGGGTCCTGACAGGGGGGCCGTACGGGAATAGGCTCCTCATCGGCTGCTGCCCATTCTGGTTGCACCAGGAATAGGCTGGATGTAGTGGCCGAATATTTGAGAGCTTTCACTACTTTGCTCATCAGAGGCCTGGCTTTGGGATCCCGGGTGAGGCAAGCATGAGCCAGCTTGGTTACCTTGTTTTTTAGATAATGGAAGAGTCAAAACCTCTCCTGACCTCTGCATCAAGGATACACACAGCCCAATTTATTACAAATATCCGAAATCCAAAGATCCAACAAATTAAAGTGACTCGAAGCATTACAACCAAAAGACGACTGAACTTTAAATTCAATCATTACAAATTCTGTGACTACACCGCCACCCATGATTGTTGAAGATTTGCTTCGCCACCCATTCCAACCTAGCACTTCCGTTCAACATCAACTCCTTCTGGGTTGGTTTCTGTATAGTTGCCCATGCCCTCATCCAGTGCCCACTCAATAAGATAATTTGCAAGGGATTATTGATAGTCTTTTTTTTTTTTATCAAAAGCTGCATCATTCTGACATAGCCAAATAGATCAACATAAGGCACTGGCTCCAACAAGAAGTTGTGTTTTTAAATTATTTGGAATACCAGTTAACTAATTCCCAAACTAATTAGCTATAGTTACCGGAGGAGATAAATTAAACACACATTGAACAGTCCACTAAACAAGACGTACAAAAGGACAGTCAATAAAAAGATGCCGGATTGTTTCCTCTGAAACACAGAAACAACAATTTTTGCTTCCCCTCCAATTTCTTTTGAGCAGGTTATCTTTATTTACCCATCTTTTGAGATACCATAGGAATATTTTCACTTTTAAATGAATTTTAAGTAGCCAAAAAGAGTGCTTATTGGGGACTCGATAATTTCCAATAAGTGCCGCATAAAAAGTCTGTACTAAAAAAAGTCCAAACTTATTTAATTTCCATCTAAAAATATCATTTTGAGAACTTAAATGAACATTAATAATTCTCAATAGTAACTCATTCCAAGCCTGTAACTTAGGTCCAATAATAGGTCTACAAAAAGAGATATTTAAAGGAGTCGAACTCAAAATATTTGCTATTGTATCATCCTTTTTCCTCACCACATGATAAAGGGTTGGATATTGTCTTTTTAGAGGCGAGTCTCCTAACCAAATATATTTCCAGAACCTAGTTTGCATTCCATTTTTAACCTGGAATGAACCATAACGAAATAAAAGATCTTTAATTTTCATTAGACCTGACCCAAAATGCGAAGTCCTAGGTTTATTAACCACCTGCGAAAGACATTTCTCATTCAAATATTTCTTAGTTAACAAAGTTTGCCAAACCTCTTCTTCATTAAGCAACTTAAAAGGCCATTTTTCTAGCAAACTTTTGTTTTTTATGTCTAAATTCTGAATTCCTAGACCACCCTGCTCTTGGGGTGTACATATTAAACTCCATTTAGTAAGTCTATATTTTTTTTAGATTGTCACTTTGCCAGTAAAATCTAGATCTATAAAAATCAAGTCTTTTGAGAACCTCTTTAGGAATCTAAAAAAAAACAACATAAACATAGGTAGACTACTTAGTACTGAGTTAATAAGTACTACTCGGCCACCTACAGATAAATTTTTTCCTTTCCAACTACTTAGCTTCTTTTCAACTCTATCTTCAACACTTTTCCAATCCCTATTTCTTAATTTTCTATAATGAATTGGAATCCCTAAGTATCTGAAAGGAAAGACACCCATTTCACAACCAAATAAATGTGTATACTGAGTTTCAACATCTTTGGCTTTGTTACCTTGTGAGCACCTTTTATGGAGAAGTATCCGCCAAGCTTTGGATCGATCATCTTGTAGAATTCTATCCTTTCTCTCAGATTGGGGCGAGCCCATTCAACCAGGTTGCGATCCCCATTTGGTCGGTTCTTGTCCATTGATTTCCTTTTTTTAAAAAAAGGGAAGAAAACCCAGCTTTTAAAGAAAGCTAATAACAGGTCTTACAGCATCCGGAACACAAAAGAAAAATAACAAACACACTGGGGACACTAGCTATCCAGCAACCTCCAACGGATCGAAATACCACTTATTACAAACCGGAAAGCAGCAAGTAAACTAATTAACAGGAAGAAGTCTAGGGAAGCTGCCGCCAGGCAAATCAAGTTCGGTGATTGAAGTTTTGCAGCCAAGCTCCCGCTCTTTCCAAGAACTGATTAAGATTTCTTCTATCAGAATCTTTGAGAAGAATTTGCCATCGCTGCAAATAAGATATAAGTTTGAAAACAACTGCAGAAGGATGTTTAGGAAAAACTTTCTCCATAGCCCCTTTGTTCCTGACATTCCAAAGGGTCCAGGCGATCGCTGCAAAACTAAATAAATCAACATGGTTATTATTAGCACCCCTCCTCCCTAACCAGTTCAAATGAAGATCTTCAAGAGAAACAGGCACCAGATCCCATAAGAGAATTTCTTTAATGCAGCACCAAACAAATTTCGCTAAAACGCAGTTAAAAAAAACATGGTCAGTATCCTCTTTAACCCCACAAAGAATACAATTCACATCTCCTAACCAGCCCCTCCGCTTGAGCTGATCAGTGGTTTGAATCCTCTCTTGGAAGGCCAGCCAAAGAAAAATTTTAACTCTAAGAGGAACCTTACTCTTCCACAGATTTTTAAGTTTTAGACTAGAAACACCCCCAAAAGCCAAAAACCTATACAAAGATTTGACCGAAAAAACACCAGATTTCTCCAGACCCCAACTGATATTATCTTGGGCCTCATTGAGGTAAAGTTCATCTAGAATCCGTTTCATATCAACCCATTGTTGAGCCTCTTCCACCCCAAAGGTCCTTACAAAGTCAACGTTGACCAACACTGAAAAACCCTAATATCGGTATTACTGCAGATCTTGTATAACTTGTCAAATCTGATTTTGAATGAACAGGAATCCTTCCCGATATCGTTCCAGAAATAAGCCGACTTACCATCATTAATCAAGTGAAACACGCCCCATTTAAAAAAACTTTTGACTCCCTGCAAGTTTCTCCAAAATTGAGAACCATTACTTTTATAACCATTACGATGACCAATATCAATATATTTAGCTTTAAGAATCCGAAACCAAAGTTCATTCCTGGCTTGACTCATTCTCCAATGCCATTTACAAAGAAGGTAGACATTGAAAAGCCTAGTATCGATCACCCCTAAACCTCCAAAATCTTTTGGACGACAAACTGCTTTCCATTTAACCATATGGTACTTAAAATTGTTACTCACCCCTCTCCAGAAGAACCTAGCTCTAATAGAATCCATCCTTTTGTGAGTCTCCTCGCTAAGTTTGTAAAAGCCCATCGTGTAAGTAGGAATACTGCTTAAACAACTGTTAACCAAGACCAAGCGGCCTCCAGAAGACAATAATCTGCCTTTCCAATTACTCAGCCTGTTCTCTAGCTTACTAAGCATGTTAACAGAGGCTTTCCCCTTTATGTCTCTATCTCCAATGGCAATTCCAAGGTAGGTCAAAGGGAATTTCCCCAGTTTATAGTCCAGCTTCTTAGCCACTGTCTGCGCCTCTGTCTGATTGACCCCAACCACAAAAACTTTGCTTTTATGATAGTTAATTTTTAGCCCCAACATCCATTCAAAGCAGTACAAAAGAAATTTCATATAAAGAATGTAATCCTCCTTCAATTCCAACATCAGAACTGTATCATCAGCATATTGTAAGATAGAAACCCCTCCAGGGACCAGATTAGAAACCACCCCTTTAATAAGCCCTTCTTGTTGCGCTCTCTCCATTAGAGAAGCTAAAACATCAGCAATAACATTAAAGAGGAGCGGAGACAAAGGATCTCCTTGCCTTAACCCTCTGTGAGTGGAGAAATAGGGGCCTAAAGTTCCATTAATATTGATACACACTTTACCTCCTCTAACTGATTGCATCACCCATCCAATCCACCTGGCTGAGAAGCCTCTGCCAACCATAACCCTTTCCAAGAAGTCGATTAACCTTGTCGAGGCTTTTTGAAATCAACTTAAGAATCACCCTTTATTCTTATGAATCCTTAAATCATGTAAGATTTCATGTAAAGTGACCACACCATCCAAAATATGCCTACCTTTGATGAAGGTCATCGACAAATCACTAATAATCTTTGTGAGCCACTCTCCCAATCTCTCCTTGAAGCTTAGTTATGATTTTAAAAGCGACATTTAACAAACAAATTGGCTCGAATCGCTTAATGGTGTTAGCATCACTAGCTTTAGGGATCAAAGTTATCACCCCAAAATTAAGTCTCTTCAAGTCCAATTTCTCCTCAAAGAAATCCCAGATTAAGGTCAAGAAAGGTTGTTTAATAACACCCCAAAAAGTTTTATAAAGCAGCAGGAACCCATCGCCCAGAGCGAGAATCATTACTCAGATCTTTGATGACCTTCTCCACCTCTACCTCAGAAAAATTTTGAATTAAGAAAGCATTATCATGATCAGAAATCAACTTATCTTCTTTCCAAAACCCCTTAGCTAACTTAACAGATAACTCACCATCTAAACCAAATAACTGTTTGTAAAAATCATAAATGTGTTTTCTGATAACCTCTTCATCAGTAGAGAACCCATGATCAGTTTCAAGACCTGTAATAAGGTTTTTCCTTTTTCTACCATTAGCACAACTATGAAAAAAACTGGTGTTAGCATCCCCATGAGTGGTCCATTTAATAGCACCCCTTTGCCTCCAGTATTGATCCTCCAGACCATAAATGTGTTCCATTTCACTTTTAGCCTTGTATCTCTCTTTCCATTCCTCTGCAGAGAGATCATAGTTTTCAGCCTTCAGATCAAGCCTGCGAATACAATCTAAGTAGAATCTCTTCTTGATGTTCAACTCTCCACTATTATTTGCACCCCAGCCCTTAAGAAATTGTCTAAGAGCAGCTAAACCACTATTCCACCTGTCCATGGAGTAAATCTGATCAGGCATCCTGTTAATAATGAAAGACCACTTCTCTAAAACTTTCTCTTTGAATTGCTCATGATCAAACCAGCCTTCTCAAAGAAGAACCTCTTAGGGGGCCTGATGGCATAGTCACCAGAGTTCAGTACTAAAGGACAGTGATCAGACCCTATTCTGGTCAGACTACAAGCATAGCACAGAGGAAATTTTGCTTCCTAGCCGGTGGAGACCAAGATCCTATCAAGTTCAACAAGAACAGGGCAAACATGTTTATTTTTCCAAGTAAATCTTGAACCACCCCTTTTAACCTCCATCAGCTCATTACCATTGATAAAATCATTGAAGCTCTCCATTAACTTGACATTAGCATTACCAGAATTTTTGTTTGAACCTTTTCTGATCAGGTTAAAGTCCCCACCTAACACCAAAGGAAGAACAAAAGAGTGGCATTTGACCTCCAGCTCCTGTAAAAAGTCAAAACTCGAAACATGATGAGCTGGACCATAAACAGTGATCACTTCCCACCTGAAGTTGCTCTTCTGATCTCTCAGAGTCATGTTAACGAAAAACCTCCCTTGGTCCCCCCTTCAAACTCGAAAATATCAGTGTTCACCCCCATTAAGATGCCACCAGAGTGGCCAATGGCTGAGACCCAATGCCAAGCAAAGGATTTATTACCTACAAGATCTCTGAGCTCTCTCTCAGAAAAATCTTGCTTAATGGTTTCCTGCACCCCAAACACCTCAATATTCTCCTTGTTGATCAATTCTCTTAGTTGTCTCCGTCTAGCGGGTGTACCCAACCCTCGGATGTTCCAAAAAAGAAACTTTATGTAATAGAATTCTTACCACACCCCTTATTCTTTTTACTCTTTTGAGCAACTGGTTTGCTCACCTGTAAGTTGGGTTCACCCCTACTTTCCTGATCGCCTTTGGACACCTGATTCACATCCTCTCTCCCAGCAGAGTTGTGAGCAAAGTTCTCAGACTGCTCACATTTAGTCTGTTTCACCCTCTCAGCTTGCGCAATGGCAAACCTAGCTAATTCATGAGCCTTCATTGCAGAAATAACCTCTTGAGCACTCTCTCTATGATTCCCCAAAGAAATACCACAGGAAACAACAGCTTTCTCTAACGAATGAAAAGAAGAATTATTAAGAATATTAAAAGGATTATGTTCATAAATACCTGGAGTTTCCAAGTTGTGAATGGATTTCAGTTTAGCCGCTTTTTCTTGCATAGGCACGCCTTGGTCTTGGATGTGGGAACTCTTCCTTGTTGGGGCTGGTGGCTCTTTAGTCCGGCTTTTGCCTCCCTTCTTATTAGCCAGTAACCACTCCTCCGAATTGCTTTTATCTGCACCAAAAATATAGTCTCCAATCTCACGGCTATCCTTACGGATTACCACACCCCCCTCAGCACTAACCTGATTAACCTCCCCCTCCAAGTTTCTGTCAACCTCCAACTGAACTCCTGTTAACAAACCCCTCTGGTTATAAACCTGAGAACACTTCTGAGGATTAGTGCCTGAAGACTTATCTCCTGAAAGATTACTGTCTGACACCTGCAAACAAGGCCATAAGGATGTATCCATCAATTTAGGACCAGCACTAGTGTGGACTACTATCTCTTTAGAACAGGTTTCAAAGATCTCTTTCTCAGACAAAACCACCCCACAATCCGAACTGACAGAAATAATATCATCTTCTTCTAAACCCCCTTTATCAGCTTCCAGAGAATCAGTCACAATCTCTGTTTCAGGGAAACTAAAAGCTAAAGGAATCGCAGGAATGATTTGCTTGTTATCCAGAAATGCCACTATCTCTTTCCCTTGAACTGAGTCAACCGAATCAATCACCCCCTGACTCTTGTTTTTAGAATTGTGGGAAACTTCACCACTCTTATGCTCTAACTGCACATTATCTCCTCCAAATCTTTCAGCAGGTTTTACAATCTCTTTACCCTTAAAAGAACCTTCAGAAGCTGAGACAAAACACCCCTGTTGATTAGTTTTATGTTTCTGAGAATCTCCCCCATTCTTATCTTCAGTAGACTGAAGAGATTCACCCCCAAACTTATCCACCAGCTTCTTCCACTCAACATTATGTGAACTACCACTAGAGTCCTCTGCTTCCTCCTCCTTATCATCATCTTTCTTGTCGTCATAGTGCTTGACAACTCTATCTTTGTTCGATCCCCTCCTTTTCTTCCCTCCCACCCCTTCAGCTTCGAACCTGATATCATAGCCAACAGTATTAAAGAAAATTTTGACAAAACAGTCGATACTATCAGGGTCTCTGCAATACACTTTCACCCTGACAGGGTCATCTTGCATGAGACTAGGTTCATCCACCTCAACTGGTTCCCCAATAGTACTAACCAGGTCTTTAACCACTTCTGAAATCTTCGCTGCCTTAGGTATACCAAAAATTTTGACCCAGACTGGAACAAGCATAGATGAAGCATCAGGATCCATTTTAGATTTCTCCACAGTAGCTTTAATAGAATGTAAAGCAAATTCCACACCCTGAACCTTGGACCAAGTATCAAGGGTGGTTTGAGAAGGAAAGACTACAGCATAAGCAAAATTCGATAATCTTCTAACTTTCCAGTCCCAATTATCTTGAATCAAATGTTTCAGTTCAGCTTCGATCTTTGAAACAGAGGCCACCCCTTCTTTAATATGAATGATACTAATAGCTGACTGTTGTTCAGATTGCATCCCAGGAACCTGCACCCTGTAAAACCCCTTTCCAGGAACTCCAAAACCAAAAAGCTTCAGACCATGTTGTTTATAATCATCAGGCTGCTTGACCCGTATGGCTGTTTTCTTACATTTGTAACAAGCGGGAATATTGGTGCATCTAGCTTTGGTGGTGACCAGATTGTAAACATCTAAAACAAGTCCCTTTGTCTTCAAAGACGCATAAAACCCAAGATAGGACCAATTTCCCCCATTGTTTGGTGGGGCTTCCCTTTACTGGTCGAACCGCATCATCCCATTTCGAAGAGGATCTATCACTGTCAGAACGCATCACACCTCCTCTACCCCCAAAACCTCCTCTAGATTCACCTCTGAACTGCACCCCTCTAGAGTCACCTCCATCATGACGAAACATTTTGTTATCATGAAAACCATCAAACCTTCCCTTGTTCGGATCAAAGGAATCCCGATCAATCACCCCTGAATGCCACGAATCCCCACGAGATCTAGAATCAGCAGAACTATGAGGGAATATACCAGATCTAAACGACCCCTGATCTCTCCTCTGCTGTTGATCCTGATCTCTTCGGAGTTTGGCACGGAGAGCTTCTTCAGATAGGAGGTCGTCTTCCTCCATCTAAAATGAGCTCTAGCAGCAGCACCCCAAAGCTGTACACGTCACTCTTGGATGTCAAGTGACCTGGAAAAACAAAGCAAATTAGCAGCGGACCATAAAATAGGACTAAAAACTCGGAGCAATTCTCAAACCAGTGGCAACTTTTGTTGATACATGAAAATGCAATCGATACTATGGTATATTAGTATGTGCTGGTTGTAATATGTGCAAATATTCATTCAACATGGCAGATTGAATCGGGGGAGGCCAACCAAAAGCTTGAAATTCAAAACAGATGGATCGCTTCAAGCCTATGCCTGACTATAATCATTTTTCTGACCACCTAATAGAGCAACAAACTGGGCAGCTAGTGCACAACCTACAGCAGCACATGGGCACCCTGAATATTTGTAATCACAGAACACAAAGATGGCGTGGCATGGTAGCATCGAGATAAATGTGGAGATGGTCAATAAAAGGCGCTTGCTTAAAGAAACGTACAATGCACAGATCTGACTTCTTTGTATACAAACTGCGTCTCTCTCGTCAAATTACTACACAATGTATAGTCAAGGACCATCTCTAAGTTTGCAGAACAAACAATCTACCTAGATGTCAAAGGAAACAAAGTAGAAACAGAATATGTAACTTGCTTGGTTTAGTACCGTGGAGATGCCAATGAACATGAGTAGCTTTAAATATAGCCAGAGTAGTAAATTTAGAACAATGGTTTTGCAAATTAGCAAACTATTTTGAACCCAAATTCAACACTTGTTCAGTAGGATGACATCAACAGCTTGCTAACTCCCAAATTACTAAATCAACAAAAATCAATGATCAGCTCACCTGTCATTACATACTCAGGAGCTGCATATCCATATGTTCCCATGGAAATTTTTTTTGAATAATCTATTTTTTATTCGAAATATCTAAAATATTCCGACAAATTTGTTTTTTACAAAAATATACGTCTGTCGCCCAATGCTTAGGCGATTTCAATGCAGTCGCCGAACAGTTGGGCGACTGGTTTATGTCGCCCAACAGGTTGGGCGATGGTTCAACTCCGAGCATTGCCGCTTTGATCGCCTAATGGCGGGCGGCAGGTCGATCGCCCAACCCTATGGCGGCAGAGTCAAATCGCCCAACCCTATGGCGATAGGAGCCCCACTTGCTTTTTTCCTTTTAATTATTGTTTAATTCAGGTTGTAATGAATATTACATTTGGTAGGTTAATTAAATTTAGCAAATCTGATTATATGATGTTATTTATTTTGAAAATAATAGTGTTGTCACGATGTTGGTTGGTGCATTTGTTATTTTCGTACAATATCATGGGTACGAAATTTGTCGGACTCATAATAACATTTTGTGATCGTTGTATATTGTTGTAGTACGGTAAATTTACATTGAATTTTGTGAGGGCGATTGAGACGATAATGATATGTAAATACAAAGGTAAGTGATATTACGATGCGAGAGAGTCTCTCCTCGATGAAGTCGTCTGAGCGTATATGCGTATGTAGGCACGTAGTCGATGTCGTACTTTATGGAGCTTATCTGAGAATATAAGTGAAGAAATTTGAGAACGCTCATTGTGATTATGAAGATGGCCTAAAATATGGAGGATTCAATGTCGGTGCGAATGGTTCTTTTGGGATTCCACTAGAAGAGGCATACTTGCAATATAGTCTTGCTTTGATGGGTCTCGGAACGTAACTACATTAGAGTCCGCGTATAGAAGCACGTTACATGGCATGATGGTTCGGCTAATTGCTTTAGTCATCCTCGCTACTACTACGGTACATTGTGACACAAACATCCGGACCATGTAAGTATACATGTCTTTAGGGGATAGTAAAATACATGGAGGGTAGGACGGGGGACTACTACGTAATGACGACGACTCTGCGTGGACGGGGCCATTTTCCTTCCTTGCCGCCTTGGCGTTGAACTCCTCGGCCTTCCCTTCCCTTGTCGCGGGAGTGTCCACGTCGGGTGGTATATCAATCGTCTATATCCTGCGATTCCATGATGTAAGTGCACCGTATATTTGAAATTGTGAAAAGGATTTACATTCTTCATAACTCACGTCGTCGTCACGGATTACGCTGGCGGCCGGATCTGTTGTGGCGGCAAGGCTCACCACATGAGCGTTTCCTTGCCCTTGTCGCGGATCGCCCACGTCGGTGGTATGTCGAAGTCGTCCATGTCCTGCGATTCCGTGATGTAAGGGCACCGTATAGTGAAAATCGTAAGAATGATGTAAATTCTTCGTAACTCACGTCGTCCATACGGATTACGCCCGGGCGAGCGGATACGCTGTGGCGGCCGGGGTCAACCGCATGAGCCTTTCCCTTGCCTTTGTCGGGGATCTGTGCGTCGGGTGGTATGTCGAAGTTGTCCATGTCCTGCGATTGTATGATGGATGTAAGTACACCGTACAGGGAAATCTTACGTAATAAGGATGTAAAAATATCGATAACTGACGTCGTCGATATGGATTATGCCCGGGCGAGTACTGGGCTCCTTCGGTGCCTCCTGAACAGGGTCCGGTACGTAAGGTTTCCACCGCACGAAGTTCTCGGCCCGCACCGAGTAGTTCAGCATGTACTTCTGCTGGATGAATGCCCTGTCGTACATCTCCGGGCCGTCGATCCACTGGAAGAAGTGGCAGCGCATCTCGGGCTGCCATTACGTGGGGATGAAGTTAAAAATTTAAGGAATTGAACGTTGGGAGACGAAAATCGTCTGTGAAAAGAAACACTTACGGTGATGCCCGCATCTGTAATGCGCCCGAGCGCGTGTGCAGGTGTTTGGTGAATGATCTCTGCCGGTTCGCCACACACACATTGCAGGATCGGAAGACGTGGTGGTACTGGAGCATCTTTCATTGAGTTATCTGGGTATTGTAACTGATTCCTCTTCTGCTTAAGCCACTTTTGCTTCTTCAACAACCTCGCGTAGAAGTTTGCCGAAGAGTCCATAGCTGGGTATGTGTTGTGTAGTGTTGTGTAGAGTTGGGTTTGGTGCAACCCTCTTTTATAAGCTCCATGGTTGGCATGGTGTGGTTAATTTCATGCAGAGTAGAGAGTCCTATTTTTCAATTCTGAAAAGCTGACGAGGTAGAGTGTTGTCAAGTCAGTCTGAAAAGCTGGCGAGGCATAGTGTTGTCACCTCTTACTTTACAGTGACAAGTCATGGCTTGCTTTATGAGTCTTGTCTTATCGGTCTTAAAAAGTGGCGGCGTGGTCGGGGTTGTCAAGTCGATCTGAAAAGCCTAACCCTAAACCTAAACCCTAAAGCGCAAAGTCTGTCTCGTTTGGTCTTATCATCGCGCAAAGTCGCAGTGTGGTCTTATCCTCGCGCAAAGTGGGCGTGTAGTCTTGTCATTGCAAGAAAGTTGTCTCCTTGGTCTTATCCTCGCGCAAAGCTGCCCGTGTGGTCTTGTCGGTTTGCAAAAGCCGCCCGTGTGGTCTTGTCCGCAGAAAATTTGTCTCCTTTGGTCTTATCACTGCGTAAAAGCTGCCCGTGTGGTCTTGTGAGTTTGCAAAGCGCCCGTGTGGTCTTGTCCTTTGGAGAAAATTTGTCTCCTTTTGTCTTATCAACGCACAAAGCTGCCCGTGTGGTCTTGTCATTGCGCAAAGCTAGCCCGTGTCGTCTTATCTTCGCACAAAGGTGCCGTGTGGTCTTATCACTGCGCAAACCCGCTTTGATAGTCTCCCCGGGTCTACAAAATGCTGCCCACGTCGAATTACGACCACTCGACCCTTCAAACCGTAGAAGGAAGAACCTTCTCCGTTTCTGATAACATACGATGGCGAGCGCCGAGGACCCGATCAACCGGGTTCACGGCGGACCTTCTCCCGAAAGGATGGAGGACTTGCCCTAACCATCGGTTGATGCCGAACAAGCGTGCTCAACCTAAGTGGCGAAATGCGGAACACGGGAGGGCGCTATCGTCAAAGCGATAGGCGGCCCTTTCGATGGTGGGCGGCGTTTCTTCCGATGCCCATACTCGGGGTAAATAGTTTTGTTTATATTCTTGGTAATACATCGTCCATACTAACCGTCCCTTATAGCGAGATGGCGAAATGCAACTTCACCCATTGGATCGATCCTCCCCATGAGCGACTGTTGTGCGATGCGTGGATGTATTGTGGAACCGAATCTTTCATTTGGAGGCACAAATTGACGATCTGAGCGAGCAAAATGGCGACCTCATAGCCAATGATGTGCATGAGAGGGCAATGAGGAGGTCGTGAACATAGGAAGTTCCTATGATCCCGCATCTTCTTTGTGCCAACCATAGCTGCATATGTGCGTGCCACTAACAACAAATACCACGCCCGAGGCGCCTAACCGAGAACACTCTATGTGGGTTGCGAGGCGGCTTCTACAATTAGGGAGGGGCGGAGAAGCTCGTACGTCGCTACTGTCCCCTTTTGTATGCAATTATGTTGAATCTCGTGAAGCATGTAACTAAATGGTGAACGTGTTATTGCGGTTGCCTTTTATCGAGTTGACATGTTGTATCGATGTGTCGCAATTACGTTCAATAAATAGCGTATGTAAGTAAATGGTGGACGCGTCATTGCGATTGCCATTTATCGAGTTGACTTTTGCATCGAGGTGTCGTGTGCATTAAGCTATAGGCGTTGATATGCATTGAACAAACATTCATTATATGAAAGAGTATCTGAAGAACGCAAAAGTAATCCGGGCATCATATATTAAGTGCAAAATATAAGTATCACATAAAGAACAAATGTACGGCCGGTGCGATCAAGACGGCCCTACTACCCCCAACCGCACCCCAAACATCCCCTCTGCGTCAAGACCGCCGATCCACCTCGCGTCCTCCCCGACGGGCTAAACCGGCGCCTTCCTCTCATTGGTGTGCGGGTCTCGCCCCGAGAGGAAAGACGATGCTGAGCCACGATCAGCGAGGACCGAGAGGCGGCAAAGGAGTGGACAACCTTGGGTCTTTGTGTGGGTGTTGGCGCCTCGAGAAGCCGTGGAGACGAGAACCTCAAAGTGTGGGGCGGAGGTGTGGGCCGAGGTGTCATTTGCTCGTCCACCAAAAAGTCTGGCGTCCTCGCCCGGTAGCGTCCTCGCCCAGTAGCGTCCACGTGATCGCAGCGTCCACATCGTCATATGGCAATGTACCGCGGCAAAATATTGTTACTTAATATAAAACGCGCGCGCGTCGACCAACAGAGGCGTGGCGTACCCTCGGCTAGCGCCATGGCATGTACAAAGTCGTCCCACACGAGGCGCGGCACGGCGTAGTCGCGGCAGCTGCCGGTGTCGGACGTCTTTCTGCTCGAGCCAACCTCGTCGGTCGCCTCGATGTCGGGCGTGTCCTACTCGACCCGACCTCCTCGGGCGCGTCGGTGTGGGAGGTGGTGCCTTTCGTGCCCGGCTGGTCGAGCGCGTTAGTGTCGGACGTGGTCCGGGTGACCCTCCCGTCTGTTGGTGGTCACGGACGGCCGGCGGACGGACGGAGTGTGAACGGTGGGCGTGCCAACCTCCGGAGCACTCGTGTGCGACAACAGGCAAAATACGCCCGCTTCTTTGTCAAAAACGACGGAAAACTGGGCGTGTCTCGCGGTGCCCTCCACACCGTCAAGTGAACCTCTGCGACCACGAAGTCGCGGTTCGTCGCAAACTTCGGCAACCATGCCCGCCACATCGAAAAGAAGACACGGTGAAAAGCGTAATGGCGGATAACACAAGCGAAATTTTCGGAGTTGGGCGTAACGCATCGCGTTGTGCACGTCTGCGCTAAATGCACATGGTGCGTGTCCGTCGGTGCCGGACCGTGGTGCGGGCTCGTCGGCGGCGAGCACGAGCTCGGCACGAATGCGATGTCTGCGGGCGTATCGGCCGAATGTACTCGTCATAGCTCGTGTGGTGGTCGCAGGATGTCCTCCGCACACGGTCTGTAGTGCGTCCTCCCGCTGCGCTACCCACGGGCCCATCCTACTCCCCAGCCGTGCGCGGCGGACTCCTTCCTACTAAAGGCGCAAGGCGTAACATGTAGTTAGCGATGCGTGCGTAAGAGACGACAACAAAACAACTCATGTGCGCCGAGTACTCACGAGTGCACGTTCTCGGGCACCGCACGCCTAACTGGTACTGGAACCTCCTGCCGTAGGCCGAACTGGCGCATCACACGATGCGCCCCGTAGTCCTCCACGAAGACGTCGAAGACAAGCACCCTGCGGGTGAGCCAATACTCTCGGTCTCTTAAGCCTGGCGAGGACAGCCGTGGGGAGCGCGAAAGTAACTCGAGGCGAGTATGGCTCTAACGAACGTCGTCCGCCGTGAGGCGTCAGAATTCCTCCACGAACGGCTCAGACGCCGTGTCACCGTGACGTCTTGTGAATGTACACCGCAACGAACACAAGATATTAGGCAGGACGATCGGTAATATGAAGAAATTAATCACGGGAAAGAGTATGTACTGCCGCCGGCACCAGAGAGAGCCCATCGTCGGCGGTCCACCTCGTCTGCGTTGTACATCTCGGCCCGTGCGGTGCGCTTATCGTCATCAGGCCGTCCGAGGCTAAAGCGCTCAAACGACCACAACCGCAGAGGAGAGGACACCGTGAGGATGGAGTTCGGTCTCGACACGAGGCACGACGCACAAGCCGCGATAGGTGGCGGCAAATACGGCCGAACCCGGTGATCTGGGGCCCCCCCGTCGGCGATGGTACTGGCGTCTGCGATAAGCCTCGCGTCGGCGGTGTCGCCGCGGATCGCCGTGAACAAAGACGCAACCAAACAGCCACAACAAGCACGCCTCGGTGGCGTGACACTGTTGGTCGTCGCGTGAGGGTCCATCCGCTCGACACATGCACTGTGAAAAATATAGTAAGACCCACATGACGGAAAGGACGGTAGCGACACTACTAACGAGCACGGTGTAACACGTGCGAATCTGCGACAACCACCGCAAGGGCGGGCCGTGCCTCTGTGCCTCCGGAAAGACGTAGTACCCGGCCGCCAACACAGGTGGGAGGACTCCCTGAAACCTGGCCAGAAGGTCCTCGCGCCAGTTGTCCGGAGGCTCCTGCGGGAAGGCGGCACCTCCCGCGATAGGGAGGCCAAGAAGCAGGGAGACGTCCTGTAGGGTAGGGGCCATCTCCCCGAATGGGAGATGGAAAGTGTGAGTCTCTGGTCGCCACCGGTCCACAAGAGCTGTCAGCAGGGAGCGGTCGAACGGGAAGCGTCGTGGATCGCTCACGGCGGCATGGGCGTCTCCGTCGTCGTCGGCCATGGTGCCGCCGGCTCGTCCTCGTCCGCGGGCTCGCACCATCCGGGCGATAGGTAGTAGACCAGCAACGCTCAACCTGTGAAGGAACAAAAGGTCAGTACGAAAGGTACGGTTCGCGAGAAGATAGTGTGGACGTATACTAACTCGCTGTCGGCGTGGGTCTAGCCTCGAGCCACCCGAGGTGTCGCGCAAGGCGATCATCACCTAACGATCGCGTCGGCGGCCCAGAGGATGAGGACCTGACGCGCGCGATGTACTTTCGGTCAATGCGCTCCTCAGAGGCCGAAACTCGATCCGATCCGTGAGCCATACCTGCAAAACAACTTTAAGTTAGCAAAAACGCGGAAATGAAATATCGAGTGTAACGAATGAGTAAATTTAACTTGCAAACAAACAAATCAAAAGAGTACTAGGCTACCAGGACAGTCTTTCAAAAACTTACGAAAAAAAGTTATAGTACTACAACACTTCAATAAACATTACGTGCAACATACGATACATGTCTTACGGCATTACGTACATGAAATGAAAATTGGGTAGTAGCAAAACAGTTACATAAACAATACAAAGTACAAATGACAATGTACATCGATTTGCAATTTCGGTCCCACTTTGCACTGCGAAAGAAGTGCTAACGCATAAACCATAGCCGTGCCTACTCCTCATTTCTTGCCTTGCATAAATCAGGTGTGTGACCCTCTGGCGCGGTTGCGCGGCGTCTACCTAACGCCCGGCTTGTGCCGTCCATATCATTGGTATCTGACGACTCGGCGGCGACCCTTGCTACCCTTCAGCATGTCAAGATCCGGAATCCAGATCCTATTTGCAATATCCAAGGTGGCGAAGTTACCCACAACCCTGAAGCCCCTAAGCTCGCCAGTCCACGCCTGCACCACCCTCTCCTTCAAGAAATACTCGGACACAAAGTTCAAAGGGTCCATCGCCTGATCCGCATGCGGCGAGCACATGAGAGCATGGCTTGTGTAAGAGCTTCAGTTTGTTGCACGTACAACTAGGCTCGTTGACATGATCTCCAAGGCATACCTCGTGGGTGACAAGAGAACGAGCCGTCCCAAATCCGGCTCTATCCCGCAAGAGCACGTCGAAACGATGCTCCATATTGCCCATCACGTACACCGTGTGCGACTGGCCCTTCTGTGTCTTCGCCTCCATGTATGCCGTAATCTTTGAGCGAGACGGTGTTTGAGGTTCGTGGCATGAAGTGCGGCATTTGCATGCCTCTCCACGAAATACCCGATTGTCTTTGTCGCAGAACACCTTCCACGATGGCGGCGAGGAGCCGAGAACGAAGGCCCCTAAGAACCCAGTTGTACACCTCTGCAAGGTTAGTGGTCATTATGCCGTACCTTGCCTCGTCCGTGTCATGCAGCAGAGACCACTTGTCCAATGGCTGGGCCTCGATCCAGTGGGAGAAGCACTCGATGTTCCTCGAGGTCCTCGCCTCGGACCAGCGAGTTCGAGACTACGCTCCTTGGTTCCTCGTGTCTACGTGTTTCTTGATGTGTTCGTCCAGCAGCGCCCATAAGGCGTCAAATTTGCGTTCTTTGGTTCGCATAGCCGACCTCTTGAATAGCTTCACCAAGGGTTGCTTTCGAACTTCTTGAAGAAGTTGGCCCCCAAATGGCGAATACACCATCTACTCGTCATATCCGACCAAGGGAACGGCTCCTCTGGGTCTTCCTGAAGTTTTTTTATGGCCTTCATCATCCCGGCGTGGCGATCATGGATCACGCACACACCAGGACGAGCTCGAACAACTCCCACCCTTAGATGTTGAAGGAACCACAACCAGCTGTGGAAATTCTCACCTTCGACAAATGCGATGGCCAATGGCAGAATTTGATTGTTCCCGTCAACGCCTATGGCGGTAAGGATCTGCCCCTTGTATTTCCCGGTCAAAAGGTCCGTCATTAAGCGAGATCACAGGCGACATATGCCTAAAAGCCTCGATGCGAGGGATCGAAGGCTCTGAGGCCCTATGCATTACTAAAAACCTCACGGATTTTAGATGGCATGTCCTTCACAAGATAATGTACGTGCGGGTTTCTCTCTGCGGCACCTCAAGCATACGAGGAAGGTTGTCGTCTGCGCCTCAAAAGATCCAAACCGTCTTTCCATAGCCTTCGCCGACGCCACGCCTTCCCATAGCCGATCTTGTACTTGAATTTCTTCTCAATAGCCACCATAATGTGCTTGGCCTCCATATCCTTCTTCTCCACTATCTCTCCATACATCAAATTAGCTATGAATGTCGGCGTTATGTTACGATATTCGCACAAAACAACTGCTTGAGCATGCACGAGTGCGGCTCCACCTTCGAGATAATCCGGTGAGTCTCGTACTTGGTCTATCTTGCGTGCACTCGCTAAGGACAACGGCCCTTTCGCATTTGACGGTGTCTTGCTCTTAGCTAGATTGTGACGACCAAACGTCCATTGCATAGACATAGCCCCGGCTTAATGGCATCTGCAAGGATGTCTTATCGACAAACATTGAGTGCAACCGAACCCTCGTGGCATGGTACTCCCACGGCGATTCGTGCTCGTCGTGCGTACATAGACCCTCGGCGTCAAATTTGTTCCATTCGGGGATGGGAGCTCCGTCCTCATCGGAGCGCCCTCGTCGTCTTCTTGTAAAGCTTCCTCTTGACCAAGGCCATCCGGTCATCGCTTTCCATTTGATGCAATATGTAATCCCTATGCTCTCCTTCATCACCGTCTGTAGGCTCACCATGCGGTGCCCGATCTTCCTCTCTGTATGTCTGCGTCGGGCTCATCACAAACAACATTCTCTGAACTCTTCAGAAACGACCATCCGGGTCCTCTTCTACACCAACATCTTTGGGCACCCAGTTTTCATAACACCGGATGATATCCCATGGGGGCCTGCCTGACTTCTTTGGGCATGGTTGCACAAGTATCACACACTCATATCCACTGGCGCCGACATCCTTCTATAAAGCCCTTCCACACTGCCGTGCGCATCAGTCTTCTCAACTCCCAGCTGATGTTCGTGGAAGACCGGCTCCAAAGCCCTTGTATGTCGACGCTGCACACCTCAGGGTCCAAAGAGAAGCTGCGGGTCAGCCAGTGCTTCACATCTTCGATTCGTGCATTTTCGCCGTCCGGGTACCAGAGTGGCTTCTCAAAACTGCTCAAGTCAACACCGACGGACCTTCACGAGCGGTGCCAAAGACCGTAATGCACTTTCAATGTAGTGCGTACATGCATGACTTATTGTATGGCTGCAAATATTTCCAACATTGCAATTACTTAGCTCGCAACGCACGACATGCAAGTACTGCTACATTGTAATTTACATTTGTAAGGCCCTTCGCCTATAAATAAAACAACTACAAAGCATGATCAAGACATCATTCATTCCCTAAGGCAGAGGCCGCAATGAGCGTGTAAATGCGATATTTAGATTCAACCTAAAACCGAGCTATTCCATAGCGGGCATTATCCGATTCGGACGCTAACTTGCAACCCAAATGCTACAAGTGGCATTAGGTCTTCTACCAATTACCTAAGTCGGTTAGTTCATACTAATTTACTTCTACTAATTAGTTTATACAAATAATTCATCCTCCTTATGCGCTCGGTCACGTATTATTCACCCAAGAATAGTCAGCACGCACACCTGCAAACACTACTACAATACATCTCACAAACAAGCACTAATAATACTCCCTCACGAGACAATTTTTTCTCTAACTAAAGTTTTTATCGCTACTACTTACGTACAAATCAACAACATTTCGATTTTCTATTTTTTTCTCTAACTACAATTTCCTACGGTGCTATTATACTACTCATTTAACTAAATAAACTATTTACGTACCCAAAAATTATACTACAAAATAAATTTTCTTACGACAAATCAACTACATTACTATTAATCGCACTTACGTATAAATCAACAACATTTCGATTTTCTACTTTTTTTTTTCTAACTCTGCTTTCCTCTGGCGCTACTTATACCTACTATTTTAACTAACTAAATACCTACTTAAAAAATACGGTACAAAATAAATCAAACTTACCTTCTCTAATCCAAATTTCTCTTCTCTTCTCCCAATCCCTCCCCTTCTCTATGTTCCTCCCTTTTTCCTCCTCTCCTTCTCTTTTTCCTCTCCTCTCCCTCTCTTTCTTTCTTTCCGTCTGGATTGTTTGCGCTTTCGCCGAACGACTTCGCCATGGGACCTGACGGTAGCTATATAAACAAACCGATCGCCCGCACGTTAGGCGGATGGAACATCCGATCATTGACGGTTGGCGATCGAACCTATCGCCCAACCGTGCGGCGATTGTAATAATTTCGCCAACCGCCCGCCTCCTGTACAGTTTAAAAGCCGAACGGTTGGGCGACAGTTTTGCAGTCGCCCAACCGTTGGGCGATACGCTCGAGTCGCCCAATGGCGACAGACGTATATTTTTGTAAAAAATAAATTCGTCGGAATATTTTTGATATTTCGAATAAAAAATAGATTATTTTTTAAAAAAAATTCTGTTCCCATGACTCACGTGGACACATGGGTCTTATCACCCTCGGGACCATCTTTATCAAGTCCAAAATCAGAGAGTTTCGCATTAAAGTCTAGATGGAGCAATATGTTTAACAAAAGTACAAACACAAGGATCTGAACAAACAGGTAAATGCGTTCAAAAGATACATGCTGCATCAAGCAGAACAATGGATGTTTTGAAATCCCGATAGATAACAGGCCTCTCAGTTTCTTCATGAAGAAAGGCAAGCCCCTATGCTGCACCGAGTGCAATTTTCAGTCTGATAGACCACGGAAGTGGGACCGGCCCTATTTAATACAGAAATATTAAACAAAATAATGAGTTAATCTAACATTCAACAGTGAAGCTAACACCAATCTAAAATAATTTCCAATTGGTTCAAGCTTAACACAGAAGCAGCATTTCGAATGTAGTCAGAAAGAAGGAAATGGCTACCAGGTATTAAGTCACAACCGACAAACAGAGTAGGAGAAGCCATGCATGATCTGACCTCCGTCCATCCCTCTCATGCCAGGTATTAAGTCACAACCGGCCACAAACACATTTTCTCATGGAACTAGAGTTGGGAGTTGAGCCGTACCGTGCTATTAATATTTGGATCTGTATGTGATTCGAATTTTTAATATAAAAATATCTGGAATATGCCATATTAGTGGAGTAGTATCCTACTTGGACTCTTAAGTCTTTTTACCCCTTTATATACCTCTTGTAAGCCGCACGAAGAGAGACGCTTCATTGTAATCTCCTGCGTTTTGTAATCGCTCCTCATATAGTACTCATCGCCGGTTGGCGTCCGTGGTTTTTTCTTGCAAGGATTTTCCACGTAAAAATTCGTGTCTTTTTTATCCCTATTTTTTTAACAAATGGTATCAGAGCGTGCAGGAGTTTAGAGCTTGAAGAGATACGAGGAAAAAAAATTATCAGATCCGTTCGGGTGCCGCCGTCTCTCCCGTGCGCTTCGTCCTGTGCGCGTCGCTCCCGGCGGCTCGTCCATCCTCGCGTTCCTCGGTGCGTCTTCATCTGCTGCGTCCGCATCGGCGCAGCTCATCGATCCTGGCACAAGCCAAGCCAACGCGTCGCGCTGTCGCCTCGGTCAAGCGGAGCGCCAGTGCAACGTTCTTCGATCCAATCAGCAGTTGATCTGAAGACCAGCGCATCGTCACCTGATCTGAAGACCAGCGCATCGTCACCTCGGTCCATGTGGGCGAGTGGTCCTCGGCCTGTCGCCAAAGCAATCTACACAGCAGGTCCAACCCCCCCAAGCCGCGCGCATCTAAGCAAGCGTTCCTGTTCTCCAGCAGCGCACAGGTCCCAAGGTCAAGCCCCCTTTAATTAATCACCAAGCAGGTCTTCATCTGTTGCTTCACGTAAGTACTTTTTTTTTTTGTGATTCTTTGCTTCGGCCCCTCAATTAGTGTACCAGGAGATTGAAAGCTTCTTGATTTGCGTACACAGAACGTGTACCAAGAAGTCGTGATTTTTGCTAGGTTTATACAGATCAGTACTAGTAATTTTCAGAATTTATTCCTCATGGCGACTTTAAAGTATGATCTTCCACTCCTGAGTCGAGACACAAGGTTCTCGCTGTGGCAAGTCAAGATGAGGGCTGTGTTGGCACAGATGGATTTGGATGATGCATTGAAAGGGTTTGAGAAATAACCTATCACATGGACTACAAATGAGAAGCGTAAAGACCGTAAGGCTTTATCTCAGATTCACCTTCATCTATCAAATAATATTTTGCAGAAAGTTTTGAAGGAGAAGACAGCTGCTGCATTATGGCTGAAGCTGGAAAAAATCTGCATGACAAAGGATCTCACCAGCAAGATGCATCTCAAGCAGAAGTTGTACTCTCACAAATTGCAAGAAGGAGGATCCGTGCTTGATCATCTTTCGTTGTTTAAGGAGATCGTTTCCGACCTTGAGTCGATGGAGGTAAAATATGATGATGAGGATTTGGGTCTTATTCTTTTGTGTTCATTACCTAGTTCTTTTTCAAATTTCAGAGATACCATATTATATAGTAGAGATACTCTCACTCTTCATGAAGTTTATGAAGCTTTGCATGCTAAGGAGAAGATGAAACATATGGTACTTTCTGAAAATTCAAGTCCAAAAGGAGAAGGCTTGTTTGTTCGTGGCAGGCAAAAGGAGAAGAACTCAAACAATGAATCTCAAGGCAAAAGTTCGAACGGCTACAAGAGCCAGTCGAAATCCAGAGGCAAGTACAAGTCGTGCAAATATTGCAAGAAAAGTGGGCACGACATCTCTGAATGCTCGAAGCTGCAAAATAAAGAAAAGAGAACTGGCAATTATAAGCCAAAAGGTAAATCAGATGATGAAGGTAATGCCTCTCTTGCTGCTGATGATAGTTTTGATGGAGGAGTTCTTGTTGCTTTTGCTGGATGTGCTAAGACCAATGATGAATGTATTCTTGATTCTGCCTGTACCTTTCATATGTGTCCTAATAGGGACTGGTTTGCCACCTATGAACCTGTTGAAGGTGGTACTGTGTTGATGGGTGATAACTCATCTTGTAAGGTTGCAGGAATTGGTTCAATTCAGATCAAGATGTTTGATGGCATTGTCAGAACTTTGACAGATGTGAGGCACATTCTAGATTTGAAAAGAAACCTCATCTCTTTGAGTACTCTTGATGGTAAAGGGTACAAGTATTCTGGTGAAGGTGGAGTTTTGAAGGTATCAAAAGGCTCTCTTGTTGTGATGAAAGCTGATATTAAATCTACCAATCTGTACCATCTGCGAGGTACTACAATATCAGGTAATGTTGCTGTAATTTCAAGTTCATTATCTGATTCTGATGCTACTAATCTTTGGCATATGCGCCTTGGGCATATGAGTGAAATTGGTTTGGCAGAATTGAGCAAGAGAGGACTTCTTGATGGACATAGCATCAGCAAGCTGAAATTTTGTGAGCATTGTGTGTTTGGCAAACACAAGAGGGTGAGGTTCAATACCTCGGTTCATACCACGAAGGTATTTTGGATTATGTGCATTCTGATTTATGGGGCCATCTCGGAAGACATCTCTAGGAGGTGCTCGTTATATGTTAACAATTATTGATGATTACTCTAGAAGAGTGTGGCCTTATTTCTTGAAGTATAAATCAGAAGCATTTTCAAGATTTAAAGAGTGGAAGACTATGGTTGAAAGGCAAAGCGAAAAGAAGGTAAAGAAACTTCAGACCGATAATGGGATGGAATTCGTTATGATGAATTTGAATCATATTGCAAGATCAAGGCATTGTTAGGCACTACACCGCTTCTGGTACTCCTCAACAAAACGATGTAGCCGAGCGTATGAACAGGACCATTATTTTCAGGTCTGTTGCATGTTGTCAAATGCAGTTTGCATAGACGTTTTTGAAATGAAGCCGCTTCCATCGCTTGCTATCTTATTAATCGGTCACCCTCTCTTGCAATTGAAAAGAAGACTCCAATTGTGGTATGGTCGGTTCCCCAAAGAAATTATTGAAATTGAGAGTTTTTGGTGTACTTCTTATGCTCATGTTGATAATGGAAAATTAGAGCCTAGAGTCATATGCATCTTTCTTGGTTATAAATCTGGTGTTAAAGGATATAAGTTGTGGAATCCTGAAACAAGGAAGGTTGTGATTAGCAGAAACGTTGTCTTTAATGAATCTGCTATGCTTCATGATAAACTGCCCACTAATGTTCCTGTTGAGAGTGAGCAGAATTCAAGTGTTCAGGTAGACCATTTTGTTGGTTCAAATGACACATCAGATAAGGAAAATATTGCTGTTCATGATGCACCTATTGTTGATGATACTCCTATTGTTGAGTAGCCACCACAACAGTCTATTGCAGTTGATAGGCCTAGGAGGAAGATTAATCTACCCAAGAGGTTGATTGAAGAAGCTAATATTGTTGCTTATGCTTTGAGTGTGGCAGAAGAAATTGAAGGTAATTCAGAACCTTCATCATACTCTAAGGCTATTAACTCCACTGATTGTAATAAGTGGATAACTGCCATGCATGATGAAATGGAGTCACTTGAAAAGAATGACACTTGGGAATTAGTGAAATTGCCAAAGGAGAAGAAGCCTGTTCATCGCAAGTGGATTTTCAAAAGAAAGGAAGGTATTTCTTCATCTTGAACCAAAGAAGGTATAAAGCAAGATTGGTTGCTAAAGGTTATAGTCGATTCCGGTATTGATTTTAATGATGTCTTTTCTCCGGTTGTGAAGCATAGTTCTATTCGCACTTTACTCAAGATTGTTGCTATGCATGATTATGAACTTGAGTAATTAGATGTTAAAACTGCATTCTTACATGGAGAGTTGGAAGAAGACATTTATATGGACCAACCTGAGAGTTTTGTTACTCTTGGAAAAAAACACCTTGTTTGTAGATTAAAAAAATCTCTTTATGGTTTGAAGCAATCTCCTAGGCAATGGTACAAGAGATTTGACTCCTTTATGCTCTCTCATAACTTTAAGCTATTCGATTATGATAGTGTGTTTATTTAAAGACCTGTTAATGGTTCAGCTATTTATTTACTTCTCTATGTTGATGATATGTTGATTGCTGCAAAAGATAAGTTAGAACTAGCAAAACTGAAAACACAATTGAGTAATGAATTTGAGATGAAGGACTTAGGTGCAGCAAAGAAAATTCTTGGCATGGAGATTATTGGAGAGAGAAAATCTGGCAAATTATACCTTAGTCAAAAAGGTTATATTGAGAAGGTTCTTCGTCGTTTTAATATGCATGATGCAAAACCAGTGAGTACTTCATTAGCTTCGCATTTCAGATTATCTTCAGCCTTATGTCCCGAGTCAAATTATGATATTGAGTACATGTCTAGAGTTCCATATTCCAGTGCAGTTGGCTCTCTTATGTATGCCATGGTTTGTTCTCGTCCTGATTTATCTCGTGCATTGAGTGTTGTCAGTAGATACATGGCCAATCCTAGAAAAGAGCATTGGAAAGCAGTTCAGTGGATTTTTAGATATTTGCGTGGTACTTCTAATGCTTGTTTGCAGTTTGGGAATTCTAGAGATGAACTTGTTGGTTATGTTGACTTTGATTATGCTGGCGATTTGGACAAGAGAACGTCTCTAACAGGTTATGTTTTCACCATTGGTGGTGGTGCTGTTAGTTGGAAGGCAAGTTTGCAAGTTACTGTTGCCTTATCAACTACTGAAGCAGAATATATGGCTATTTCTGAAGATTGTAAAGAACCTATTTGGTTGAGAGGTTTGTACACTGAGCTTTGTAGAGATAATTCTTGTACTACTATATTTTGTGATAGTCAAAGTGCTATATGCCTTACAAAGGATCAAATGTTCCATGAGAGAACAAAGCATATTAATGTGAGATATCACTTTATTCGAGGTGTTATTGCTCAAGGTGATGTCAAGGTGTGCAAGATAAGTACTCATGATAATCCTGCTGATATGATGACAAAACCAGTTCCTGTTACTAAGTTTGAGCTTTGCTCAAGCTTAGTTGGTATAACAGTTTAGTCCTAGTGACTAGTTGGCGCACGGTGATTTTTATCTTATTGAGAAATCATTTGGTGATTGATGATTCTTTATTTTGCTACAAGAGGAAATTCGTCTCAAGGTGGAGATTGTTAATATTTGGATCCGTATGTGATTCGAATTTGTAATATGAAAATATCTGGAATATGTCATATTAGTGGAGTAGTGTCCTACTTGGACTCTAAGTCCTTTTACCCCTTTATATACCTCTTGTAAACCGCACGGGAGAGGGACGCCTCATTGTAATTCCCTGCGTTTTGTAATCGCTCCTCATATAGTGATCATCGCCGGTTAGCGTCCGTGGTTTTTTCCGCAAGGGTTTTTCACGTAAAAATTCGTCTCTTTTATCCCTATTTTTCTAACACGTGCTGTGCTGTGCCGCCCAACGGGCCCTGTACTCAGGTCTGGCATATGCACGTGCCGTGCCGGCCGGGTCTCAGGCTGCTCAAAAAAACACAGCCCAACTCCTAGATCTAGTTGAAACTGCAACTCCTAGATCAAGCGGGGAGACGGCTCGATACTACGGCTTTTGGTCGTCGGTCCGTTGTGATGGGAGGTCCATGCGCCCGCGCGCTGCCTCAGCACGGGATGACCCACGTAAGATCACGCCTGGCTCACGTGCGCGCGGCCCAAGCGGCCATAGAGATGCTGGTCAACTTGGGCGGGGAGGGGAGACGGCATGGTACTACCTATGCAGTAATGCAATGGGCCATGTTTCATACGCCGCTGGCTTGTCAGCACGAACGGGAACCGGGCCTGCCTGAAACTAGAGGCTCCACGTACGAGCCAGCCATACATGGATGTGAACAGGCTGCTCTGCTGTCTTCTCCAAAGCGGAAAGGGCGCGGTTTACTGAGCGGCGGATCAAGATTAAATCTTAGCTAAGGCCTCATAGATCAAGCCTCAAGTCATCTTTACACTGTAAGACTCACCACCGTCACTATCTCGCTGGATGTTGTGCCCCCAATTCTGCATCTCCGCATCCCTCCACATCTCTGCTCCCTCGCCTATCACTCGCTATTCGTTAAGTGGTTAGCATCTTCTAAGTCATATACAAATAGTCAATTTCTACTTGTAGTTACTACTAATTACCTTCTATGACTAATTATCACACGTACACACTTAGCTATTGGCGTTAATATATCTAAGTATTGATAATTTGACGTATTATCGATCAGATAGTTTGCATTACACATATTTTAAGACTGTAGCACATAAATCAAAACCGAGTCAATGAAACAAGTAAATTAGACACGAACCACACCAAGAGAGATTCTATTGAACGCAAGCCACACCTGCTTAGCTCCTTCGCTAATCGTTGCTGCGACGCCCTCTACTCTCGGTTGCCTCCTGCCGTCCTGCACCCTCTGCCAGCCCGCGCTCTGGCCGTACCCTTGGTTGTCGCAGCGTCGGCCCCTCACCTCGCCGACTAGCCGCTCCGGTCGTCGCCCGCCTGCCGCCGCGTGCACCCTGGGTTTGTCGTAGCTCGCTCTAGGGTTAGGAGGTAGATGAGAAGGTATGAGGCCGTGAGGAATAGGAGTTAGACTCGATGTCTCGATTGGTGGTGCGATGGCTGCCTCCCCTAGTTAATGCTTCTACTAGGCCTGCCAGGTCAGACCCA
Source organism: Phyllostachys edulis (assembly GCA_036346405.1). Classification (NCBI taxonomy): domain Eukaryota; kingdom Viridiplantae; phylum Streptophyta; class Magnoliopsida; order Poales; family Poaceae; genus Phyllostachys; species Phyllostachys edulis. Next base: position 46,177,546 of record CM070565.1, read on the forward strand.
AATCAACAAAGGGACATGCCACATGCCCAAATCAACAAAGGGATGACATCGTTCTATTCTTCGTCTGCCTAGGCTCGGTATGCTCCTCGTCGGTGGCCGGTGGATGGCGGGCTCTAGGGGGTCCAGCCAGAGGGGGAGCTGGGGCGGCCGCCCGACCTCGCCACATGGCACGGTCCGCCCGTGGGTTTACTTGCGACGGAGACACAGGAAGCATTCTGGTGGTGGCTAGGTATCGTGCAGAGCACATCGTTTTCTTTCTCTTCCCTCCCAATTAAGCTCACGCACAAAGGCAACGGGCGATGAGAGGAGATGAGATAGTATATCCCTAACCTCTCCTCAGGTCTTACACGTACCTACTCTTAAGCATGAAGAGAGAGAGAGAGAGATGAATTCCATGGAAAGTACCTTCCATACCGGTCTCAAGAAAAGTTTGGAATCATTGATCGGCACCTATATATACGGTACTGATGCTTAGCTCTCGTCTCACATTCACAGGCATACAGCCCCATCAAGGCATCGATCGACAACAAGAAGCGCAATATAATCTGGCAGCAGCTGATCGACAGACTACAGGTATCATAGTTCTTGAGCAATACACGTATCCTTACTTGGACTTCATGGCAACCAAGCAAGGAACCAAGGCTGCTGCAGCAGCTGATCAAGAGCTCGACCCCAAGTTCGAGTGGCTGGAAAATCCCACCAACTATTTCCTTCGCGCCAACCTCTCAGGTGAATATCATCGTCTGTAAAACTGTTCTTTCTGTTTGGTATACATATACAGTTGCATGCACATATGTCACACGCATCGCATGACTGGGTGTAATTGTTGGTTTGTGTTCATTCCAACAAACAAAAAGGCTTCAAGAAAGAAGATTTCAGGGTGCAAGTGGACGGCGCGGGCAGGCTCACCGTCCGCGGCCAGCGCGCGGCCAGCGCCGGCGCCGACGGCAAGCTCGTCCGCTTCCACAAGGTGTTCCAGCTGCCCTCCAGCGCCAACCTCGACGAGATCAGCGGCCGCTTCGACGACAACGTGCTCACCCTCACCGTGCCCAAGCGCCCGGCCACACCGCCCACCACCATACAGGAGATCAAGAAGCCGAAGGAGGAGGACGCCAAGCCCAAAGACGACGAGGCCGCCCAGAAGACGGCGGATACCATGCCGCCAAAGGAGGAGGACGCCAAGCCCAAGGAGGAGATACTCAAGAAAGCGCTGGACGATGCGAGCAAGGCACAACACAAGGAGGAGGAGGCGGCGGCCAAGAAACGCAAACAAGAGCAAGAGCAAAAGCCAACGCCGGCCGTGAGGAAGGAAGAAGTGACGAAACCGGAGGCTGCCGGCGAGAGGGCGAAGTCTTTTGATCGGGAGAGCCTGGCGGAGAGGACGAGGCGGCGCGCCGAGGATGATAGGGCCGAGGCTGCTGCTGCGGCCGAGGAAGCGGCGCGAGAGAAGACGACGGCGCGTGGTGGTGGTTGGAAAGGGCGCGTGGTGGTGGAGCTGGAGGAACTGGCGGAGATGAAGTGGGCGGACGATTTGGTGGAGATGGCGAGGAAGAACAAGGAGGTGATCGCCATCGCCGTCGCCGCCTTCTCGCTCGGTTTCTTCGTCTCCCAGAGGTTCTTCTCCAAGAAGTAAGCAATCACGAGACGGCCATGTACGCACGCAGCTGAGCTAGCGTCACACTCAGATGCATATATGTGGATACATGCATACATACACAAGTGCCATGTGAAATGCACTGAAGTAAAGCTATCTGTGTAAAGTGTACATTGTAGCAGCAAAAACGAAGCAGATTGTTCATTATATATAGAGAGGCATGCAGTAGTATATCGAAGCTTCCAAAACTGCAGATCATATATTGTCACTGGGCAGGCCTAGACATCCCAAATCCATGTAACAGCGAACACATGCAAACTTATTAGCCACTGATCACGCAACAGTCCGGAGCATCTGCTGAGTTGAATACTTGGTCATATAGATTAGCATTTCAACTAGTGAATTCTATCAGAAAATACAACAGCTGCGGCTGGAAGGTTGCAAAAATTACACAGATGATACATATCACAACAGGCGCTAAAGTTTGCAGCATTCCACCAACCTGGATCTATCCCGAACTCCGGCCGACATCTTCCTTGCAAGCATACAACGGGCAGGCTGCTCTGTATAAGAAACCATACTCAATACTATCATCAGCATAAGCATATTGTTTTGATGTAACGTTCTAATCTATCTGGGTGCAGTCGGAGCTGTCCATCGCCCAGCTCCAGCTGCTGCGCGCTTCCCTGATTGCCGCATCTCCTGTGCTTTCGCCAGCTGTGCGGTCAGATCCTAATCCAAAACGAAGAAACAGTCAGGCGCTGCCTATACAAATCGCAGATGGAGGGACCGAAAGATACCTTTGGCTTGAACGAACCATCCAGTGAGTGCAAGATCTTATCAGCAAGCCCATAATCAATGGCCTCTTGTGCACGGAAGTACCTAGGGCCCTTGAGAAATTCTGCAAGCTCTTCCTTTGGTTTTCCAACTCCTCTAGACAAAAGATCCAGGTAGTAATCTGTGTTCGTATCTAACTCCTTTGCCTGAACGATAAATAGAATATTCAGTGGATAATGCAGGCAGAAGCGTAGCTTGGAGTGAGCTAGATGTTACGATATTGAAAAAAGAGTTCAGTGTGACCTTAATCCACATATCGATGGCAGCTCCAGCAGATTTGTGGACCTTAGGCAGGTACAGTTTAGCTGCAGTTCAGTGACGCGCATCAAAGATTTTCAAGGGTGCCATGTCAGTCGACTCATTCATGCACACATGCGATTGCAAAAGGGAGCAAGGAAACTTAGAAAAAGCAACATACTGATTGAATTTGGCAGCACTCCTCTTTTACCCTTGACACCCAGGGAAAGAAGCATTGCAGCCTGACCATACGCCATGCTCAGATTGATCGTGTAAACCTTGGATTTGCTTCGCTTTAAAACCAAGAAAAATATAATACAAAAATCAGAGAAAGCATTTGTTATGTTCTGAAATTTGGTGGCGAAGGTCACAGGAGTGTTGGACGGGAGGGCGTTCCCTTGGGCCTTGGCGGCGTTTGGCCACCAGCCGAAGCAGGGAGGAGGGTGTGCACGGCAGCGCAGAGGACTCTCTTTTCTATTTTCTTGCTTAATCAAAACAATTTGTCTGGCTAACCCTTTAATAGGGTAAGCCTCCTAACAATCATATCTCTAATCTTTTGGAATTCTTAAAGAAGGAAAACCTTATCTCTAAAACATGGAAACCATATCTCCTAAAGAAAGAAAGAAAATACTTATTTGCTATATTAAGGATTGAATGCCTAATCTGTAAGGTAGAGTCCTAGCCGCAGCCTGCTGGAATACTCCTGTTGCGGTATCCCCTTCGGCCGGCGTATAGAGTCCGGCCAGGACTCTTCTCCTGTTGCCGTAGCCTGCTGGAATACTCCTGCCGCAACTCCCTTTGGCCCGCGTCTTCGTTAGTAAGGTATGACGACTATAACATCCCCCCCCACCCGGGCGCGAAAACAGCTCGTCCTCGAGCTGAAACGTGGGAAATAAATTTTTGAATGCTGAAACGGTCTCCCATGTGGCCTTAGAATCCGGCAACCTATGCCAAGATATGAGAACCTGCCACATGCCGCGATAAAGACGACCTTTTAATGCCTTCTTGGGTTTGGAAATTGCACGGCCATGAGATAACTCCGATAGATTTGGAGGTGTAATAGATTTGGAGGTGTAGACAGAGGCTCACCATGGAAAGGCTTCAATAACCCGACATGAAAAACATCATAAATGCGAGCGCCAGGTGGAAGTCGTAGATGGTAGGCCACATCACCAATACGTTCGCTAACTTGATATGGTCTGAAATAGCGAGGACTGAGCTTGCTCCTGGTATGTGTTGAGAGACAAGGCCTGTCGATGGGAAATGTGAGGCCAAACCCAATCGTCTATCTGGAAAGAAAGATCACAATGGTTCGCATTGTAATAACGCTTAGCCGATTCTTGAGCTTGAAGGAGGCGCTCGCGGACGTCGGCGAGGAACACATCACGGTCGGCCATTGTTGTATCCACGGCTGGAACGCGTGCATCACCACGTTTATAAGTACAAAGTGTAGGTGGATCACGTCCATAGACCACACGAAACGGCGTCTCCTTGGGTACTGTTTCGTACGAGGTATTGTAACAGTATTTTGCCCATGGCAACTACCGCAACCACTGACGAGCGATCTCCGGTAAGAACGGAGATACATGGCAATGATTTCATTAGCAGCCTCTGACTGTCCATCTGACTGAGGATAATAGGCCGTACTCATGTGTAAGCGAACCCCCGCAAGCTTGAATAATTCTGGCCAAAAAGCACTTATAAAAACCACATCACGATCGCTAACGATGGACAGAGGCATGCCGTGTAAGAGAACAAACTCACTGAAGAAAGCCTGGTTGGCTGTGACTGCTGTGTACGGATGAGCCAAAGGTATGAAGTGTGCGTACTTGGAGAAACGATCGATGACAGTCAAAATCACTGATTTGCCACCTACACACAACAACCCTTCGACTAAACCCATTGCAATGTCGGTCCACACTTGGTTCGGTACCTCCAGGGGTTGGAGAAGACCTGCAGGATGAAGATGCTCTATTTTGTTCCGCTGACAGACAGCACAGTTGCGTATGAATGCCTGAACCTCCTGGTGTGCATGGGGAACACGGAAATCCACGCACAACTGATGGAGGGTCTTCTGAACACCCTCGTGTCCCCCATCATGAATAGCCGCCAAGATGGTGGGCAACACAGGAGAAGTAGCTAACACATATATGCGATGTCCAAAGAGAAGAAGACCATCGTTGAACGTCCATGGCGCACCACACTATCCGGACAAAACTTTGTCACGGAGAGCCACCAGGCCGGGATCCGTCGCGGCTGCCTCCCTCAATTCGTCAAAAATAGCGAGGCTAGGTCCCGTGAGGGCACATGCTGCACCACTCTCGAGTACGTTCCGTCTGGATAGGGCGTCGGCCATGACATTAGGACGTCCTAGCTTGTATTCAACTGCAAAATCATAACCCATCAATTTACTCACCCATTAGTGTTGTGGAATTGTCGAAAGTCGCTGATTGCAGAGGAACTTGCGGCTGTAATGGTCCGTATGAACAAGAAAGGAACGCCCCCAAAGGTATCGGCGCCAATGACGTACAGCCTGCACCAACCAATTAACTCTCGTTCGTATGCGGCCAATTTGACATGTTGAGCGACGATGGCACGACTGAAGAAAGCCACCGGTCCAACATCTTGATGGAGGATGGCGCCAAAACCCATTCCGGGCGCATCACACTTGACGATGAAAGTGGAGGCGAAATCGGGTGGCCGAAGAACCGGTGTCATTGTCAATGCTTTCTTAAGTGCCTAAAATGCGCTTTCCGTTTCCTCGGTCCAACGAAAACGTTCCTTCTTGAGGAGGCTTCTGAGGGGCGACATAATTGCACCATAATCCTTGATGAAACGACGATAGTAGCCGACAAGGCCCAAGAAGGAACGAACTGTGCGCATCGAGTGCAGCACGGGCTAGTCGGCCACCTTCTTGTCCATCTCAACGCCAGCGGCCAAGATCACATGACCCAGATAGGCCACGGAAGACGCCCCAAACGTACACTTGGATTCTTTCAAAACCAAGTAACGGTTGCACGGTTCTTGGAACACCATGCGCACAAGCTGCAGATGTTCATGCCATGACGAGCTGTAGATTAATATGTCATCAAAAAATACCAAGACGAAACGGCGGAGGAACGAGCCCAAGATATTGTTCATCAAGGCTTGGAGTGTGGTTGGCGCGTTGGTGAGACTAAACAGCATCACAAGGAACTCAAAGTGTCCGTGATGCGTTTGGAACATAGTCTTGGTGACGTCACTGGATGCATGCGCACCTGGTGGTAACTAGAACGCAAATCAAGCTTGGTGAATAAGCGGGCGCCGCGAAGTTTCTCCGCCACTGGAATGAGAAACTTATCCTTGATTGTCTTCTCGTTGAGCGCACGGTAGTCCACGCAAAACCGCCATAAACCATCTTGTTTCTTGACTAAGAGCACTGATGAGGAAAATTGCGATGTACTGATGCGAATAATCCCTTGCTGCAACATCTCCGCACATTGGGATTCGAGCTCATCTTTTTGGAGTTGTGGACAACGATATGGCCGAACGGCCACAGCATCCGTGCCGGCCACCAGATGGATCCGATGGTCATAGCATCGCTTTGGTGGCATGCCGCACGGTGCCTTGAACAAGTCCCCGAACTCCTGGAGTAGTGCCTGCAGAAGGTCCTTGTCGTTGTCGCTGGTCAGTGTGAAAGCCACCGGTTGTATGGGTGCTTGTCCATGCCAACATATCGAGTGGTCAGTACGCCAGAATGACATGGTCCGGCGTCCAAAGTCCCATACGATGGGTCCCAACATCTCAAGCCAACGAACGCCGAGAACGAAATCAAACCCGCTTAGAGGAAGCGAGTAACAATCGATGACGAAGGCCTCGCCCTGGGTGTTGATGTTGAGATTGCGAGCAACACCACCGCTATCCAACTCCCCATTTGCTACGGCTACACGCAGACCCGTGCGGGTGGGTTGCATAGCAAGGCCTAGCTGCTCCCATGCGACCTCGCTGACAAAGTTGTGGGTGGATCCCGAATCCACCAATGCCGTGAGTGTGACCGTGCCCACGCGGACCTCCAACTGCATTGTCCATCCAACATTAATGCCGATTAATGCATGTAGGGATATCTCAAGGTCAGCGTCAACGGCCTCGGTGTCATCGCCCTGGGCAAGCTCAAGGAGATAGAGCTGCTTACAGTTATGATTGCGATGATATTTCTCATCACAATTAAAACAAAGCCCCGCCCGCTTGCGTTCTACCATCTGCACCGGCGTAAGTTGCCGAACCCACTTCGTCTTCCCGGCGATGTCTGGCACCGTCGCAGGTGCACCCGGCGCCAGCCCGACGACCGTCTTAAGTGCAGTTGGAGATTGCGCCCCATAGTGCGGAAGTGGCGCCGGTCTGGATAGCTTGGGCGTGACTGCGGCTAGCTTGATGATGACCTGGGCACGACGCTCAAAGGAGCGAGCGAGGCTCATGGCCATCTCCAAAGCTCTGCGGCGCCTGGAGTTCGACATTGATGCTGAGGGGTTCTTGCAATCCCACTGTGAAGAGTTGAATCTGCTGTGTCGGAAGCAAAGGGCCAGTGAGACTCAGTAGCACCAAGAACTGGTCGATGTAGTCAGCCACCATCCCTTTGTGCCTCAATTAGGTGAGCTTGCCTAGAGGATTGTTGCGGATGGGAGGCATGAAGCGAAGGTTGATCATCTCCGTAAAGCACTGCCAGGATGGTGTGCTCTCGTCACTTTCCCCGTGCAAGTACCATTGTTGGGCACTGTCGATCAAGTGATATCTATGCTAACCATATCTTCTCCTTTTCCAAGGTTCGTTGCCTGCGAAAAAATTGTTCGCAACGTTTGAACCATGGCAACGGATCCTCCTTGCCGTCAAACACCGAGAACTCTAGCTTGTGGAAGCGAGGAACGTGATTCTGCTCCCTGTCCTCCCCGGCTCCCCCCGAAAATTTCCTCTCGGTATGGGAGGAATTGTTGCAGCCATGGGAGCGGTTGCGGAATCCTCACCCTCAACCTTCGTCTTCTTGAGCCGCGCCAGCCGAACGTCGTGGCTCTCCAAGCGGTTGTTGATGATCGTCAATTGCGCCCCATGAGACTCTAGCGTCATGATGATTGTCTTCAATTGCGCAAGGACCTCCTCCATTATCGTAGAAGCGACACCCCTACTGTTCATGGATGAAGGTGGCTCTAATACCAAGATGTTATGTTCTAAAATTTGGTGGCGAAGATTGTAGGAGTGTTGGATGGGAGGGCGTTCCCCTGGGCCTCGATGGCGCTTGAGCACCAGCCAAAGCAGGGAGGGTGCGCACGGTGGCACAGAAGACAGGGCTGAGAGGTAAACTCTCTTTTCTATTTTCTTGCTTAATCAAAACAACCTGGCCGGCCATCCCTTTAATAGGGTAAGCCTCCTAACAATCATATCTCTAATCTTTTGGAATTCTTAAAGGAAAACCTTATCTCTAAAACATGGAAACCATATCACCTAAAGAAAGAAAGTAAATACTTATTTGCTATATTAAGGATTGAATGCCTAATCTTATTGTGAAAAAATACCTTCAATATTTCATTTTGCTTCAAACAAATAAAATATGGGCACAGTATATGAAAGAATTATATTTATGCCTATACTGTTTCCTAAAATGCCTTCCATGCCATGCTTCAGCACAGTTACCACTCGAAAATAAGAGACATTAGTTACTTCGGATTGTTAATAATGTTTAGTCTTTGGTCCCTTGCGGACATTGTCCTGATCTCATGGCTTTGAGGTATTGTGTTCCCTACTGCAGACTGTGTCACAAATTCACTAAGAATGTGTAAGCTACTACTCTCTACCAGCACTTGTCACTCCACCTCACTCAAACTGTATAAAATGCAATCAAGCCTAAACTGTGCCTGATTCAATTTAAGACCTCCTTGCCAAATATTTATCGGTTCTGCCACTTTAACTTCATCCCATGGGCTTTATTCATGAAAAGACTCTGTTAATGTGTAATTGTGCCGTGTGAAAGGTCAAAGCAACCATCTTTTGTAGATTGATTCAGTTTTCGTGGTTCAGTAATCACTACCCAAGTCAACTAATTGCTCATACAAAGAAAAACTGTGCAAGCAGAAGCTAAAAAGAATACTAAATAACAGCTAGCATCTCCAATAGCAGACAGAACTCCAACCAATTTAACTTGCTTCTGGTTTTTGGCAAAATATGAAGGAAGATACTTAAATAGGCAACATATTAAACTGTTCTAGACTCGCATTTTTGATGGAAATGTATGTGCAGAAACACTTGAACACTATAATCATGACATTGAAATTTGCAACATACACACAATAATTATTTATCCAAACTCAAAATATGACGTGTCCTGGGCAACAATAATACAAGCAGTGCACTATTAATGAAAGCATAGTCTCACTCTCATGGATGCAACCCCATGTGCAAAAATTGACACAAAATATGTATAACATTATGACAATGGCATAAAGATATGTTGAATTTCCAGATAATCTGAGTGATAAAAGATAAGAGCTTACATTGATAAAATCAGCAATTGCATATGCATCAGTTTCAGATGCAACCAGCTCATTATTTTCGTCCTGTTACAGCACATAAAATATACTCAATAATTTCGATACAGGAGACAATGTAAACGGTTGAAAATGGCATGTTAAGTTGTTAACATCTTATGACAAGTACTTACCATTGTTCCTGTGCAGTTTATATACAAGTAAATTGGTTTGGTGCGGTCATCATAATCTAGCCACAGAAATTGAGCAGCAATAAGCTCAGTTACTGATGGAACAATCTAGCAATAGAACAATGAAAACAGAAGGTTACCAGTTTATTGATTGAAACCTCATAATACTATGTCACGGTCTCATGGATAATGAAATAAGGTAGAAAGCTGATCTCTTACAGGCATTCCAAGAAAAATAATTCGAGAGTCCAATAGCAATGATGGCAGATCTGGAGCTGAGCTTCTCATTCTTCTATATCCTCGCCCTGCTCTACCCATGCTCATGCTGCCCATGCCCATGCCCATGCTGTAACTTGCAGGGCCGTCGTGCATGCCTGACAGGGTGTACATACCAAATTCATCATAACTCCTACAAGCAGAAATGTTTTCCTGCAGTTCACAGGGAAAATACCATGTCACCTTTGTTGTGTTACTGTCATAGAACAAATTTCAAGAATGAATAATATACACAATATCACCAACCTCTGTAACTTTTTGTGATTGCCGATTATAAGGGTTGTCGTCATTCATAAACATTTCCATCTGGGCAGGACTTAAGCCATAAAGGAATTGAGGAACGTTCTTGTAATTATCCATCACTGCAAGAAGGCACCAAATTTTAAAGCAGTGCAACAAATATCTGGTACCAAAAGTGTTAGTGTAGTGATAAGGTACTGAAGTGTGCAAATCACAAAACTAAAACAGGTCGGAAAATCCTCACCAGAAAAAAACTAGCAACAGCTACAGTTTGTGTGCACCACGTAACATGTGTCATTTGAGGACGCTTTACCTTTAGCATTACAAGAGACGGAGTATTTAGGAAGATAAAATAGGAACCTGGCATGTCCAGCGTTCGTGCATAGTCAACTTGCTAACATCTACTGCTTGTTATGAACCATCAGCTGGTAAATCTGCCCCTAGGCATTTTTCTTCTTCTACCATTTGTTAAGTTCAAATATTACATTTTGCAAAAGCTAAAATGAGGATAATATAATTGAGCATTAGTGAACTTTTACAAATGTTTGCTACTATAGACCATCCACGGCTCATTAACATCAATGGCCTTACCCCCTAGTAATAGTTAAGTCAGTGCGAATTCTGAAATGCTAGAACTTTGAAAGAGAGACATGGACAACCGCGGTATCTACATGCTGATATCACTCAAATAGATCTGCATAGTTCAAAGCAACTAACAAAAGCATCTCATCTTCGATTCCCTAGTACACAAGGCTTATTTGAAATTGTTGTTTTTTTTTACATGGTTTTGTATGATTCTACGCAACGGTTCGTTCGTTTATAGACATTGAAATTGAGCCAAAATTGCTCGCAAACCAAGGCGGGAGCTAGGATACGAACTCTATACCACAAAACCTAGTAGGATGCTATCGATCGACAGGTACAGTAAGTAGGTGATGAGGAAAGGTACTGAGGAGCGAGCTCACGGCCATCTTTCAGGTTCTCCTCGCGGAACTGCTTGGGTATGTGGTCGTAGTTCTTGTGGAAGGCGCCGCCGTCGCCGTGGTGGTAGTAGTAGCACCTGCAGCTGCCGGTCGGCCTCCTCAGGAGCCTGGCCGGCGGAGAGGAGGAGGGTAGGAAGGGGCTCTTGGCCGGCGATGGCGATGGCGAGGCGGCGGTGGCGGCGGGGCAGCGCAGCGCGAGCGCCATGGGGGAGTGTGTGGAAGCGCGGCGTGGGTCGGGATGGGTGTGCAAGCGCGGAGTGTGTGGAAGGAAATCCTCTGGAGAACGGGTGGATGAAGGGCCTCCCTGGGTCCTCTCCCACCATATTTATTTTCGTGCTTCATTTGCTGGGAGTTTCTTTGGATAACATTTTTCACGGTAATTTTTTAAGGGAGATTTTTTTTTTGAAATTTCGATAAACGCCACTGCTAAGTGTTCGTATCCGAGAAATATCATCACTCTTTTCGAAATTCGAAAGATGGCACTGCAAAGCTTAGAACATTCTACAAATGCCACTAGTATACGTATTCTATCAGTATTGGACCAAATTGCCCCTACCTTCTTCTTCCTCACTCCTCACACTGCTCTACGCCGCATCTCCCCATTTTTAGAGCTCCACGCCGCATCTCACGCCCCTCTCTCTCTCTCTCTCTCTCTCTCTACTGCTATTTCTAGGGTTTTGGTCTTCGTGTCGTGGCATGAGGCAAGATGTCGGAAGGTGAAGGGGCGGTGAAGTGGTTCAACACCACCAAGGGTTCGGCTTCATCTCCCGAGGACGGCGGCGAGACCTTTTCGTGTACCGATCCTCCAAGTCCGACGGCTCAGAGCCTCAACGAGGGCGAATCCGTTGAGTTCTTCATCGGCTCGGCGACGACGCGCGCGAGCCAGGTTATCGACGCCACTACCGTGGCATTCACTTGTGGCTCGGCTCGCCAATGAGGCGCAGTGGAGGTGGCTACTACGACGAAGCGATCGCGGCACTGGCAAATGGTTACTGAGGTGGCGCAGAGGCGCTCTGAAGCGGTGGTGGGCGGCTACTGGCGATGGCGGAGGCGGCCGTGGGTTCTAAAGGCGCGTGAGGGCTACATGGCGTGGATCTGCGGCTGGCTACTACCCGGCGTTCGTGGCGGCGTCGAGTTCTCGTCGTGGCGGCGGCCTCACACGCGTCTCGTCACCATCAATTTCGGCGTCATGTCTTTGGTCGCCCTCATCCACGCGACGGCGTGGCGGCGGAGGTGTCGTTGCGGCAATTCTCCGGCGTGTGCATCCTCAACTTGAGCTCGTGCGAATGTGGCGTCTTCTGCGGTCGAGCTTGACTCTGCGCGGAATCTGCGGTGGCGTGATTGCAAAAAAGGTCAGGCGACTTATCGCCGCCGCCGTCGGCACCTATGTCCTCGCCTCGTCGCCGCCTCTGCCGACAAGATTTTCTTCGGCGGTCCAAAGGTGGATCGCGCCATTTCCCAAGTTATTTGTTTGTGTGTTCGAGAGACAGCCATGGATAGCACTGTCCAATTTACCGGAGGGCGATGGTGACATGGGAATCGAAAAAGATGGGGGCAATAACGTCAATATTTGTGAAATATGTAGATCGGTGGTATTTCTATGAGAAAAAGATGTTTGCAGTGGCATCTTTCGAATTTCGAAAAGAGCGATGGCATTTCTCTGATACGAGCACTTAGCAGTGGCGTTTATCAAAATTTCCCTTTTTTGCGATAATTTGGTGGGGGAAATCGGGACAATTGTTTTTTCGCACGAAACACATTTTATTTTTATCTAGCTATTAACTATTAGGTGCTCGTGCTACGCACCAAAATAAAGTGATACATATCAGCATACGAGATTCTAAACCGTATAATAAATATCAATTTTCTTTCACACAGATTCAAACAGAAACATGATCTCCACCTATTCTATCTCCTGATATTGCTACTGCTACTACTTGCTATACCTTTTCATGGGCGGCTGCCCACCTAGTGACTCGTCCGATTTTTTCTGCTCAGTTTTGAATTTCAACTGAAGGTTTCAGTCAAGTCTTAAAAGCTCGATGATGACAATAAAATAATAAACAACTATTTTTATTCTCGAAATGAATTAAATAATATTTATTCTGAAAAGAATTAAAATAATATTATTCTATGGGAAAACACAGTTTCGGGCGGGACCGAGCTCGGGTTTGCCCATTTAAGCTCGGGCTTTCCAGGCTCACTCCAAAGCCTGGCCTGGCCCAGGGTTTGAACAGATCTACTACCCATAAATTAAAATTTTGAGCTCATAGATTGTTTACCTTAGGAAGTTGAAGTTGACGCTCACTTCCCTTGCCAACGTACTGCCCATTTCTAGTCATTGCCGGGTGGCAAGGAAGATGGTTACGTGTCGATGATCACCTTTTTTCACCCTTATCGATGATCAAATCGCCGATCTTACAAAATGAAATAAGGAAAATGACTAAGAGTTCTTGGAGGAGAATGGTGTTACTATTTATTGCAATGAACCGGCTATTTACAGGGGGTGCCTTTTGTAAGGCAACAGACTAGCTCTAATTGTCTTCGGATTGAATCCCATTGACCTTGATTCCGTTGCGTCTTGGCCCTTAAATACAAATGTAGAGATGACAGTTACTCTTGGAGAAGACACCTTTTGGAAGTGACGTGTCTGGTCGAGGAGGCAGTTGTTGTCAGTAAACCACCAATTGATCGCTGGTTATTGTTAACAGGAGACGAAATTGTACAATGATTATTGTCAGTGAATTGGGGCTGAGAAGCGTCGTGTGGTTTGGAGCAAATAAGACATGTGCTCTATTCATCATACGGAAGGAATATACTTGGATCTGGGTCCAAGTACCAGTTCAAAGATTCTACAAGTAGTTAACTGATCGGGTAATGGGTACAGAGCCTCTCCGACCAGGGTACTCATAGAGAAACATCTGAAATTCTCACGACCACAAGGGTCGTTAACCATGGAGGTTACGATCACAAGAATTATGTGGTGTTTAATTAAATATCAAACTAGTATCGAGGGATTTAATCATCGTCAGCTAGCCCCCGAACTTTTAAGTAAATTTGTAATGTGAACCCTCTCCGATGGAATCTATATCGGGAACACCTTCATTTAATGGTGAGAATAACGAAGTGGTCCGTTGTGACGCCCCGTGTCATTACCTAGTAGGTAATCACACTTAGGCAACGGATTACTATTCGTTTGCCCGGTAGAACACCGCTCCAACGAATAGTAATGCCTTATCAGAGTTGACATAGCAGAACAATAAGATAGAAACTGTCCTTTATTACAACAGTCATGCCACGCAGGGCTAAAGTCTTACAATAACAGAGGAGATTTACATAACCAAAATGCGACCAAAATCCCTCCTTGCCTGCCCTGCTCCCTCGGCCTTCTAGTAGCCCCAAAAGTCAACAGGCGCCCGCCTGCCGCCTCCTCGTGGTAATGATCCTCGACTCATGGCCTCATCTCAGATCAGATTGCCCTCGCCCCACACTAAGTATAATCCCGATTGGACTAGGGTCTACAAAGGAAAATACTAACAAGGTTGAGTACACGAGTGTACTTAGCAAGCATTAATAGCAAAGAATGCAGTGGATGACTAACTCTAGTTGCTATCACATTTTCTAAGTCATCTCAATTTAGAAAATAATCATTAAAACATTTAGGTGGCAGATTTTAATTCTGAAAACACTAATATTCACTTGGAGAGAAGAAAGACCCCCTGGTTCCGAGACTCCAACTCGAGACCGGCATGAATTCATGATTTGTATAGCACTACGCATGCTTTGTACCACTTTACCCATAGCTACTCGAGCTCTTCAGGAACTGGGTCCACCGTGATTTTTTTGATGCGTTCCGAGATCGTAATACGTAACGTTTTCGAGTTACGTGATTTAATTTCTCCACCCATTACTTTCCGCGGTGTCTCGAGCTTGAGTCCTCGATCGAAGTTCCAAAGAATGTTGGTTGGGGCGCTTCTATCTCGCACCCAACACTCCACCTTAGCGCTTATAGCGCCTTGGATCCCCCACTTCCGGACTTCCTCTACCGGTTCTGGGTTCCACCATCACACACTCACACATATATATAACATACATGTTGTGGAGATCATAGTCACGTAACAAGGTAACATTTTCTGTTCGCCGAAACGGGAAAATGGTTGGTACGAATTTTACGGCCTCTAACCGAGCAAGATTTGGTTGATCCTTATATTGTAACCATATGTAAAGGGTCCCACTGCCTTGCCTCATATCTTACCTGCCAAGGGCCCCCTTTACCAGCCATAATAATCTCATATTGCTTTCTTTCCTCATTCTTATCTCATATCATCAATTCTCATTCATTCAAGTTCATGTTAATCATTTTTATCTCATTCATTCGATTTAAGTTTTGAGAAACAGTTTTGATGCAATACGTATAATAGTGCAAGATACGGTTTACATTTAAAGTAGCTATATTTATGTTCAAGAGGGTCGCTTGCCTTCGTATGCGTAGGGATGTGCCTGGTCGATTTAAACTGGTCAAGCTGCTTGCTGGTCTTTTAACATCGCCTATAGCAATACGGAATACGAATAAAGGTATAAGTAAATACTTAGTGAATTTTTGAGTGATATAATAATAAATATCTAAGTTAGTGACTACTAAAGGTTAGCACAAATTAATTTAAATAAATATTTTTCGAGATCTACACTAAGTTAGCATTCCCCACCATAATTGTTCTACCGAAAACGAACACTAAGGTCGACAACCCGTGGTCCATGCTTAACTGATTAACCTAACAGAATTAAATAGCTCGAACTACCAGAATAAATACTAGTGATGCACAAGATTGCTACACAAGCTAGTTATTTTACTAATAACAGAATTAACGACTATTCGATCTATCTAGCAAATTTTAATCCACAGATTAATTACAAATTGGTTAATTAGTCGAGATCTAAATTAAGCTACTTAACAGTAATGATTAAACAACTAAAGGTTAATTAGTTTACCAAAGCTACTGAATTAACACAATAATGAAATCAAATAACTAAAGGCTACACAATTACTAATACTAGCGGTAGACCCGCGCGTTGCCGCGGGCGAAATAAAAATCGCATGTATGAGGACGATTAGATCGGGAATGGTACCATATACACCTGTGTTGTCAAAGAATAGCTAAATCTTATATGGATCTGATAATCTGGCAGATTATTTTGAGAGACTCTACATGTACCTTGTGAGAAATCAAAATATGGAACAATGAGTAAAGGTAGCAATGTAGTAGAGAGTACATCAATAAGTATGTAAAGTATCTAAAGCTTTCAAAAGTCCTGAGCTAAGGGACTATAGAATCACGCAGCCTCCGAATGAAATTGCTTTTTGGCTCTCAGACTTTGTTTTTTATTTATGAATAACCATCTCGTTAGAAACAAAAAGAGAGCATCGATGATTTTCTTTGAGATTAAGGAATTAATAGTGATTTTCTCAAAACAAGAATCAAGATGTCAGATAGAGTGATAATTTGTATGTCGAGTCCAGATTGTCAAGAATGATCATAGCAACTGCTTTTATGTGCAAAGAATATATCATCTTCCACCATTTTTAATTCAATATCTGAAGTGAAAAAGATGATATCTATACAGTATACATGGTTTGGCTAGAGGTAATGTATACGATTCATATAAAAAGCTATGAAATGAGTTATCACCCCAAAATACACTGCTGTAATAAGCAAAAGGGGGAAAAAGTAGTTGATGTAGCACAACAATCTGAGAAGGAATGTTTCAGATATGTGAAAATCTCTACAAATATATAATGCAAGGCATTCTGTAGTAAAGAGATACCTTTAGCCATCCTGTAGTGTGTGACTCAATTGCTCGTCGCAGCTCAGCTGACTGCTCAATGACCAAGCGGGAGCAAATAAGGAGAGGCTATTATTTGCTTTTTACTGCTTGAAAGCTGGCTTAAGAAACTCCGATTTGCCCTCTCTTTGGAGGTGTTAATGTCAATTCCTTAGTCGGCAGCTTCTTCTACCGAGCAAGTGCAAAACAAAGAAGAACGACTACATCCTCATATCTTTTTTTGTTCTGTGTTGTATACAATATAGGCTGGTAATTTAAACTGGCATTAACATTGGATTGACCTAGAATTCTGTTGTCAAACCTATAGAGATGGATTCCAAGCATCAGATTCGCATGTGAGATTGTTTTAAGTCGTGTGATGAGCAAGAATGTCGATATATGAGCATCCATCATTACGAATTGCTAAGGTAGTAGCAGCTAGTAGGAACTACTGAAGCAAATCTGGAACAAGTACCTTCTTGTGGTGGTTCTATCTAACTGTGCTGTCCAACTGTTGAAGATGACCATTGTATTTCTGGAAAACAGAAAGCAGACAAACAAAAGTTATTACCGAAATGGAGATGGTAATCTACCAACTGTAGAGGTGAGTTGTTGGCAAAGTTCAGTGTACCTTTTTTGAACAAGCTATTATTGTTGGTACCGACATCAACTGTAATAGGTAGCTATTGCAGACCTATCATTTGCAGTTAGCTAAATAGTTCATTTGATCTAATCCTTTCTTGCTCTTGGAAGAAAAAGGAAACATTGCAATAACAACACATATATAAAAAAAGGAATTTGTTTAGGCAGATGCACCATGTAGCATGTAGCAGGGAGAAATAAGCAAAAATGAAGCGTAGACAAAAGCGCACACTAATAGATAACGTCGTTGCAAAAGAGTGTAGGATACGACGATTGTTCATATATTACATGTAGTTGTTTGTGAAATATTAGAGCAGGTTCTACAGATTACAGACATGTAAAGTTGGTCTCTACCTACTAAGAGACCGCACAAACCGTTCAAAGTCTATCACTGCAGTTTACAAAAGCGGGTTCATATAGCAGATCGATCATGGATTGGTGATGGGTAGATCAAGCGTTAGCTCCACTTTCCTGTTACACGTAACGTGAAGAGAGCCGTTTTAGAAGCCACATATAACAGATAGGAGGAGGTAAACATCGATAGGTAATGTGCTATATTGAATCTCACATTTGTTAGTTGTCTGATGAACCACAAGGCGAGCTGCATAAAAAGAATGATAAATGAGGCTTTCATATGGCAAAAAAAAGGTTAGTACTGTTAGCATGTAGTCTTTATTTTCTGTAGACCGAATATAACTACAATACTAATTTTGTACGAACAGAGTATAGACAGTTGTTGTAGTCTACATTGTTTTATGTCCACTAAGGTTGATAGCCATCAATAAATTCTGAAAAATAGTTCTAGATTTCTTGAGGTTCAGGAGCTCGGTAGCTAAAGAAGTTTAGCGATTGAACAGAGCATCTAAGTCATCATTCAGCAACTGCACTCTCTGGCAAAAAGCTTTGACAGATGGGAGAGCAAGACAAGAGCCCATACATAGTGCTACTGGATTTTTTTTCATCAAATAATACAGAGCTTGAATCAACATCTCGTATCCATGATATCGATATGTTCTTGACTTCAATAACAACTTTATAAGCTCCAAGCTTCGGCTGAATCGAATCAATAACTTTCGAACACCTACCGTTCTTGGAAGCGCTTGCACACAGGGTATATACATGGAATGGAATAGGAACGGGAGAGGAGGGGGGGGACGAACCCGAGAGCGGTTTGGGTGGAGGAGGAGAGCGAGAAGGAGGCAAGGGATCCGTTGCTGGAGGAGGCGGCGAAGAGGATTTCGGGGTCGTGGTCGCCGTGGTGGTCGAAGAAGACGGCGTGGAAGAGGGCGCGGCAGAGAGGCCCGGCCCCACAGTGCCGTGCCGTATGCCACCTCATCCCACCCGGCGCGTTTATCCTCGGTCAGACTTTGCGCTGTCGCTATCGGGCCAGTAGCTGCTCCTCATGGTTCTTGCTCTGGCGGTCGCAGCTATTGCTGGCCGCGCCCGGCGAGGAGGCGGCGGTTGTGATGGTTTGGTTTTGCCTCACCACCACCTGCATAGTAACTCACAGGCGGCGCAGAGGCGGGGGCCGGGGGAGGGGAAGTGGAGGAGCGGCGACGGAGAAAACCGGGAGACCAGGAGGGATTGGACGGGGAAGACCGAAGCAAGCGAAGACTCGAGAGAGGATGGCGTGGCGAGCGGAGCGAAGAAGCGATGAAAGAAGCCTGCGCGCGGACGATCGGACGGTGTGGCCAGAAGGAAAGCCGGATCGGATGGCCAGCGAAAAAGGAATGACGTGGCCAGCTGGCTGAGCTCAAAGTTGCTTCTCTTTTATATATAAAGATTACACCTAACCGAAATTACTAAACATATTTCTAATCCTAACTCTAATTCTAATTCTCCCTAATCTCTCTCTCTCTCTCTCTCTCTCTCTCATCCACTCACCCACTCGACCGGAGATCGGCCGGACTCAAAACACACGCGCACACACACACGCACAGCCAACCCCCACACTGCCATGCCTTATCTTCTTCTACCCCCAAACCCATTCTCTCAACTCTCACTCTCTTCTCACTCTCACATCTCTCTCTCCTCTCAAGCTGCTGCCAGGGAGGGATCCTGCCGGCTCGGCCTGCCTGACCCGCCGCCTCCCGCCGCCACCGCCCGCCTCACCCGGAGCCGCCACTCGCCTCCATGGCTCCGCTCCGCTCCTCAAGAAGCCGCCATTGTCTCGCCCGCTCTGCCGCCTTCCACGGCCGGCGCCTCCACGCATCGCCGCCTCACATGTGACCACGACTCACGCTCGCTGCGGCCGGATCCGACGCCTCTCGGCCGGCCCCGGTGCCTCCACAGGGCCTCTTCCTCTCCTACTCGGCTCCTCCTTCCTCCTGCTCGGCGCCAGCACGCCGCCGCAAGATCGCCCTAAGCCGCTTCTCGGCTAGCGCGCCGAGAGGCCAGCGCCACCATCGGCCGCCCACCCATAAGCATTTGCCGTTCCACGCCATCGACGCCGCCGAGCTCCCTCTTCGCCGCTTCGACTCGGTGAGGTAAGGTAAATGGTGGATGTCGAGCAATGGATGTTTTTGGGGAATGAATGTCGCCGCCGATGTCTTTGGTGGAGAGAAAAGGGTGTGAATGCTTGCTAGGGAGTGAATCGGGAATGGGGAGATGAACCGCTTGCTAGGGGTGATGGGGGATGGATTAGCGCTGGTAAAAGGGGATGGACCGAATGCCGGGGATGTATGCTTTTGTGCTTCCAGGAGATGAATATGGTCTTGGCTATGTTTATTGGGGATGAATGTTTGTCGGTGTCGCTGTGGAGGTGAACTAGGCTGTCATTGCTACCGAGAGGGGGGGATGCTTGCAATGGGTCGGTATCATGGATGTTGCGGATGCTCTAGGAAGAGGAGAAGGAAGGGGTTGAACTCAGATTGAGTCATTCTATCAAGTACTACCACGCTCTAATGCGATTGATGAAAAGATCCTATAGTAAATGATGCGTATTGCAGAAGGATGTATACTGGAATGTAGACCATGCATGTATTGATGTGTTGATCAAATGAACTTGGAAAAGCTAACTTGTTATGAGTTGATACTACTGTTGATATGCATGAATGCAAATGGTTGCTTGAGGTTGATTTCTGAGATTGGATGGATGGTTGAAATGAATGCATGATGAAATGATGAATGATGTGATGATGGATTATAGGTTCTGCGACTAGAGATGGTAACGCTTGCGAAACGAAATCCACGAACCAACCCGTTGACTACTAACTAACGACTTAATAACGACCGTCAAACTATCAACAGCGCACCGCTAACACGAGGGTTAACTAACGTTAACTAACGATTACCGCTACGTGATTAGGTCTAATTACGCGAGTTCTCACATCCGTATTCACTTTAAAGTTAAGGAACTGCCTGGGAAACCGAAGAGGTTTCTGTCCGTTGGGCTTCGGGTACACTTTTTGCAGTTAAAGAGTTGTGGCTATAAAATCCCCACAATATGCCAACTTAGGGGTTTTACACTCTCAGACTTTCCTTCATTTTTCTTCTATCTTCTTCAATTTTCTTCTGTCTTCTTGCTAAAAACCAACAATGTCGGATTCAATCACCAACTGGCTAGTTTTCGAACTGAACGAGAAGAAACTCAAGGCTATGGAGAAAATCAAGTTGCTTCCCAACAAGACTTTGGTCTCTTAGAGATCAGTGGTCGGAGAGCACTTCCCTAGTGGTAACAAAGGAGAAATCCCCGTTTTTCTTGCATACATTGAGTGCGGGTTTAGATTACCAGCACATCTGTTCCTCTTCGAAGTTTTTGAGGTCTATGGAGTTGAACTGGTAAACCTTGCTTCCAATTCGATCAGCAACCTCAGCATCTTCATCTATCTTTGCAAAGCGTACCTAGGGATTCCGCCAGATCTGGAAATCTTTTGGTATTTCTACAAGATGGTGAAGTTAGGGGAGTCAATGGCGTCGCCTGGGGAGTGCGCTTTGCACCTCCACGACAGAAAGGCTGAGGAGTACATTCATATGTATTCTAAGTCTTTCTTGGTTGTCATGGAAAAATAATTGGTTCTATATGACGGTCACCAAGGGTGATAGCCTTTGCTTTGCCGGTAAAGTGGCGGTCAAAAGTTCGCAGTGGCGATCCTCCGTGCAGAAGGAGGGAAGGGTGGGAAGATGGATCGAAACCATCAACCACCTTAGCATCAGAGGCTTGACTTCTTGGCATGTGGTGAAGGATTTCTCCATGCGCCAGATAAGTCCTCTAAAGTCCCGAGAATGTGCTATGCTTTGGTACATTGGTCGGGATGATACAAACAGGGATTCGACAGAGTGTAAGTCCTAAAAAAATCCCGACCAGTGTAGTTTATTTCAGTTAATTATTTTGTAACCTTAAAGTCCCTCTTATTTTTCACAGCCCTTTCCCCTGAAGAGATCAGGGACATGATCAAAATGATCTGCGCCGGGGAGTCTAATGACAAGGCTGATGTTCCCCGGATTTTGGCTATTATCTCTCGAGAAGAGAGAATAGAAAGACTCAAGGTAAAAAATAACAACTTCTCTTCGTTCTTTATGTATTTTCCGATCGGTATGCTATAATATTGCTTTAATATGCAGACGGTTGGATTGAAGATCAACAAGCTCACCGAGAGCTCTAATCCAAATGATGTCCTGGCCACTTCTGCCCCAACGACCACTTAGGATGGTGGTCCCTCAGAGGTAGAAAAAGCACCGAAAAGAAATATACATTTTAGATGAAGAATTTCATTGCCAAACTAACCTTGATTTTTAATTAGGCGAGAGAGAAAGAAAATTTGTAGACTGAAGCTGCGGTGGTCGTAGGCTCCGGGGTGGTCGTGATCGACCAGGCAGTTGCTCCTGAAGCAACTATTCTGGAGGTTGACGAGACCACGATCTCTGAACAGATGGTCGGGGAAATCATCTCTGACCCATTGGTCGAGGAGATTACTTCTGACCTCCGGTCGGAGGCTATTAGGGGTCTAACCAGCCCTACCGGATCGGAACCAGTGAAATCAGTTGAAAAGAAAAAGAGGAGGCAAATGCTTTGGACTTTGCTCTAGGTTCATTTCAGTTTTAGAACAAAGAAGGCCAGGTATGTATAAATGAAAGAAATTTATGTAAATTCATACCTTTAATGTTTCTTGTATTATGAAATCTCCTTTTTTGTCTTCTGTTTTTACAGATCCTCTAGTGTTCCAATCATCTTTAATAAGAGCACCCCTCAGGAGGAAACTCCTGAGGAATGGATGGTCGAGACAGCCCTCGAGCGGGTGGAAGCGCCAATGCTTTCTCCTACCACTCAGGACCCCTTGGCGGTTCCAACCCCGCCTTTGGAGGCTGAGGCTAAAAAAGAGTCCCAACAGGCTCTGCCCACTGCTAGGACCGAAGTGGTCGAAGAGGAGGGAGCAAGTTTGCTTCCTTCTCTCTTCAGTGGTCGTGTGGGGAGGACCTCTGCTTTAGTTAGGAGGACTCCTCATCCCAAGGACATCCCCAACCGTCCTCAAATCTTTGATGAGAAAAGACTTGAGGAGGTTTGGTGGAGGAAAATCGTAGGCTGTCGATCGAAGACAGTTTCTGGGACCATTTACTCCAATTATGCGAACAAGGTGGTCCAGGTAAATACCAATGACCATTACCATAGCATGTGGAGTTTATGCGAAACTTTAAGGAAGTTTTTCTATCTTGCACCATATGGTGGAGAACATTGTTGTAGTCGGAGAGCTGACCTAGTGAACAACTTCCTTAGAAAAGGGAAATCTCCAATTGAAAAGTAAATGCTTATTCTTAACTTCTTATTCCCCTTTTGCTATTTTGTTCCTTATTATTTCTTAATTCTCCCCTTATCATAATTGACAGATTTGGAGAATTTTTGAAAAAAGAGACTAAGGCCAAGGGAACAGTCATAGCCACACTTCAAGAGAGGTGCAAAGCTAAAGATCAGTTGATCGAAGACTGGTAGACTAGATTCACTGAGACCTCCTTGAAGCACAAGGAAGCTATTGAAGCTTTCGAAAAGAAAACTCAAGGTAATTGATCGTAAACCCGACTAGTTTATTATGCATTTTTAATTTATTTTCTAACTTTGATTTACTCATGCATAGCAAGCTCAAAAATTAGAAAGAATAGAAAATTCTCTTGAGTTCGAGCAAGAAAAGGAAAAGGAGCTCGAGAGGAATCTTTAGGAGAAGATCCTTGCTTTCAACAAGATGCTTTTTGACATGGGTGCGGAAGCATTTGTGTCGACCTCAAAGGACCCGACTGAGAAGGCAAACTGTTTTGGTCGATAGCTTGAGATTCTCCAAGACCTGCTCACGACCTTTCAGAGAAACCATGCGAAGACGATGAGAGACGCTGTTGAGGATGGAGTTAGCTTTGCTTTGGCAAAGCTTAAAGCCTCTGACCCTCCCTCAATCTCCAAACGCTTGAAGCAGATTTCAACTGCTCGGAGCAAGATGCAGCCAAGATCTTCGAGGGGGTAAAACCCTTCAGAAATAAGGTTGTAGAGGAGATGAAGGTCGGATGTCCATCTCATACCGACCAGTCTAATGGTTCTGAAGAGTAAAATAGATGTAATAATAGATTGTAATGTAACAAACTTACCTTTTGTCATCAGTAAAGCTTTATGTTTATCTTTCAACTTGTTGAGTATATATTTCCTAGCCCCTGACTGTTTGTGTAGTAGAAAAAACTTAATATAGAAGCAGTAGACCAAGAAAAAGAACACAAGTTGTGACCAACGGACAAAGTATGTGTTGATTATGTTGTAAAATGATCTAATTAACACTATGAATCAGTTTGGTCGGAACCAGTGTATGATTTCGTTTAGTTTTAGATCTATTTCTATAATCAAAATATCATATAGTACATTGTCTGGTCGTAAGATATCATAAGACTTATGTTGATGATTAGACAATATGTAAAAAATGTATGCAGAAAACGATAAGTGTTCTTATTTATACATATTATCCAAGCTGGTCGTAAAAGTTGCTAAGAACCAAAGACATGATTGACACTTCGTAAAACGTATTCATTCTCAAGTTCCGACTGGTAGCAAAGATCGTAAGAAAAGGACCATCGCTAGGAAACTCCTTCTAGTGGGCAGGACCACATGCAGAGAGGAGAGATTTCGACTAGGAGGCTTTTCGTGTCTCGACCAGCTAGAAAACAAGAGAAGAACAAAATGTTAAAGGTGGGAAAGAAAGTCTTTGATGACTTAAGCATGTAAGGAACTATATCGAGTTGTCTGTGTGATTTTCTTTTACTCGTTTTTTCTTTGGAAAAAAGAGTGTGCGGTCTTTCACGAGAACCATCTCTATGACGGTCATGATAAAGATCCTTATGTCATCAAAGCCAAAAGGTAAAAGATATCCTCTAAACAGGATGTCAGAGTTTAATTGATCTTCTCCGATGATCGTAGACAACAATAGTTTGTGACCAAGCAATGTATAATCGAAATATAAATAACATCATTCATCGAAAAGTAAAGAAATAATGCATCTTTATTGAAAATTGAAAAGAAAAGAAAATTCATACATAGAATTTATGCAATTGATCAATATTCCAAGAATCGCATGTAACACGCCTGGCTCGATATGGCAAGTCGCACTCAAACCCGGTCCGTTACTTCGATTACAACAGGTATGGACCTTCCCACTTAGGGGAAAGCTTGTTGTGATTTGCCTGGCTCTGAATTTTTCTGTGAACCAGATCACCTACAGCCAGACTACGAGGTTGCACCTTACAACCGTGGCACCTTCTCACGGCTTGTTGGTAAACTGTTGATAGTATAAGGGCTTTGTTTCGTCTTTCTTCAAGGAAATTGATATCGCCAAGTCATCATTCTATTTGATCATTCTCATTGTAACAATTAGTTCGAGCAGAGCCAATTTTTAGTTCCAGAGGAAGCATGGCTTCAACACTGTAAACCAGGAAAAATGGTGTTTCACCGGTCACACGACTGGTCGTGATCCGAACGGCCCATAGTGTAGAGGGAAGTTCTTGAACCCAAGCTCATGACCGTCTTATTAATTGATTGAATACTCGGTGTTTTACTCCTTGTATTATTATACCATTAGCTCGCTCGACTGCCCCGTTACTTTGAGGGTAAGGAACAGAAGCGTAATGTACTTTAATACCTAGATCCTCGCACAATTCCTAAAAATTCTCGCTCGAGAACTAGGTACCATTATCTGTGATTATATGATTAGGTATGCCAAATCGTGTAATCATATTTTTTGTAATGAACTTATTGGCAGCTTCAGTTGTTGTTTTAACAACTGGCTCGACTTTTATTCATTTTTTGAATGTACCAATCATGACAAATAGGAATTCAAAGCCCTCGGGTGCTTTTGGGAAAGGTCCCAGAATGTATAATCCCCAGGTTGCAAAAGGCTAAGAAAGAGGTATTGTTTGCAAAGCTTATGTTGGCTGATGTACTTGTCAACTATGAAATTAACATTGTACACACTTTGTCACAAGTTCTTTTGCATCATGGATGGCAGTTGGCCAGTAGTATCCTTGTCTAAAGGTTTTACCGATCAGAGTTCTGTAGGAATGATGTGCTCTACAAGCTCCTCCATGTCTATCGGATCGTAATTTTATACCATCCGCTTGAGATATGCATCTCATCAACACTCCGTGAGCTCTCCGTTTGCACAGGGTACATTCGATCGGAGTGTATGATTTGGCTTTTTGAGCTGTACGATCAGCCTCTACATCATCTTTAGGAAGTGTGCCATGCTGAAGATAATTGTAGATTGATGTCATCCAATCACTACTGGGATCGATCTGTATGACCTCAAGTGGAGCATTTGTGTCTTCGGAATGCTCGACCACCGAGGGTGAATTAAGTTGCTTGAGAAAAACTCCGGGTAGGACAGGTGATCTTGTTGAAGTCATCCGTGCCAACTAGTCTGCCAGAAAGCTTTCCTTTCTAGGAATATATTGGATCTGGAAACCGAAGAAGTGCCTTTCGAGTTTTCGTACTTCCGCTAAATAAGATCTCATCTTGGGACTTGAGCATTGGTACTCTTTTCCAACTTGATTCGCTACTAGTTGAGAATCGCCTTTCACTAGTAATATGCGAATCCCGAGCGCTTTGGCTGCTCAGAGTCCTGCCAGTAAACCTTCATACTTAGCCACATTATTCGTAGTGGGAAAGTTTAACTGAATGGCGTATTAATGTGTTTTCTAGTAGGAGATACCAGGACAACTCCATCCCTCGAGCCTTTGAGCATCAAAGAACCGTCAAAGCACATGGTCCACTCTTTGTGGTGTTCATACTCGGGCCCTTGGGTGGGTTCAGGGTTCGTCTATTCGGCAATGAATTCTGCTAATGCCTAGGACTTAATTGTTGTTCTTGAGATGAAATGGAGATCGAAGCCCCCGAAGCTCGACCGCCCATTTTGCTATTCATCCCGATGATTCCCTATTTCTGATAACTTGACCAAGAGGGTATTCAGTAGGTACGACCACTTTGTGGGTCTGAAAGCAATGCCTTCGTTTCCTTGAAGCCATAAGGAGACTGCACAACAACTTTTGTACCTATGGATATCGTTTGTTTGGTTAATGTAAGACTTAGCTTACGTAATATACTGCTTGTTGGATATTGTCACATTCAATGACCAGCACATCACTTAATGCTTGTGGCGTCGCAGCCAAGTGCATTAGCAATATTTCTCCCGATCTTGGAGATACTAAGATTGGGACATTCGTAAGGTATTTTTTGAGCTCTTCAAATGCATCATTTGCATCTTTAGTCTATTCAAAACTTCCATGTTTCCGAAGAAGTTTGAAGAAAGATAATCCCTTGTGTTCTAAACGTGCTATGAAACGACTTAGCACTGCCATATAGCTGGTTAGTTTTTATACTTCTTTCTTTGTGGTTAAAGGGCGCATCTGATCGATGGCTGATATCTTTGATGGGTTTGCTTCAATTCCTCTAGCCGAAACTAGTAATCCAAGAAGCTTCTTAGAAGAAACTCCAAACGCACACTTTTCTGGATTTAACTTAAGGTATGTCTTCTTAAGTTATCGAAAGTTTCTTGTAGGTTAGAAATATGATCACCAACATTGATGCTCTTTACGACCAAGTCATCAACGTAGGCTTCTAAATTTCAACCTATTTGTGGACAAAAGGTTTTTTTTGCATTAGTCTCTGAAAAGTTGCACCAACATTTTTGAGACCAAATGACATCTTGACATAGCAATAGGTGCCATATGGTGTGATGAAGAAAGTTTTCTCTTCATCATTTTTACTCATATTAATCTGGTGGTACCCTGAATAATCATCTAAAAAGCTTAATAACTCACACCTGGAAGTAGAGTCTACAAGTTGATCGATATGTGGAAGGGAAAAATCATCATTCAGACAAGCTTTATTAAGATATGTGAAATCAATACACATTCGCCATTTCCCATTACTCTTTCTAACCATTATAGGGTTGGCGAGCCACTCGGGGTGGTCGACCTCACGAACAAACCAAGCCTTAAGGAGCTTGTCAATCTTCGACTGGATTGTTTCCTTCCAATCTAGTGCAAAACGCCTTAGCTTCTGCTTGATCGGTTTTTTGTTAGGCTAGAGAGCTAGCCTGTGTTCGATCACCTCCTCGGGGACTCCGAGCATATCAAATGTCTGCAGGCGAATACATCCGAATTGGCTCAAAGGAAGGAGACGAATTACTCTTCCTATTTAGGATCGAGTCCTGCCTCGACCAGTACTTTTTGGGTGGTTGCTCTAGCACTTCCGAGCCCAAACGACGCTTTGTCGCTTTCTGGAGAAGCGTCCTTGTCAAGTGGAACTTCCTTGGTCTAGTTGGAGGGTTTTGGGACCATTTTTGGTCTTGAGTGCTTGACCTGCATGGACGGTGGATTAGTATATCTAGTCGAAAGTTCATCGATCAGTTCTAGGGATTTACGATCGCTTGCATATGCCATCTTGCGCAGGTCCCCATTGGAAAGGCACTCCTTTCTTTGTCAATTTATTCAATGGTGCGGCAATGGTGCTGAAATCCCGCACAAAACATCGATAGAATCTAGCAAGGTCGTGGAAGCTCCGCACCTGTGACACAGTGGTAGGCGTCGGCTAGCTTTAGATGGCTGCAATCTTTGTCTCATCCACCTCAATTCCCTGTGGTGTCACAACATAACCAAGAAACGCAACTCGATCGGTGCAAAAGGTGCACTTCTCGAGGTTACCAAACAAACGTGCATCTCTCAAGGCATTAAAAACAACACGTATATGATTCAAGTGTAGCTCATGTGACTTGCTATAAATCAAGACATCATCAAAATAAACCACCACAAATTTCCCAATGAAAGGACGTAAAACCTCGTTCATCAATCGCATAAAAGTATTAGGTGCATTAGTTAGACCAAAAGGCATCACTAACCATTCATATAGTCCGAACTTAGTTTTAAAAGCAGGTTTCCATTCATCTCCCAATTTCATTCTAATCTGGTGGTAACCACTCCGCAGGTCAATCTTTGTGAAAATAATAGAACCACTCAACTCATCAAGCATATCGTCTAGCCTAGGAATAAGATGACGATACCTTATGGTAATATTATTAATGACTCTACAATCAATACACATGCGCCAACTACCGTCTTTCTTAGGAACCAAAAGAACAGGAGTAGCACAAGGACTAAGGCTTTCTCGTACATACCCACGGTCCAAAAGATCTTGGACTTGTCGCTGAATTTCCTTAGTCTCCTCTGGATTGGTCCTATATGCAGCACGGTTTGGCAAAGTCGCTCCCGGGATCAAATCAATTTGATGCTCTATCCCTCGAATAGGTGGTAATCTTGGGGGTATCTCAGCTGGAAATACATCCACATACTCCTACAAAAGGTTAGTAATAGTAGGAGGCAAAGAGCTAGATATATCCTCAAGTGAAAATAAAGCATTTTTGCATATCAAAGCATAGCATGGCAGCTCATTATCACAAATTTCAGCAAGTTCAGATATTGTGGCAAGCATAACACACCCCCTCAATTTAATTCCCTCAGACTTAGAACTAGACGCCACTTTATCCCCTTTAGGTGGGAAAACACGTTTTGCTACTTGCTGATTTTCAGAATCATGCTTGTTGGTGTTTCTTTCATTTTCAGCGCTTCTTCTTCATCTTTCAAAATTTCAATGTGTCAAAGGCAACAACTTAATCTTTCTTACCCTTATGTGAGAATGAGTAGGTATTAGCTCTACCATGGTGCAAAACATCATTATCATATATCCAAGGCCTACCGAGCAACAAAGAGCATGCTTGCATAGGCACTACATCAAAGTCGGTACTATCTTTGTAATTACCAAATTGAAAATTGCACTCTCACAACTTTGTTTACCTTTAACTTACCATACGAATTGAACCATTGGATGTACTAGGACGGGTGTGGTTGTGTGGCCAAGCCAAGCTTCTCGACCATCTCGAACTTGCAAGGTTATTGCAGCCCTCCATCAATGATGACTCTGCAGAGCTCGTCTTTCACGAGAAACTGGATTGAAATAAGTTGTGCCATCGATTTTGCTCCGCTTTCTCCACTTGTGCGCCAAAGACTGATGTGCAACAAGGCTCACATGACTCGCGGTCAACAAAGCAGCCTACTTGTTCCTCTACATCATCAAGATCACCGCTCATCTCGTCTCCTCCACCGCAAGGTTAGCCGCAAGTACATATTCATCCTCAATATCACTAGCACTTACATAACCACCATCTTCGATGGAAAGGTATGCTCGCTGACTTGGACAGTCCTTCATGACGTGTCCTATTCCCTTGCAACGGTGGCAAACAATTCCAGTGGTACGCGCCCTACTCGAGGAGGGCGCAGCAGATCGCTGTGAGCTGAAGGTGGGGCTGTCTTAACTTGCTCTAAGATTGATCTTGGTGTAGACGTGCTTCCAAAATTGTTCCTTGGCCTCTCATTCCCTACAATTCCTTTTTCGCCAAACATGCAAGTTGGAACAATCTAGGACACTATCATATTCTTTGTAATCAACTATGTCCTGAATTTCACGTCTTAATCCCCCATAAAAACGTGCCATAGCAGCCTCTTCGTCCTCAATAATATCACAACGCAACATACTAATTTGTAGCTCTTGATAATATTCTTTTAAGGATCTGCTACCTTGGTTTAAGCACTGCAATTTATTACGCAAGTCACGCTTAAAAGAAGGTGGAGCAAATCTGTTACGCATAGCAACCTTTAAAGCATCCCACGAGTAGGCGCTAATCCATCGCTAGATACCCTATTCCATCAAATGATGGCAAAGTTTTTAAATTCACTTGTGGCTTGCCTAACTCTATGCACTTCAGTGGACTAAGTGAGCATTAAATTTTGTTCTCACCGTCATCTCCCAATCTAGATATATTTCAAAGATCATAAGCACCGCAAAAGATGGTATAGTGAACTTGACTTTAGCATATGGATCATCATTAACACGCATTATGTTGCTAAAAGTTATTACCTCATACCTTGACGGTTGAAGTTCAACCGTTCCGTTGTCGCATCAAAGGTGTCGTGGTTAAGATCTCATTATCATTATCAAACTCATGGTCATGGGTCGCACCATGAGGATCCACACACCCATTGTTCGGCCGTTGATTGGCCAAACCATCAATGCATGCGCTGAGCATTGCAATACTATCATTGAGTTGTCGAGTGTAGCATTTGTTTCGCAAGCTTCCTATCAATGTCGCCATTAATAGCATGTCAGGCTCATCCAACATCCTCGTGAGCTCTTCCTCAAAACACACTCTTGCGATCCAATTCCTCACCGCCATGGTTAGTAGGAGACAAAAGACAACACAAAGGTATTCTCCTATCAACTACTAGGTGGTGGAAGGTGGAATCACACACTCAAGCCGCCTTACCAAGCTTGTATGAATTTATTACCAAATTGTGAGGTGGTATGACCAGAGAAGGTGGGATGTATGACCATGTGGAGGCGTAATGCGAGGATCCAAACTGAGGGCCGAAAGTATGTGGAGCTCTGACAGACAATGTTTAGTAGCAAGGAATAGCAATAATGAAATCAGATTAGCAAAGTCAATCAAAGTCCACTAAGATTCGCCACAGCTTGTCGCCCAAACGCTGCTCCTAGAACTAGCTCAAGCAAGTCAAAAATTAGGGTAGATACAAGCACAACGGAACAAAATTCGCAAAGTAACTGTTTTCTCCTCCTCCTTCTTTTTTTTTGAATTCCTTTTTTTTGGGCACTCTTTGCCTCTTTTTTTTCTTTTCTTTTTTTTGGGCACTCTTTGCCTCTTTTTTTTGCACTCTTTTTTTTTTTGCGAACGTGACCCGAACTCAAAACTCTTCTGCTACCTTTTCTAGGTCCAATGAGGTGAGTGGGTCACAAACTTTTTTTCCGGAGAGCAGGGTATAAAGGTAAAAAAAGATACTCTCTCTCTCTAAATTTTGGCTAGCTTTGTTTTGGCTATGGAAAATCTTCTCGGCCTTTGTTTGGCAGGGCACAATATGATGAGTGCGTGGGGTGTCCGAGAGTAACCAGAAACAGATAGGGTTGTCGGGGCGGAGTCGAGTGGATGGTCGAATCCGAGTAGGTAGTCGAACCCAAGTGGGTGGTCGAATCCGACTAGGTGGTCGAACCCGAGTGGGTGGTCGATTCCGACTAGGTGGTCGAACTCGAGTAGGTGGTCGAATGAGGGGTGTTGCTCGAATAGGTGGTCGATTCCAAGTTGGGGGAGAAGTTGAATCTGAGTAGGTGG
Organism: Phyllostachys edulis; assembly: GCA_036346405.1. Classification (NCBI taxonomy): domain Eukaryota; kingdom Viridiplantae; phylum Streptophyta; class Magnoliopsida; order Poales; family Poaceae; genus Phyllostachys; species Phyllostachys edulis. The sequence continues at coordinate 46,209,550 of CM070565.1, forward strand.
TCGTATGGGGGTGGTGTCACGATCTCGGCTATAGCAGACAAACCCTAATTGCAACAGATGCAACCAAGGGCAAGCCGAGATACACGATGACCAAAATAGCAAAGACTCGACGCTAGAAACTAGATCACGATGACTAGACCAGCAACAAAGACACCGACGATGGACTCAAACTCAACAACACGAAAACTGAAAACACAATTGTGAAAGGCACAAAGTGGTTTGGACAGCGGAAGAACAAAAATCTAAAACTTTTTGTGGGGCAATTTTCTGGACTCTAGGTGATAAAACACAACTAACAAAAGGGGATAAATGAGATGACCTGACGGGCAACCTTTGCTCTGATACCACTTGATGAGGTACGGTGGCTCGATCTTCCGATAGGTTTGATTGATTTCGTCGTGAGGACGTTGACGCTTTGAGGCTTCCGACCCGCAGACCGTCACCTCGCAATTCGCTACACCCACACGACTGTCGTTATTGACCACACTTGCACGCGATCGACCTTACCACGAGGGTTATTGTTCCTGCAAGCAATCGAAGCAACTCACAAGAACAAGGAAGATGCAATCTGAATTGTATTGCGAATATGGATGAAGTTCATAAAGTGGGGTTCCTTAAACCGTACAAACGGCGAAACTGCAAAGTGGCAGAGTAATCTAAGAAACCCCCCCCCCTAAAATTATGACTGCCATCAGATATATATATATATATATATATATATATATATATATATATATATATATATATATATAGGGGATGTGAAGAGGTCGACCTAGGTTGTGCGGTGGGAAGAGGCGACACAACCCGGGCTCGACTCGACACGCTATAAGGCCCTATTAGGCCCAAACGGTGATGCAACACCTTAACTTGTGACCGAGCTGAAAACGTGGGGAGGAGATCTTGTGCTGATGGACTTCCTTTTCTCAGTGCAATCAGAGGGACTTCCTTTTCTTGGGCTCAATCAGCACAGATGACCAGGACTTGATGGATCCTCCCTATTATTCCTAAGTAACAAAATGTCACAATTATTAGGTAGTATACCATTCTGTATAGATAAATTATTAGCACCTAGAAACAAGTTCACCTCATAATTTAAGTGACATGCTCGAGCTCTTGTCATAGGACCTTGTAGTTCAGCAACCGGATCTGGAGGATTTTGTCTAGTGCGTGTATCCGAAGGAGTGATGTCCTCATCACCCTCGAACCATAATGACCCCTTTTGGTCCTGGTATTTTAAACTTTGATAACCGTAATGCGTAGCTATCAGGAACTTAGTCAATGTCGGACGACCAAGAATTCCATTGTATATAGTTTCAAAATCTACTACATCAAATGAAATCTTCTCTATTCAGAAGTTATCTGGTCTTCCAAACGTAACCGATAGGGAAAGTTGCCCTATCAGTTTAGCAGTAGAACCTAGAACTATACCATATAAGGTATATTTCATAGGCTTTACTTAGGACTTGAGAATTTGCATTTCTTCCAATGCTCTTGTAAACAAAATATTTAGAGAACTACCACCATCTGCTAAAACTTGATTAACTTTGTAATTATTTATGGTAGGCACTACAATAATAGGGAACCTACCTGGCCGAGTTGAAGGGATGGGGCAGTCTGTTTTGCTGAAGGAGATGATTGTCTCCGACCATCTGGATGGATTGACGGTGATCGGAGATTCGGCGAGATTCACTTCTCGTTCCACGGCTTTCAGATGATGCCTAGACTCGTATGAGGAGGATCCACCAAAGATCATATCGACGATGTGCTGTGGCTCCTGATACTCTATTTCTTCGTCGTCATCCTTGTCTTTTTTAGAGCTTGGCTCTCCAAGCTGTTGTATAGAAGGAAAATGACCTTTACCTGAGTAATAGTCTTCTAGCTTCTTTTGCCAAGCTCGACAAGTGCACAGATCATGCCCTACCGCCTGATGAAGTGAACACCACTTCTTGTTATTTTTGTATTCATCGGTCGGAGCTTTTGCTTTGTTACGGTCGGAATAATCTTTCTTGCCCTTGGTGAACTTCTCAGGAATTGCAAGCACTTCTTTGTTGTTGGGCTTGTGATTCTTCTTACCTTTAAGAGCCTTCTTATGTTTATTCTCTTGTTTATCCAGGTCGGGTTGAGGGATTTTCTCTTTCTGATCAATGGTGTTGTTCCATTCAACCGCCTCACTGGCGGTTGTATACCTATCGACCATGTCAAAGAGCTTGACGGTCGTTCATGGAGAGTTCATAGCGATGTCCTCCGTAAACCATCGATTCCTTAGCCCTACTTCAAAAGCCTGAATGACAAAAGAATCTATAGCCTCAGGAATAGAGTTACGAACTTGGTTGAACCTCTTAATGTACTATCGAAGAGTTTCATTGGGTTCTTGCCAGATCCGATGAAGATCATCTTCCTTTTTTGGATGATCATAAGTGCCCTGAAAGTTCACGATCAATAGGTCGCAGAGTTGCTCCCAGGTGTAGATTGATCCGACCGGTAGGTTGAGCAACCAAGACCGGGCAGATCCCTCGAGTACCGTGGGCAAGTAGTTTGCCATCACATTGTCATCACCAGTAGCAGCTCTAATGGCGGTAGTATAGATCTGGAGGAATTCTAATGGATTTTGAGTTCCATTGAAAATTTCCATATTTGCTGGTCGGAATTTGTCCGGCCAGCGCACTGCTTGAAGCCATGCCAAGAATGCTCGACAGCCTGTAATTGAGTCATGGTGCCTTCTTTGAAAAAGAGCCGGATTGTAATCAATTGGGGACCGATTCCTCAGGTTGGCATACCGAGTATCCGGTGTCCCAATTCGGTCGTGGATGTTAGTATAATGCCTTCGACCGACTGCTTGGTTTAGATGATGTCAAAGATCATCCGAGCCAAGCGGTCGCTTCTCTTGACGAGGGGGAGGAGTTGCTGCATGGAAGAGCCATCTTCCCTCGTGATTCCCTTGTTGGAATCTCTATGGAGGTCTTGGTATCGAACGGTCTCCAGTCTGACCATGTTGACCCCTGCTATGGGAGGAACAATGGGATGAAGTCAAAGTATGACTTTGTGAATTCCTTTGTTCAGACATCTCTCAGACATTGCATGGTCTGTCAAGGATCTCGTACCGCCGCAAGTTTAACATACCCTGTAGTCTCTACCAGAGCAGGGTCCAGGTTATTTAAAATGTCATGAACTCGTTGCAGGTTTTGGATCGTTACCAAGGGTCTTGAAGGATTCCTGCTGGTAGAAGGTGTTCGATGACTTGAATTCTCCCTTGACCCTCTTGCTTGTCCTGTTTGACTCATCATACACAATGGGGGTAGAAATAGGTGAATTAACTGATTGATGTCCACCAGTACCATTGCCTCCGCCATCTCGGGTTGGTGCTTGAGTGCATGCACCATTTCCTCCAACGGGTGTTGGCGGGTTACGCTGTGGAGGATCGTTGTCGGAACCCAAAAATACAATTCTAGACTATCAGTGTAGACTGCACTAGTCTAGGATCACGCTATTGCACACAGTGGAAACATCGATGAAATATCATTCCATATGCAAAAATGACTAATAAATAGGCAAATAACAATAATTATCAGAGTAACGACCTTAAGGTCAAAGCTTACAATTAATGCCTCAGAAGGCGAATAGCTCAATTAAGCTGCAGCGGAAGGTATTGAAATAAATTTAATGAAGTCCATCCATATGCCCATAGGCAATCAGTTGGGGTAGTGCGACCTATTTCTCCATGATCCTTGTAAAGCTCCTCCTTGAAAGTAGGCGACAATTCCTCCACTTTATCTAAATGATTGCAGCAAGAATGAGTACTCCGAGTACTCAACAAGTTGTACCACAGAATGCAATTATACATGATTGCTTATTCTAAAGGAATGGCTTCTGTGGTTATTTTGCAATAAAGCTGCATTTGCAATTGAATACAATAATATATTGGAAGCGTAATTCAAAATAAATAAACAGCAATAATTTAACAAGTATTTTCACAAAGGACACAAAACCTAATCAATTTCTTTCACACAACCATATGAGTTAAATCACACAGCTGTCCCTTCCCAATTATTTTATGAAAATCTACCCCTCGTGTGAAATCCCCGAGCATGTCCATGACCGTGGATGCGGCTATTTGAATAGATTGTTTAACACTCTGCAGAGGTTGTACAATTTATCTACAAGATGCATCCAACTGGATCAGAGCTGATCACAACAAAACCTTTCCGAAACATCATCTCAACAATTGACACTTCCGATGTGTTTTACTGATGGCACCAACACCCACACAGGAAATCAGCTTGTCGCACATCGTTGGACCTAAGAATGGCGAACCAACCATTGATGTGAATCGCTACAAAGGCAGAAACACACCTCCACCCTGGCACACAGCTTAACCTCTCTGCCTGAGTAGTCAACAGCAAGACTCCGTAACTTACTAGTTTAGACCCATCCTATACCAGGTATATGGTTGTACAGTTGTGGCTTAGTTCAATGGCGCAAAAAGTGAAGTCCTTAATTGACCAAGGCAAGACTACCAATTTCTAACTAAACAATCATTTTTCCATTTCCCAAGCACTAAGCTCCACCATATCACACAGTTCATTCACTCGCCTTAGTCTAAATCTTTTCCCACCCTGTTGGTTAAGTGCAACACATGCCATCAACGAGTAATAACACATAGCACACAGTTTATCACAAAGTTCCATAGTCACTTAGTCAAATTTATATTTGCAACTCAAATGTTATATGTAAGACTCGTTGCATGGCTAAGCAGACTATTTGTATCTAACCAACTCATGTTGGTGCTATGATATTACCAACTAAATAATTAACAAAACTAGGGTGACAAAAGATCATGACATTACAATAGACAAGGTGGATATAAACAATTTGGATGATAACTACCCCCAAAGCATTTAAATAAATACCTAAAGTAAATGCAATTATTGAATCAAAGTAATTTTGGAAAACTGGGTTCAACATGATCAAAGGTACAACTTACCTTGCTATTGCAATGATGATCTTATTTTATCTTCACTCTTTTACTTCCTTGACCTTCAGCTCCTTCGGATGATTCCTTGACTTCAACGTCTAATGAGAAAGAAAGTACAAAACAAACAAAACTTAAAAAGATAAATCAAATAAACTCCAAATTGAAATTTAATGGCACTAGATGGTAGATATTGAATTTAGAAACTGTATGGGTTCAATCGGAGTTCGTATGAGGAAGAACAAGCTCTCGAAAGTTTGATCGGAAAAGAAAATGCTGAAAAAGAAAAGGGAGAGATAAAACTGACATGTGGGACCCACATAATATTTCTCAATTAATTTATTTAGGAAATTCTTGAAAATGGCTAAGTGTATGACAAATGGGACCCATTGGATAAAAGGATTATCAAGAATTAAATTAATTCTAGAAAATAGGTGGAGAGTGTGACATGTGGGCCTTTAGTCTGTGGACCAGGTCCACGAACTTGGGTCAATGGTGCATGGTGGAATGGGTCTATCGAACAGTGCTGACAAGGTGGGTCCACAGGTAAGTGACTTGGTTCACATGAACCATGTCCACACGATTTCGATTTTGGGGTTTGGTTAGGTTGCAGCTTAGGTGGCAGAGGTGATTGTGTGGTGTGCACGTGGCAACGACGTGGTGGTCACGGAGGACAACGGGCTGAGGTGGCGGCTGACGAGGCAGGCATTGTGGCACAGATGACATGATGGCTCGGGCTCACCGGCTTGCTGGAGCTATGGGTCATGGCGGCGCATGGGGATGGGCAAAATAGGAGTCATCTGCAATCGCCGTTGTCGAGCATAAAGGCGGCGGTGGCGGTGGCTGCGATGAGCTACGGTTAAGCTCTGGCGAAGTAGACGAGAGCATCGGGTAGAACGTCACGTGGGCAGCAGAGTGGTGGTGTAGATGCACGACGAAGATCACCGGAGAAGGCGCAATCGGCGATGACAGGTGATGCCCAGAGTTGGAAGAGAAGAACGAATTCGCAGGCTACGGTGAATAAAACTTGAAATCCAATAGGGGGAAAAGATAGATAGGGATATGAGGCTCACAGCGACATGATTGATTTTGAGAGAACCTCATTGGGGCAATGGGGAACACGACGGAGATGGTTTTGGGTGCATGGGCACGGCCGGCGACGAACAAGACGAAGTAGCATCGGCGCTAGAAGGTGAGGGAGCTCCGGTGGGTGGCGGCGACGTGGAAAGGATGTTATGGTGAAACCAGTGATGCGGTTGTGGTGGCTCGAGGAGGCACAACGATGGGGAAAGGGCGGCGAAGGCGCGGTGCCGTGCTCGAAGAAGAAGATGCTTGGCAACGGCACTTGGCGATGCATGGAGGCGTTCTGACGGAGGCTGCCTTGGGCACAGAGGACGGCAGATCAGGGCGCGCGGTGAGAGGGCGTGCCGGGTGGCTTTTATAGCCTTGGTGTGCATGCGGAGCACAGACCTGGCGAGCAGATGTGTGTGTCTGTATGACACACTATACAGAAGCATGCGCAAGCACAGGCATTGGCGGTGGTAGGTGGGCCATGGGCGATGCGGCGCTAGGGTTTGCCAGGTGGGCTGGTGGTAGGATAGGCCAAGGGGCTGGGTTTAGGTGGGCTGATCAGAGAGATAAGGCGAAGTGGGCCGGAGCAAGATCGGCCCAAAACGATTACTGGAGTTAGAAATTAATTTAGGATTTAAAGAAAAGATGAAAAATTCAAATGAGGCCAAATAAATAACAAAAAATTCAGAAAAATCCAAGAAAATTCCTTGGATCACAAGGAACCCAACTAAAACTGGTTTTGATTTAATTGAAGTTTACATTAGTCAAATTAAATATTTTAAATTTAGGAAATTTCCAATTAAGCTTTATTAGTTAAAATAAAATTGGTAAAATTTTTGAGGGACCTAAACTACTCAAAAGATATTTGAAAAGCCAAACTTTGAGACGTTACAATTGTGCATGACAACTTGATTGGTATCACTGATTGCGTTAACCTCGTGCCTCCAACACCAGTCTCCCGACAAGCTCCCATCGTAACTAAGGGAGAGCCTTCGACAGTGTAACATCCTAATTTTCTGAAGTTTTAAAATCTTTTTGAGTAGTTTAGCAATGTAGGAAAATTCACGAAAAAATTATTTGAATTATAATAAAGCTTAATATGGACTTTTAAAAGCAAAACAATTTAATATGATTAATGTCTACGTCAACTAGTGTCAAAATTGTTTTATTTGGATTCTATGTGCTTGGATATATTTTCAAGATTTTTCTAGAATTTTTTCGAGTTCGTTTGCTATTTTCTAGTTGCTATTTGAATTTACTGTATTTTCTAAATTTCAAAAGCTATTAAAATCTCAGAAAAGTCTTTTGGGTTGAAACCCAAATCTCAGCCCATTCCTATTCCAGTTTCGGCCCAACTCCTGCGTAGCCCGCTCCATCCTCTCTCCTCCTGAGCGCGCCGTTAGGTCCCACCCATCAACCGCAGCCGGATCTTTTGCTACGCGCTCCTCTCCAAGCCGTACCGCTTACTTGTGGGCCCCACCTCAAGCACTGTTCTATGGGCGAGGTTATTGTCTCCAGGTCCAACAGTGTGTGTCAAACCAACGGTGAGGCTGGGGTGACAGTATGCACAACGAGAGAGTCAATTGTCGAGATGAAATTTCTGAAAGTTTTTGTTATGATTGGTGATCGCTACACTGGTTATATCTTGTGGGTAAAGTGTACAACCTCTGCAGAGTGTTAATTGATCTATTCGAATTGCTGTGTCCTCGGTTATGGACATGTTCAGAGATTCCACACGAGAGATATAGTTTCTTCATAAAATGTGTCAGAGTGGGAATGAGAAGTTTACTTGATGAATATAATGTTCATTTAGTGAATGAGTAATTCACTTGGTGGTTTGTCCTTGGAAGTGAATGGGGAATTCACTAATTGTTTCAAAGCAATTGTTTACTTCTTTACTATTCTTTTCAATTACGTATTTCAATCTATTTATTGTATTTATCATCAATACTGCTTTGTGCAAAAGAACCATACAACTAACCTTTATTCAAGCCTTGCATGAATATTGATTGCATACTATTTCCATACGACTTGCTGAGTACTTTATGTGCTCAAGGCTTCAATTTCTGCGGTTCAGTTGAAGAATGCCAAACTGCTCAAGAGTTCTTCGTCTAGGAGTACCATGAAGGCTTTGCAGATTAGGATGCGTTCTCCACTCGATTGGCTGTTGGATTGTTGATTGGCCTTTCCAAGTTTTTTTTCTGTTCCGCTGCATGAGTTTATTTGTTTTTTAGCCATGCGTGGCAAGTTAAGTAAACGTTGACCATAAGGTCCAATTATTATTACTATTTGTTATTTTGAGATCTTTTTAGTTAAATCGAATAAATGGATGGTATTTCATCACTGTTTCCTGTGTGAGCGAGCTACTGATCTAGGACTAGTTCAGAATACACAGAGGGTTCCTAAATTGTATTTTTGGGTCCCGATAGAGGTGGTATTAGAACCAGGTTCGTCTGTAGAATGCAACCTTAATTAGCGTGGTCGTTTTAGCCAAAAGCTTCAAAACTTATTTTCTAAATCAAATCAACTTAATTTGACTTAAGTTGTTGTCCTTTCTCATCTAATCTAATTCTTTTCTTATCTCAGTCTATTCTATTCTTATCCTATTATATTCTTGTTCATCTTGTTCTAGAGATCTTGTCTCTTATCTTTTCTGAACTTTGATTTGTAATCTTAATTTGACCATCTTACCCTGTTAAGTTCTTTAGATGGTTCAAGTGTATCATGATCAAAGAGGAGATTAACCTGGAGTTCTTCAGTGCTTGTTGCAGAGTTTGGGAACAAGCAAAGGTGCAACCTACTTCACTAAGGAAAAGAAAGTGAAGGGGCACATAACTGGATTCGAGACAATGGTGTATCTCATCGTGAGGGTCAGAAGCCATATCCGTCATCACAGTATGAAGTGCCACGACGAGCTTGAAGACATGTCAGCAGTCAAAGTTGCCCAAAAAGTTGTTCGAAGGATTTGTAGGTTGCACCGGATCAGTTTGACCAGGTTGAGTCAGAAATATGTGATGCTAGTAGGGTCGGTGCGAGCTATTCCTGAGCCAGAAGAAGAGTTGAGAGAATTCTCAATTCCATCACCGGTTCCATTGCCGTCATCTACTCTTCCCAGTCCAGAAGAAAGACGTCGAATCACCAGCAATCATCAAGAGTATCTTCATCGCTTTGTTCCAGCTGTTCGTCCAGAGTCTCCACCAGCCGCTCGCAACTCGTGGGTGTTCTACAGTGATCCAGAGCAAGATTTTGAGGAGTCTTCGTTCTCTAGTCCAGAGTGGGAGCCGTCTTATTTGAGTATTTAGTAGCGTTTTTAGATCGTTGTTGCAATAGATTTTTATTTGGGTTGTGTGTAAGTGGGAGCTGCAGTTTTGCAGTCAAGCATTATGTTGCAGTCACACTAAGGCTTTAATGTGAAGAGTTTATTTGTCTTTCATGGTATTCTAGCTTTGTCTTCGTTGTCTTTTGTCCTTTAGGTATAATCTAATTTCCTCTAATTAAGTTGTTTCTATCTTCTCTATCTCTGTTCTAACTAATCTATTGTGCTATTCCCTCTTGTTTACATTGCTTTTCTATATTACCTACTAAACCTGTGGAGAATCATTGCAGATGGTTGACACTTGCAACACCTCGAGCCGTACCCAGTCGGATAATGCCAATGTCAATGCTAGTGAACAGTCACCAGTACCTAGAGTCGTAGATCCAAATATGGCACAACTTCTAGCAGCTCAGACTCAATTCATGAGTGCAATGATGCAAAATATGAACAATATAATGACTCAACCGAATCAGACCGCTACGGCAATAGTCAACTTGTTGAATCAGAATAATCAAATAGCAGTTGTTCCGCCGCCAGCTCATCAACATTCCAAGTTATCAGAGTATATGAAAACTCGTTCGCCTACGTTTTCTCATTCCCCAGAACCTTTAGAAGCAGAAGATTGGCTTCGCTCGGTTGAGAAAAGCTCGCCATTGCCCAATGCAATGACCGTGAGAAAGTTATTTATGCTTCACATCAATTGGAAGGTACAACCATAGAATGGTGGGAGAACTACACCACAGCTCATGAGAATTCACAAGCTATTACTTGGGAGGAATTTTTAATAGCTTTTCGTCAAGTGGATGTTCCCGATAGTATAGTGGAAATGAAGAAGAATGAATTTCGTGAACTACAACAAGGAAACCTGTCGTTGAGTATCTCGACAAGTTCACTCAACTTTCTCGCTATGCTCCAGAAGATATTGCTACAGATAATACACGTCAGAAGCAATTCAAGCATGGATTTAATCCCAGTTTGAAAGTGCAAGTTGTCGGGAATGATTATGTAGATTTTCAACATATGATGGATAAAGCCGTACTCATAGAAGATTCTCGTCGTGAGTTGCACGAATCACGTAAGAGGAAGATGATACAACATGGAGTTCATTAGAATCATCTACAGAGAGCTAGAACCAATGCTCAACAACCTTTTTGTTTTAATAATCTGCCGAATTCGGGACCCCTGCACCAGTATCTCATGCGGAAAACTCGGGAATTCCCAATGTCAACAACAGCAACAATCATCAACCTCATAGGACCAACAATTCAGCTACAGGAGTTACTTGTTACAACTGCTATGAGACAGGTCACTATGCTAACAAGCGTCCGCAGAAGCAAGGGCCGACACTAATTCCTTCCAATTTGGGACCTACACCTGCCAGGACTTCTTTGCCAGGAGTTGGAAGAGGAATGCCTCAGACTCCAAATCAAGTTACCAGGACTCCATCAGCTGCAACAAGAGGACGACTAAATCACAACACTGCAGAAGAAGTTCAGCTAGTTCAGAATGTCGCTACTGGTAAGTCTTTAAGTTAGACCTGCGTCAGTTGCAGTTTTGTTTCACTCATAAGAGAAATCCTTTGGAAGAGTGAGCAATGTTTGGTTTGAACATATTCTTTAGTCAGCCCGAATCTCAGGGACGAGATTCCTTTTAGGGGGGGGGTGTAGATTTGTAACATCCTAATTTTCTGAAGTTTAAAAATCTTTTTGAGTAGTTTAGCTCTATAGGAAAATTCACCAAAAAATTATTTGAATTATAATAAAGCTTAACATTGACTTTTAAAAGCAAAACAATTTAATATGATTAATATCAACATCAACTAGTGTCAAAATTATTTTATTTAGATTCTATGTGCTTGGATATATTTTCTAGATTTTTCTAGAATTTTTCTGAGTTCATTTGCAATTTTCTAGTTGCTATTTGAATTCACTGTATTTTCTAAATTTCAAAAGCTATTAAAATATCAGAAAAGTCGTTTGGGCCGAAACACAAATCTCAGTCCATTCCTATTCCAGTTCCGGCCCAACCCTCACAAGCACTGCTCCATCTTTCTCCTCCTCACAAGACGCTGCTCGGTCCCACCCGTCAAAGACTGGTCTTTTGCTATGCGCCTCTCCAAGTCAGATCACGACTCGTGGGCCCCACCTCAAGCACTGTTCTATGGGCGAGGTTATTGTCTCCAGGTCCAATGGTGTGTGTCAAACCAACGATGAGGTTGGGGTGTCAATGTAATACCTCGGCCTACTCGTATGCGGCCCATGTGGCCCATGAGGAGTTGTGTGATGGGATTAGTCCCACATTGCTTGTCTAAAGTGAGTTGTACTAGTATATAATGCTGTGTGGGTCCAAACATAGCACCTCCGGTTAACCCTTTTACACGAAGCGAGGACGAAAGTGTAAGTGGGTGCTATGTGTGCTGGTCCGCCCCACTGCTGGGTGGGCATTGAGCGGATTTTGGGCCGTGGTGTTACAGATGGTATCAGAGCATCAACCTCACGCATGGGCGCTAAGGGATGGGCGCAGCATATGGCGATGACGCGTGTGGTCCCGGAGTGGACACACTAAGATGGCATATGTGCCAAGACCGGACGCGACGGACGTGTACCGAGGGGTGGTTCTGGGCATTTGTCACAGATGCTGTGTGTCCGAGGGCGCGTCGGCCCTTAAGGGGGTGAATGTAATACCTCGGCCTACTCAGATGCGGCCCATGTGGCCCATGAGGAGTTGTGTGATGGGATTAGTCCCACATTGCTTGTCTAAAGTGAGTTGTACTAGTATATAATGCCTGTTGGGTCCAAACATAGCACCTCCGGGTTAACCCTTTTACACGAAGCGAGGACGAAAGTGTAAGTGGGGTGCTATGTGTGCGCGGGTCCGCCCCACGGTGGGCTGGGCATTGAGCGGATTTTGGGCCAGGGTGTTACAGTCAATATGCACAACGAGAGAGTCAATTGTCAAGGTGAAATTTCTGAAAGGTTTTGTTATGATTGGTGATCGCTACACTGGTTATATCTTGTGAGTAAAGTGTACAACCTCTGCAGAGTGTTAATTGATCTATTCGAATAGTTGCGTCCTCGGTTATGGACATGTTCGGGAATTTCACACGAGAGATAGAGTTTCTTCATAAAATGTGTTGGAGTGGGAATGAGAAGTTCACTTGATGAATATAATGTTCATTTAGTGAATGGGTAATTCACTTGGTGGTTTGTCTTGGAAAGTGAATGGGGGAATTCACTAATTGTTTCAAAGCAATTGTTTACTTATTTATTATTCTTTTCAATTACGCATTTTAATATATTTATTGTCAATACTGCTTTATGCAAAAGAACCATACAGCTAATATTTGTTCAAGCCTTGCATGAATATTAATTGCATACTATTTTCCAATGACTTGCCGAGTACTTTATGTGCTCACGGCTTCAATTTCTACTATTCAGTTGAAGAATACCAAGCTGCTTAAGAGTTCTTTGTTGGAAATATGCCCTAGAGGCAATCATAGAGATGATTATATTTCATTATGTTCATAATATTGGATAATATGATATCTTGTTCCTAGAATAATATTGTTAATATTTATTATCAAGTATGTGGCTTGATTGTGAAACTCTATATTTCTGCGATAATTATTTTTATACAATCCCTGGTCGGAAACATATGAGGACACATATGAATAGACTAGCATATGTATTGGTTGATGACTATGTTTCATGGGTCATGGATATGGAGATATCAAACCAATCATATGGACACATGTTAGAGAACATGATGTTGGATTAGACCCACCTTGAGACACTATTGACATTGTTATGATTCTATGTGTCGTTAGTTGGTCTCAAACAATGATGATGTATAATCCTTATACCTGATATCAGCATGGTTTCCTACATGTGTAATAGCACTCTTAGGGGTTGCTAAACGCTACACCGTGAATCGGGTAGTTATAAAGGTAGCTTTCGGGTATGCTATGAAACATGCAGAGGAATGTGACCGGTCGGATATGGATTTGCCCTCCTAACATAACAGAGAGATGTCTGGGCCCCTCGTTGTGGTCGGATAAAGAAAGTGCATGGCCATGCCACTAGTGGTCGGGCGTTCAACCACGAAAGTTATCTCGACACTCGACGAGAAAGTATTGAATACCCATGGATGGCACAACATCTCACCGAGTTCAACCGACATCGTGAGGCAAAGGGAGTATACACGAGTAGGTCGCTTAGTTCAAGCGCATGCATCGTCGATGGAGATACGAGCTGGTCGAGATCGGTCGAACGTAATCACAGAGTGCTCAGTAAACTCGTCGTAAGCGCTTTAATCGGTCATGACCAAATACTTAATCGGTCGATAGAGATAAGACTTGGTCGTAAGTGATGAGGACACTGGTCGAGATCGGGTTAACGAATCACAGAGTGGTCGAATCTCGTTGTAAGGAGTTACGAATCGTCGTGACCAAATACGAATCTGGTCAGATAGAGATAAGACTCGTCATAAGTGATGAGGACTCGTTGTAGATCATATTGCATCAAGGTTTGTCCGATATAATTTATGTGTATTCGGGAATCGCTATGTTCTGCTAGGAACCGCTACGACTCGTGGTCGGAAAGGGTTTCCAAGTCACAATCGATTACGCATGAACCTATAGGGTCACACACTTAACGGGTTGGAACAAACCAGTACGGATACGATTCGTTAAATGTGTTCAGATAGGATCCGTCATGAGCACTATATAAGGAGATGCATGAGGCTGTTGAGCGTTACAAGTTTTTTACACCACCGAAACCCTAGCCGCCATCTTCCTGAGAGCTCTGCCGTGCGACTTGGTGCTAGTACACTGACGTATGGTTGTTCCTTCCTTGGACGTGTGGATACCGTAGAGGCGCTACTGCGACTGTTGCGCTTGAGGATGATCCACGATCTTCACAAGGAACTATAGACGTTGCTGGAGGAGACAATCGACTCGTGAGGACGCTGGACGATCGACTATGACCACTACATCGACACGCTCTACGTTGGACTAGGCTGCTCTAACCCTTCTTCTGCTGCTCTGCGCGTCTGGTGGTAACGATCTATGATCATCTACTTGCTTGGCTTCCTGGATTACGTGGTAGAAAATTTTGTTTGTTGCTATCGTAGCCTACCCGTGGCCCTACATTCTTCGCCCAGGAGTATCATGAAGGCTTTGCGGATTAGGATGTGTTCTCCACTCGATTGCATGTGGGCATGTTGATTGGCCTTTCCAAGTTTTTTTTCCCCGTTCCGCTGCAAGAGTTTATTTGTTTCTTTAGCTTTGCGTGGCAAGTTAAGTAAACGTTGACCATAAGGTCCAGTTATTATTACTATTTGTTATTTTGAGATATTTTTAGTTAAATCGAATAAATGGATGGTATTTCATCACTGTTTCCTATGTGAGCTAGCTACTGATCTGGGACTAGTTCAGAATACACAGAGGGTTCCTGAATTGTATTTTTCAGTCCCAACACACTGCTTCAGCAAGGAGTATCCATGACGGGGAGTGGTTTGTGATTACCACCTTCGGTGGGCTTTGTAGTGGACTTAGCCTGATCTGGCGAATTCCTAATCGTATGCTGAGTTTTGTCATCTTCACTTGGCCTTTGATCGGTGGCAATTTCATTGACACTGTTACCAAGTGTCGATTGGCCCGTGGAATAGCTAGGAGCCGTTGGCGAATATTGGTCGCCCATGACTGTATCGAGAGCACCTTGACTCTCTGGTCGCAGCATTGAGCTTTTGTCGCCGTTGTTACCAGTCGAAAAACCAGGCTTGTAGAGGCCTTCGGCCATTCCGAACTGGCTGGAACAACTGATTCCTTTGGGAGTGCCACTGATGGCCATGGTGAATCTTCCTCTATCCGGTCGATCTCGCTGGTCTCAGCAAGCGGTGAGCCTGCGATGGAAGAGGATGACGACGACATTGTGTTGTGTTCTATGGCGTGAATGCATGCGTCTATGTCGAGGTTGGAATAGTCCGCCAAGTCGAACCAGTTCTCCTCATCCCATATTCCTGCCATGATCGCATAGGCGACAACACAATAGAGGGAAGGTGAGGATTGCTGAGCAAAGAAATCTTCAAGAACTCAACGCCTTCCACCCCATGGACGACACCAGTTGCCGGCGATCAAATCGCTGATCTTACGAATTGAAATAAGGAAAATGAGTAAGAGTTCTTGGAGGAGAATATGGTTGCTCTTTATTGCAATGAACTGGCTATTACAGGGGGTGTATTTTGTAAGGCGACATACTAGCTTCAGTTACATTGAGTATATTGCTTGGTGTGCTTCAGTTTGCTTCAATTATCTTCGAATTAAATCCCATTGACCTTGATTTCGTTGCGTCTTGGCCCTTAAATACCAACGAAGAGGTGACTGTTACTCTTGGAGAAGACACCTTTTGGAAGTGACACATCTGGTTGGGGAGCCAGTTGTTGTCAGTAAACCACCAACTGATTGCCGGTTATTGTTAACAGCAGACGAAATTGTACGGTAGTTATTGTTAGTGAATTGGGGCTGAGAAGCGTTGTGTGGTTTGGAGCAAATAAAACATGTGTTTCATTCATCATACGGAAGGAATATACTTGGATATGTATCCAAGTACCAGTTCAAAGGTTCTACGAGTAGTTAACTGGTCGGGTAATGGGTACAGGGCCTCTCCGACCAGGGTACTCATAGAGCAACCTCTGGAATTCTCACGACCAGAGGGGTCGTTAACCATGGAGGTTACAACCACAAGAATTATGTAGTGTTTAATTAAATGTCAAACTAGTATCGATGAATTTAATCCTTGTCAACCCTGAACCCAAGCCGCGACTCGGTTCTCATGACCATTGGCCTCTGTAGCTCTCTTCAGGCACATCACGGTGTGGAGGTGGGAGGCTGGGGGAGGAGACAGTGGCGGTGTTGCGGTGTTAAGTGAGGAGGAGATGGCGATGCTTGCTTGACCAGCGCGGAGCAGGAGGCGGTGGCGACACAGGGGAGGATTAGGATGAAGAAGACACGGTGCGGTGAACTCAGGACGATGTGATGGCGAGGGAAGGACATCTTCGTCTCTACCCCTTCCTTGTGTACTGTCGCCGCCTCCCCACCCTTCCTCGGCGCCGTCGGCGAAATCTTTGATCCATGTATAGAGTAGCAACATAGCAAAAGGGGTCAATCCACAAATGAAGCGGTCAATGGATATTAACTATCAACAAATGGTAAGGAGCTTTCGGCCTACCATAATAGACTTGTACGGCATGCATGAATTAATATAGTCAAAAAGCAGTATCATTTGTAGAAGAATGTTGTAAGAAGACACATGCACAGTGAGAAAAACCTGTAACTACAAGTGAACATAGCATATACTCTAAAACTCATCCAGTTGGAACCTTCATTCCCCGTACAAATTACAATTGATCAAATAATCATATTTGCGGCAGATAACCCAACAAGGATACTAAATTGATTCATTGTAGTTTTAGAAATAAGAGTAATTTAAAACTAACATTGGGGTGTGCGTCTGATATATGAGTAAAACAAAAGTTACTTCGAAAAACCTTGTTGGAAGCAACATGACACCAAGACAAACAATAGAATCTAACTTCGTTCATTTAAGTATTTAACCCCACTCCATGGTTAAGGCATGTGTTCACAGCAATATGCTTAGGATAACAACCGAAAATAAATAGGAGCTTTTATGTAAGCTTGTTTACCTATAGTAAATCTCATATACTTTAAGTTTGCACATGAACAACAACTGAATTTCACATAGTTCTTCTTATATAGTATACACAACATAACCACAATAAAATGGTGCCCGGTAGGCAATCCCATAGGCCGCAACCTCCATGGAAGGAGAAGTTGCATCTTCGTAAGGGCCATATCCTGACATGCATCATCTTACGTTGGTAGCAGTAGTTTAGTTGCATTCCATGGCCCTGTTCCACAGGAACTCTAGAAACATTAAGGAAAATGAAATGCGTTCTTATGCTGAAACAAATAGACAACCAAGAAGATATGAATGATGTAACAATATGGACATGATAAAGACCAACACATATATAATGTCTTATGTATCCCTAATTTGGCCCGGGAAAACTTAGTTGACCTTGTCCCTTTGTGACCTTGCCTCTGGTTACATCTGAATCTCAATTTCTAAAGGATTATAATTTGGTTGACATCTTTACTGCAATAACATCTGCAAAACTAACCTAAATGCAATAAAATCTGCAGAGAAGAGAAGAAAATATGTTGGGAAAATACTATAATCTAACACACCACAAATTGTGCATGTGACCAAATAATATTCCATTATATGTAAAAAAAACCCAGGAAAACATCTCTACAATTAAAAAGATAGCATGTTTAATTTCGCCTATTAAGTACCAAATGCTTATATCACTTGAAGGTATAATATTTCGACCTATACATGCACCTCCATTGTTGACCTGTTCTCATCCACCAATTCTATTGAATCTTATTGAATTATGTTCTCATTCACATACAACGTCAATTCTAATTGAATTATGGTTGCCTAATAGAATACATATCACCATGGCTAGAAATGGTGAGAAGTGATAGAACGCCAAGGATAACAAAAGGTGATAGTAGCAATTCCTTACATGTTTTTTCATCAGTTAATTTGGTAGGGGATTAGATTCCATGAAATTTTGTAAGTAAAAGTTCTAGGTATAGTTATAAGAAGTATAGAACATAAATAATACAAATTATCTGATGGCGCAAGGTGAAAGCTATAATCCGGAGGTGGAACATCTAAACCAATAGCAACGTTTGACTTCTTGCAACCTCACTATTCACTAAGACATGCACATGTGACCAAGAAAATATTTATCAAATTGATAGTTATTTTCTCTAAGTTCTCAGGTAAACAAACTACATATATTTTAGCAACACAAATTAGTAACTGAAATATAATGAACAGGAGGGCTGGTTTTTCGTGCTTACCTTGAGGATTGTTTTGGCTTGAGATGCATCCCAATCTGACCTGCATACACAAAAGCATCAACTAACCTTAGAAGCCATATGTTCCTCAAAGCAAAGTAACGTCTAAACATCAGCAAGAATAATGGGAGAACATGCCAGTGTTGGACATTCATGTATGCACTCATATAAAAATGTGTTCAGATGTGTAAGCACCTAATAGCAGTCTATAGTCACGGCAGTGTCAATGAGTAGAAACAATGTTAGTCCACCTAAAAAATTATATACACAAATCCATCGATTTAGATATAAGGAAACTGGGATTTTTCTCACCAACCTCTTCATCCTGCTGCATACTTAAGACATTCCTTTGAGCAGCCAGCAGACCACCTAGTGAATTGCAGTCCTACACATTAAACAACACATATGAAGCACGGAGGAGACATGTGTTAACATGATTATGGAGGGGGTATATGATAGGTTTAAAATTATAAGCACCAATATGCCCTAATAAGGTTAAACAAATTTACTGACCAACTTCAAAGAAAGGTGCTACATTGCTATATATATCTAAAAGTAAAAGCCATAGTGAACCTGAACTTAATAAATCAAATTTGCCTCATGTGAATTCCAATCCTTTGTTTCAACAACAACCTCTTTGTCATAGATTAAAAGAAGGGTAAAAAAAATGGTGAGCTATATTTAGATAAATTGCTTATACCTACATAAATTAAGCAAAGCACATGAGAATAGTAAAAGGTAAAAAGTGCATTATACTTCACTCCCAAGTTCATTGAGATCTTAAAAAATTGCTCAACAGGAAGATCTATGTTACCTTTGAAGTTCATTGCTGAAGTGCATGGGGATGTCACCTTAATGAACTGATGCAGTATGAAGAACTTGACATCTCCTTCATCCTACATGCTAGTTTGGTAAAGCAGCATTCAAAGATCTCAACGTGCATCTGCAGCATGCTAACATGCTATCTGAAGACATCAAAATCAGATTAAGGCCTCAAAATGAGATGACAAATTGGAAGATGAACTCACATGTTATTGTCTGATTTCGAAAGCCTCATGGGAAATAATTGCGTGTATTCATTAGGCCTAACATTATAATGTCAACACAAATTCTTCCTATTTGGTATACCCAAACTGGGAAAAATACAAAAAAAAAAATCGACCAATCAAGCTTCTCTAGTAGATAATTAAGAGTAAGACATGACCCTCAAGAAAACGGTAGCTAACCATCAATTAGCTAATAATTGTTGAGTTCCTCCTCTTGCTTCCATGACTGAAATCCCTACACAAAAAGAAAACCAAAATTGGTTGACAGGATATCTACAAAACAGAGGGGCTAGTGGATGTAACATCCCAAATTTGGTTGTCTTTCATAAATTATTTTAAAATAATTATTTCAAAGTATTTGGATTTTTCTTTGGAGTTCATTTGGTGTTCCCGAGTTCAAATCTTCAAAACCTAAATTCAAATTCCAAAGTTCCGAATTCCATCTCAAATATAAAGTTCAAATCTTTTTCCAAATCTAAAGTTCAAAATTCAAATATCTGTTCAAAATCAATTCAAATCCCAACTGAATTTAAATTCAAATTCTATTTGAATCCCCCCAAATCTCTGGGCCAAACCTATCTTCTCTCTCTAGCCCACCCCTTCCCTTCTCTTCTCCTTGGCCCAATCCAGCCCAACCCATCTCTCCCCTCTTTGCTTGCTCTGTTTTGCTCTGCTTGCACCATGCGCACCCAAGCCGTGTCACACCACCAGCGCATGCCTGCGCCCACGCCCGCACATCCCTGTCACCGCCATCACCACACACCATCAAGGCCACCATCACCGCCCTCAATTCTCAGCTATTTCCCTCGCGTATGCGTGCGTTGAAGTTGAGCGTGTCCATTTCCTCTGCCTCCTTCGCCATTTAAAGCCGAGCACTGTGACCACCTTCACCCTCCACCCAAACCTTAGCCCTTACCTCTCCGTCGTTTGGTCGAAACACGTCGCGCCGCCACCTTCTTCTCCGGAGTCGGCTGCCACTCCTCTCACTGCTCCAGTGAACTTTTTTGCAATACCATTTGCGTCACTTTGTGTTCCAACATCACATCTAACCTTCCCCTAAATCAATTTGGCCTTCTATACAATCATTCTTCACAATCGGGCCATCTTCCCTGTCGCCGTTTGTACCGCCACTGCCACCAAATTCATCATCCATGATGAGCCCATTCACCAAACCTTCCACCTGTAGAACCCCTCCATCTTCTCTACGTCCTTCCAGTGCCAATTTGGCTGACGCATCGCTGTGGAGTACTCCCGTCGCTACTAGTTTCTTCCCCAATGTCGGCGTGATCCCCTTTTCGACGTCATGCTCATGCGCGCACCTCCTTCCGAAGGCCGTCACTGGAGCACTATACTTCTTACTCTAGCCGCGACGCCGCCTCCCATGTCCCACATGTCTTTGACTCCTCTCACTCACGCTAGATCCAAAATCACCACATTGACATGCGGATCCCGCATGATAGAAATTTTGTTCCCTAAACTCCGTCCATTATGGACCATAGCCTTTCTGTGAACTTGGTCAATGAACCAAGGGCTCACTCATTAGCCCCTATGCTTTACTTATTATAATCTAAGAGGATATTCCAACGAATATTCTCCCCTCTCTCTCTTTCCAGCATTGTCACTTCTTATCAAACATTCTGGAAGTCCATTCTCCTTCATACGAGCTTCGATTGATTATGTCCTTATTTCTAAATTCATAATCTATCCATAAGTACTAATTATATATATTTTTATATTTTATTGGATTTATTGTTGTCTATTTGTATCATTTCTCACGTGTGGAGTCCAACGTTGTCGAAGCGAACTTGGAGCAATCAGAGGGAGTGACACTCACCTGCGATGAAGTCAAGTTTCCTTTGACCATGTTATACCTATTATTTTTCAAAATCTTGTTTTTATATTGTTCAAAATTATTATGCATTGATATTTACATAAAATGATGAATTCAATTATCAGGAGTGTTAGTTACTCCTAATTTGAACATACCTTCGTTTGATGTTGTTATCCATGAACCATTGTTGCCCTAGTATAGCAAATCCATGATGATAATTACATTATTGATGGATTAGTATAATACAGTAAAATTGCTTAGACGAGCTTTTTTAGTTATGATCATCCTATGGGAGGGAATTTATTAATACACTTTATACAAAACAGTTTGTTAAATGTATGGCAATAGGTATTGCCGCTGGTTTACAAATAAAATAAAATAGTGAAAATCTGTTTATACTTGGGTGAATGGTAAGTTCAGGCAGGTGCGGCTAGAGCACGAGAACTTGTAATGTGTTAGTTCTGCCCGGGTCATATTAAGGACCGACGCTTGCGTCTATCCAAACTGAGCACTACCATGCAACCACATAGCTGAAGTGGGAAGGCCCTATCTGAATAATTTACCAAGTCCAAGCATTACTCCCATAGGATGTAGTTGGTAGGTGTTACCTGGGTTGTGCACACTATGGTAAATGTACTTCCATGTCTGTCGGGGCTTGCGCTAGACGATGGTAAATGAACCTCCACGTTCAGGCAAGTTATCCCCCACAACTATGAGTTCTTTTGATAATGGTAAATGTACTTCCGTATCTTGAGGGTATAGCTCATAGGTTGGATTGATGTAAGGATGAGGTATTGTAAAGGCCTTGTGATAATCGTTTAGTCGCATGCCCAAGGAAGCGTGTCATCGTTGACATTATAAGTTGATTATCTCGTGTGGGTCAAGCTGTACAACCTCTGCAAAGTGTAAAAATATTCGACTAGTCGTGCCCAAGGACAAGGGCGGGCAATGTGAGTTTTCACGTGGTAGATTTTTGGTTTTTCTTGCAAACAAATAAACCTGGGGAACTCGGGAGCAGCTGGGACTCTCGAGTAGATATTTTGGTAGCTAGAGCCCTATCCTATCAACCTTGGCAGATAGAGCCTTGATACTAGTGATTGGTAGCAAGAACCTTCACTAGTAAAATAATTAGTTTAATTATGGAAACTACTTTTGTCAAATGATTGCTTTATGAAAACTGTTGAAACATAAAATATTACTTTATGCAAAAGAACCATATAATCCCCATTGTTAAGCCTTACATATTGCATTTTTTTTCCAAGACTTGCGGAGTACTTTATATACTCACATGCTACACTCAAAATAAATCTCAAAAGCCTTCAAAGATGTCGAGAAGGATTTTGACTTCTACGTGTGTGGCAACAACAAAGGACACTCAGAGTACTAGGTCGCGAGCCCTAGTCGATTACCTATGAGCATATGGATGGGCCACCACTTGGAGTTATCTTCTTCTGCTACAATTTATTCGAGTTGTTTAGCTTGAAAGGGTGGTAATCGTAAGCCTCGACCATAAGGTCATTACTATTTTGTTCAATATTATTCAATAGTTTTACGTTTGCAAGATATGTGTTGATATTCAATGATGTAACAAAGTGCACTAGCTACTGATCATGGGACAAGTGTTGATATACACAGAGGGTTTCGAATTCAGAAATTCGGGTCTCGATAGTGGGTTAGGAGGAATTGTTTGGGACTGGTACAAAAACGAAGGCTGGCCTCGCAAAAAAAGAAGGTTGGTCATGAGCGACACACACACACAGAGACAGAGAGAGGATACCTGAATTGAGTCATGGAGCTCACAGCAGTTGAGTTGTTGGTGATGGAGGAGACAGAGGGATGTGCCGGTGAAGCGAGAAGAGTTGGAATGGGAGACCGTTGGTGGTGGGGGAGGTCAGGCTGAGCCAACGGCGGTGGCAATCTGTGGAGGAGGGAGAGCAGAGGGATTGGTAGCATGTTAGTTAAACCCTTGTCGCGGCATAGGACGACCAAATCGACGGCCAACGAGGGAGGACCCGAGCATGACGGGTGTGGACAGTGGAGGAGGAGAGAGCGGTGGGGGCTCAGGACAACTGAATCTATGGTCATGAGGTAGGAGCCGAGGACGAGGGCGCCGTAGCTTGAGCTCCTGCACGATGTGGACACCCAGCTCGCCTTGAGATCTAGCGCATTAAGGTGGCACACGGTCGCATTGACCAGCTCCTTGTGGGCATCCTCTGTGGCAGCGTAAATGTGGGCAAATTGAAATACTCAGGCTTGGCGACGACGACCCTTTGGGTGACAGTGAAGAGGTAGATGTCATTAGCGCCCACCTCTCCATTGTGATCGAGGCGGGAGACGATGGAGGGTTGGGCATTTGGGGAGGGTGGCTTCCAGACGATGCTGCACTCCCAGATCCAGTGGAGATGGTGGAGCGGCAGTAGGAGAGCAAGTGAGATGTGGATTGATCAGGTATAACATTCCAAAATTTGGCATTTTTCAAAAAATTAAATTTAAAATAATTAAATCAAAATTTTGGATTTTAATAGGAGTTTTTGCATATATTTAAATTCTTGATCTGAATTTCAAATTCTATTTCTGTCACCGCAATTCAAATTCTTTTCCAAGTTCCAAATTCAATTTTTGCAAATTGAATTATCCGCGAAATTCTTCTTTCTTTTCCTTGTCCCTTTTTCTTTTTTTTTCCTTTCCTCCCTTTTCCCTTTTTCCTTCTTTTCCTTCTTCCTTCTTTCTTCTTTCCTTTCTTTCCTTTCTCTTTCCTTTGCTCGGTCAAGATGTCCTAAAAGCTTGGGTCAGGTCGCCTGCGTTCTGTGCATGCCCCGCGCCTAGCGCCGCTGCTCCCATTACTACCGATGCTCTGGCATCCACGCCGCTGCTGCTCACACCTTTGCTTGGCCAAGGCCAAGGCCTGGCCTTGGCCGCCGTGTCGCTCCTCCTGGCTTCCGCCTTTAAAAGGAGTGTCAACACCAACTTCCCCCTTCCTCCCATTCCCCTCCTCTACCCCCTTCCTCCCTTGGAGCTCAGCGCCACCACCATTTTTCCCCATCCTCTCCAAGTCCGGTCGCTGCCACCTCCGCCCAAACTCCCTCTCCGGTGAGCCCCTTGCCTAGCTTCGCGCGTCATATCGCGTTCCCGGAACTCCTCTTCCCTTCCCCCACCACAATTCGTTGATTTCATTGTCGGAGAACGCTGCAGCTGAGAGCTCACCTTCACCGCCGCTGGTGGTCATTGCCGTGCGCTGTCGGCCACCCCCGCGTCTCCCTGACCCCGCCTGCACCATCCCCATGGCCACATCGTGCCCGTGCACGTGCCACCCCTCGCTGCCAGCCCCCGGAGCTTTACCGCCACACTCAGCCATGCGCCCGGCGCCGCCGCAGGAGCCGCCGCTGCCAGCCCCATCCATCTCCGGCGCCACCGCCACCACCTTGGGGTAGGCAACCCCCACAGGGTTCTATTTTTAGGGTCGGCCCGCCTCCCAGCGCCGCCACCCGTCGGCGCCGACACAGCTCCCGTGCGCCACCTCCCTCCTTTCTTTCCTCTTTGTGTTGTGCTCTGAGTTTCCTCTGAGTCACTAACACTAGGGGCCCACATGTCATACCCCTTTGCTCTTCCATCTCTCTCACTCACTTGCATATGGGGCCCACAAGTCAGCATTTCATTTCATCCTTTAATTCCTGAAATGGAATATTCCAGGGAATATTCCTCTCCTTCTCTTTTTCTGGATTTTCCTTTCCGGCAAATCTTGCGGACGTTCGTTCTCCCTCACACAAACTCCGATTCCGTCGATTCTCATTCCTAAATTCATTATCTCTCTATTGGCGCTAATTTTATATTTTTTGGATTTTAGTTTATTTTTTGGTATTTATTTGTCTGGATTCGCGCGTGTAGAGTCCGCCGCCGCCGAAGCCACTTTGGATCAACCAAACGCAGTGACCTCAACCTTCGATGAAGGCGAGTATCCTTCGAACATTCCATACCTATGATTTTTAAATTATGTTTTAGTTTTTAAAAGTATTATGCATTGCTATTTCACATAAAATGATGAATTCAAATTGTAGGTTGTTAGTTAGACCTAAAATTGTTGATGTCTTCCTTTGATAATTGTTATCCTATACCTTTGTAACCCTAGCATAGTAACTCCGCAATATTGATTACAACATTGTGGAACAGCTAAGCCCGGTAGAATTTCTTAGACATGCTTTTCGGTCTTGATCAACCTTTTGGGAGGAAACCATTACTACCTTTTATGTAAATCTTTTTTGAGAAATGTATTATATTAGGTAATGTTAGTATTTGGAAAATAAAGTAAAATAAAATGGTGAAAACTTGTTTTAGATTTGGGCGATTAGTAAGATTAGGCGGGTGCAACTAGAGTACGAGAACTTGGAATGTGTTAAGTTCCACCCAAGTCATATTAAGGACCGACGCTTGTGACTATTAAAACAGAGCAATACTGTACAACCACATGTCCTGAATGGGAAGGACCTGGCTAATTAATTTACTAAGTCTAGACATTTAGCCCGCAGACTGTAGATGGTAGGTGTTACCTGGGTTGTGCAGACGATGGTAATTGACGTCCATGTGTGTTAGGGCTTGCGCCGAGCGATGGTAATTGACGTCCATGCTTGGGCAGGTTATCCCCCACAACGGTGAGCTCTGGGTAGATGGTAAATGACATCCATGACTTAGGGTTAAGCTCATCGGGCAGGCTAATGTGAGGATAAAGTATTGTAAAAGCCACGTGATAATATCATAGTCACACACCTTCGAAAGTGTGTCATAGCCGACATTATAAGCTAATTATCTTGTGTGGGTAAAGCTGTACAATCTCTGCAGAGTGTAAAACTATTCGAATAGCTGTGTCCATAGTCAAGGGCGGGCAAGATGCATTTTCACAGAGTAGATTTTGGTTTTGATTTCAAAAGAGTAAATTTTGGGAAACCGGGAGTAGTTAGAACTCTTGATTTGTTGTTATGGCAGTTAGAGCCAGTGGGGCAGCTAGAGCCCTATTCTAAAAACCTTGGCGACTAGAGCCTCAATGCTAGTGACAGGCGGCTAGAACCTTCACTAGTGTTTTTACTTATTTATTTATTTACTAATTGAAACTGCATTTGTCAAATGTGCTTTATGTAAAATGTTTGAAATATAAAATATTGCTTTGTGCAAAAGAACCCTATAAGCCCAATTGTTAAAGCTATGCATATGCAAATTTTCTAAGACTCGCGGAGTACTTTATGTACTCACATGCTACACTCAAATAAATCTTAGAAGTCTACAATGATGCCGAGGACAACTACGACTTCTACGCCTGCGGGTTTGACGAAGGACATCCAGAGTACTAGGCCGCACTCCCTAATCAAATGCCGGTGGGCAATTTGATGGGTCACCACTCGGAGTTTACTCTTTTGCTGTTTCCGCTACTGTAAGACTCAAGGTCTTTTTGACCTCTTTTGTAATAAGTGGCCTTAAGGCCGGTACTTTGTTATTACTTTTATGTTAATTGTGACTCGAACTTGTTATCGATGCTGTTTCCACTGTGTGCACTAGCTACTGATTTGGGACTGGTGCAGAAATACACAGAGGGTTCAGATTCAGAAATCCGGGACCCGACAGAGTTGGTATTAGAGCTGAGTCGACTATAGGATGTGACCTAGTTAGAATGGGCGCTAGTATAAAAGCTTCAAAATTTATTTTATAAAAAGGAAAAAAATATTGTGCTATCCTTATCTTTTCTCATCTTTCTATCCTTACCTTCTTCGTTGAATTCTTTCTGACCTAGTTCTTCATTCACCGTTTTACAATGTTAAACGGATCCTCTTTCCCTTGTAATTTCTATAGTTGGTCAACACGATTTTTTCCATTGCGTTCACGACTGCAAGAAATGGAACCATCTAGAGCATCGATCAAGCAGATTACTTTCTTTGAGTTGTTTTCAGTTGCAAAAAGTAAATTTGATTTTCTGTAAAGTATTTGGATCTTTTGGGTTGTTACAAGCTTCCTTGTTCTCTCGTATCTGCTTTTCCCTCTCTTTCCCTGCTAACCTTGGTCCACTCAGATGGTAAACCCTGGAAGAGGTTGTGTAAGAGGTTGTGGTCATGGAAGAGGTCGTGGTCAACCACTTCCTCAAGAGCTAGTTTTGCCATGAGCACCTCAAGTTCAACCAGAACAGCTCGTCGAAGAGGAACCCTTACCGCCACCACCTCCTGGTCAGCCCCAAATGAGCATAGAGCATATGATAGCCATGCAACTGCAACTACTCCAGGCTCTTGCTCAGAATCAAGTTAATCAGCCTGCACCAGCTCCAGCTCAAGTCTTTTCACCTCAGTCCAGACTGGGAGAACTCATGAGAACCAGGCCACCAACCTTTGCTGGTTCAGTTGATCCATTAGAAGATAATGATTGTCTTAAGGATGTTGAGAAGAAACTAATCTCAGCTCAATGCAATGACCAAGAGAAAGTCCTCTATACTGCTCACCAACTCAAAAGGACTGCAGGAACTTGGTGCGAAAATTTCCGCGCAACTCACCAAAACATCCAAGCCATTACTTGGCATGAGTTTTTTTGCTACTTTCCGCATGACACACATTCCTTTAGGAATGATGGAGATGAAAAAGCGAGTGTTCCACAAACTGCAGCAAGGCAACCTCAGTGTGTCGGGATATTTCAACAGGTTCACACAACTGTCAAGGTATGCACCGGAAGACATGGCAAATGAGGGAGTGAAGATATGGCACTTCATGGAAGGACTTGACCCTAGCATTAAGGTGTAGTTGGTGTCGATGGACTACCCCAACTTTCAGCATATGGTCAATAAGGTGCTCGTGCAAGAAGATGCTCAACGTCAATTGTATGAGTCTCGTAAAAGAAAGATGGCTTTTCACACGTAGCATGGAGCCAGTAGTTTCAGGCCTCGCACGAACAAGCCGCACTTCAACAGGCAGCCGATGGCCAATGCACCCAGGACACCCATGTCAGGACCACGGTCGATCATGCTGGGAATTCGCAGCAATACCGGTGTTCAACCTCAGCAGAATAAGACTTCGGCAGCAGGAATCCAGCGCTTTCACTACCACGAAATGGGGCATTATGCTAGCAATTGCCCTCAAAAGTGCTAAGCCGTGACTCCAGTTCCTTTCAACTTGGGAGCTACACTAGTCCGTGCACCAACTCCAGGACAAGGACGTGGCACCCCTCAGACTCCAAGGACTCTACAAACTTTTGGGAGAAGACATATTAACCACGTCACCGCAGAGGAAGCCCAGGATGCACTAGATGTAGTTCTGGGTAAGTTCCTTGTTAATTCAGTACCTGCATCAGCATTATTTGACTCTAGAGCTTCACATTCGTTTATTTCAAAGAGTTTTGCTGAAAAACATTGCTAGGATGTTTTGAACTTAAGAACCCTATGATAGTTCAATCACCTTGAAAGGAAATGAGGACTAATTTAGTAAGCCCGGGAGTGGCTATAGATATAAATGGGGTTAGGTTCCTAGCGAACTTAATCTTACTATATTCCAGAGGCATTGATGTAATCCTTGGCATGGATTGGTTAACCAATTTTAAGCGACAGATTGATTGTTCCAACAGAGCCATCACCCTTACCAATGCTGAAGGTATTCGAGTGGAGTTTGTGTCCAACAAACCATCAAAGAAGAGTTGTGTTCTAAATAGTCTGACAGGTAGATCTTTAGAAAGTGTGCCAGTAGTGCGGGAATGTCCAGATGTATTTCCCGATGAACTACCTGGAATGCCACCAGACGGAGAGATTGAGTTCATCATTGACTTGGTACCTGGAACAACTCCTATATCCAAGAGACCTTACTAGTTACCAGCAAATGAGCTAGCAGAGATGAAGAACCAGATTGAAGAGTGTTACATCCCAATTTTTCTGAAGCTTAAAAATATTTTTGAGTAGCTTAGTTCTGTAGAATAATTCACCAAAGTTTAGTTGAATTATAATAAAGTTTAATATGGACTTATAGAATCAAAACAATTTAATATGATTAATGTCAATAGAAACTATTATCAAAACTATTTTATTTGGGTTCTATGTGCTTGGATATATTTTCTAGAATTTTTCTGAGTTCATTTGCTATTTTCAAATTGCTATTTGGATTTTTTTGCAATTTTTAAAAATAGAAAACCTATTATTAATCTCAGAAAAGCATTGGGCTAAATTCCCTATTCTCCCAGCCCATTTCCTTCATGTCACGACCCAACTTGGATTATTATCTTCTCCGAATCGCAGACGAATCCCCTTTTTTATCGCATCGACTCCGAGATGGACTCTAACGCCGATACGCCACCTTCGCCACACTCTCACCCTATAAAAGGGCACCCTAGGACCCCCGTGACCCCCTCATCTCGAAGCCCCGACTCATCTCGCTCCCCAAGCCCTAGTGCCGATGAGATTGGAGTTTTAGGGTTTCAAAAGCCGAAGCTCCCTCATTCAAATTCCGTCGCTGCCGTCGACGCCGCGCTCTCACCAGCAGGTGCACCAGCTTTGCTGTCGTGTGTTCTCGCCAATGTGTGCTTTCTTTCTGCCGGAGAACACCTGAGGCGCTGTTGTCGTATCTAGCCTCGTCGCTCCATCGCCAGTCGTGGCGCTACCACTGTCATGGTCGTCGCTGGGGGAAATCGATCGCGTCACAAGGTTCCTTACGCCGCACTGAGTCGAGTGCGCACTTCCATCACCGCTGGCAAGCCATCGTTCGCCGAGAGCCACTGAGTTCCAAACCACCGCCGACAAGGGCTGACCTGGCATTCATGTCTTCAGCCACCTCACCTGCCACATCCCACTGTCATGTCACGTGTTATCCACATCGATGCTCGCGTGGCACACCAACCCTAAACCCAGATCCAAACTCAATAGATCTATTCCACCATGAGCTGTGTCAATGCCTTGTGGAGCCTACCTGTCAGGAACACTATTCCATGAACCCATGAACCATAGACCATAGACCATCTCCGTGGACTAGGTCTATAGACCCTGGGCCCACTTGTCAGCCTCTAAGCAATTTTCTCTAATTTTCTTTTATTTTTGAAAATCAGGGCTGACATTAGCATGTGTCATAATCCGGATTTTTCAATAGAAAAATAATTCAGAATATTCTGGAAATTCTTTTTTGGTTAATTCTTTAGGTTTATATCTTCCAGAAGCCATATCTTTTTAATCTGAACTCCGATTAAGCCCATTCAAATTTCCAAATTCATCTAAATTCAAGCTCTATTTTCTTAAGATTTTTATTTAATTTTTGGA
The DNA here is from genome assembly GCA_036346405.1 of Phyllostachys edulis. Taxonomy (NCBI): domain Eukaryota; kingdom Viridiplantae; phylum Streptophyta; class Magnoliopsida; order Poales; family Poaceae; genus Phyllostachys; species Phyllostachys edulis. Next base: position 46,239,989 of record CM070565.1, read on the forward strand.
GTTTGTTTTCTCTCTGTTTTATATTTATTTCATTTATTTGCCTTGTTTGCGAGTAGACGTTGATTCTTCGGGGAATTTTGAGCAAGGAGGAGTGCACCAAGATCAAGATCAATCCCAAGATTTATTCCAAGGCAAGTTGTGGTTCTTTGATCATATTGAATCTAAGATTTTGAAAGTATATTGCTTTATACAACTGCATGCTATCTTTATATAAATTGTTTTGGGATTAGCTACTACCTGTTGTCATTACGCCTCCATTGAATATTTGAATGCCATAAATCCTTTGTCACCATAGCGTGGATAATTTAGTTGAACATATTCGTATCACCAACATGGGTATCGTTCAGATGCTTAGTTAAGCTTAGTTATGATGAGATCATTACCACATGTACAAATAATGTTAATTTTGACTTAATAAAATATGGAATCGTGGTGGTTAGCCACTACTGTTAAAATTTGCGTATCATGACAGGGTATGTCATTGGTCTTGTTTAAACAAAATGATTTTCACTCGGGCGAGCGGTTGTGCAGTGACAGTGTGGATTTAACACGCTGTGGATTTGTGGTAGACTCGCTTGAGTAACTTGTCAATGACTTAATATTGTGTACCATTGAACTGTGCCTTAACCGTACAACAACATGTCTGATGGGACAGACCTGGCTAACTAATTAGCAATGTCTTGATTTGGTTCTATTCGGTTTGTGTTTGGCGCAAGAGAGGGGCCCTGTCTGGTCGGTGAGACATTCAGTGTTGAAACCTTAGCGAGCAGAACTGAGTCAAAATAGAGCTTTGTAAAGGCCTTGTAATAATCTTTTAGTTGCACACCTACGGAAGTGTGTCAGACGAACATTATAAATTGATTCTCTTGTGGGTAAAGCTGTACAATCTCTGCAGAATGTTAAAAACTATTCGAATAGACATGTCCACGCTTATGGACGTGCTCGGAGATTTCACATGAGAGGTAGAGTTTCTTCATAAAATATGTCAGAGTGTGAATGGGAAGTTCACTTGATGAATATAATGTTCGTTTGGTGAATGGGTAATTCACTCGGTGGTTTGTCTTGGAAAGTGAATGGGGAGTTCACTGGTTGTTTCAAAGCAATTGTTTACTTATTTACTATTATTTTCAATTACACATTTCAAATTATTTATTTTATTTATCGTCAATATTGCTTTATGCAAAAGAACCATACAACTAACCTTTGTACAAGCCCTGCATGAATACTATTTGCATACATTTCCCCACGACTTGCTGAGTACTTTATGTACTCACGGCTTTGCGCCATTGTTGTTCAGTTGAAGAATACCAACCTGCTCAGGAGTTCTTCGCTCAGGAGTACCATGGAGGCTTTGCGGATTAGGATGCATTCTCCACTCGATTGCCTGTGGGCATGTTGATTGGTCTTTCCAAGTTTTCCTGTTCCGTTGCAAGAGTTTATTTGTTTCTTTAGCCCTACGTGGCAAGTTAAGTATACATTGACCATAAGGTCCAGTTATTATTACTATTTGTTACTTTGTGATCTTTTTAGTTAAATTGAATAAATAGATGGTACTTTATCACTGTTTCCTGTGTGAGCTAGCTACTGATCCGGGACTAGTTTAGAATACACAAAGAGTTCCTGAATTGTATTTTTTGGTCCCGACAGAGGTAGTATCAGAGCCATATCTTCTGTAGAACGCAACCTTAGTTAGCATGGTCGTCTTAGCCAAAAGCTTCAAAACTTATTTTCTAAATCAAATCAACTTAATTTAACTTGAGTAGTTGTTCTTCTCTAATCTAATCTATTCCTTTTCTCATCTCAGTCTATTCTATTCTTATCCTAGTCCATTCTATTCTCATCTTGTTCTTGAGATCTTGTTCCTTATCTTTGCTGAATTTTGTTTTATAATCTTGAAATTGACTTTCTCGCCTCATTAATTTCTCTAGTCTGGAAGAAAGAAGTCGAATCACCGACAATCGTCAGATCTATCTTCGTCGCTTCATTCCAATTGTTTTTGAAGAGTCTTTGTTCTCTAGTCCAGAGTAGGAGCCATCCTATTAGAGTCTTTAGTAGCGTTTTTAGATCGTTGTTGCATAGGTTTTTATTTGGGTTATGTGTAAGTGGGCGCTGCAGTTTTGCTATCAAGTATTATGTTGTAGTCGCACTAAGGATTTAATTTGAAGAGTTTAGTTGTTCTTTTATAGCGTTTCAGCTATGTTTTGCTTGTCTTTTGTCTTTGAGTATAATTTATTTCCCCTGATTAAGTCGTTTCTATCTTCTCTATCATGTTCTATCTTATCTATTGTGCTATTGCCTCTCATCTATACTGCTTTTCTATCTTACCTACTAAACCTGTGGAGAATCATCACAGATGGTTGATACTCGTAACACATCAAGCCATACTCAGTCAGATAATGCCTATGACAATGTCAATGCTAGTGGCCAGTCACCAGCCCCTAGAGCCGCAGATCCAAGCATGGCACAAGTTCTAGTAGCTCAGACTCAATTCATGAGTACAATGATGCAAAATATGAACAATATGATGACTCAACGGTGAGCTCCGAGTCGATGGTCAAGGATGTACACATCAAGCTGTAGGGAAATGTATGCAAATAGTATTCATACAAGGCTTGACAAAGGTTAGTTGTATAGTTCTTTTGCAGAAAGCAGTATTGACAATAAATACAATACATAGATTGAAGTGCGTAGTTGAAAACAATAATAAATAAATAAACAATTGCCTTGAAACAACCAATGAACTACCCATTCACTTCCTAACCAAACCAATGATAAGTGAATCTCCAATTCACCATTCGACACCAACCACCAAGTGAATTACCCATTCACCAAACAAACATTATATTCATCAAGTGAATTTCCCATTCACACTCCGACACATTTTATAAGAAACTCTACCTCTCGTGTGAAATCCACGGACATGTCCATAACCGCAGACACAGTTATTCGAATAGTTTTACACTCCGCAGAGGTTGTACAGTTTTACCCACAAGAGACAATCAAATTATAATTTCCACTCACACACTTCCATAGGTATGCGACTAAGAGATTATCACAAGGCCTTTACAAAGCTCTGCTTTGACCCGGTTCTGCTCGCTAAGGTTTCAACACTGAATATCTTTTCGACCAGACAGGGCCCCCCTCTTGCGCCAAACACAACCAAAACAGAACCAAATCAAAACATTGCTAATTAGTTAGCCAGGTCCTGCTCATACAGGACATGTGGTTGTACGGTTAAGGCCCATTTCAATTGCGCACAAGATTAAGTCCTTGACCAATTACTCAGGCGATCTTACCACAACCCACAACGTGTTAAATCCACACCCTCAATCCACTAACCACTCGCCTGAGCAAAAACTATTTTGTTAAAGTAAGACCAATGTCGGACCCTAAATTTGGAACTTGGGACCTACTCTGTATATTTATGCTATTTCCTGGATCAGTAGCTGGCACACACAGTTACATTGTTGGTTCAAACACATATCATGAAAATGTAAAGCTATTGCATAATATTAAACAAAGTGTAAATATACCTTATGACTTTTGACTTGCAGAATGGCCGAACAGGCCAAAGTAAGAGAATCAGCAGCGGAAGTAGAATCAAAGTATAACACATGGAACCCTCACGATATTCCCACCAGCAATCGATTGTGGGATCGCGATCTAGTTCTTGGCCTTCTTGATCTTCAGTCTTATCCAATGCTCATAATTATCCCTGAAGCCTTCTTTTATGCTTACTGACTACAAGAATGTAAATAGCGAGCATGAGTACACAACCGTACTTGCGAGCCAACACACAATGCAATTATTATAAATGCAAGGCTAAACAAAGGAATGGCTTATGGTTCTTTTGTTTGCATGAAGCCACTTGTTTGAAATAGGGTAAGTAGTAACAAAACCTGAGACTTAGCATTTTAACTAACACATGTTTTAGAAAGTAAGTTTTCGTTGTAAAGTACTAGTGGAGATTTCATCTCCTATACCATCCCAATATTTCTAATCACTCGGCTCCAATCACATATTTCCATCCACTAGGATCCAATCCCATATTTACCACTAGTTCTCCATCCAGACCATCTCATCTTTTTAGGTTCCAATTCAGTATTTTCAATCACTTGGTTTCAAACCAATATTTCCAATCACGAGGCTCCAGCCCAATCTATATCACTTTCTAGGGCTACATCCATCCAGCGATCCCAAGGCTGCAACCACCTGGCAATTCCGGCCGGCTTACACCTGAAATTTCGGGCCGAATGCCTCTAGCGACTCTTCGGCTGCACCACCCAGTGAAATTCAGGCTACACCCCTGGTGAAACTTAGGTCGCAATCTCCCTACCCCACAGGCGAGACCACCCTCGAATCCCAGGTTTAAACCCTTGTATCCCGAGATTGCACCACCCTTGAGCCCCAGGGCGCATTCCCCCGCCAATTCCCAAGCTGTACCCGTCCACTAATCCTAAGCCGCGTCCACCTTGCAAATCACGCGCCTATATGCACCCAATATTTTCCACTGGTCCTCGACCAAGACAACTCAAATCCTCGGGTTCCAACCCGACATTTCATCCCATATTGGCCTAATCCCATACACATTCACCATTTCTTGCACATACCCAAGTCTACAATAATTTCTAGGTTCTCCCATTTGAAATTCCTTTTCCTTTTCAAAATACCAGCCAGGCTCTAGCCTCAACTGCTCAAATTCACTTTCAAATGTTTGAATGATGTCGGGCAATTTATTGCCCGAATGACGATGTATCTAAGCAAGGCTAAGCATGCCACTTAGATACAGACTTATTAACTAGTATGTAAACCATTAATTCTAGGGTGACAAAGGGTGTTCAAGTTCAAGGATTGGAAGTTTATACACAATTATTGTTAAGGCATTAACTATGAGCTAGACCAATATATTTGTATAAAACATAGCAATGCAATTTCATAATTTAAAACAATATAATTGCAAAAATTAGATGCAATATGATCAAAGTATTGACTTGCCTTGCTCAATATTCTGAATAGGCTCAATATGCTGATAATAGCCTTGCTCCATATCCTGATAAAACTCAATATTCTAATAATCCTGGTTTTGTTCTTGTTTTGTCTCAGACTGATGTTCCATCTTAGCTTCAGATGCTATCTACGCAGAATACGCTTGAACTCAAGAGCGACTAAAAACATTCAAATAAAACCCAATAAATCCAATTGCATTCAAACAAATGGAAAATACTTCGAATGAAAGTAAACAGATCTAACGATACCTTGAAAGAAGGGAGTACTTCAGATGAGACCAAAATATACTTATATGGAGCTGATGAAGGAAATACTATAGACAAAAGTAGATAAATCTAACAAGGAGAGAGAGAATGTTTGCAGGAACATTCCTCACTGGTTACCTAGATGGGGGAGATTACCTGGTTAGGTAATACTCTCAGATCTACTTTCGGATCACAGATTGTTCGATTACTGGGAACAGATACTGATGGATGATAGCTGGAGCCTAGGCGATGCCTGGTGGATGAACTTTTATTATCCACTAGGGAATTTACTACCGTGGCTCACACGGCGCCTAGCTGCTCTAATGATTATTTTATAGTTATTATTTCCCTATTTACCGAGGAAGTTCCATGAAAGCCAAGTGAGACCTATGCATAAGTGCGGTGTTTGCTCTGGGTAGACACAAGTCTTACTGACATATGGGACCTAGCTCATTTAATAGTTTCTTTTACTATTTTATATTTATCAAGAAAATTCCATGAGTCTTAGCTGGAATTTTCGAGCACAGACTAGATATTAGCCTTATCCCTCGATTAGGGGTGTCTACATGTTTGGGTTTATTGCCGCGACGATCTTTAACTAGTTTTATTACTTGCACGGCTTGAAATATGCTAAAGTAAACCTATCACGTTAGGTTGATCCGAAATTAAATGGGTTAAGGGTTACTATGCTAGGATTACCCAAGACACGATGTTGTTACATCATGTCATACAGTCCTATGTTCATTTGGGTACTTCTAGACATAAGGCTATATGTTACTAGAACTTGATTATTATCTAATTGCTTCACTACCCTGATTAATTATTTGATTAAATGATTATCTCTATTATTACACTAATTGTCTAGGGTTTACTAGTGTTGGGTCACGTAAGTGTGTATGTCTACACATGACTGCATTATCTTACTAATCACTAATCGACTTGATCTAATTGTTTTCAGCATTGCAACCATGGCCTAGGGCCCAATGGTTATTAATATACTAGTGATGCCTGATTAGCTTTCATAACTATTATATGTTAATCGGACTTAACTAACTTGACATATTCTAAATATGACTATATTATCTAATGTTCTAATTACCTAATGTTGTCCAACTATTCATGGTTTACATCCAAGTGCTAATAATATACTAATTAACTTAACAAAATACAAGTTGATCTGTATGTTTAATCAGTAACCCTACCAATTAGATTTAACTAATCAACTATCTGGGATGGAACCTACTGTTATTGAGACTATTTAATATAACTATCTGAATTAATCACGTAAAATTAACCAATAACCAACTTAATACAGGGGTACCTTAATCTATCTGCTAACAGTAGTCCTACTACTTGGTTTTATTAATCAACTAATTAACTGGGATGGCTCACAAGAATATGCACCCAAATAGCTGACTCAATCGATATTTAATCTATCCCAACCTATACCTGCATATAACAATACTCTGCCTAGGGAAGTGATACCTCTGCTCGCCTGGTTATTATAAACAGTATGATTGCCCATGTAATTTGCTGATGTCTTCAATTGTTTTTTTATCAACATTTGCAAGATCAGAACTAGGTGTTGATTTTGGCGAGAGAGAGAGATCAGATCATATGGAGCCGCTCTCTATATATATCCAAGCAAATGGCAACCGTTACCGATGGCAAGCGGTGGATGCACGATCAGAAGCCTAGACAAGGAGAAGCATACAAATGTCGAAACTGGGGTGGAATCGATGTACCCTGGGGAGGCACAGGCTACTGAGGACTTGTTGGCTGAGAAACAATGGAACTTGAAGCTTCAGGAGAATCACAATTCAACTGGAACCCCGTCAGGATACCAACACTTTTCAAATCATGCACATTAGGCTGTGAAATCCTCAAATTTAAATCAATGACGTCTCCATCAACCACCTCATTCTGAGTTTCAGGCAGAGCATCTCCATCATAGGAAGTAGGATCAAAATTAGTAACAGCTTCCCTTCCACTGAAGCGAATGGCTGCCCTGCCATACGCTCTTGCAGCCTCAAATTCACTGTCAAACAACCCAAGATACATGTACTTCTTGCCGAGCAGCTGACCCATCCGGGCTTTACATCTAAATTAGCATGAGTACATCAGAGAGAGATAGGGGGCGGCATCTGTCATATGACCACCGTACCTCATACAGCGAAGCACACAGAGGAAGGAACCGAGGAGAACAGAGGAGCCAAAAGGGGCGGGTTGGGGCGGTGCTGGTCGCCGGCGGGAGAGTGGACCCGCCGGCCACATAAGGCAAAAACGGGACCACTGAGGGGTGGCAAGCCCAGAGATGGTGGCAGCGTAGCCCAACGTGGCGGATGGCGGCTGGGCGGCGGTGCGCGGCGGTGCTGAGGTGAAAGAGGGAAGGAGTTAGGGCGAGCACAAGCACGACGGGGCTACAGGGGACTCACCTGGTCTGCCGGTGAAGGGTGAAGAGGGCCGTAGCGGGCTAGCACCGGGAGCCATGGGCGGCGCGCCAAGCTCCATCCGGCGGCGGCGCGACAGAGCAATGGAGCTCAGGTGGGTGATGGGGGAGGATTCGTGGTGGTCTGGGCATAGGCGGCGGCAGGGGGGGTGCCTGTGGTGCACAGGCATCCCCAAAATTTGTGTAATTTTTTTTTAAAATATATATATATGTATGAGTAATTGGTATTTGCATTGGTCAAATTTCAGTAATTCAACTCAAGAAGTTTTGAAAGTATTAGAATTGAGTGAGATAGAAAATGGACGGGGATTAAATCAAGAGACGGGGTTAGCTAGGCCCAGTGACACTCCTTGGGGTTTCTCATTATAGAACTATTTTGCATATTACTGGTATGTATTTAACAATCCGCAAAGTACTCATACAACTTGAAAAAAAACCCTTACATAATAATGATAGGCCAAAAATTCGTGGTGGTCTGGGGGTGCTCTATGATGACTGAATCGGCTAGAGGTGGACCAAGCAAGGAGGGCGACACGAGCAGCGGCTCCGGGCCAGAATCGGAGAAGATGGTGGCGTATGGTGCTCCAGTGGGGAAAACTCGAAATTGGTTGAGGGCTTGACTTCCTTGGAGCCTAAACCATGCCATGACGCAGTCGGCCGTGGATGAAGCTCGACGGTGCGGCCGCAACGTCGAGGTGTGTGCGAAGACCGGGAGCGGAGCTTGCGCGCTCGGGCTCGGGTGCTCGATTGAAGAAGGGGAAGGGAGGAAGGTGTCGACCGTGGGACGGAGAGGACCACGTCGGTGCTTTGGAGCGTGCAGTGGCCGGGCTTGCTCAGTGTTTTGTTGCCGCGAGAAAGAAGGGCAAGGGAGCCTCGGGGCGACGCTTTAAAAGCATGGAGGGCGGAGAATGCAAGGATTGGCGATGCCCTCGGCGAGAAGCAATGGCACCGAGCTCAGTGGAAAAGTTGGCAAGGGAAAGACGTTTGCTTGGCAATGGGTTCGACGGTTTGAGTGACGTACGAGCAGCGCTGGAGCTTCGCATGGCTCCTACGTGGTGAGCACCTCCAGAGCTTGTTGACGCCGAGGGAGAGAAGCCATGGCATTGCATTCTGGTTCGGCTGAAGAAAAGGAGGGAGATAAGATGTTGTTGGGTGCTGAACCGAAGTGGTTCGGTGGCAACCAAATGGCTCAGTGTGGTTTGGCCAGAGAAACAACAAGACTGGAAAAAGGAATGAATAGGGAAAATTAGAAATAGGATTAGAACCTTAGGTTTGTAAAACCTAATATTTGCTTTAAGCAATCCTCAGGCGGTGATGGACAAAATCCGATATTCGCTAAAGAATTCTAATTGGGCTTTTGAATTTTTAGAGTATTAGATTTTGGAATTCTATGTTTTTCACCTTTACATTTTCTGTAATATTTAAATAGGGCAACATCTTAGGCTAACTTTATTATGACGATTTAATTGTGTCTTATTCTTTTACTTTTACAATTTGTAACTCTAGGGTTTATGTATTTAAGATTAGGGTTTCTAGAGCTTATGTTTGTAGGGTTTCAGTATTTACTCATTTGTGTTGGCAAAAGAAAAACAGATCAAATAACTCTAAAAAATTCTGTAAGCAAGGCCATAATGAAAAACATGCAAAAAGTTTTAAAAATCCCATATTTTTGCATTTAGACACTTTTGGGATATTACAATCAATGGCATACCTTGTCATGGTACACAAATTTTAACAAGAGTGACTAACCACCATGATTCTATGTATCATTAAGTCAAGATTAATCATTATGACACATGTGATGATGAACCCATCGTAACTAAGCTTGACTAAGCATCTGTACGATACCTATGTTGGTGATATAATCATGTCCAACTAAAATTATCCATGCTAGGGTGACAAAGAATTCATGGCATTCAAATAATCAATGGAGGCATAATGATAACAGGTCATAGCTAATCCCAAAATAATTTATATAAAGATAGCATGCAATTGTATAAAACAATATACTTTTGAAATCATAGGTTCAATATGATCAAAGGACTACAGCTTACCTTGGAATAAATCTTGGGATTGTTCTTGATCTTGATGTACTCCTCCTTGCTCAAAATTCCCCAAAGAATCAACGTTTACTTGTAAACAAAGCAAATAAACTAAATAAATATAAAACAGAGAGAACACAAACTCCAAAATTAAATAAAAATCTTAGATAAATAGAGCTCAAATTTAGATGAATTTAGAAATTTGAATGATCTCAATCGGAGTTCGGATGAAGGAGAATGAACTTTTAGAAGATTCACACGAAATGATGAAATCAGAATTTTGGGATTAAAGGAATTGTTTCTCTGAGGGAAAAATAATTAATTGGATTATGCTGACATCACCAATGATTTTCAGCCGAAAAGGAAATAAAAGAAATTAAATTTGACAGGTGGGACCCACTGGTCAAAGAGATGGTGTATGTGGACTAGGTTTACCGGTTTATGGGTCACTACTACAAAAAGGCTAATATTGAACGCTTCATCACAAACGGTTGACCAAAACTGTCTGTATTACATGCAATCACAGACGGTTTTGGTTTTGTGACTGTCTGTGTTACTGGCTACGCTAAAAATCGTTTGTGAAGAGGTAATATCACAGATGGTTCATTATGAAAACCGTGTGAAGTATCACAGACGGTTCTTAACAATAACCGTCTGTGATATTTTAAAATATCACAGACGGTTTTTAACAAACAACCGTCTGTGATACTTCACAAACGGTTCTTAACATGAACCATATATCATAATATCGCTACAATTTGTGATACGACACCATATCACGGACGGTTCCATTGTGGAACCGTCTGTGATACGGACCATATCACGGACGGTTCCATAATAGAACATGCTGTGATAAGTCTCTTTATTAGTAGGAGCCCACTAGGGTTTGTGCTCTAACTCGTCACTCCCCAGCGCCTTTACTCTCGTCCGTTCCCCTCCCCACCCGAGTGACCCCATCGCCACGCCGCTTCTTCTTCCCGTTGCCGACGACAGACACCACGGTTCATCGCACAAGACACTCAGACGATAAGAGTGTCTTGTGCAAGGTCACCAAGCAGCCACAACTACGGTGACGCTGCCTTCCCCTCTTCCTCCTCCCCCTAGCGTGCGCGACCCCGGCTACCTCACCGACCTCCCCCGGCTACCTCTAGCTCCACCGATGTTGGGACCCCTAGTAGCAACCCGAGACTCTCTGTGCACACTGGACCAGTCCCATGATCAGTAGCTGGTCCACACAGTCTCAACAATGATGTCAACACAACCATACAGTAAACTAAAGAAGAAGCAGACGAATTAACACTTATACAGCAAAAGACCTTATGGTCAAAGTTGTTACAGAGGTCTGCCGCACAGGGCTACAACAAAAGAGCTCACAGCGAAAACAAAAGAACACGTGAAGGCCATTCGACATGCCCACAGGCAATCGAGTGGAAGACGTCCTAGCACGCAAGGTCTTCGAAGACCTCCTCTTCAAAGAGGTCGGAGCACCCTGAGACGTCTTCTTCAGCTGCTGATCAACCAGAGGGCACAAGCCGTGAGTACTTTGAATGTACTCAGCAAGCCGTAGGGCATGTATGCAAATAGTATCCATGCAAGGCTTGACAAGGAGGTCTTTATGGTTATTTTGCATAAAGCAATATTGAATGGAAATACAGTAAGTAGATTGCAAAGCACAAGTTGAAAAGCTAATACATAAGTAAACAAGTTTTATTTGAAAACATCACATGACCACCCTGGTCACTGCCCAAACCTCTCGTGACCACCCTGGTCGCGAGCCAGACCACTCGGAACCAACCAAAACCAACAAGTTTTGAGAAAAATCTACCCCTTGCGTGAAATCACCAGGCATGTCCATAACCGGGGACATGTCTATTTGAATAGATTTACACTCTGCAGAGGTTGCACAACTTTACCCACAAGACACGAGTTCTCTAGTTTGTTTGGCACCCGTCGATGCCCTTGCTCACTAACTTAGGTAAGCAGGCTAGAGCACGTGACAAAGCCTTTACAAGATTCTGCTTTGACTTAGTTCTGCTCGCTAAGGTTTCGCCTTCCTGGCCCCCTCTTGCGCCAAGTGTGGGTGTCCATCCCATGTCTTACATACTTCCACCAAAACGGAACCGAATCAAAGTATTGTCAATTAGTTGGCCAGGACCATCCCATAATGGTCTTGTGGTTGCACGGTATGGCCCAGATCAATGGCTTACAAGGTTAAGTCCTTAGTGGTTGCTCAGGCGAGACCTCCTTATCCCAATGTGCTTCCTGCACCCCCTTTACTGCACGATCACTCGCCTGAGCGAAAATATTTTGGGTTCAACCCGGCTAATGACCACCCTAGTCATGGCACCACAAATTTTATTAGTGGCCACGCAGGCCAGGGAAACGCATGCCAAGACAACACAATGCCGCAATTCCATATTCACTTAGTCAAGTTTATCATTATGAAACAGGTGATCGAAATAACGCATAACTAAGCAAGTCTAAGCAATATACACACCCATGTTGGTTATCACAAAGAGGTCCCACTAAGAATACCCAACCTATGGTGGTCCAACGATACATGCCAACATCTCAATCACAAGTGTCCAAGGAGTCTTACTGCTAAGTAGGGGTTTAGCTACTTCCCAAAACCATTTTTATACAAATAGCCATGCATGTTGATATAAGACAAAGTAATTGATGTGACGGTGGCCCGATCTTCCGAAAGGTACTGATAAGTCGATTGTGGAGAACTCGACGTTGATGATCCAAAGGCTCCGACCAAAACAGATCAAACCCCTCGCAATCACTACACCACTGCTCCGTTGGTTATCAACTGCGTTTAACGCGTTGACTCGCTTAAAAGGCTATCTCCGCAAGTTTAATCGAGAACACAAGCAAGAGAGTAGAAGATGCAATCTTTAATTATATTACGAATAAATCTTTAAGCTCATAAAGTTGGGGTTTCTCAACCGAACAAGCGGCGAAACTACTATGCAGAATAATCCTTAAGAAAAACCCAAGGAAAACTAAAGGGGTGTGGCTCCTTATATAGGGGAGGGGGAGCCACACATGGAAAAGAACTAGCGGGGTGGTACTAAAGGTCATGGGTGACTGTTCACATGAACAGTACCACGCCCTGGGTGGGCCGCCGGCAGATGGGCCAAGTTCAGTATGATTACAAAGCCCAGTTTGGCCCAAACAAGTGATATGGTGCCTTCTTTTGATGATTGCGATCATTCCAGAGGGAATTTGGAGGTGAGGCTAGATCCGTTGGAAAGAGGACGAAATCAGCTTTCTATCAAGTACTCGTGGACCTCCAACGGACACCGTATGTGAACGTTATGGGCGTTTGAAGTCAGTGCTGTCAGGCTGATTCCGAACTGATCTGACCAAAATGTATCCAGCTTGAACTCCTGATTGGCACATGCAGTAGCACCATGGCATGTAAACATAGTACCATGGCATGTAGACGTAGCACCATGGCATGTAGACGTAGCGTGATCCAATTGGGTAATATGGTGTTGCAGTAGCCGAAAGTCCTATTAGAGAGGATGTTGTTGAAGTAGAGGATGCAGTGCAGCAGGTCGAAGCAGTGGTTGCATCCTTAGGGTCGGTGTCCTCATCATCCTCCATTTCTTGAATTTGAGTCGTCCTCGACTCATTTGTTTTCTCCAAGTCATCACTTTCCTGCAAAAGATTAGTAGCAACAGGAGGCAAAGAAATATCTTCTAATGTATCTTTGTACACCGCATAGTTTGACAAAGTCGTTCCCGAAATTAAATCAATTTGGTGCTCAATCCCTCTAATATGTGGCAGTCCCAGGGATATTTCAGCAAGATCAGAGTTGGTTGCAAGCATGACACAACCCATTAATTTAATTCCCTTAGTCTTAGAACTAGGTGCCAACCTCTCTTTCTTAGGTGGGAAAACATTCTTCACTACTCGCTGATTTTCAGATTCATGTTCAAGTTCTTTCTTCTCATTTTCAGCTAGTTCTTTATCACATTTCACAATTTCAGTAGGTGTCAAAGGTAATAAAGTTATTTTCTTTCCTTTTGTGCATAAGAGAGTACTTATTACTTCTACCATGATGAGTTGCATTGGTATCAAATTCCCATGGATGACCTAATAAAAGTGAGCAGGCTTGCATAGACACTACGTCGAAATCAGCAACATCATGATAGGAACCAATGGAAAAATGCACTCTCGCAGATTGTGTTACCTTCACCTTACCGCTGTTGTTGAACCACTGAATGTGGTACGGGTGAGGATGCACATGTGTGATCAAGCCAAGCTTCCTGACCAACCCTGAATTCACCAAGTTATTACTGCTTCCGCCATCAATTATGACACGAACACGGCAATCCTTGATGATGAGGAACATCTGAAACAAATTATGGCGTCTGTAGCTCCGCTTGCTCCATTTGAGTGCTCAATACTCGCTGCACAATTAGGGTCCTATAATGCTCTGTAGCAGCGGCACCTAAAACTTCCCCATCGTCGCTATCTGCCTCATGATCATCATCATTACCTGCAAGGTTAGCGGCAAGAGCATATTCATCCTCAACATCACTAGCACTTACATAACCACCGTCGTCTGTCGCAATGTACGCTCGCTGACTTGGGCAATCTCTCATGAAGTGGCCCATCCCTTTACAACGGTGGCACACAATGCCTGTCATACGACCCGTGCAAGCAACCGATGAAGAGCTCTGTGTTGGTGCCTGCACACTAGTAGATTTGCTCGTCTCAGGTGCCCGTGACGGTGGTGGCGGTGCTGCTAAACACGCCCTACCCGCAGAGGGGGCAGCAGACCGAAAGACAGGAGGTGGGGTTGTGTTGGCTTGCCCCGGCGTCGATCTCGATGTAGATGTACTTCCAAAGTTGCTCTTGGTCCTTTGTTGTGTACCCTGCAATTCCTTTTCTGCCAAACAAGCAAGCTGGAACAACCTATTGATATCATTATAGTCCTTGTAATCAATTATGTTCTGAATTTCACGCCTTAAACCCCCATAAAAGCGAGCCATCTTATCCTCCTCATCCTCAACAACATTACAACGCAGCATGCCTATTTGTAGTTCTTGATAATATTCCTCACGCATCTATTACCTTGGTCTAAGCGCTGCAATTTCTTAAGCATATCACGCTTAAAAGCGGGAGGAACAAATTTAATACGATAGCTACCTTCAATCTATCCCATGTATCAGGTGTTAAGCCAGAATTAACGACTTGATTCCACCAAATGATAGCAAAATCTTTAAATTCACTAGTAGCTTGCCTGACTCTATGCACTTCAGGAACTAGATGGGCATTAATTTTTTGTTCAACTATCATCTCCCAATCTAGATAAATTTCAGCATCATAAATACCCGCAAAATATGGTATGGTAAATTTAACTTTAGCAAATGGGTCATCATTAGCACGAGCATTGTGGAGCTGAAAATTATTACCTCCCATACCGTGACGGTTGTGATGTAGGCGGTGTCGTTGACGTGCATCTTGGGCAGCAAGAGCAGCGCCGGCATTGCGGTTTTGTCTCTCATTATCATCTCCCTCCTCAAGATCTTGGCCTGCATCTTGATCATACTCGCGTCCATTGTTTGGTGGCCGATTTACCATTCTTTCAAGGCGTGTAGTGAGCGCTGTAATACTATCGTTGATGGAGCGCTGCAATGTAACCATCGTAGCTTGAAGCTTCCTATCGATGTCCTCATTAATGGTAGTGCGTTGTTCATCCAAGAGCGTCATGAGATCTCCCTTTACAACACATTCTTCCTCATCGACGCCCCACTGTCATGGTTAGTAGAAACAAAAGACAACGCAAAGGTATTATCCCTATCAACTACTAGGTGGTGGAAAGGTGGAATCACACACTCTCAAGCGTCTTACCACACTCTTACAAGTGTTCTTACCAATGTAGCAGGTGGTACAGCCAGTGGCTGGTTCGTGATACCGTGTCGAGCGTGGGTTCGATTGCAAGAGGGGACCTGTTCTGATCAAGAGTAGGTGGAGCTTGGCAGGCTTCAATATGGTAGCAAGGAATGACAATTATTCAATTCAGTATGCAAAGTTGAAAAGCAGTTCAAAGTACTAGTCACAAGTGCTGGTCCTAGTCTAAACCAAGCCTAGCTAGAGCAACTCACAAAAACGACTGGTCGCAACAACTGAAGGCTAGCACCAGAATTATCAACGCCAATGAGTAAATGGATGACTATGCCAAACTGAACAAAGAGGCAGCTCTATTTTTTTTCTCCTTCTTTTTCTTTCTTTCTTTTTTTTTCTTTCTCTTCTCTGTCTCTTTCTTCTCTGTCTCCCTTTTTTTTCTGTCCTTTTTCTTTCTTCTGCACTGTTTTTTTCCTTTCTTTTTTTTCCTTTCTTTACTTTCCTTTTTTTTAAAAGGCCAAGAAGCTGCTGGACGTCCTCTTCAAACCGAAAAGCAACAGAGCTGATTTCCCAATGGAGCTCTGGCGGAGACGGCTCCAATCTCGGCGCGACAGCGGCGGCGGAAGTGCCTCGTGAGGCGGCGCCGGCGGTTCCCAGCGGCGGCGGCGTAATAGCGTGCACGGCGACTTCGGCGGGCGGCGTCCACGCATAGCGGCAGACGGCGGTTTGGCGTCGCAGCGGCTTGGCGAAGCGGTTCGGGCGCGCGCAGCGGTGGCGGCGGCTACGGCGGCGACGGCGAAGGGACTAAGCGGCGCGGCATCGACGCCGGCGAAAGTGGTCTGGCGCGGCGGCACGATCGGTCGCGGGCCCCGGCGGCGGCTTGGTGGCGGCCGCGTCGTCGTCGGGTCGGCGGCGGGGGGAGCGCTTCACGCGAGGCGCGATGGCGAATCCAAAGACGGCGCCGAGGGATTTGGTGACAGCAGCGAAGTTCGATCCCAGGCAACGTCGACCGGATGGCAGCGGCGGCGGCGGCCTGACGGCACGATGGAGTCGGCGGCGGTGGTGGCTCGTCCTGACGCGACTTCGGATCGGCGCCAAACAAATCTGTGACTTCGCTCATGACTTTGGTCTACTGTGTTGGACTTGTTCATTGGAGAAACCAAGCGCACGGCTGTCTCCTTGACCGATGTCCACGCGTGAGGGCGGCGGCGGGAACAATATGCTAATATTCTTTTTGTATCTCAAGCCTAAATGCCCTGATAGACAGCGCACCTTCTTCTTTTTTTTCTTTTTTTCGAAGAACAGACTAGACGATCGACAAGAAACCCTAAAACGAGACCAATCTAGATAGGAAACTAGCACAAAGACTCGACAATGCAACGATAATCAACAACACAAACTAAAAGAAAAAAATTGCAAAGGCACAAATTGGCTTGGACGATGAACTAAACCTAATTTTTGTGGGGCTAATTTTTCTAGGGTTTTAGGACGATGACATAAACTAATCAAAAAGGGGAAAATTGTGATTACCTAATGGGCAACCTTTGCTCTGATACCAACTGATGTGACGGTGGCCCGATCTTCCGAAAGGTACTGATAAATCGATTGTGGAGAACTCGACGTTGATGATCCAAAGGCTCGACCAAAACAGATCGAACCCCTCGCAATCACTACACCACTGCTCCGTTGGTTATCAACCGCGTTTAACGCGTTGACCTCGCTAAGAAGGCTATCTCCCGCAGTTTAATCGAGAACACAAGCAAGAGAGTAGAAGATGCAATCTTTAATTATATTACGAATAAATCTTTAAGCTCATAAAGTTAGGGTTTCTCAACCGAACAAGCGGCGAAACTGCTATGCAGAATAATCCTTAAGAAAAACCCAATGAAAAGAACTAGCGGGGTGGTACTAAAGGTCGTGGGTGACTGTTTATGTGAACAGTAACCACGCCCCGGGTGGGCCGTCGGCAGATGGGCCAAGTTCAGTATGATTACAAAGCCCAGTTTGGCCCAAACAAGTGATATGGAGCCTTCTTTTGATGATTGCGATCAGTTCAGAAGGAATTTGGAGGTGAGGCCAGATCCATTGGAAAGAGGACGAAATCAGCTTTCCATCAAGTACTCGTGGACCTCCAACAGACGCCGTATGTGAAAGTTATGGGCGTTTGAAGTCAGTCTTTGTCAGCTGATTCCGAACTGATCGACCAAAATGTATCCAAATTTTGAACTCTGATTGGCACATGCAAGAGCACCATGGCATGTAAACATAGTACCATGGCATGTAGACGTAGCACCATGGCATGTAGACGTAGCGCGATCCAATTGGGTAATATGGTGTTGCAAGAGGCCGAAAGTCCTATTGGAGAGGATGTTGTTGAAGTAGAGGATGCAATGCGGCAGGTCAAGTAGTGGTTGCATCCTTAGGGTCGGTGTCCTCATCAGTAATTTTTGCAAACTAGGTTCAACATGATCAAAGGTCTATAACTTGCCTTCGATGTAGAGCTGAGGTTCTTCGGTAGAGGTCGTCGGGTCCAAGAACTCTTCGGAGAAGCCAGAATCTACACGTGCGAAAATAGCCAAATAAATACAATGAATTCGAATAAAAACCAAATCTATCAAATAAGAACCAAAAGAGAAACACTGAAACAGAAATGGACTCTCGGGGTCCACAGAAGGTCCAAAGGAGGAGGTCCTGAGGAGGAGGTCCACAGGAGGTCGAAAGGAGGATACAACTACCCACGTGGTCGTACAAGGATACAACTACGCAACGTGGTTGTAAAGAGATACAACCACGCAACGTGGTTGTAAAGAGATACAACCACGCAACGTGGTCGTGAGAGAAAAAAAGAGAACAAGGCACGGAGGAACTCATCTAGACACACACACACACACACACACACACATAGAGAGAGAGAGAGAAGATGGGAGGAGGACGGCTGATGAGGACATCCCAATTGGACCGATTACACGAGCACGAGCTAAATTAATTAATCATCAGGTGAACTCGCTCCTAATTAATTTTAATCTTGATTCTAATGAATATATGTTACTGCCTAATAGTCTCATATTGTGTGTGTGCAGTTTTATACGTATAGAAGCATGGGAGACTGTACCAGGCCAAAGGAGCAAAGATGCTGCTGCCAATGCAAACCTGTGTTTGATGACGTATACAAATATCAAGTGCAAATATTAGGATGGGGCCCACCGACCTGCAATCGACCTGCAAATTTCTCTATTAGCAAATGTGTGTAGGTCTGCATGCAAGCATTGTGAGAGGAGGACAAAAGGTGCATGCATGCATATGTGTGTATGTGAAGCCACGTGAGGAGTAAAGCATGCATCATACATGTGTGTGTGCATAAGGACACTTAATGCATGCATGCATGTGTGTGTGCGTGAGGAGCTTTGGTCCAGAAGTCAATCCAAGGCTGCATCATCTTTTTTTATTGCGTAGGAAGCTAAGGCTGCACCGAATCATTGGACCGAGCCCAGTCTGGCCGAGAGCCAATTGGTGATTTCGGCCATGTAATCAATTAGGACTTCGAGTCCGTTTTTGTTTTCATTTTTTGGACTGCTTTTAGGCACCGGCTATTAATACGGTAGCTGCACCGCCAGCAAGAAAGGGACGGATATTTTCAGATTTTCAATATACTCTTGATTCTAGGGTTTGAGCAATATTACCTCTATTAAAATAGGGAGTTTCAATCTGTTATGCCGTTCCGTCGTTCTTGTGAATCCTTGTGTTTTGCAGGAGCAGCGACACGTCTACTTTGTGTGATCAGGTAGACGGGATCACGAGCGTGTGGTTGGATGAATTCTTTTGTCGCAGGTTGCTGTTTTAATAGTGGTTGGCGCCATCGGTTCGTCAGGTTGTACGGATCCAAAGTTATCATCGATCCTACGTCGTGAAGATCGGGCATTCCCCGCATCAACGGCGAACGGCGCGAGTGCTCCGGTGAATTCTGCGGTGGCGAGGAGGTCGAAGACACGCAAGCTCCCGCGGCTCCTTTGTGACGAGGAGGCTTTAGCGGACTCCTTGGCGAAACTTCAAGCACGTTGAAAATAAGGTGAGAGCAAGGGAGAGCTGGGTGAGGAAAATGTGATGATAGAGGGCTGCTCAGGCTTTTATAGCCAGGGGAGGCGAAAAGAGCTACTGAGAAACTCAGAAGCACACGAGGTCAAGGGTAGGTGAAGGAGGAGATAGGAGCAGGTCTGGGAGGAGACAAGAAGGAGAAACGGGTACTGCAAACAATAGCAGCATTTAATGCGACACAACAGCATTTAATGCGCCAGAACCTTTTGCGTCAGAAGTGATGCGACGAGAGGAAAAAGAAGATGAGCAAGACTGGTAGGTAGGGCCGGTCAAAGCTAGAGAGGGGTGGTCAAACCAAAGAGGAGGTCGTGACCAAAGGGGGAGGTCGTGACCAAAGGGGTGGTCTTTGCAAAAAGACCGAGAGGGTGGTCGTGACCCAAGGGGAGGTCGTGACCCAAGGGGTGGTCTTTGTAAAAATACGAAGAGGGTGGTCTTTGCAAAAAGACCAAGGAGTGGTCGCGGCCCAAAGGGTGGTCGCGGCACAAGGGGTGGTCACGACCCAAAGAGTGGTCGCGGCCCAAAAGGGTAGTCTTTGCAAAAAGACCAAGAGGGTGGTCTAAACCAAAAGGGAGGTCCAACGAGAAGGAGGTCCAAACAAGAGGTGCGGGGCGAAGAGAAGCGCGGCGAAGCGGGGCCATCCGATTTTGATCGGGCGGTTCAAAAAGGATTGGACGTTCGGACCAGTTGAACGCGCCAACAAGATCGGGTCGTCCAACACAGATCGGACGGTTCAAAACGAAGTGGACGTTTGGACTAGCCGAACGTGCCAACAGGATCGGGTCGTCCAACACCGATCGGACGGTCCGCGACGAAGGAGGCGCGGAGCTGAGCCGCGCGGGGAGAATGGAACAAACAGAGAAGGGGAAAACAACACCGGAGAACTCCAACAAACTCAAAGCAACCAAACTCAAATTAATTGAAGTTTGATTTAGTCATTTTAAACACTTTAAACTCGGAAACCTCATGTTAAGCTTTAGAATTTCAACAAAACCAAATGGTTATTTTTATTTTGAAAATCTCAAAAACTCGGAAAAACTTGGGACGTTACAACCGACCTCGACCTCGGCTACCTCACCACCCACATCGGCAATGTCGATCGAGGTAAGGCAGATCTATTGGTTTGTGCTGTTCGTATTCATGTGAACCGAGTTTTAATGTGGGCTACCTAGCTAGCTTGTCGGTTGATGGTCGGTTTGGACACCCTTGGCCTTCTTTGTCTTGTCAGATTGCCCTCTCGTGGATCGCTTGGCTAGATGGATGGATGGATGGATGGATCTGGAGGTGGGGAATGGGGTTGTGTTCGGGTGTGGCTGCTGGTATGTTCCTAAAGATATTTTTTGTTTTTGATACGTGTGATGTAGGGTGTGCTACTGAAAAAATATATTGATGCAACCTTAAGAAGTGGCAATCTGAGGGAGGCAATTTGGTTGCCTCTTGGAGAGGATCTTAACAAATGGATGTCTGTTAATAGTAAGTCTGATCACCATCTATTCTTAGGATAAATAACACCATGTCAGTGTTTCATGGATATAGGTGAGTTTCTACAGGTTGCTGCTCTTATCTGCTTGACATGAAAACCACAAATGTTACTAGCTAGTTATGTTCACTGATGAGATATGAAATAAATCTCCAGGGATAATAGGATGAACTGTATATGAATAATTTTGGAATGAAAGCTTATGAATCTATGGAATCAAAATCCTTGCACATAGTTTGCACATGAACTTCTACATGGATAGAGGTGAGTTTCTACAGGTTGCTGCTCTTATCTGCTTTATAGATAGAGAGTTAACCATTAAGAAAACTCTTTTTTAATTACATCCTAACATGATATCGTCAACTTACCATATATTGTTGTCTTATTACCATTCATGTTCTTTTTACAGAAGTTCGTGGTCTCATTATTTAGTACGAAGAAATTTGCCGCTTGGTATTAAAATACTTGAGCGAGATGTGATTGTAATTGTCTAAGTCTTAATTATTTGTTTCAACATATTTTATATGTTTCACTAGACTTGTATTCAAGTATTATTCATAAACCACTCATATTCCAATTTCTTACAGCCATGCACTAACATGTTTTTTTTTCCTCTTTTGATAACCTAGATTATCAATCCTTGTGAGAGTTTTCCAAACAATGGCCGCCTCCTCCCCAAGCCCGCCTCCCCTCTTCTCTATTCTTGATCTCTTCTCTACAAAATCTCTAAGCAAAGGGCGCTTGCCTTTTAAAATCAAGCTATATTATATATACATATATATATATATATATACGTATATATATATATATATATATATATATATATATATATATATATATATATATATATATATATATATATATATATATATATATATATATATATATATATATATATGTATGTATGTATACGTATATATATATATGTATATATATATATATATATATATATATATATATATATATATATATATATGTATGTATATATGTATATATATATATATATGTATGTATGTATACGTATATATATATATATATGTATGTATATACGTATATATATATATATATATATATATATATATATATATATATATGTATGTATATACATATATGTATATGTATATATATATGTATATACATATATGTATATCCATATATGTATATATAATAGTTCGTAGCCTTTGTTAGCTAACTCAAGGCCTGCAACTAGCTAGCTCACTCCTTGGGCGTTCATCATAAACGTGCAGGTGAACCACGACCTACTTCATCGAACCTGACACCTTTGGAGTGTACGATTTGCTACATGCATTGCTACACACACACACCGGAGTGTACGATTTGCTTCATGCCAATCCTCCATGCCGTAGCAATGCATGTAGCAAATCGTACACTCCAAAGGTGTCGTTCGATGAAGTAGGCCGTGGTTCACCTCGCACGCTTAGGATAAATACCAAGAAGCGAAGCAAGCTAGCTGAATTTAGGCATCGAGTTAGCTAATATATATATATATATATATATATATATATATATATATATATATATATATATATATATATATATATATATATATATGAAAATGGCTTAGTACTACTAGGAGTACATACTCCCATGTCCATCTGCCGTCCGATCATTAGATATGCATTAGCTTTTAACGGATCCTTCATGAGACACAATTGGGTCTTTCTCTACCCCGATCGCATATTCCAAACAAACCCCTAAATCTCCGCTGCCTCCGGTTCAACGAAATCAGATCCAAAATTTATAGCGCGATGGTCCATTCGACACCGGTGATTGATGATTTCCCTTTCCGTGATTCCTCGTCGTCCACCTCGTGAAGCGCCCGCACGACGAGGTGATTTAAACGGAGAAGATAGACACGCAGAAAGGAGAGGAGGCGTGGTCTTCTTTGCTACTCTGGGCGCCATCTTTGACCCAACCGCCTAAGGCCTCAAGATGGCCTCGGGAGAAAAGCTGCCATGGCGGAGATGATCTCTGCGGCGGCGGGTGGTTCGAGGCGTGCCCTCGCTGCGGTGGAACCTGCAGCTGCTCTCATCCGACAAGGTCTGCGTGTGTTTAATTTTTTAAGTTTTGGATACATCACTTAGCGCATAGCAAACACTTCTGAATTCTTTGTGTGCCGTTTGTTTGAAAACCCTCAATTTGGTTTCTTAATTTCATCAGAAAAATGTCCAGATAGGGACGGAGATATGTGGCATGAGTGAAGAAATTCATTTTAAAAATTGATTAGAACTCAAATACTCAATTGATGTTATGTTTCACCGCGAGGATTATTATTATTATTTTTGACAAAAAGCCTGAATAGGCTGATTCTAGATTGTCATGCAATTAGTAGTCGGTTATGATCTTGCCTTTGAGTTAATTGACATGTCCTTTGTCCCTTAATCTCAGTTTGAACTTGCAAAGATCTTTGTTGGACAAAGGGCGATGCACCTATTTGAACACCGGCTTTGAACCGGTGTTGATGATGACAAGAAAAGGAGCTTTTTTGAGCGGGTTTGTCTTCCCATATTAACAATTAAATGTTTGTCTTTGCATGAATAAGAAGTTAAGAACGACCATCACTCATTAAACTAACTTGGGCAAGCGATTGAGTACATAATAAGCATTACATTGCAAATGACATTCCGATCCGTAATGGCATACTTCATTTGTTATGTTGCGAAAGGTTGAATTCACATTAATTTCTATTGACTTTAGTTTTCCTTGGACAATATTTCCCTAGACTTGTGTTCGAAATTTCTCTAAATTACAATAATCCAAATCAATTATGCGAGAACAGTGCATAGTATTTTGTTTCTCCATTGTACTAACACTTTCTTTGTCCGGTGTTCGGCTTAATTCAAGCTACCCTCTTGATGCATCACCTTACATCCAAAATGCAAGAAAGCTTTTGGCGATTCAAAGGTGGCAAAAATCCATATGATGGCTTCACACCTACGTAAGTCAATGATTATTGAATTGATCAGTTTAATCT
Source organism: Phyllostachys edulis (assembly GCA_036346405.1). NCBI lineage: Eukaryota > Viridiplantae > Streptophyta > Magnoliopsida > Poales > Poaceae > Phyllostachys > Phyllostachys edulis. The sequence continues at coordinate 46,264,161 of CM070565.1, forward strand.
CTTTAGGAGTATAATTTAGACTGAATGATAATATGTGTACTGTACCTTTTATCAGTTATACTGGTTTTATCAAACACATGCTTCTTTGATACTTCGTAGTATATAATATTTAAGGCTTTGTAAACTTTACTGGTTAATTAGTTACTTATCAGATAAATTATGTTTAACCTGCACCCATATGGTACCAGGATAGCGGCCAAATTGCCACTATCTTTTAATTGTGCCTTACGCACAACCCTTGAAGCTTGGGGCAGTGCTAATGATTGTCTTGTATTATTTTTTGATAGCTTATTTGTCAATTAGCAAAATGTGGTATGATTAATTAAATAGTGATTAATGATATTATCTTTTCTTGCAGATCGTGCATGAGATGATCCAAGAAATAGTTGTAGCAGCGACGTGCTTGGACTAGAAATGCCAGTATGTATGCATCTACGTCAATTTTCGTTTGGCTATACAGATATACTCCTATCTATGTTTGATAAATGTGCCCTCCATACAGATACTTCCAATGTCAGGTTCATTTACTAAATAGACTCACTGGCAGTGGAGCCATATGTTGCTTCAATTTCATCGGCAGATAGGAAGAAGTGGCCACCGGAATTGCTCCCTTCCACCGTTCTTCGTAATGCACCGTCGTCACTAAAATGGAGTATATATTTCCATACCAAAAATGGAGTATATATATACATCCATAAAAGAAGTGAAATCTGAGACTATTTGTGTATTGTTAATTAGTAAATCACCGTGGATGGAGTATATACCTTGTTCTTAGTAGGTTTGAAAGGAGTCTTTGTTTCAAACATTATTTTTATCACGTACTCAATGAAATACTCCAATTTGACTATATACTACTAGCTTCTTGTATGATTGACAATGTACTTCCTTTCGAGATGATATACTATTAGCTAGTTTCTCGAGGGACAAAAAAAATTTTAGAAAAGGAGCCAACACTATACTCCCTGTTCAAATGATATGCTACCCTCCTTTAATTGATATACTTTTTTTTAAAAAAATGATATACTACCTTCTTGTCTAACGAAATACTCCTTTTTCAAATGAAATACTTCTTTTTCAAATGATATACTCCCTTTTTTTAAAATGATATACTACCTTCTTGTCTAACGAAATACTCCCTTTTCAAATGAACTACAAAAAAATACACATGGTATCAAAGAACTAGCTAAAGTATGAAGAATCACACATACAGTGGTGAACTACTTTTCTAAAGTTCAATTGAAATAAAGGTAGTAGAATTTTTTTGAGAAAAAATAAAGGTAGTACATGGTAGTATGTAGTATCTTGCACCGTGTAGGTTGCATCAAAGCTAGGAGGTACAAAATCAAAATTTGAAATATTCCGCATACCCCCGTCTCTCGACCCTTGACCACGTGATCCAATTTGCCGCGAAATCTCGAAGTAGGAAATTAAACTAATCCATAATTAGTGGGTTTGCTACGGTGTTATTTGCATCCGCATACCGATCGAGAAAGTAGGACACATCTCCGAGTTGATGAGCGGTGGGGAGGTATGGGAGTACATACTCTGAGAGTACAAGCGTCGTCCTATATATATATATATATATATATATATATATATATATATATATATATATATATATATATATATATATATATATATATATATATATATACACACACACACACACACACACACACACACACACACACGAAGTCGGCTTTTTAAAGGCAAAACAAACCCTTTGCTTGGAGATTTTGTAGAGAAAAGGCTATCACAGACAGTTTTATCTATAAACCGTCTGTGATACATAAGCTACCATAGACTGTTTTATCTATAAACCGTCTATGATAGTCAGCTATCACAGACGGTTTTATCTATAAACCGTTTGTAATAGTCAGCTATCATAGATGGTTCTGAGTTAATAACCGTCTGTGATAGTATACATCACAAACGGTTAGAAAACCGTCTGTGATAACCTCATGTCATCACTGACCCACTGACTCAGACGGCTCATGAAACCGTCTGTGATGGCATTTTTGAACCGTCTGTGAAGACATTTTCTGTAGTAGTGGGTTTGGGTTCAATTTGGATCTACCACATGGATTGCTGACAGGGACATGACTAGGATGCCATATGGATGACACACAAGCACAGAGGCTTAGGTGGCTGCTGACTAGGCGATGAGGTGATGTTGAGAAAGAGAAGCACAAATAGCAAAGGATAGAGATGACCGGCGACAATGATGGCAATGGCGAGGGCAATTGACGGCGAGGAAGGAGCAACCGAGTGCAAAAATGGAATGCTGAAGAGGAGGCGAAGCTACTAGAGGTGGCAGCTCAGCAATGCTGACAAGGTCCATTGGCGGCAAGGACTTGGGCGGCGGGGTTGGTTCGACCGGCGGCGACATATCGATGGCAAGGAAACCAAGAGGAGGTAGGGGATCAGATGAGGAGGACAAAATACACAGGATGACGCACAAAGAAGGGCACAAGGCTCACCGGGGATGCAGATCGACAAGTGGGCGGCGCGACTGGATTTGGGGTGAAGTGGCGACGGCTGTTCGGTGCACTTCGGCCGAAGATGATGAGAGCCCTTCGAATAACGTGGTGAGACGAGTCTGTCGGTGAAGACGATGCAGCCTGAGATGGACTGACGGCGATGAACATCGGTGAAGAAAAGCTTCGGTGGCCGGCTCGGGTCTTGGACAAATTGCAGCGCAAGGAGATCTTAGGGTTTCAGTGGAGATGGATGATGTGCACAATACGACGCGAAGGGCCCCTTAAATAGTGCTGGCATGGGGGAGATTGAGACAGGACCGGCGACGCTGATTAGTTTGGCTCAGACACGGGCGCTGGAGTCCCTGGGGAAGACGACGGGGGCGTGGCAAAGCAGCGGGACCACCTGGTGGTGAAATAAGAGAAAAGGGTATGTTGGGCTTAGCGCACAGCTCAGCCACAAGATGAAATGGGCTAGCGCATGGCTGGTATGGTTGTAGCTTGGATCAAGCAAAACGAAAAAAGGGCCAAGGTGGCTGGGCTTCGGCGGTGGACTCGTGTGCAGAGGAAAAGGGGAGTGCGGGCCAGCCAAGGAAAAGAAAAAATGGCTAGCTCGGCTGGCTTGTTTCACGCGCACAACGAGAAACAGAGCAAGCGGCAGAGGCCAAGGAAAAGGAATGTGGGCCAAGAGAAAAGAAATGAGCCCAAGAGGGAAAAGAGATTCGGCTGAAGGAAAATCCGGAATTGAATGGATTTTCTAAATTTAGAAATTGAGATAATTAAAACTGAGCTCAAATAAATTCCAAAAAGTCCCAAAAATTCCAAAAAATTCTCTGGAACACCAGGAACTCAAATAAAACAAAATTTAATTTAATTCAAGTTTAGATTATTCACATTAAATCTTTTTTATTTATGAAAATTCAAATTAAGCTTTGACTTTAGCAGAAAAATTCAAATGGTTATTTTTATTTTTAAAGCTTCAAAAACAGACCAAATTTTAGGATGTTACAAACTTACCCCCCCCCCTTAAAGGGAATCTCGTCCCCGAGATTCGAGCTGACTAAAGAATATGTTCAAACCTTACTCACTCTTCCAAAAGATTTCTCTTACAAGTGAGACAAAGTGCAACTAACACAAGTCTAACTTAAAGACTTACCAGAAGCGACATTCTGAACTGGTTGAACTTCTTGTGCAGTGATGTGATTCAATTGTCCTCTTGTTGAAGTTGATGGAGTCTGGTAGCTTGACTTGGAGTCTGAGGCAGTTCTCTTCCTGCTCTTTGCTGGTGTAGCTCCCAAATGGAAAGGAAATGGTGTCGAGGCTTTGTTCCATGGGCAACTATGAGCATAATGACCTTTCTCGAGGCACGTAAAGCAAACAACTTCAGAGAGTGTACTATCTGTTGGTGAAGCTTGCTGCTGTGGGCAATTGCTGGCTTAATGACCCATCTCACGACAGTTGAAACAGGTGATTCCTATGGCACGAGAGAAGTTCTTCTCCGACGGCCCATCATGGATGTGTTTGGGGTTAAAAAGCTAGCTGGATAGTTTGCGGCTGTTTCTTGAGGCATTGATAAGCCTAAACTTTTGTATTCTTGCAACTGTGACGTGTACCTTCTATTATTTTTACCACCTGCTGCTAGTGTTATTGTCACGATTAAAATTGCCTCTGGAATACTGTCCGGGGTGACTGCTACGCTTCTTTGTGAGCATTTATTGGCAAAATGTCCCATATTATGACAACTGAAGCATTGTATTCCTTCCTTTGATGTATTATTCTTTCGAGGTTGGCCACCATTGTTGTCGTTGAAAAACAGCACCAGTAGATGTAGTACTGATCCTGGGGTCACGAGTGGGATTGTTATTGGCGCTTGATTGATCTGGTTCATCGTATTGTTCATATTTTGCATCATTGCACTCATGAATTGAGTCTGAGCTGCTAGAAGTTGTGCCATGCTTGGATCTATGGCTCCAAGGGCTGGTGACTGGCCGCTCGTATTTACATTGGTGTTGGTATCCTTTAGCTGAGTATGGCTCAATGTGTTGCGAATGTCAACCATCTGTGATGATTCTTCACAGGTTTAGTAGGTAAGATAGAAAAGCAATTTAGACGAGAGGGAATAGCACAATAGATGAGATAGAACATGATAGAGTAGATAGAGACAACTTAATTAGGGGAAATAGATTATACCCAAAGGCCAAAGGCAAAAAAGACATAGCTGGAATGCTACGAAAGAACAATTAAACTCCTCAAATTAAAGCCTTAGTGTGACTACAACATAATGCTTGACAGCAGAACTGCAGCTCTCACTAACACACAATCCAAATAAAGACCTATTGCAACAACGATCTAAAACGCTACTAAAGACTCTAATAGGACGGCTTCTAATATGAACTAGAGAACGAAGACTCTACCAAAACAACTAGAAAGAAGCGACGAAGATACTTCTGACGATTGCCGGTGATTTGACTTCTTTCTTTCGGACTAGAGAAATTAATGAGGCGAGAAAGTCAATTTAAGATTATAAAACAAAATTTAGCAAAGATAAGAAACAAGATTTCTAGAACAAGATGAGAAAAGAATAGACTAGGATAAGAATAGAATAGACTGAGGTGAGAAGAGAATAGAGTAGATGAGAAAAGAACAACTACACAAGTCAAATTAAGTTGATTTGATTTAGAAAATAAGTTTTGAAGCTTTTGGCTAAGACGACCATGCTAACTAAGGTTGCGTTTTACAGACGATATGACTCTGATACCATCTCTGTTGGAACCCAAAAACACGATTCAGGAACCCTCTGTGTATTCTGAACTAATCCTAGATCAGTAGCTAGCTCACACAGGAAACAGTGATGAAATACCATCCATTTCTCCGATTTAACTAAAAGATCTCAAAGTGACAAATAGTAATAATAACTGGACCTTATGGTCAATGTTTACTTAACTTGCCACGCAGGGCTGAAGAAACAAATAAACTCTTGCAGTGAAATGAAAATCTTGAACAGGCCAATCAACATGCCCACAGGCAATCGAGTGGAGAACGCATCCTAATCCGCAAAACCTTCATGGAACTCTTGGGCAAAGAACTCTTGAGCAGCTTGATATTCTTCAACTGATCAATAACGGTGTAAGGTTGTGAGTACATAAAGCAATCAGCAAGTCGTAGGGAAATATATGCAAATAGTATTCATGCAAGGCTTGACAAAGGTTAGCTGTATGGTTCTTTTGTAGAAAGCAGTATTGACAATAAATACAATACATAGATTGAAATGCGTAGTTGAAAACAATAATAAATAAATAAATAATTGCTTTAAAACAACCAGTGAACTACCCATTCACTTCCCAACCAAACCAATGATAAGTGAATCCCCAATTCACCATTCGACACAAACCACCAAGTGAATTACCCATTCACCAAACGAACATTATATTCATCAAGTGAACTTTCCATTCACACTCTGACACATTTTATAAGAAACTCTACCTCTCGTGTGAAATCCCCGGACACGTTCATAACCGCGGACACGGCTATTCGAATAGTTGGGCTTGGCGCACGGCACGACCACAAGATGAAATGGGCTGGCGCACGGCCGATGCGTTTGCAGCTTGGATCAAGCAAAACGGAAAAAGGGCCAAGGTGACTAGGCTTCGGCAGTGGACTGGTGCGTAGAAGAAAAGGGGAGTGCGGGCCAGCCAAGGAAAAGAAAAAATGGCTAGCTCAGCTGGCTTGTTTCATGCGCACAAAGAGAAACGGAGCAAGCGACAGCGGCCAAGGAAAAGGAATGTGAGCTAAGAGAAAAGAAATGAGTCCAAGAGGGAAAAGAGATTCGGCCGAAGGAAAATCCGGAATTGAATGGATTTTTCAAATTTAGAAAATGAGATAATTAAAACTGAGCTCAGATAAATAGCAAATAAATTCCAAAAAGCCCCAAAAAATTCCAGAAAATTCTCTAGAACACCAGGAACTCTAATAAAACAACTTCTAATTGAATTGAAGTTTAGATTATACACATTAAATCTTTTTGATTTATGAAAATTCAAATTAAGCTTTGACTTTAACAGAAAAATTCAAATGGTTATTTTAATTTTTAAAGCTTCAAAAACAGACCAAATTTTGGGATGTTACACCGATTCACCACTGGTCATGTCGAGCCATGACACTGAAACACGTATGTCACGTCCCCTGCTTCCTCGGTGAGTTTTTCCAAAAGTCGATCGCATTATCTCGTGTCCCTCATCGAGATCTACTTTTCCCATATTTTAGTTTCGAGTTTCATCCATCGTGCACCGAGAATCGAGTGTTCTCTCTCCTCTTGGCCGTCTCCCTTCTCCGGCCAAATACTCCGTAATCGTTGATCCCCCTGCCTTCATCTCCACCACCGTTGGGTTCGCGTCGCCGCGTTCTACATTGTGCTCTCCTCCCTTTTCGTAGAGCATCGCCAGAAGTGTTGCGCACCCATGAGGCCGCCGCCTCTGCCGTGTTTCGCCTTGCCATCGGCGCATGGTGCCATTTTTCACTGTTTTGACCACGTCATCATCTCCACCTCGTCGTTGCTATTCCGTTTTGCCCATTTGCCGGAGTTGGTTCGCTTTCGTTTGTCGTCGTCTCCGCGCTCCATGAACTGGCTGACACTCCTCTGTGGCTTTTCTGTTGATGCTGCTTCTCTGTTCCTTTGTCTAGAACGTGGTTTCCTTCTCGGGTTGCTCTGTTAGTTACTTGTTAACTCTTTATATCCTCTCTGTTGAGTGGTGGACCCATATGTCATTCACACAAACCAAGTCAATTATCCAACTTTCCTCTCACTTACATGTAGACCCCACATGTCATTCACCAAATTAAAACCCTAATTATTTCTCTCTTACATGTGGGTCCCGTATGTCAGTCAATCATTGGTCAAACTCTAGTTCATGAGATTAGTCCACCGTAGACTACTATCTCTCTGTGGACTTGGTCCATAGACCAGTGGCCTACATGTCAACCTCTAATCCTATTTTCTGAAATTAATTTAATTCTTAAAAAATCTTTTTATCTCAGTGGTCCCACATGTCACTCTCTCTTTTTATGGAATTATTTTAATTCTAGAAATCCATAAATACCAGTAGGTCCCACATATCACACACTTAGCCATTTTCTAATATTTCTGGAATAGAATATTATGAGAATATTCTGTAGACCCCACATGTCAATTTCTCTCTCCTTTTCCTTTTTGACATTTTCCTTTCCGATTGAACTTAGGCGACTTGTTCTTTCTCATCTGAACTCGATTGAACCCATTCAAGTTTCTAAATTCAATATATACCTTCTAGTACCATTAAATTTTAATTTAGAGTTTATTTGAGTTGTCTTTTTAAATTTTGTTTGTTTTGCGCTTGCTCTCTCATTAGACGTTGAAGTTTCGGAATCGTCCAAAGGAGCCGAAGGTCAAGGAAGTAGAAGATCGAAGATAAAATACGATCATCATTGCTATAGTAAGGCAAGTTGTACCTTTGACCATGTTGAACCCAGTTTTCCAAAATTACCTTGATTCAAATTGTTGCATTTTACTTTAAGATTTAAATGCTTTGGGATTATCTATTCACCCATTTGATTATATCCACCTTGCCTATTGTATCATCATGATCTTTTGTCACCCTAGCTTGGTTAATTATTAGTTGGTATTATCATAGCACCAACGTGGATTGGTTAGATACGAGTACTTTGCTTAGCAATGCAACGAGTCATTCATTGTCGTCTGAGTTGCAAATATAAATTTGACTAAGTGATTATGGAACTTTGTGTAAAACTATGTGCTATGTATCATTACTTGTTGATGGCATGTGTTGCACTTAACCAACAGGGAGAGAAAAGATTTAGACTAAGGCGAGTGGTGGAAACTGTGTGATATGGTGGAGCTTTGTGATTGGGAATGATAATCTTCGTGGCATAGTTAGAAATTGGAAGTCTCACCTTGGTCAATTAATGACTTAACTTTGTGCGTCATTGAACTGGGTCTTATCGTACAACCACATGTCTGGTATGGGACGGGCCTAAGTTCGTAAGTTACAGAATCTCGACATTGACTACTTAGGATGTAGGTTAGGAGCTCAGTGATGGGCGGAGGTGTGAACTACTATATAGGTCATATTTATGAGCGGTTCGCCGTCTTCAGGCCCAACGGTGTGTGTCATACCAAAGCACTGTGTTTGGGTTGGTATAACGGTAAAACACATCAGGAGTGTCAATTGTTGAGATGAAGTTTCTGAAAGGTTTTGTTGTGATCAGCTCTGATCCAGTTGATTGCATCGTATGGGTAAAGTGTACAACATCTGCAGAGTATTAAACAATCTATTCGAATAGCCGCGTCCGCGGTCATGGACATGCTCGGGGATTTCGCACGAGGGGTAGATTTTCATAAAATAATTGGGAAGGGACAGATGTGTGGATTAATTCATATGGCTGTGTGAAAGAAATTGATTAGGCTTTGTGTCCTTTGTGAAAATGATTGTTAAATTATTATTGTTTATTTGTTTTGAATTACGCTTTCAATCTATTATTGTATTCAATTGCAAATGTTGCTTTATTGCAAAATAACTACAGAAGCCATTTCCTTTGGAATAAACCAACATCTATAATTGCATTTTGTGGTACAACTTGTTGAGTACTCGAAGTACTCATTTTTACTGCAATCATTCAGATAAAGTGGAGAAATCGCCGGTCAGCAAGGTCTACTTCAAGGATCGTGAAGAACTAGGTCGCGCTACCCCAGCCGATTGCTTGTAATCATATGGATGGGTTTCACTGAAGTTATTAGTTACCTTCATTGCTGACTCAATTGAGCTATTAAGCATACGAGGCATTAATTGTAAGCTTTGACCGTAAGGTCGTTACTCTAATAATTATTGTTATTTGCCTATTTATTAGTCATTTTTGCATATGGAACTGATATTTCATCGATGTTACCACTGTGTGCACTAGCGTGATCTTGGACTAGTGCTGTATACACAAAGGGTCCAGAATTATATTTTTGGGTCCCGACAGCCACTGCCTGAGTTCGTCCCATCAATCGTGCCACCCTTCTTTCTTGCTATGGCAGGGTCGTCGACTACATCGAGGTCAATCGCAAGAGAACAAGAGAGAGAGAGAGGATTGGGTCGTAGAATCGTGGAAAAGAATCCCTGCCATTGCTGATGTGTCGCTGCCTCATCATCGGCTGTACGAAGGAAGGGGAGAGGGAGGAGGTTAGCAACGGCGCATATTAGGAGGGGAGGGGATCGGGATCTGGAGGAGAACACGATGACGAGGTTGCACACAAGAGAGAGGTGGGGTGACGGTTGCTACCAATGCCGTGGCCATACAGTTTTCAATGGGAGGAGATGGGAATGCATAGTGCAGTTTCTGCTCGACCAGGAAAGGCCAACCGTGCACACGGGAGAAATGACGATCATTCTGCTGCTGAGCATGGTGAGCCCTTTTTTTTAATTGGTTAAGATAATATAAATATTTGTCATACGGTTGGATAGAAGTACCCGGGCAAAGCCCAGCCCAAACCCAGGCTCAATCTAGGCCTAACCCAGGTGCATCGATCTGGTCCTAATGTAAGAAAAAAACTTTTAATTTTGCGAAACTTTGCAGCACTTATATGATTCAACTAACAAACCTTGTTCGGTGTTCGGAATCTGCATGATGTCTTTCTTCTTCTCTCTACCTTTCACTTCAATACTCTCTTGATGGATAGAGAATAAGAATGTGTATTTCTACATATGTGAGTATGTGTGTAGCCACTGTTTTCTTAGTGCTGAATGCAAACAAGAGCCTCAGTATTTGTATGCATGAATCCATGCTTCCAAAGGACATGTCTTTCCAACATGTCTCTTCACATAAATTAACTGAATGGCAGTTTGCCCTGTTTCACGTGATGGTGCATGCATGTAACTTATCCAGCAGCCTATCGGATAAAGCACTGCATGCATGGAACAACCGCCCATGCTGCACCATGCATGCAACTCATCTAGTAGTCAATAACTACTAGTATAAACACACATATATACATGTAACATTAATTTAGCAAAGGGAGAGAAGAGGGATTTAAAACCCTTGATTCCAGTTCTTAAATTTAGTAACCATCATACTAGAACTTTTAATACTAGAATCAATCTAATAAATTTACATAGGCCATAAAAGATTAAATTAATCTTACAATCTCCCACTTGGCCTATGTCATGGTTTAATAATTTACTAATAAATTTAAGTGTACACTATATAGTAAATTTATCAAGCCATTCCTTTCATTAATTTAAATTGAGAGGATCATGGCAGTCTCAAGCCTATATTGACAAGATTCCTTCCATGTATCACAAACAACTTAAATCAATATATATCTGTAATTAAGGAAACCATAATCCTATACTTTTATATTATTTCACTAAACAATAATGTATACACCATCATGTGAATAATAGAAGCACAAAATGCAATCTTTATTGAATTCAAAATGTCAGGATAAGCAACAACTATTCATACACATATATATACACATCAAGCTAACAAGGACTTATCTATGATACCCATTTGATTGACATGGCCACAAAAAATCTTGGGTGGCAGACCTTTGGTCAGTGGATCCGCTATCATTAATTGATACCTATGTCTTTGAATTGTCACCCTTGTTTTGCACTTCTTCTTTGTGAGACAAGAACTTCAAATCCATGTGTTTTGCACCCTTGAATACTTATCGTTCTTTGAGAAGAAAAAAACCGTGAGTTGTCACAATAAATTTTGAGGGCTTTGATATTGTGTCAATAAGGCTGAATTTTGAAACAAAATTTCACAGCCATAATGCTTGAATTGTGGCCTCAAAGCATGCCATAAATTCAGCCTCCATGGTGGAAGTAGCAATGACGGACTGCTTCGCACTTTTCCATGAAACTACTCCTCCAGCTAACAGAAATATATAGCCAAATGTAGATGTTCTTGAGTCAATACATCCGGCATAGTCCGAATCAGAATAGCCTAACACTTCAAGATGATTCGACCTTCTGTATGTGAGCATGAAATCTTTGGTGCCTTGTAAATACCGAAGAATTTTCTTTGCAGCTTTCCAATGATCCATACCAGGATTACTTTGATATCGGCCAAGCATTCCCACAGCAAAACTGATATCCGATCGAGTGCATGTTGAGGCATACATTAGACTCCCAACAACTGATGCGTATGGAATTGATTCCATCGCCTTTCATTCCATATCATTTTTGGGGACATTGTAATTCACTAAACTTATCCCCTTTCTGAATAGGAACCAATCCTGCAGAGCACTTGTCCATTCTAAATCTCTCCAAAACTTTATTAATATATCCTTGCTGACACAATCCTAATAGATCTTGCTTTCTGTCACGGAATATTTCTATCCCAATCACATAGGATGCCTCTCCCATATCTTTCATTTCGAAATTCTTAGAGAGATATTTCTTAACATCATATAACAAAGATTTATCGTTAGCAGCAAGAAGAATATCATCGACATATAAGACTAATATAATAAACTTGCTCCCACTGTTCTTCATGTATATACACCGATCAACAGTGTTTTCTACAAAACCGTAAGATGTAATGGTATTATTGAACTTAATATACCATTGTCGGGAAGCTTGTTTCAACCCATATATCGATTTCTTTAACTTACACACTAAATTCTCTTTTCCCGGAGTTATAAAACCTTCCGGTTGGTCCATATAAACTTCCTCATCTAAATCACCATTTAAAAAGGCAGTCTTTACATCCATTTGATGAAGCTCTAAATCAAAATATGCCACCATAGCTAAAATAATTCTTAAAGAATCCTTCTTAGAAACAGGAGAGAAGGTTTCTTTATAGTCAACACCATCTTTTTGAGTGTAACCTTCAGCGACAAGTCTGGATTTAAATCGTTCAATATTGCCTTTTGAGTCGCGTTTGGTCTTAAAGACCCATTTGCACCTAACTTGTTTTGCACTTTCAGGCAATTCGACCAATTCCCAAACTCTATTGTCATCCATTGATTTCATTTCTTCCTTCATTGCATTAAACTACTTTTTAGAATCATCACATTCCATAGCTTGCTTAAATGAGACTGGATCTTTATTAATACTCAAGTTGCATTCTTGTTCAACTGAGTAAACCACATAATCATCTGAAATGGCAGATCTTTTCTGTCAAGTTGACTTACGTAGTGTGGTTTCTCCTTGCTAAACTTCTTTATTTTTGAGTTGAATATTATTAGCCGGTTCTTGAAATGGAACAATATCAGGGGATATATTAGTTTCTAAAAGATCCTCCCGAATTTCTTTAATATCCACATTCTGTGGTTTATCACTCCCACTAAATTGACCATTTTCAATGAACCGAGCATTACCAGATTCTACTATTCTCGTACTATGGTTTGGACAATAAAATTTGTATCCTTTAGGCCTATCAGAATAGCCAATGAAATTACCACTAATGGTTCTTGCATCAAGCTTCTTTTCATGTGGATTGTATATCCTTACTTCTGCTGGGCAACCCCAAACATGAAGATGTCTTAAAGCGGGTTTCTTTTACGTCCACAACTCATAAGGAGTCTTAGGGCCGACTTACTAGGAACCTGTTAAGTAAATATGTTGCGATCTTTAATGAATGCATCCACAAGGATAAAGATCTGAGCGTAGCTTAGCATACTCTAACCATTTCCATAAGGGTGCGATTTAGTCTCTCGGCCACACCATTTTGTTGAGGTGTACGGCATTGTGTATTGCGCACAAATGCCTTTACTTTCAAGGTATTTTGCAAGCGGGCACTGGACCTTTGTCCATTTTCATTAAATTTTCCATAATATTCACCACCCCTATCGGATCTCACAGCTTTAACTTTCTTATCATGTTGCCTCTCTACCTCGATAATGAAAATCTCTAAGACATTTCTTGATTGAGATTTTTCATGCAACAAGTATATATAACAATATCGTGAGAAGTCATCAATAAAAGTGATAAAATACTTTTCTCCACTCCATGATGGAGTATCAAAAGGACCACATATATCAGTGTATATTAGCTGTAAAGGTTCACTGCTTCTTGTGGCTGGATATTTTGATATATGTGAGGTTTGTTTACCTTTGATACAATCCACACATACATCCTAATCATCAAAATCCAATTTAGGCAAAATTTCATTTTTAACTAGCCTCGTTACTCTTTCCTTGGATATGTGACCAAGTCTTTGATGCCATAAGAAAGCAGAATGTTCATTGTGCATAATACGTTTATTACCAATAATTTGTTCCACAGAAAACAGAGATCCAACAAACATAACATCAAGATTAAAACAGTACAAGTCTTCTATTAAAGCACCAGATCCATAACAGTACTTATTCTTACATAAATAAAACACACCATTTCCAATCTCAAACTTAAAACCTAATTTATCCAACATACTAACAGAAACTAGATTTCTAGCACATTGAGGAACATATAGACACTTTTCTAAATCCAAGTGGTAGCCTGTATCTAGGATTAAGCGATATGTCCTAATTCCTTCAATTTGTGCCTTCATTCTGTTCCCCATATACAAGAATCTTTCATTTCTGCTTATGGGTTGGATCGAAAGGAATCCCTGAGTAATATGTGAAACATGAGTAGTAGCACCAGAATCTAACCACCATGTATTATTTGGAACTTTCATAATATTAGATTCATGACATACAGAAATATAATACATACCTTTCTTTTCGAACCAAGCTTCCCTTTTCGGGCAATCTTTCTTGAAATGACCAGTCTTCTTGCAGAAATGGCACTCCAAGTCCTTGCAGATTTGGCCTTCTTTGATCTTTGTTGGCACCTTATCCTTCTTCTTACCCTTCCGTGGTTTACCCTTGTTGCTGCTAGCTCCATTATGATCCATGATATGAACAGAGTGTTCTTTCATTTTCTTTAACCTTCCTTCCTCTTGAATCAACATGGCCTTAATCCCTTGAAGATTCCATTTGTCTTTAATGGTGTTGTAATTCACCTGGAATTGGCTAAACTCAAGAGGAAGTGAGTTCATAATGAACTGCACTACAAAAGAATAACTCACATCCATTCCCATTGATTTTAACTTTGCTGCAAGGTTAGCCATGCTAGTTACACGATCATGAATGGGACATGACCAGTTAAACTTCTTGGTCGTGAGCTCACTCATAAGGCTTCCTACAATGGACTTATCTGCAATGTCTGATTGAGAGTACTCTTTGATCTTCAACATAAACTCCTTTGCATTTTTAGTCTTGGGCATTGATGGCTTGATATTTTCAGCAATCATCATTCGCATTAAGTTCAAGCTCAATCTATTAGACCTTTCCCAAGCTTCATACATAGATTTTTCTTCATCAGTACTTTTATCGATAAGTCTTTGCAGTCACGCCCGTAACAATTGCCATGTCCAAGTTCATAATACCTAGTTGGAACTGGATCTGTTCGGCCCATTCGGTATAGTTCAACCCATTGAACTTAACAAAGCCGCTGCTTTGAGCGTACAAGTTAATAGTGGCTGCAAACATTAAATATGCTCATTTGTTAATAAGCAAGAAGAAAAATGATTTGAACAGTAAACTTTAATTACATATTTAAGAACATCTTTGGATGATACTTAAACATGTCATTTATTCAATAATGATATGTATGTAATTTTATGGATGATTAAGCACACTCAAGAAAATAGAGATGTCATCTTTGGATGAACAAATATATCTCTCAAGCATGTCGTCATTCCCTTTTATTCAACTCAATTATTTGCAGTGGCCCACCTTTGGGAGACCTTCTAACATAATAATTTGTGATCCTGTGGATATCATGGGGATATGCTCATGATCTTAGGATGATGTTACAATTAGCAATGTCGTTATCGGTTTGTCGAAACAGTGTTTTCAGCAAGTGTCAGGACAATCGGTTGTACCGGCGTTTAAGTCGCGATACGACCGCAGTGCGGTAATACCGGCTTGTAGATGGCGGTCGTACCGCATCACGGTTGAACCGTTTGAGAAGCGGTATGGAATTTCTAGAGAGGATGTTTTTGGGGAGTTTTGGATTTCCTTGAGAAGCGACGGATCAGTAGTTATATGAGCGATGCGGCCGCGATGCGTAATCTTGGCTCTTACTTGGCCGGTTCTCTGGATTACATTTTGAAGTTCGGCCATTTTGGAGAAATGGTTTTGGGTTAGGTCAAGTTCATGGGTTTCATGGCATATATGTTGCATGATGCATGTTTTGACTAACGTGGGTCAAGTTGTGAAGATCTTGTTCCCAGAATCGATTTCTTTGTTTATTGTTGTGCAGGTTGCTTTGAGGTCAATGTCGGTCAACGGTGAGGATGATCGGGACTAAGCTTGGAGAGCTGAGGTCCAGAATGATTGGGGATGCCGGGTGAGGTCAATGGAGTCAAGCATGGCGCATAAGGGATAAAGGTGAGTGAACGGGCAGTTCGGTGCGACGGGTTGGATCAAGCGGCGGGGTCGGTGCAAGTGCCATGGTGGTTTCGATTGGGAGTCGGATGGAGAGACTTGCCGAGCATGATGAGATTTGGATCAACCTACACGTGAAGCACGGGAGGTGATTCTTGATTGGGACTCGGTCTTTGCAAAAGATCGAGAAGGGTATTTTGGTAATTTTACCAAATACCGCCTTGGTGACCTTTTGCCAACTCATGGCGCAAGATGGCGCAAGGTGAAGCGGATTAGGTCAAGAGATGAAGACGACACTTTAAAATGCGTGCATATGTGATTCGTTTGTGTGTGGGCCTTAACGGGAGCCCATTAGGGTTCAATCTTCTAGAAGGTCTAAGCCTCCACTATAAATAGAGGAGGGAGGTGGCTGCACCCCCTCAACCCTTTCATTACTTGTAAACCCTAGTTTTGCTTTTGTGCTTAGGAAAGGATAGTTGGAGGTTAGGGTTCTAGAGAGTTGGATTTGATTTCGTGCTCATGTATTGAGTCTTTGTCCTCCATGGTGGAGTGGCTGTAAACCAATACCATATCAAATCAATCCAAAGAAAGTTCTCTCAAAGATGAGTCTATTTGCCTTCTTTCTCTCTATTTGGTGATTTGGGGTCTTTCTTTGATCCGCGAGTTTTTGCTTGGTTTCTTGCCTTGATCTAATTTGCTGTGATATGTGGGAACCCATCTAGGGTCATCTTGATCATCAATCACCCACGAGCAAGTCTCTAGATTATATTTTAGTTTTGACTCGGTTTTTGGAGCAACCTTTGTTCGAACAGAAAAAGGTCAGAACTTTGGCAAGGATCTTCATGATCGTTGCATGGAATAGGTTCCTGACATCCTTAGGAAGGTGTGTTTCATGTTTCGTGAAGTTTGGAGTTACGGATCAAAAGTTATGTTGTTCGGTACAACTGGCAAGATCGTTCATCCCATACAACCTGCAGTCTTGTTCATCGAGGATGTTTTTTTGGTGTTTTTGGTCGTTTCTTTTGGGGGTTTGAAGGGGATTAAGCACAAGTCTTCCGCTACGCTTATATATATTGATCTTTATAGTTCTCATAGCTATTAGAGTCAATATCATGTTTGAATCCAATCAAAGCGATAAAAATAGATAGTGCTCCTATTCACCCCCCTCTAGTCGCCTTTTCGGTCCAACAAGTGGTATCAGAGCCCGGTTAGTTCAATCTTGATCTTAACCGGTCACTGAAATTGGTGATGGATAAGTACTCGACCAAGCCGCATGTCTTCGATGGGCTCGACTATGCCTATTGGAAGAATCGCATGCGAGTTTTCCTTGAGAGCGAAGGACAAGCTATATGGGAGGTTGTTCGAGCCCCGCTCATTTTGCCCGAAGTTGCTACGCCGGCTTTAGCAGCCCTCTTGGCTAACAACAATAAGGCAAAGAACATTCTATATGCTGGGCTTGGTAGGCAAGAGTACGATAGGATTTGCAACCTTGCGATCGCACATGAGATTTGGCACACTCTCAAAACTTACTATGAGGGATCGTCCCAGATCAAGCAAGTGCGCCAGACGGTCTACAAGCGAGAGTATAACAAATTCGAGATGCGTCCTGGTGAGAGCATCGATGACGTTTTTACTCGCTTTAACAAGGTGATCAATTAGATGAGAGCTGTTGACATTGAGTACTCTCAATCTGAGAATGCCACCCACCTCTTGGCTGCAATCAACACCAAGGAGTGGGAGATCAAGGCTACTGCCATTGGGGAGAACGTCGATCTCTCTACTCTCACTTTGGAGCAGCTTTATAGCAAGCTCAAAACTCATGAGATCAAGAGAGGTAGCCTTCCTAAGAAGGATAACATGGCTTTGGTGGCTGATCCTCTCAAAGGGACTCCTGATGGTTCTTCTGAGTCTTCTTCTGGTTTTTCTCTTGCGTGTTTATCTGCTGTTCAAGGAGAAGAGTTTGAGAGTCTTTCTAAAGTTGATTTAGCTCTTTTAATCAAGAAAGTTACACGGGCATATAACAATGTTAGAAACAAGAAAAGAGGTGGCCCTGTGACGTGCTATGAGTGTGGAGAGCTTTATCACATTCGGGCGAATTGCCCCAAGCTAAAAGGTAAGAGCAACCACAAGGAGAAAAAGCCAGCTTGGAAGAAGCCTCAAGGGAATAAGCCCAAGTACAATGCCGCCAAGCTCATGAAGGCCGCTCACCGGGTCCTTGCCGCTTTTGGAGAGTAATCCATGAGCGATGTGGACTCCGGGAGCGAGGAGGACAAGGAGGAGGAGCTCCCTCAAGACAAGAAAGGGAAGGCCAAGGACTTCACCGGCATTTGCTTCATGGCCGGCATCGTCGACATCAATGACAACGATGAGGTACCTCCCTCCTATGATGTTCTTTCTACTAGATGCGATGACATGTTTGAGCAACTCATGAGTCAGGATAAGGCCTTAGAGTTTACCATGGCTAGGAACAAGGACTTAGAGTCACAAGTAGATAATTTGACATTAGAACTTACAAATGGTAAGACTCTTGAATCTGATGAATGTTCCTCTTGCCATACTATATATTCTGAATTTGCTAAACTGTAATCTGCTCATGATATTGCTTTGCATCAACTTGAAAAATGCTAGGACTGAGTTAATTGATGTTAAATCTGCTCCCTGTGAAAAATTCTTAGAGTCTAGCAAGTTGGATGCTTCAGGAAATGTTAAATCTAGTTTTTGCTCTTTCTGCATAGAATGTGAACATGAAGTCAAGGACATTTTAGAAGCAGTTAGAGCTAAATATGCCAAGCTTAAGGACACAATTAAGTCTACACCTTGTGCCTCTTGTGCAGCCTATAAGCTTGAAGTTGGTCATCTTAAGGAGAAACATGCTAGAGCCATTAAGGCCAAGACTTGTGAATCATGTGTTAACTTTGGAAAAGAAAATGCTTACCTTAAGGACACTCTAGAAAAATTTTCTAAAGGTAAGAAACAATTAAACATGATTCTGGACATGTCTAAAACTCCTTATAAGAAGTAAGGTTTAGGATACAACTTTGCCCAGGACACATCCAAGCCTAATGTCATTCAGGTCTTGGAAAATAGCTTAGTTGAATTCAAAACCCAACCTGCAAAAATTGTTTTTAAATCTGCAGGGTTTGTCCAATCTTCTTTTGAGGTAAAAGGTGCTTCTCCCAGTGGTACCAAATACCATTGCACCTATTGCAAGAAGAGTGGACATTTGGTAGAGTTCTGTTGGCGTAGGTTGAAAAATGCTAGGAGAAATATTGCTAGAATTTCATCTCATCAACCTAGAGCTTTTATGAGACATGGTCACTTAGAAAATAAGAAACCTGGACTAGGATCTATTTTTCATGCTCATCATGTTCCTAGACAGGATGTTTCTCATGTTAAAGTTACCATTGCTCATAACAGAACTTTGAATAAAATCAAGGATAGCACTTCTGCTTTGCATACTACTCGCAGACGTGTGTCTCAGTACTGGGTTCCCAAGTCGCTTTTAACTAACCCCAGTATTGAGACACATCGATCTATTGTGCCTTGATTTTCAGGATTGCCGCAGAAGGGGGAAGAACACATGGTTCATCGACTCCGGGTGTTCACGCCACATGACCAGAAACTCAAGATGGTTCACTTCCTTCACGCGGTTGACAGGTGATGACTTCATCACCTTCGGAGATGATACACAAGGCGGATTGAAGGAACTGGATCAATCAGGGTGAATGACAAGTTCATTCTCAAGGATGTCGCTCTTGTGGACAAGCTAAGGTACAACTTGCTTTCTGTTTCACAGTTTCTTGATGATGGCTACGAAACTAGTTTTAAGAAAAATGCCTATCGTGTGCATGATTCTGCCGGTGAGCTTGTTTTTGGGATTTCTAGAGTTGGTAGAATTTTTGGAGCTGATTTTTCTGAATCTCTTGCTGGATCTCTCAAATGTTTAATTGCATCTTCTTCTGATATCTAGCTTTGGCACCGACGTTTGGGGCACATTGGTTTTGATCATCTGACGCGAGTTAGCGGCCTTCATCTCAAGAGAGGTTTGTCTAAACTCAAAGCTGTCAAGAATGTTGTATGTGCGCCCTGTAGGCATGGCAAGCAAGTTGTTGTCTCACACCGTTAATTGACTATGGTCATGACTGACGGACCGGGACAGTTGCTTCATATGGATACTGTTGGTCCTGCTAGGGTTCGGTCAGTCGGTGGGAAATGGTACATTCTTGTCAAAGTCGATGATTTTTTAAGATACTCTTGGGTGTTCTTTCTTGCTTTGAAGGATGAGGCTTTTGGTCATTATCATGACCTTGTTCTTCGTTTGGCTTCTGAACTTCCTGGTGCCTTGAGAGCGATCCGCAGTGACAATGGCACGGAGTTCAAGAATGCTTCTTTTGCCTCTTTTTGTGCTGAGCACAATATTGAGCATCAGTTCTCTTCTCCACATGTCCCTCAACAAAATGGCGTTGTGGAAAGAAAGAACAGGACCCTAGTCGAGATGGCTTGGACGATGCTAGATGAGTATAGCACACCAAGGAGATTTTGGGCCGAAGCTATTGCTACAGCTTGCCATATTTCAAACTGTGTCTTCTTGAGACCGTCTTTGGGCAAGACTTCATATGAGCTTCGTTTTTTGTAGAAAACCCTCTGTCTCTCACTTCCGAGTCTTTGGATCGAAATGTTTTATTCTTAAGACAGGAAACCTAGATAAATTTGAATCAAGAACTTGTGATGGTTTATTTCTGGGTTATCCTGCTCATTCGAGGGGCTTTCGGGTTTTTAATGTTGAAACTAACATTGTCCAGGAGACATGCAATGTCACTTTTGATGAGACTAGCCCTGGAGCTAGATCCGATATTTCAGGTGACTTATAGGTGACAGAGAGCATTTTTTTTGAGGAAGATGAGGATGAACTTGATATTGCTCCTTCACCTGTTGCTGATGCTCCTGTTCAAGCTCCAGAACCTGCGACATCTGCTTCACCTCCAATTGAGGCTCCTGCTGCATCTTCATCATCAGCAGTACCTGCGGAGGTTGAGGAGATGCTATCTCCCCCAAGCGCTACTTTGCACATTCAGAAGCAACACCCTCCGGATCAGATGATTGGTAATCTCCATGAGCGAGTCACTCGCTCCAGTTTTTCTGAGACCATGTCCAGGGAATTTGAGATGAGCATGATGGGAAAACTCAATTACTTTCTGGGGCTACAAATCAAGTAGTGCAAGGAAGGGATCTTCATCCATCAAACGAAGTACACCAAGGATTTGCTCAAGCGTTTTGAGATGGGTGACTGCAAGCCGATTGCCACTCCCATGGCGACTTCGACTGTTTTAGATCCAGATGAGGAAGGAGAAGCCGTGGATCAACGCGAGTACCGCAACATGATCGGCTCCTCCTATACCGACGGCCTCAAGACCGGACATCTACTTGTGATGCGCCTCATGCGAGGTTTCGGTATCTCGAGGACTTCACATCGCCAAGCCGTTAAGCGCATCTTGTGTATTTACACTCTACCCTCCAGTATGGCATTTGGTTTTCCTGCTCGTCTTCTCTGTCCATTCGGGGATTTTCTGATTCTGATTTTGCGGGCTATAGGCTAGATAGGAAGAGCACATCTGGCACATGTCATTTCTTAGGCACTTCTCTTATCTCTTGGTCTTCTAGGAAGCGGTCTTACATTGCACAATCATCTTTGAAATTTGAATATGTAGCTCTTTGCTAGTTCTTTGAGTCGATTTTGTGGATGGTCTCCACTCTTAAGGATTTTGGGTTAACCTTTGCTAGTGTTCCTCTTTTCTGTAATAACACTACGCTATTAATATTGCTAAAAACCGATTGCAACATTCTAGGACCAAGCACATAGACATTATTTGAATTTTTTTCAAATAATCCATTTTTATTATTAATTACAACATTATACGCAATAATATTTTTCTGAAATATACTCCTGTCGCTCAAGCTGTTGATTGGTCCCGATCGACACGGTTGGTATTTGGGACCTGTCAACGGGCATAATGCATGCCTTGGCTAGATAAGTGAAGTGCACACTAGAACCAACCGTTGAGCTACAAGTGTCCGATCGCTCAGCGGTTGAGCTTATCGATCGCTCAACGGTTGAGTGACAGGAGTATATTTCTGTAAAAAATATTATCGCAGGTATAATGTTGTAATTAATAATAAAAAATGGATTATTTGAAAAAAAAAATCAACACTCGCTACCACTTCCTTAGAGATCACGTTGAGAAGGGTGATATTGTGCTGCATTTTGTGGAGTCCGAGGCTCAGTTAGTCGATATCCTCACCAAGCCTTTAGACCCAACAAGGTTTGCCACCTTGCGAAGCGAGTTAGGGGTAATTTATCCTTATGGGTTGGTTTGAGGGGGAGTTGGATCTTTTCTGATCTTTTATTGTTCAGTTGATCTTTTCTTGATCCTCCTTTGAAATTGTTGATCTTTTTGATCTTTTTAGGCTTTTTTAGGCTTTTTTAAGGCTTTTTGAGCTTTTCATGCATCTCATTATATCATATTGCATTCATATGAAAAATCCAAAAAAGATGCATTGTAATATAAGCTTTTCTGCTTATCTTCTAAAATTGATGAAGCTTTGCTTATTACCCTTTGGAGCTTTAGTATTTCAATTCTTGCTCAATGCCATGTCTAGTTCTTTGACTTGCTAGAATTATCATGTTTTTCACATGTGTAGCTAAGTCTTTGCTGTATGAGCTAGAATTCTAAAACAACCAGAACCTAAAAACTGCAATTTGTGGATGTTTTAGCTAGTTGCGCAATTAGTACTCCTTTTGTGACATTGGCCCTGTCAAAATTGCTTTGTTAGCTCTTGAATCTAAAATTGATCATTACTTAAGCTTCTTGTGCTTCTGAGAATCTAAAAATTGTTCTTGTGCCAATGAAAAATGAAAAATCAATTCCAAGATCGTCTTATGCTTAAATTGTGCCAAACTACTATCACGAGACTGCATGTCAAAGACATGAACTTGGAGATAGTTTGATGATTTAGATGATCTCATGGGGACTACTTGTCAAAACTGACATGAACCTCAAGATTTGTCACCCTGGTAGAAGCTTAGGAAGAGTTTGTGGATGGCTCCTAGTCCAGGATCTTCTTCACTAAGATATACCTTTAATCAACTTCTGGTCGAAGCTTAGGAAGAGTTTGTGGATGGCTCCTAATCCAAGATCTTTTCACTAAGTTAGACCATTAGTTAACTTCAATATTCATTGCAAATGAAAAACTGTTGAAAAATGGGAGTTTGAGAATATTGAGCAAAATGATTCATTTCAGGACCTGTTTGTCTCTTAATGTGGTCATTGTTAGCTTTTTGATCTCACATTGATATTTTGGCATGGCGATATCATTTAGGATCCTGTTGATGAACTTGCTAGATTTGAGCGTTGCTTAAAATGCTAAAATTCATTGCTTTACTTTGAGCCTTGAGCTTAGCTTTGAAATATATGTCTTATCATGATCTTGCTAGTATTTGTTAGGCTTGATATGTTGTTTATGCAATATTAGAAATGCTAGTTTGGTTCTTTTGGGTAATCTCCAAAGCTTCTTGTAATCAAAAATTGAAAAATACAAAAAAAATGAAGCCACTCCATTGCATTTCATGCATTCTCCTTATGCTTTTTCCTCATTCTGCATTAGTCATCTCTAGACGAGAGGAAGGCGTGATTCCTTGATGACTCCATTGTCAAAGGGGGAGAAGATGGTTGAAAAAGGGGAGAAAAAGGAGAGTTACGAAAAAGGAGGAGCTACTTGGAGAAGAATTGAAAATTTGAAATTTTCTGAAATTTGAGGATCTTAGTGAGGGGGAGTTTCTTATTTGCACTTTTTTTGGTCTTATTGCTACTTCTGGACTTGAATTGCAATTCTTGATCCTCACAATGATCAAAGGTCATATCGAACAAATGTTCTTTCATATGGATCTTAAGTGAGATTTTGACTCTTTCTGGAAATTGAAGCTTTCTCGCTTTCTTTTGCCGTATCTCACTTGCCTATGCTATTCTGAAGCCACTTGGTCATTTCCTGTGCTTTCTCTTACATTTGGACCAAGTTGTGCCTTTGTGCGAAAATATTGAGTTTTTTACTTTTCAAACCTCAAAATTTGCATTTGTGGGAAATTGCCAATGTGTTCATCAAGGGGGAGATTGTGGATATCATGGGGATATGCTCATGATCTTAGGATGATGTTACAATTGGCAATGTCGTTATCGGTTTGTCGAAACAGCGTTTTCAGCAAGTGTTAGGACAATCGGTTGTACCGGCGTTTAAGTCGCGGTACGACCGCAGTGTGGTAATACCGGCTTGTAGATGGCAGTCGTACCGCATCACGGTTGAACCGTTTGAGAAGCAGTATGGAATTTCTAGAGAGGATGTTTTTGGGTAGTTTTGGATTTCCTTGAGAAGCGGTATGACCACAGTTATATGAGCGGTACGACCGCGATGCGGTAGTACCGGCTCTTACTTGGCGGTTGTACCGATTTTGTTTTGAAGTTCAACCATTTTGGAGAAATGGTTTTGGGTTAGGTCAAGTTCATGGGTTTCATGGCATATGTGTTGCATGATGCATGTTTTGACTAACGTTGGTCAAGTTGTGAAGAACTTGTTCCCAGAATCGATTTCTTTGTCTATTGTTGTGCGTGTTGCTTTGAGGTCAATGACGGTCAACGACGAGGATGATCGGGACTAAGCTTGGAGAGCTGAGGTCCAGAACGATTGAGGATGCCGGGTGAGGTCAATGGAGTCAAGCATGGCGCATAAGGGACAAAGGTGACTGAACGGGCAGTTCGGTGCGACGAGTTGGATCAAGCGGTGCGGGGGTCGGTGCAAGTACCATGGTGGTTTCGGTGGGAGCCGGATGGGAGAGACTTGCCGACATGATGAGAGCCGCTAGATCAACCTACACGTGGCGAAGCATGGGAGGTGCTTCACGCAGTTGGGACTCGGTCTTTGCAAAAAGATCGAGAAGGGGTATTTTGGTAATTTTACCAAATATCGCCTTGGTGACTTTTTGCCAACTCACGGCGCAAGTTGGCGCAAGGTGAAGCGGATTAGGTCAAGAGATGAAGACGACACTTTAAAATACGTGCGTATGTGACCCGTTTGTGTGTAGGCCTTAACGGGAGCCCATTAGGGTTCAATCTTCTAGAAGGTATAAGCCTCCACTATAAATAGAGGAGGGAGGTGGCTGCACCCCCTCAACCCTTTCATTACTTGTAAACCCTAGTGCTTAGGGAAGGATAGTTAGAGGTTAGGGTTCTAGAGAGTTGGATTTGATT
The DNA here is from genome assembly GCA_036346405.1 of Phyllostachys edulis. Taxonomy (NCBI): domain Eukaryota; kingdom Viridiplantae; phylum Streptophyta; class Magnoliopsida; order Poales; family Poaceae; genus Phyllostachys; species Phyllostachys edulis. The sequence goes on from CM070565.1 coordinate 46,289,357, forward strand.
TCGTGCTCATGTATTGAGTCTTTGTCCTCTATGGTGGAGTGGCTGTAAACCAATACCATATCAAATCAATCCAAAGAAAGTTGTCTCAAAGATGAGTCTATTTGCCTTCTTTCTCTCTATTTGGTGATTTGGGGTCTTTCTTTGATCCGCGAGTTTTTGCTTGGTTTCTTGCCTTGATCTAATTTGCTGTGACATGTGGGAACCCATCTAGGGTCATCTTGATCATCAATCACCCACAAGCAAGTCTCTAGATCATATTTTGTTTTGACTCGGTTTTTGGAGCAACCTTTGTTCGAACGGAAAAAGGTCAGAACTTTGGCAAAGATCTTCACGATCGTTGCATGGAATAGGTTCCTGACATCCTTAGGAAGGCGTGTTTCAAGTTTCATGAAGTTTGGAGTTACGGATCAAAAGTTATGTCAATTTTTTATTTTGTTTTCAGGCTGTTTACTATTCATTTGCCTGTTTTTACTGTTCATTGCGGTTGAACTGACACTGTTCGTTCGGCACAACTGGCACTGTTCATCCGGTACAACCGGTACTGTTCATCAGGATGATTTTTTGTTTTTTGTCGTTTCTTTTGGGGCGTTAAAGGGGATTAGGTACAAGTCCTCCGCTACGCTTATATATATTGATCTTCATAGTTCTCATAGCTATTGGAGTCAATATCATGTTTGAATCCGATCAAAGCAAAAAAAATCGATAGTGCTCCTATTCACCCCCCCCCCTCTAGTCGCCTTTTCGGTCCAACAGATCCAAAATGTCATTTTATTACAGTATCAAAAACAAACATACACAATTAAATATTTAAACTATTATAAGCTAGGCCACTTTGGTGACAAACAAGCTTTGTCATTCAATAAATATTTAATCAGCAATATAACAATATAATTAGACCAATGTGCACATCATACATGCGACATCAAGGCGTAAAAAACAGTGATCTTTCTTGTGTCCATTAAAATATTTGAATAGCAATAATGACAAAAAAAAAGATGTTATCTTAAAATATGATCCCCTATAATATATATAATGAGTCATAGAACCCTTCTGTTATCTGGCAGACATGTGCACATATGCGGATAATGGGTCATGAAACCCTTCTGTATAAAACAGTCGCGCATATATGTACGAATAATGGGTGCATCAACCCTACTGCCATCCAACAACATTATATTCAGATATCAAAAGAAAACAAATAGCAGCAAGACAGTCAAGGAAAACATCTAGAAGCAGCAAAACATTCAAAAGAAAGAATCCGACCATAATGTGAATCATAAGTACTGCTATAACGCTGCTCTGATACCAATTGTAAGAAAAAAAAAACTTTTAATTTTGCGGAACTTTGCAGCATTTATATGATTCAACTAACAAACCTTGTTCGGTGTTCGGAATCTGCATGATGTCTTTCTTCTTCTCTCTACCTTTCACTTCAATATTCTCTGGATGGATAGAGAATAAGAATGTGTATTTCTACATATGTGAGTATGTGCGTAACCACTGTTTTCTTAGTGCCGAATGCAAACAAGAGCCTCAGTATTTATATGCATGAATCCATGCTTCCAAAGGACATGTCTTTTCAACATGTCTCTTCACATAAATTAACTGAATGGCAGTTTGCCCTGTCTCACGTGATGGTGCATGCATATAACTTACCCAGTAGCCTATCGGATAAAGCACTGCATGCATGGAACAACCGCCCATGCTGCACCATGCTTGCAACTCATCTAGCAGTCAATAACTACTAGTATAAACACACGTATATACATGTAACATTAATTTAGCAAAGAGAGAGAAGAGGGATTTAAAACCCTTGATTCCAGTTCTTAAATTTAGTAACCATCATACTAGAATTTTTAATACTAGAATTTTTAATACTAGAATCAATCTAATAAATTTACATAGGCTATAAAAGATTAAATTAATCTTACACCTAACCCAGTGCGATGGATGCTGTTTGTAATGGAGTTGCTTAACGTAAGAGGGTGATATACTAGATTGTTTACGTGACACAATGCAAGAGGATGTAATCAATCATCTGCAGTTAGCTACATTAAAGAAAAATGTCATCTACAATTAGCCAAGTTTTAAAAAAGAACTCTCCTACGTCTATCTTTAGTACTTGGATGTACTTACTCGTTTCGCTATATTTCGCATTCCACCGTGCAAAGGCAAGGAAACATTAAATCTAAGAAACACTTAACAAGAAATAATCATATATACCCTATTAAATGATATTCTATAACCGTTTAACTTCTTTTAAAACATTTAAGTAGGGGTAAAAATTAATTTTTTTAATAACTACACTCTATATTATCTCAATAGATAAATATATTGCAACGGATAATCCTAAGGCCGAGAAAGGGAGTAGCTAGCTCGACAATTGAATCACGGACAGGACGAGCGCGAGAGCGAGAGAAAAGGCATGCATGGCAAAAACCGGTCCCCTTAAATTGTTGTGTGTGGTTTTAGCCTAGCCATGGCCTGTCGATGCATGTTCACATTCTGATCTAGCTACAAGAATTAACCTACTTTCTCAAAAGAAGAAGTTAATTCCTAGTACTTGTCGAAATTAAGCTACGTATCGATCATTTTAGGCCCTGTTTGTGGGCTAAAAGCCAGCTTCTGCTTCTAAAAAAGCTAGAAGCCCCCTAAACAGGTCAACTTCACAAGAGCTATTGGTATAAGCCAAAGCCATAGGAAAAGCCAAAGCTGGGGAGAGGTGTTTTTGGGACTTTTGGTGGGTTGAGGTTAGGATATTATCCTAGAAGTCGAAGGAAATTACTCACCAAATACCACCTCATAAAAGGCATCTCCATCCCCCTCTCTCTCCATCGTTCTTGCATTCCCCCTCCCAACTACCATTTCGCCTCCCGTTCGCCTCCCTCCTGATGCCAGGCTCTACGCCCTTGCTAGCTACTCCCCTCCGCCTCCGCCCACCGCCCTCGCCGCCTTATCGTCGCATTCCTTCGTCTGCCGGCTGCTCCCCTCCGCCCACCTCCCTCCAGACGTCGACATCTACACCCCCACTGGCTGCTCCCCTTCGCCTCCGCCCAAGGCCCAGTCGCCGCGTTCCTCTACTCCACCCGCCGCCTGCCCCCTCCGCCTCTGCCCGTCGGCTACTCCCCTTCACCCGCCACCCCCTCCACCCACCGCTTGCCCCCTCCACCTCCCCCACCGGCTTCTCCCCCCTGCTTGCCGCCCCTCTCCAACCGCCCTCCCGCCGGCAGAAACCAAGGGGATTTTTAAATGGGATGACCAACATTAGTTCTTAGTTACATGTCTCCTCTGAAACCTGTTGGAACAATCCTTCACGGATTTCTATCTCTCTATCTCTCTCTTGGTGGGCTTCACACTCACACACACACCTTTGGGAGGAAGAAGAAAACACGTGATGTTTTGACGCAAAATCTTCCTCACGTCCTTTTCTGTTTTCTCTCTTTGATATATATATATATGAGTACAAAACCAAGTAGTGGCAGATTACAAGATAATCTATCGCTAACAACCAAATTTAAAGTGCTTAACAAACTCTATCTCCTATGGACTCCAAATGAACACCATGCATGCGCCAAGCATCTCGTGCGAGGACTCAACAAACTAACAGACTACTAACCATCTCTATGCTATCATTATGCAAGATCATGCATCACTCCAACACTTGACGTGGCATGCATGTCTACTACTCAATTCAAAAACAAAGACTTATACCAAAGCTTACACACATGCAGTCCATTTCTTCAGAAGATAATCAAGCACCTCGCATGCCCGTCACACTCCCTTGCAAAGCACTTCTCATGCATGATCATTGGCGCCTCCTTCCATGCAGCCGACCGCTTCTCATGGCACCACGCCGTGCACTCGGCCATGCACTATGCATGTTTGCAAGCTTCCTATGCTTATGCACGCGACAAATAAATATGCAAATAATAAACTAGATACAATGTGACAAGATTAATTCCAACATTCTCCCCCTAATCTTGTCATGCCACTACGACCTTACTCATAGGAGCGATGGCTCGTCGTCTGCACTTTGCGCCTCAACAAGGAGTGCTTGATCATTTTTCTTTGCTGGACATTCATATGCATAGTGCCCAAAGTATTGACAATTATAACACTGCACCTTTGTTTTGTCGCGGCCTTCACCACGGCCATGGCCACGACCACACCCTCATCCTCGCGACGAGTCATATTCTTTTGCCATAAGAAGTTGCTCTTCCGTTCGCGTGTCCCGCCCCTTGAGAAGCTCCTCGTGCGCCTTCAGTGATCCAATGGCCTCCTCTACGGCCATCTGGTTGATGTCACCAAACAGTGCCATCGATGAAGCAACATTGATGAACTTGTCGGAAACGGCTCGTAGCAGCTTCTTCACGACATACTTCTCTTCCATTGTCTCTCCAAGTTCTCGGATCGGCCAACAAGCATTGTGAACCGTGGCGAAGTCATCCACGAATCGCTTCACACATCTTAATGTTATCAAACTCGGCGAGGATCTGGATCCTCGCCTCCTGCCGCGCTCGGCGCCCACATGCATGGGAGCGGCGCCGTCCGGACATCCGCAGCGGTGTCCTTCTCGCAACTTCGCATCAACGTCTCATCGTTGATGGCACGGGAGATGATGACCAAGGCCATCGATCCTTCTTCTCATCAACAACCTTTGATGAGCTCTTGGGATCAACCGCATCCCACACGCCATGAGCTCTCATGAGGATCTTCATCCTCGTCGCCCATCTTTGCGTAGTTCGTCCTTGTCACCCGCGGTCTTTGGAGCCTTGCCGCCGCACGTCGCCGCTTGCCGCCGCTCGCAGCGCACCATGACGAACCATCACCGTGCGGCATCATCTTCGACATCTCCTCGCTCTGATACCAATTGTTGGAACAATCCTTCACGGATTTCTATCTCTCTATCTCTCTCTTGGTGGGCTTCACACTCACACACACACCTTTGGGAGGAAGAAGAAAACACCGAGATGTTTGCGACGCAGAAAATCTTCCTCACGTCCTTTTACATTTTCTCTCTTCCTCCCAAAGGTGTGTGTGTGTGAGTGTGAAGCCCACCAAGAGAGAGATAGAGAGATAGAACTGTGAAGGATTGTTCCAACAATTGGTATCGAGCGAGGAGATGTCAAGATGATGCCGCACGGTGATGGTTCGTCAATGGTGCACAATAATAAATTAGATACAATGTGACAAGAAGGCTCCAAAGATCTCCCCTAATGACAAGGACTATGACCTTATGGGCATAGGATGAAGATCCTCATGAGAGCACTTTGTTGGGATAGTCCCAAGAGCTCATCGGTTGTTGAAGAAGAAGGATCGATGGCCTTGGTCATCGATTTATAACGGGTGACGTTGTACACTCACCTATTAGGCTAGTCTTTTAGGGAGATGGTCCAAGACCCTTGAGTTGTTGCTCTGTAGTTGGGATTTCGGGTTCACAAGCGGCCGATCCGAGAACTTGAGAGACAATGGAAGAGGCGTTGGTTTGGTGGGCTTCCGACAAGTTCATCGGACCTTTGGATGGCCGAGAGTGGTGCGAGGCGCACGAGGTGCTAACAATTGGTATCGAGACGGGTATTCCAAATAATAAATATCTCAAGCCTCTAATCGGTTGCCACTAGGACCTTACTCATGTGAGCGCTGCCTCAGGAGACTTTGTTGGGATAGTCCCACATCGGTTGTGGAAGGAGACAGAGCACGATTTATAAGGGTGAGGTACACTCACCTATTAGGCTAGTCTTTTTTCCAAGACCCTTGGTTGTTGGAGATGGTAGCGCCCAACACCGAGACGTTGGTTTGGTGGGCCCCCTTCGGATTTGTTGCTAACAATTGTAGTTGGGCTTGGAGCGCGGGTTAGCACGGTACACTCACCTATTAGGCTAGTCTTTAGGGGAGATGGTCCAAGACCCTTGGTTGTTGCTCAGAGTTGGGCTTATGGGTTAGCGCCCAACGACCGAGGGCGTTGGTTTGGCGGGCCCGGTATCGGACACTGGATTAGTGGTCTGAGGGCGCTGTGCTAACAAAACCTCAGTTGTTTGCTTTACAACTATTACATCAAACTGCATTGATTTAAGCTTCAACCAATTCCTTATAATTCATCTACGTCATTTTGCGCTGTCAGATCGTTGTGCAGGAGCTTCCATGATGGTGTGCTCTTCAGCATCCGTAAACCGGGATCACCAACAAGAGCACTTCATCAGAAACTGTATCATTAGGAAGGAGCTTCCAAAGCAACGATTCTTGTCGTGAGATTGGGATGTATCACTTCAAATGGGAACCGGCCGGCAGCTCGGCAAGATGGGCCACACGTCTATGCTTTTGCAGCTCTTGTGTCCCTCTACTTTGTGATACTGCAAAGAGCGTGTTCTTGAGCAGTTTCAGACAGGGGATTTTCCTAATGATAGCCACAATCAGTTCATGTTAGCTTGGACGGTATCAGTAAAGTAAACCCCAGGATAAGTTGTCCCATTTGTATGTTGATGTATATTGTTTAACCCTTTCACGCATTGACTAGTCTTTTTTAGCTAGATTGAATAAGAAAAATGCCATTAAGCCCATGATCTGATGGTTTCTGTTAGAAGCTTGTATACTGTTAGCTTCCATTGTGGAGTATTCAGTTCCTACTTAGAGCTTATCTGCCTTTGAGCAGGGACATAATTGTAGTACCTTATGTCACCTTTTCATGTCTTGTATTTTCTAGAGTAGGAAACCCAATAGGAAACCTCACCTTCCTTTTCTTTTCTACAGATTTTAATGTGATTTCGATGAACACAAATATAGTTCTCGGTTGTAAAATTTCAGATTTAGTTGATGTAGATTCGGATTTCAGAATTGCTACACAAACATGATAAATTTGTACAAAAGATTGACGGTGATTGGCGTAAAACATGGTAAGCACGTAAGAACAGCTAAAATATAGTTTCAAACATGTCTAAAATTCATTTGACATCTGGCTATAATTAACTAAATGCATTAACATGAATGAGCTTAATCGGCACCAAATAAGTATCATTTGTTTTAGGGACATTTTAGACATTTCAGAACTCAGAAAAATAAGCCACCTAATGAAAAAGCAAGACTGCCAAATAGTTTCTCAGAAAAAGCTATAACCATCGACTATAACTGCTTTTAAAATAACTTACGACAAAAACTACAGCTCCCCAAATAGAACCTTAGTCACAACCAGGGTATGCATGGGCGTTGACTATAATGTCGTTTAGTTATATATGTTGTCATTCTTAAAGGCAAAACAATCGAAATGCGTACGTTCTCGTACGTAGCTCATGGAACGGGCTCGTTTGCAACCTGGCTAACATGCATACACGCATGCCCATGCGTACTCCATGCCAATCGAATGGAGGGATATCAGTTGAGCTCGATCCTCGAGGCATCCAAGTCATGAAAAGATGGTGCATGAAAAGCAGCAGTAAGGGAAAATAAAAGAGAAAATAAAAGAAATCAAAGGAATAAAGAAAAGATAACATTTGTAGAGGAATCTCGCCTATATTGGGAGAAGGTTACTGAATCAACCTCATTCATCAACCAAACATTATCTTGTACAATCTTAAATCATCTCATACATCCAATCAAACATATTTATGTATCATCCCATAAATCCAATTGTCGATGTTTTAATATCGATCTTATGAAATAAACGTTGGGGCCACTATAATCGAAATTATGTAAGAGGGGACATGGACTTTTTAAAACAGGTTTAGATCTTCTTCAGAGAGAATAATAATAGTACTCATGTGTTCTTGTATTGAATGTGTTTTATAGAATGAAACAAGCCACCAAATCTAAGACTAATGGCTTCTGAATTGATCACTTGATCGCCCTCTCTCCTTCTGTCCACCGGCATTGCCCTTTATATAACTTCTGAAGGGGTGACAGTTGTTATGTGCCAAATGACGCCTTGACGATTGGCCGATTGCGCATGTTGGTAGAGGTTGCTGTCAGAGAGATTATCTCTTGCACGTTTGCCATGCGGTTATGCTAGAAACAGAGAGAATTACGTGCGGTTATATTAGAGACAAACAACACGTGTATTAACTACCACGTGTGAATGAGCGTAGTGTATAGAGTCCCTGATCGATTAGGTTCATATGTCTGTGGGTTCTATCGACTATAGGGTAGTCGTAGTTGACCTGATTGTAGCGAACCTTACGAGCATAAGATGGTAGTAGTAGACCTTACGACTATAAGATGGTCGTAGTAGATCTTATGACCATAAAGTTATCGAGATTGACCTTACGACATGAAGTGGTCGTTATCTTCCTTTATCACTTAAGACTAATGACAAGAGGTATCTTTGATGGTTGTTAAGGATACTATTATCTGTAATAAGTACTACAGATAAATAATTTCATTAATCGAGGATTATCGAATCCTCGTCACTAATCAAACAACCTACTTTTATCATCCCATTCATCCGTGATCTTATCTTATATCATCTTATTTCATCGACCTCGTGCCACCGACCAAAAAGAACCCTTAACAATTTGTGCACTCGATTCCATGATCGAGCTCCTGGTCTTATCGTAGCCGGTAGCATGCACCCACAGGAATGCAAGGCCGGGCACCTGAAACTAGTGACAATCCCCTCTACGCCGACTAATAAACTGTAGTATCTTATCGTAGCCGGTAGCATGCACCCACAGGAATGCAAGGCCGGGCTCCTGAAACTAGTGACAATCCTCTACGCCGACGAATAAACTGTAGTATCTTATGGCATGTCCAGACGGCTTGACATAATCCTTATGGTCTAGGGTAGTAGAGACAAAGCTAGCAAATAGCCGGGCGTGTCTTAAGCATCTGCAGAGTGTGCCACTGCACAGATGTAGCAACCCAAAAAATTTGTGCGTTTAAAATTGTTTAAAAATGTTGGATTTATAAAACCTCTTGTTGCGCTTAGTTGGAGTTTAAATTTAATTACAAATTATAAATTTAAAACGCTAGACCAAGAATTCGAATCAAAATTAGGATATTAAAAAGCCTACAAAAACCAAATCCCAAAAATCTAGTCTGGGCCGAAAACCATCCGGCCCGGCCCGTCTTTCCCTTTTCTTTTTCCTTTTTCTTTTCCTTTCTGCTTTTCTCTTCCCCGACCGGCTCATTTGGCCTCTCCCTTCTCTCAGCCCAGCTGCACCACCCACTCGGCCTCCTCCTCATGCTCGCTCCCATAATCGATATTGTGCAGTCGAGGTTGGAGCCTGGCTGATATGTTGGATTAAGAAAAGTATTCAAAACAAATGAAAACCTAAAAACATATTTAGACTTGGGCAGCTGGAAAGTGTGACAGAGCACGATAGAGTGAGTATAAGGAAGTACTGCCCAAGTCAATAAAGGACAGAGTTCTTGTACGACCTCTCGTGTAAAAACAGTGCAACCACAAGTCTATAATAGGTATGACCTGGTTGATTAATTTGTTCGTCTTAGTGTTGCTTCATCATCCCACTCATGTGGCATGTATTATAGTCTTAGTGGACAACCACCGGGAGGATCGGAGGCCAAAGGGTAGCGCGGCTATAATGCATTAGGAAATCACTATGGCGCAAAAGGGGGCTACGGAGGGTGGTATGCACTGTAGTCTTAGTGGACAACGACCCGGAGGATTGAAGTCCAAAGGGAGGTGTGGCTGTATTGCATTAGGAGACCACCTTCGATAGCGAAACCTAGTAGATGGGGTTGCGTTAGGTAGGACATTGTAAAGACCTTGTGATGATTATCTTAGTCTCACGCCTACAATTGCGTGTTGCCAATATAAGACAATTGTCTCTTGTGGGTGAAGTGTGCGAACTCTGCAGAGTGAAAAAACTATCTAGATAGCCGTGCCTATGGTCATGGGCGGTGTTGAGAACATATTTGAATTAGCTTTTATTTTTATAAAACAATTTATGGGAGGGAATGAAAAGATGGGTTGGAGCCCAGAGATTTGAGATGGGTTGGAGCCCAGAGATTTGAGATGGTCTAGTTGGGAACCAGTGAGAAGTACGAGATGTGACCCGAGAAAGAACATGAGTATTGGGTGGATAGAGCCACTCGGTGATATAGGAGGTTGGAGCCTCTACTAGTATTTTACAACAAAAACTCAACTTTGTTAAAACCTATGTTAGTTAAAAATGCTAGGTCTCGGAATTTGCTACTACTTAGTCTATTTCAATAAGTGGCTTTATGCAAACAAAAGAATCACACGCCATTCCTTGATAAGCCTTGCATATTATATAACTACATTATGTGTGTTGGCTCGCGAGTACGATTGTGTACTCATGCTCGCTTAATATTATTATTCAGTAAGTATGAAAGAAGAAGGCTATATGGACACTTATGAGCATTCATCAAGACTGGAGATAAAGAAAGCCAAGAACTAGGTCGCGGGCCCCAGTCGATTGCTTGTGGGTATATCGTGAGGGTTCCACGTGTTGTATTTTAATTCCGCTTTCGCTACTGATTCTTTAAAGGTATTTGGCCTGATCGACCATTCTGATAGACAAACACCATAATGTATATTCACGCTTTGTTTATTATTATGCAACAGCTTTACATTTCGTGATATGTGCTTGGTATCCAATAATGTAACTGTAGGCACTAGCTACTGATCCATGAACTAATGTTGTGAATATAGAAGATTCCAAATTGTAAATTTGGGGTCTGACAATAGACCCCATCAAACATGACCCCCTCATTTGGTGAACTAGCTGAGGTTAATTAGTATGTAACAACTTTTCTCCGTGAAAAATTCCATTCAAACTCCAAGGTACCCATTAGCCGGTCATTGTTTCCATGTTCTTTTTTTCTTGCTTTTGTTCTTTGAGAAATTGGCAATCTAACTAATATTCCTCCGCGTCCAAATAAATTTGCTCTAGCTGAAAGCATGAAACATAGCATTGAATTCGTTTTTTCACCCACATATGTTTATTTTTGTGACAGTTAGACCACATAATATACATATCTTGATATATATTTTTCAATTCATCCTTGTATAAAACACTTTACAAAATGTTTTTTTTTCTACATTTCAATACTCCATTTTTAGGGCATAACTTTAGTTTTAGCATATTGCCTCCAAAATGTTGGAGACGGCTCTGCAAATAGCCATCGTGTTACACCACCATTTTGGAGTGTCTCGTGTCCAAAACATGATCTTGGGGTTCCCCTGAGCGAATGTCAACATTTTAATGTGTCTTGCAGCCAACTCTATCTCTTTTGACACGACCGATGCCGCAGTATCCAGGCTGGAGGTGGGAGTCGGGCCGCGCTGTGCAAGCATGGCATATACACGCCGGGCTTTGAGCCGCATCGTGCCGGGTCATGCCAACACAGATAGTCGTCAGCGAGGCCCAGCATGACATGATGGCACGTCGGGCCATGCCAGTACGGGCACGACACACCGTGATCAGAGCTCGCCTCGCCTCGGCTGCTGCCAGATCGGCCAGACGCGCCACCTCGCCGCCCTGCTCGTGCTCCCACTCGCCGCCCGCCGGCCGCCACCAGACGGCCGTGTGTGGAGGGAGGGAGGCAGGGGCTAGACCAGTGGAGAGAGGGCGGCGCCGCAGCGGCTGGTGGGGAGGGAGGGAGTTAGGCGGCTGGTGGCGCGTGCGGAGGGAGGCGATAGAAGGGAGGGCGTCGACCGATGACACATGGGGAGGGAGAGGGAGAGGGAGAGGGAGAGGGAGGGAGGGGTTGGGACTTAGGGATTGGGAGCCAGGAGGGGGGATTGGGGATGGGGGGGTCAAGAGAGGGGTTGGGCTAGGCCGAGGGAGGGATTGAACTAGGTTGGGGTGAGGCTGGGCCGCCTCGAGCGCGGCCTAACTGGCCGTGCCACTTGATGAGCCACAATCTCAGGCTTGACCTGGCTTAACCCGCTGCCGATCGGGCCTCGGGCCCACCCGAAAAAGCACAACCCAAGTTCCAGGTCTAATCCAGGCTATCCCATGCAGCTAATGGATTAAATGGGAACCTAGGAAGTAAATTGCTAGTGTACTGTCACATCCCCAGTTGATTAATGATAATTAGTATGTATTCATCAGCATGCATCATATTTTAAAAATATTTGCATAATTTATTGCACTAATAAAATCTCAAACAATTGTAAACCTACACTTCAAATGTTAAATCCCAAATGAAAACAAAAACAAATCCTATTAAAGTTCCCTGGGAAATAGTGTATTCAAATACTATAATAATTATCATGAATAAATATAATTTTTTCCAAATTTATGGGACTAGTTTTAAATCTCAGAAAATTCAAACTCAATCCAATAACCTATCTCGGGTTTGGATTTAAACTATACAAAGTATATCATGAATAGTAAGGTTTAAGAATTTTTTATGAGCACTAGACCTTCCCAGAAATCCTTCTGATTTATTTCAGATTTTTAGGAATTTTATTCTTATTTTTAAACCTCTGGTCAAAGTTGAGGAACTAGATTTAAACCCCAGTCAAACTCAGCATTGTTCCTTGGACTCGAGTCTGATCCGGAGAACTGATTCGATCGAGTCAACTAACTGCACCAAAGGAACCCAACGCGCGTGAGCCGTCCGATCTAAATTCGACCGTCCAGATTGAACGGGGTTGTTCAGACTGTCCGAAAACGCGGCGCGTATGGACCGTTGGATCTTGATCGGACCGTCCATAAGCGTGGCTCGTGCGTCACTCATGCTCGCGTTTGTGTCACTGCCACGTCAGGCCCACTTGTCGGGGCTTTCTTCCTCCTCTCGTTGGCACTCACGCAGAGCTGCTTCGCCATGCAGCCGCGAGCTCCTGCGAACGCTCCGTCGACGCTGTGAGACACCGCCCCTTCTGACCACTCCGGAGCTTCCTTCGTTTCACGCCACTACCATCTCCGTCTCTTCCCTGGGTTAATACCCTCTCCGAACCCTTGTTCTCCTCACTTCTCCTCTTTTCAACCGAGGAGAGGGAGGCTCGCGTTTGCTCACCGCTCCAGTAAGATCCGCACCATCTTGTCCCTTAGCTTCTACCTTCGATGCCCTTTCCATTTTGCCTAATGTGAGCTATTCTCATCGCTTGTAGCTCTCGGACCATCTTGGTGCCATTGCAAGCTCAAGAGCGCGCCCCGAGTGACATCACCATGCCAACTTTCGTGCTTGGTGAGTATTATCCTCACCTTAGCGCGTCACCTTGCATGCTTTAGTCTTCTAAGCAAAACCCCTCAACCAATTTTATCCATGCACGACATGATCTCATTGAATTGAAGATTGGACCTTTTCGGCCGAAGAACTAACTTTTCACCTCCCACCTTGATTCGGTAAGCCATTCTTCAATTCCTTGTTCCTTTAGTATCTCCGTAGTCTCTTTGAGCTATCTCGACCATTCACTTTACTTGGTTTTGCTCAGAGCATCCTCTCACCGTTGGACCGTGCCGCCGCCATTGTCTTCCTCAACACCGACGGTGCTTCAGCTGGCTCCAAGCTTCCCTGAGCATCCACTTAGCTCAGGTAACCTCCTAGTAGCCTCTAGACACTCGAGCACCCACTTGAATAGACATTGCGGAGCTCATTTGTTGCATGCATCTTTGGTTGTAGCCTTAGAGCCGCTCTTTTCTCTAGCGCAAGAGACAGCCAGCAAATTACCGCCACCACCATAAGGTGCGCGAGGCTATTAGGAAGCTATCTCGGGTCTTGGTTCATGCCGCCGTGGCTAGAATCGTCGACGGTGAGCTCAGCACTGAGCTCGGATGCGTTGTCGTCCGCCGACAACACTGTAGCACGGCCATTAGAGTTAAACGTGATGATTAGCCTTTAAGTGATGCCTTAATCGTGTAATTGAGTCACTTACACGCGGGCCCCGCGCATAGAAATTAAATGAGATAAGTGAAACCCATAGAGCAGCTGACATGTGGGCCCAAATCCTTAAGTGCCGTGCGCCGTGCGCGTGCGTCGGTGGACCGAGTCCATTGGACCGTGCCACTGATGGCGGGTCCCACATGTCAGTTCGGTATTTTTAAATCGGAAGTTAAATAGAAAACACACTATTCACCGGGCCTGCTAGTCAGTGACTGTGCCTAGCGCAGCGCCCGGTAAGAAAAATCTTAAATGCTTTAGAAAATTCGAAATCTAATTATTTGCACACTGAAAATTCTATTAACTTCAAAAATGCATAACTAAATCATCTTAACTCCAAATTGAGTGAAACCAGTGTTGGTAATTTTCATTTTTAATGAAATTTATTATAAAATTTGTTTCAAACATGTCTCTATAGCAAAGAATATCATTTTTGGAAAACGATCCTTAACTTTATTATTATTTTTACAATAAAAAAGCTGATAACTTTGAAAATTCATAACTAATTCATAAAAACCCCAAAAGAGATGAACTAAGTTATTTTGGTCTTGTTTTAATATTCTCTATTTATATATATAATCCTCATACTCACCACTGCTCTCCAAATTTTGGCCAAATAATTAAAATAGATGAATAGTAACTGATTTCAATTAATTTGGATTTTTCTGAAAACCGAGTTTCAAACCTTCATAACTTTCACATACTAACTCCAAATGGAATAATTATTTCACCTAAATTCATCTAAAATCATGAACTAGCTACTGTAGAAGATTCATGCATTTTTGAGCAATTTGATTTTTGAGGTATTTCTATGTGTTTATCGAGGTCGTTAATTCTTTAGATTCCGAATCCATTGATATTTGACTCCTATGCCACTGAAAGTGAGCAATTGATCTACCAGCAAGGCAAGCATCATTTGAACTTTATTTTGCATCATATTTGATCCTAGTTTTTGATAAGTTAGTGCAATGTTAATTGCTTGCATGCTATTTTGATTATATCGCTATTTTTTGTGATGTGTAGTTAGTTATATCATATCAATTGAGGTTAATCTTGAATTATTCCAGTACCACTTGCTTAAGATAGGTTGTGTAAATTATTGTACGGGTTTGCTTAGCCATGCAAGTCTAGATGCGATAGATTGATTGTCGAGAATAACCCGACAATTATGGGAGACATACACTTTCTTATCTTCTTGTTATTCCAGGTCTTCTATCTGTTTTATGAGTAAAACTTTGTCAATTTAAAAGAGTTTTAGGGTCTGGACAAGTGGTTGCTAGTGAGGGTGCCTTCGTGCACGAGATCGGGTATGTGGTTGACTTGTTCGGACCAATAAGGACCGAATTTTGGTGACATCGTTAATTCAAGTAAAACTTATGCTACCACACGTGGGGTGGGAGCTACTTGGTCAAGTAGGGGGAAGGTTTTGATTAGGTTGGGTTCCAGGTGGTATGAGGACATTTGTGTTCGATCATTTGTTCGTAGGAGCCGATGTAATTTTTTATGGTGTGCATGGGAGCACTATTTTTCTTTATTTATATTGCATCGATATATCCAACATAACTTGCGAGCCCGCTTAGCAAATGCTATCAGTCGTTTGTACTAAGTTAGGGGTTCATCTCGCATGGGGGACCTGGTCTAATACCACTTTCTTGCTGAAAAGTACCGAATCTCAATTTCTCCAGCCGACATACCAAAGGAAGTATGTCATTATTCGGAGGCATCCGGAGGCTTACGGGCTAATTGAGTCGTATGGGTAAAGTAGTACACCTCTGCAGAGATAGATCTATTCGAATAGCCGTGTCCGCGGTTATGGACAATCACTCGAGTTCGGTAGTCACTAATTTTAGGCTTTGAATTAAAATTTGTGGGTACAACTTGGTAATTGGCATGAACGGGTGTTCGTGCATGTTTATGGATCAAAGTGGGCTGCCACCTTGGTTTTTGTTTGATTCATTTGTTTATCAATGTATTACTTTATCACATGATTTACTTCTACTTCAAATCTGTTTTTAAAATGACAATTGATAAACTAGTATGTGTAGGTTGAAAATTGTTGCGATTTTCGTGAAACTAAAGCCACTAATGCTATCCCTTGAATGTCCATTATGCATAACTAATTTTATCTTTGTGTAAGACTTGTGAGTACAAATTTGTACTTAACCTGGCTGCAACGATTCAGGTGAAGAAGACTTCGAGCCCGATGAGCTCATTAGTGTCGATTTAGGCGACACTGACAAGTAGTGTTATTATTTAACTCTCAGTTGGTTGCCATGGGTTATGGGCATACCTTGCTGGACTTTTGGTTTAATTATTTTGTTTCCGCTACTACTTATTGTCTTATTTGAATTTGGCTGGTCGGCCGTTATGTAATAGTTGTAGTCTTAACTATATCGATGTATGTCTTTTGGATTATCTATGTATGAATGTTGTATGACTTTGTGTATGACGTTGAATGAGAGTTTGGGCGTGTTGGTCGCTGATTTTGGGAGCCAACATAATCTCATACTAACTATAATGAATTCCATTTTTACTCACTAAGTATAGTCTTGGACTGTTTAGAGAACCGATCATCATGCAATGCTCACAGAGGAGCAGCACACATGATCGTCGGGGCTCTAGTTCGGACAAAGCCTCTCACTTAGATGGAGTTAAGTTAGAATCCATTTACTTGAAGGCTAGAGTTATTTCCATACGACCGAAAAGGTCTCGGTCTTACGAGAATAACCCGGGGGTCCTCACATGTACTGTGCCGGGATGGGCGGGTGCATGGCCGGTTGGATCATACGATGAACAAACAGTGCTTTCACAAAAATAAATTTTCTGGGAAAAAGCCTTCGTGAGGCCCCTCCCTCGGAGCCATCCGATTCCCTCTCATATATGTTCCACGGTGGCACGCATTTCCACGTAGTTTACTTAGACCTGCACGGTAGCGTGACCTGGCAAACCATTTTGAAGAAAGCGGGATACTTTCTGAAAGGGGGCGAGAGTATGTCAGAGGAAGAGAGCGATGGATAAAATAAAGGGGAGGGAAATGAAATCGAAAGGAGGCATAGACTATAAGAAACCGGAGGCAGTATTCAGCCCACAGGAAAGGAAAGGCGGACGCAGAGCGAGTCGAGAGCAGTCTTCCTCCTCGTCGGCCGCCCCCGGTTTTGGCTCCGCTTCCCCCCTCTCCCCCTCGTCTTTGGCCGCACGCATACATTACATACATGGATGGATTGATCTTTCCATCCATTCCTCTCTCCCATCCCGATTTATATCGCCACCACCACGCTGCCCTCGCAGGCTTCACCGTCCATCCCTGTCTCGCCCCTTTCGAATCTTGCACCGGCACATCCTGAATCTTGCGCGCGCTTCTCCCACCGCCCCGCGATTTGCTTCGTCATGCCGGTGCAAGCCGGAGGTGGCAAGGCGGCGGAGCCCAAGGGCAGGGTGGACCTGGCGCCCACGGCCGTCTCCGAGAAGGGCCGTGCCTCGTCCAAGAAGAACCGCCGACGCCGGAAGAAGGCCGCTGCTGCTGCGACCGCCGCCGCCGCAGCGGTCGCCGCTCCGTCGCCCGCGCCGGTTGGCGCGATGCAGAGGCTGTTCGACACCAGCAAGGAGGTCTTTGCGGATTCGTCTCCGGGATTCGTGCCGCCTCCGGACGCCGTGGCGCGCCTCGTTGACCTCCTCAGTACGTATCCTGCTCTTATGGCTGCCCCATACTTCTTACTTGGTACTTTGGTGGTACTAGTACTAGTGTACTCCATATGCAATTATTTATGGTATTTTTTATTTGAGGGGAAATGCAACTATGCATGGATTTTTTTTTTGGAAATTACTATGCATGGATTTTGAGCATATATATAACCAACCGATGGCCGTGATTGCTCACTACAAGTACAAGGTCCTCGACAAGTTCGTCCTAAGTTGTGGCCTAAGTTGTGGTTGTTGTTGTTGTGTTGTGAAAAGTGAGCTTAAAGTTTGATTCTTTGTGTCGATTTGAAAAAGAAAATGTGCTGAATTCAAGGACACTTCTTCCAGTACATGTTTCTCGTGCTTAGGATGCAGTGACAATGATAAGAGCATCTGTAGACTGTAGATCACAAGAATGAGAGCTGCCTTTACTCAATGATGTTGACCCTTTCATCTCGTGAGACGTCCATTTTTGGTACGGTAAAACATGTCTGGGGTCTTGGGGCCATCTGACTCAGTGCAGTCAGTAATGCATGCTTTTGCTATGCGGGTAGTAGCATGTTTGCCATGCCATGGCATTGTAGCAGTGCCATGTAAGAGTAATATCTATTACTCAACCTGACACGGTTTCTAATACTAGGGTTCTAAAGTTTGCACTTTGCTGCACACATTTGTCTGAAAATTTCATACCAACCTGCATAGAGAGTTTATAAACTGGGAGGACCGGCCTATATCCTTAGCTTCCCTTCCTCAGTGCTTGTAATCCTGTGATGCTTGTCCGGTTAATCCAGATATTGAGATGCATTTTTATCTGATCTCTATGTTTTTGTATGCAGATGATTTAAAACCAGATGATGTTGGCATAGACTCAAGTATGCCGTGTTTCAAGCACGTTGATTCTAAAGGGCCTCCTCGAGTGACTTACCTACATTTCTATGATTGCTCCAAGTTTTCGGTAATTTAACCTTTTACATTTTTTGTGTGTATTGGTTAAAGATTTTAAAATTCTGTTCTGAAGAGCTTGCAAGGTAAAATGCCACTTAGGATCTTACCAAAAGATTTGTGTGCTTTGTGCAGTTTGGTATCTTCTGCTTGCCCAAGTCAGCTGTCATTCCTCTCCACAACCATCCTGGAATGACAGTCTTTAGCAAGATGCTCTTTGGTTCCATGCACCTGAAGTCATATGACTGGGCTAGAACTCCCCCAGATAGTGATAATAATACACTCAATACCTCAGATGGTTCGTTGCTACCTTCGTTTTCTTTTTCCATTTTTTGGTTTAAAAGCAATCCCATTTTAGTGCTTACACTTCGTTTGCTGATCTATTCTTGCTGTAACCACAGGGGCTCGTTTAGCAAAGGTAAATACAGATGCTGTTTTCGGGGCTTCAGCTGAGACCATAGTTCTATACCCAGAAAATGGAGGGAATTTGCACTGTTTTACTGCGTTGACCCCTTGTGCTGTGCTTGATGTAATGGGACCCCCATACAATCGTGCTGATGGAAGGGATTGCTCATATTACGACGAGACCCCATACTCCAGTTCATCTGGTGAGTTTTTTTTCTTCTAATCCAATCTGCCGCAGTCGTTGAATTTTCTGAAGACAATCCTATCTTTCCTATGAAATCTAAACAATAAACTAGAGCAAAGTATTTTAGAAAGAGACGTGAACTTCGTATCCAAGAACATTATTTTGTTGACCCTTAGTTCTGCTAGCTGAGAAAAACACCATCTTATTTCAGGTGGAGATGAACAATATTCTTGGCTAAAAGAAATCTCTATCACTTTCGAGATGAAAGGTGAACAGATGCCACGAAAGTTTATTGTCTAGAAATGACTTGCAACTTGCATCAAGATGTGGCAATGCTTGCAACCATTTACATCGAGGAGCATGTCCTCTAGCTTGTTGTAGATACCTATAACGGCAAAGACAGTCAGATGGTACAAGGGAAGACCAGGCCACTTGCTCAGGCTAGCAAACTCCAAGTGACACTTTACATTTCTTTGGCTTATTTCGTCCGGGTTGAAACAGTCTCTTGTGATTTCAGATGACTCTGCTCTCATATGTTATCTAATAGCGCAATTCGATTTGGGTATACACCGTCAATAGCTCTTTGTTTTGGGGCATGATCATTTTTTTTGTTTCCCTGTAGAGCTGTATGCAGGCGTTTTTTAAAGTGATCATGTACCAAATTCAGAGTGTCATATGCTTGGTTTGTTGAACAGGGATGCTAGTCCTTTTTGCCTGTTCATTAGGGGGCATATCTTTTGTTCATGTTTCAAGGGCATACCTATTGTTTCTTGAACTAATAAATGTCGAGATCGTCTATCTGTGAGATGGCTTCCCCCTTTACTTGCGTCTCGTTTTGCTCTCCATGCAAGCACTGTTCATTATAGATGCCCTTCATGCATTCTTCTCTTTTTTCTCTTACTAGTTTTAGTTTCGCTAGTGTCTCCTTGTATGGGCAACTATCTGCGAGTGCTTAATCTTACACTGCATTTGAAGATGGAATTATGTTTGATGGCCTTCACATCCCTATGGTGATAGTGTTAAATGACAGGTCAATTTCAAGAAGGAAAACTCAACGAGGAGGCACCAAAATGGATACGTTGCCGAAGTTTAGCGTCTCGTCGGTGTTCTTCTTTGGCTCGCAGCGCTTGTCGTGGAGGTACGCGAAGAGACGCCCCTTCCCGCTCATTCCTGCGGAGCGCATCAGCCACTTGAAGACGGCAAGCTTGACTAGGGAGTTGGGCGTCAATTACGCCAACTCCACCCGGTAGAACTGGAGCACCCTAGCCACCAGATCCACGTAGGGGAAGCAAAGACCAGCGTCAAAAAGGCGACGAAGACCACCGCCTCGTCCTCCAGGGACGTTGGCACTATCTCCATCCCAGGGACCCGTGCCTGCGCAAAGTACCCAACTTCCCCTCGTCCTTCAGCGCCTGTAGCACCCGCAGTGTCACGGTGGAGCGACCAAGGTCATCAGTGTATACCACAACGCCACCACCATCCTTACTCCGCTTCGTCATATCGGGACCCGGAGGGCACAAAGAATCGAACATTGGAGCTCACCGTCCTCAGAAAAGCAGTGCGTGAAGTTAAAAAAAATGGATGTGTGTGATTCTATTTATAAGCGCAGTAGGATTACAAACAAACAGGGCGCTAGAGTCGAAGAGACAAGGACCACTCAACAGCCGACACGTGCCATCCACCTAGGATCCCCAACCAACGGCATTATGGCACACGATAACCAAAGGCGACACGCGCAGTTCGAAAGGAGGGCCATCAATGCCAATTGCCAGCTAGCGTCATCATGGCGCGCGACACCCAATGCGCCATCACACCAGCGGGGCCAACCCACTTCTTGGGGGAAGAACCGCATACCGCACGCTTTGTCAGGTCAAAGGGGACGATGTGCCTGAACCCTTGGGGAAAAGAGTGCGGTTTCAGCTATGACGAAGCATGACCTCGATCGCGAGTGGCTTGTCGTAGGGGCAACACCACTACCCCAACGACCCGACGAAGACCGCAAAGCTTCCCCTGAAGACCCTATGGCCGGAGGCGCAGATGGGCCCCCTCTCCGAGGGTATCGGACATACCTTCGGGGAGGCTTCGAAGGAGGTGCGAAGGCTACCGAAGCGTCGCCGAGGCACCACAAGTCCAAGAGTCAAGAGTCCCCCAAGGCCACCTCGGGGGAGCCGAAGGGTGTCTGGGGCCCCTCGGCCCGGGGACACCCCGCACGCTGCGAAGGGTAGATAACACCGGTGGACTAAGCGGGCCAACCGGATGGATCAAAGCTAGAGAGGTCCACCGTGAGCCGAAGGCTATGCGTAGGGGTAGAAAAAACCCCTGCAACCCCTACGGGTAAAGAACATTTTTAGTGGTAGATATGTAATCTTATGTAGCTGGTTGGAAGGTTAGAAATAACCACCTCCCCTATGTAATAACTGAGACCCGATTTTTGAGACAATTAATACACATTTACTCCTGACAACCGATCCGCTCTTCAAGGATCACTCAGTTCCTTGTGTAAACACCGAGGGTTACCTTTTTTAGTGTTTAGTCTTTCTTGCTACAACAGATGGCCTTCACATCCCTATGGTGATAGTATTACATGACAAATCCTTCTTAAGAAAAACTATACGAGGAGGCACCAAAATGGATACGGTCTAATCTTCCAAATAAGCGTAGCATCGCGACGTATGAAGAAGCTTTCAGCTGTGGGAACAGTTTTTATCTGATGGGGTCTCTCGAGTCTTATCCAACTTGTCCACTACTTTGAACTATGGTTGTTCTGCGGAAGTCGAATGCTTGCAACACTAGCACGATATTAGTCAAAATGACAGGTTTCGCATTTCCAATTGACTAATCTGACCAATTTGGATTGGAACATGGATACCAGGACAAGTCCACGTTTGACCCCTCTATTGTTGGTATTATACTACATATTCTCCCATACAAAAAGAAGAAAGAAACACATTGGGTTGATTTGGTTAGGATTTAATCCTAGCTATGTAGGCACACTACAAAAAACTCACGCGAACACAGTGGACACAACTCACACTTTTACGTGACACACCGTGAAGAAGAACAGACGCAGAGTCTTTTCAGCACAGCACAACTAGTGCCTTTTTATCTTGCTTTTCTTATGTTGAAACAAATTGGTTACAATGCTTTTTATAGCTACAATATGACATGTAATCTCTCCACTAACACATTCAAATAGGCCACTAGCTCCACTACATGCACTAGCTAATTACTCTGTTAACTAATTAGCAGGCCACTAGCTCCACTACATGCACTAACTCATTAATTTCTAACAATCACTCCCTTAGACAACAAGATTAATTTCTAACAATCACCCCCTTAATCTTGTTGCCTTGACTTCACCTCCTTGACGCCCAACTTCTGCCGCATCTCGATAAACTTCACGCGACCGAGCGCCTTCGTCAGTATGTTAGCATGCTGCCCTTCAGTGCTGACGTGCTCCACATCTACCTTTTCATCCTCGACACATTCACAAATAAAATGAAATATAGTGTCGATGTGCTTACTTCGATCATGATGGACAAGGTTCTTACACAACACAATCGCCGATTTGTTGACCACCTGTAGCTTGATCTTCCTCGGTTCTTGCCCCTTCAAATCTCCTAGCAGCCGGCTCAACCAGACGCCTTGGCACGCTGCTGTCGCCGCTGCAATATACTCCACCTCAGAGGATGAAAGCGCAACGATCTTCTGCTTCTGTGACGCCCACGTGATCAGGCTTGCACCAAGGGAAAAGGTCGTCCTTGTGGTACTCTTGTGGTCGTCCACATCGCCTGCTAAGTCACTGTCGCTGAAACCCACCAACTCGAGCTCCAGCTCGTCGTGCTTCTTGTAACAACATCCAAAGCCAACCGTGTCGCTTACGTACCTCAGGATGTGCTTCACAGCCGCCATGTGCTGGGTAGTGGGCGTCTCCATGTACCTGCTCATGATGCCCACCGCATAGGCGATGTTCGGCCTCGTGTTCACCAAGTAGCGCAAGCTCCCAACAACGCTGCGGTACTCGGTGGCATCAACCGCAACACTACCATCCTTCTTCATCAGCTTCAGCCAGTTCTCCATAGGAGTTAGGCATGGATTGTACCCAACCATGCCCGACGCCTCCAAAATCTTGCTCGCATAGCTGCTCTGGCATAGTGTGATCACGCCGGCGACTTGCTTCACCTCAATCCCGAAGTAATAGCTCAGGAGGCTAAGGTCGCTCATGTAGAAGATCCTCTGCATCTGGGACTTCAACTCGATGATGTCGTCTGATGTGACAATGCCACAAACGCATACGACCATAACTCCCAAGATTGAACAAAAGGTGAATTCATTCCTTCATCTTCAATTTGTTTTAAATGTGAATATGATGCTACCTAATGATGAAAATTTATACTTGTGCAGCTATACAAGGAGGAATGAATCAATACAACACACTCGTGGTTGGGGTCCACATAAAGGGAAGCTGACCCGCACATCAAGACCAAGTCAATGCCTTCCCCAACTTTACCTCAAGGTCACCACGTCACTTTTTATCCATGCCAAGCAAGAGTTTAAGTTGGACATGTTCTGGAATTCAATTCAGTCTCCGGAAACAGCACTGACTTCAAACGTGCATATAAGTCGCATACGGACTCCGTTTGAGGTGCATGAGTACATGATTGAAAGCTTATCTTGTCCTATTTGGAACAGATCCATCCCCATCCCCAAATTCTTTTTGTGCACGTCGGAATCATCAAAACAATCTGGCACTGGGATAGCCCAACAGGCCTGTAATAACATTGCCATAACTTTCACAAACGGAGTCCGATTCGGGTGTTCTTGGGTTTGTGGGAAAGCTTATTCTGAGACCTTTCCAATGGATCTGGCCCCACCTCCAAATTCATTCAGAGTGTGTTAGAATCGTCAAAACAAGATGACAGGCCAGGAGATAGAGTTAGGGTTTGACTCCACTTCTTGTGGCCGCTGCCTCTCCTTCAATATATACTGTGTGCACGCCTCTTTTAGGGTTTTTAGGCTTGTTTAGATTGGTTTTTCCGCCGTGAAAACTTCATCATGTGTTTTTGTGTCGACTAGACCAACAACTGCAATTTGCAGGCCTCAACTCGTGTGAATTCATATTTCCCATTTGCAATTTCAGATTGCTTGTGTATTCTGTTCTTGCTTGTTCTTCGATTGCTCGCAGGAATTGAACCTCATGTTCAGGTCAACCGCGTTCTTGGCACGATTGATAACGACTCAAAGTGTGGTTTAGCGATTGCTTTGTGTTCTGGTTGCGATCGGTTAGAAGCCTGCATCGTCAAAGTTGTTCTCCTCCAAATTGAAATTATCATCCTATCAGAAGATTGGGACCCAACTTTCTCATCATCGTCAATGCATGATCCAGTTATGATCAAGTCATCTACGTACACCCCGAGTAGCAGAACATCCTCTGTACACCGTGAAGCACATCCTGAGGTACGTAAGTGGCACAGTTGGCTTTGGATGCTGTTACAAGAAGCACAATGAGCTAGAGCCCGAGCTGGTGGGTTTCAGCGACTGTGACTTAGCAGGCGACATGGATGACCGTAAGAGCACCACGGGAATGGCCTTTTTCCTTGGTGCAAGTATAACATCCCAAACTCGGGTTTGTATTTCAAATATATACAAATTAGGAGAATTTAAAAACTTTTGTTGCATCTTGTTGTTATTGGAATTTTCTGGAAATTCTTTCTAAGGAATTGTTGATTTCAAAAACTTAATGCTTTAATTGACTAGAAGCATAATCCTTTAAGACTTTTAAAACAAATCTTGTGATCATCCTCTAGAATTATTTTTCCTAGGTTCTAGATCATCCTAGTGACTCCTCTGAAAAATTTCATAATTTTTAGAAATTATTTACTATTTTTAAGAGGCTAGTCAAACCTGTTAGTCCCTTGGGCAAAACCCTAGGACAGGACCTTGAAACATTTCTAGAGGGAAATACAGTGTATGAAAAATTCTAGCAAACTTATACAATGTTGTTCCTGGAGTTCTAAACTCCCCTTAACAATTTCAAAATTTTTGGAGCTAATATTCTAGGTCAACAAAATCCCTAGAACTCTCAGTTTTTTTATTCAAAATCTGAATTCACTGTTCCTCTAACTGGACTCAAGCCACTCGGTTGAACCCAACCAACTCGCGTCTAGTCTGTGATGACGCAAGCTTTTGAGGCGTCCAAATAGAGATCAGCGGTCTAGATTGATTGGGCTGTTCGGACCGTCAAAACGTCCCTTTCATGTGGACCGTCCAACTTGACCATAGACGATTGGACCGTCCCAATCAGATCCATGCACCACTGCCATTCGAACCAGCCCAGATCCGACTCGATGCTTTGTGGATCGCCCGATCTGATCTCAATGGTCCAGATTGATTGGGCCGTTCGGACCGTTCGAACGTCCCAATCACGTGGACCGTCCGATCTAATTCCTGTTCGTATGGACCGTCCGATCTAGTTAGTACTGTTGGAGTGACCGAGCCCCTTTGACTTGGCCAAACCCAACCCAGCCACCTAACCCAACCCTGACCCAAGCCACTTTGTTTGTTTCGCTGACTGGTGGGCCCCACTTGCCTAGTCGTCTTCTCCACGCGGCCTACGCGTCCGTGCCAGCTCGCCATGCGCACCAAGGTCGACCTCGTCGCCAACGGCTGCCCAGCTACCCTACACTTAGTTTTTGAAGCACGCCCATGGTTTGGCCGAGTTGACCGCGCTTGCCCATACTCCGGTCATCTCGCCAATGTGTCACTATCGCCTATGGCAGAGCCATGAACCAAGTTCACCGTGGAACTCTTTTCTCGCGTTTCTCTGCCCTAGAGCCTATAAAAGCTCCTCAATGGTTTCATTGTCTTCTTTTCCGTCATTTTCGAATCATCCTCACCTCCACCTCCCTCTTCCACCGAAAGAAATCGCAGAGAGCCCAAGCTCTCAAATTCCGACCACCGTTCCGGCGCCACAGGGGTTCATTTCCATTTCTGTTCATGTCACTTTGCACCCCTAATCACCATTATCATTTCCCCTAATCCAATTTTGGTTTGTATTAACAGGAATCATCGAATTTTGGATTTTCTTCTCTTCGATCGAAAACAGCCGCCTTCGTCCCCATCTCCGGTGAAGTGTTTCGTTTCCCGATTGCTCGCTCGAGAAACATTTATGGGCCTCACTAATACTTCTCCTACCTCCCATTTCCTCC
The DNA here is from genome assembly GCA_036346405.1 of Phyllostachys edulis. NCBI lineage: Eukaryota > Viridiplantae > Streptophyta > Magnoliopsida > Poales > Poaceae > Phyllostachys > Phyllostachys edulis. The sequence continues at coordinate 46,315,577 of CM070565.1, forward strand.
CTCAACCCTCAGGTCATCCCATCCTCGTTGGAGCGCCGCCGCCGCCCTAAGTTCCTCACTGCCGACATGACTCCGACTAGCTCTGTCCTCCCTACCCACTTCGGTATGCTCCTAGCCCTTCTCTGGTGCTAGTACGCGCATTAGATGGCTTAAAGCGTAGCTGTATCGACGTTGTCGTTTTTCCCGTAGCTTCACCTCTGCTCCACCTCGTCGCACCGCCGCTTGAGTCCATCTCTGGCGATGCCCTGACCACCGTCGGGTGCGCAATAGTGTAGGGATCCCATTTTAGTCCTTAGTTCGCGCCGCCTTGGCCACCTTCACCGACGATTGGCCAGAGAAGATCGCGGCTGGATGCATTGCGTTGTTGGATGCGGACCAGCACTGTAGCTTAATGATTAGGGCTAATCTTGGTTGTTAGGACATAGTTAATGATTAGTTTAAGTCAATGACCGGTTAGATTTTGTAATAAGTCGTTGACGCGTGGATCCAGCCGTTAAGAGCATAGTAGCCCCTCGTTTGGATTGTCCGATTTGATCTCAACGGTCTGAGTTGAGCGAAACCGTTCGGACCGTCCGAATGTAACCTATCACATGGACCGTCCAATTAGATCTCAACAGTCCGAACGTTCTTAGCTCATGATTTAAAAGAAAATTCGGAAATCAATTATTTGTGTATTGAGTATTCGTGTAACTTCAAAAAATGCATAAGTATTTCTCTGTAACTCCTTTTTTGAATGAACTCAAGCTTGTTGGTTTCCTCTATTTCTGTACTTTAATGTGGAATAGGTTTTAAGTATGTTACTATTTCTAAAAATCTTGGTATTCAATTTATTTGTGCAGTACTTTCATGACTTTGAAAAATCATAAGAAATCTATTTTAGCTCCAAATGAGGTGAATCAAATTCCATTGTTCATCTCATGTGGTGCTCTGTCTACCATAAAAGTTTCTTGTTCACCACCTCTCTGGAAATTTGTGACAAAAATTTAAATTCGGATGAACAGTACCCGAGAGGGATTTTCAGCATTTTTATCAAAAGCTGATTTTGTTTTGGCTATAACTTTGGCTTGCAACATCTAAATCATTTAATTTTTGTTGCTAAATTCATTTAAAATTATTCTCTACCTTTTGTGTAAATTTCGTAATTCTTGGATGATGTTGAATTTTTGAGCATTATTCGATGTTATTCGTTCTTATTGGTGTTTTTTGATTCTTTCGATAGGTTTCGACGATTCGGTTGAACACGAGAGTGATCCTCAACAGCAAGTGGATTACCTGTAGTAAGGCAAGCAATTCTCTTTTGATGCACGTTGATCCTATTATGTTCGCATGCTAATATTTTAATTTTAAATGTATGTATGCATGCTATGTTGACAAGTAATTTATCAGTTCGCGATAGTTAACCTAAATAGATACATGAACTGCAGGTAAACATCCATCCTTTACTACTGAGCCTAGGTTTATATCATATGTGATTTAGAGCTCGATGGATGGGCTCTAGTCACTTTATATATGTTGTATGCGAGTTGTGTCACTTAGCACTGCTTAGAACGGTTGTCTGAGGATCATCGCCTCCGCGATGGTCAATATGTCATCACTCTAAATATTTGAGTTAGGGTACTCATGTATGTAATCATATTTGGAAAACTAAAACTGAGAGATAAAAAGTTTTAGACTTGGGCACATTGGTTGGATGGTGTGATGTTGGGTGTGTGCTTGGTGCCCAAGTCACACCGAATTACTTGTGTCACTGATCCAAGCGTTATTATGTGCATTCCACATGAGGGCCATATGGGAACCCCTCTTGACTTAGTACTTTGGCGTGTGTTAGCTCTGAGTCGCAGGAGGTTGTGTGTGTGTTGTGTTAAAAAGGAATTATTGTGTGTTGTTGTTGGGTGTGCGGGGGTGGGTTCCTGTCAAGGTTCTCCACACCGAGGAGCATCGGTACCTTTTCAAAGGCCGGTGACTTCGACAAAATGTATGGGTCTCCGTCCATACAGGCGACTTGTAGTTAATACACAATATTGGAAACATCTCGTAGGACTTAGCCTTGCCGGCATACCTACGGAAGGATGCTCTATTGCATGGCGAAAAGGTGGTCTGGCGTGTGGGTACAGTTGTACACCCCTGCAGGGTATAAACTATTAGAATAGCCCCGTCCTAGGTTATAGACATGCTTAGTTAGGTCGTGCAAGAATTAGACTACAACATTTTGATAAAATTGAATTCGGGTGGTACGAATGGGTAATTTGTGCTATTGTTGTGGTGGCTAGGGTTAGTCACCTCTAGGATGTTTATATTGTTATTAATTGTTGTCTATCTGATATTTGATCAATTAAAAGTTGTTTTAATAAATTGCCTTCAATCTATTACACTATTACAAATAAAATGCTACTTTACGCTGAAAATGAACTCTATAGCCATCCCCATTGAATCAAGCTTGCATGTAGCTATGTATAGGTTTGTTCATCGTAAGTCTTGCGACTACAATTTTGTACCCAACTACATTGTCTATTTGCTGCAGATGAGGTTGACCCTTAAGGGGTTGACTAGTGTGAGATTGCCTACGAAGTTGACGACTAGTTTAGCGGCCTGGTCGGTTGCCTTGTGGGTAAGGGCAAACCTGTCGGCTTTTCTTTTGGTGCCATCTTATGGCTATGTTTCTGCTGCAACTTTAGTACTTTTGGATTGTTATTTGGCCGGTCGGCCCCTTCTGTATTTCAGACTTGTATGTCATTTGTGTTGTAAATTATGAAGACTCGGTATGGTAATGACTTGTGTATGGAATTGATGTTTCAAATTTTTGTGATGGTGTATGTGTACCGCTCCTGGGAGGTACATGTCACATTGGGAATCGGGATATTTGATTTATAATACTAGGACCAATTGGATGGTTAAGTATTACGAGTTAAATACCCCGGGGGCTCTCACAAAAGTTGGTATCAGAGCTATACTGACCGTAGAAACCCCTAGCTTGGTCATCTTTAGGATGTTTTGAAAAACTTAGTTTCAAAATATCAAATGGTTTATGAAAACTTAAGTAAGTTCTCAGATTTTATTCCTTACCTATCTTAGATTGTTCATCTTACCTTGTTCTTGTTTGAGTTTCAAAAAGTTGATTTCCTCTCATCTTCTTTCAAAAGATAGTTGTTACCGTTTAAATTTGGTTTTAGGGAACCAATGAGAGTGAAAACATGAAGTGCTGGCTGCTCTTTGGTGAAGATTATAAACACTTGGAGTTGGAAAATTCAACTTAGAGCTCGGTTACAAAATCTGGACAGCGAGTGCAAGTTTTGGACAGCAAGCACTTAGTTCGTCGTTAGGGCTAAAAATGAGAGGATAATCCAACTAAAACTCATGGAAATTAAAAGGGGTAAGATGTGATAATAGTTGGCTAGTTCCTAATACATCCCTTAGATGGTTTTCACCATGCTTATTAATTAGATGCGATAGGACTTGAGTCGTGTTCTAAAAGTTTTTCGTCCCAACCGATTGCTCGTTCATTCAACATGAGTTAGCCATGCAGGAAGTTAATCTTTTGTCTTATGAGTCTTGCATTGGATCTTATGCCTTTTTACAAATATTTGGAGTTCAAATTTTGCTATTTTATGTATGCACTCAGGATAGGGTAATATCTCATTCCCTAGTCGATGGCTGTTCTACTGTTACCTTTCGCATCTAGTTTTCGGGTTTTGTTGCTAACCCAATTCAACGAAACGGGATAGCTGGAAGAACTTGAAGCGATCAAGGTCAACAAACTGGTCATGATGAGGAGCTCCCGCCTCCTCCGACCATGGCCAAGGTTCTCGCTCAGATCGAGCGAAACCGAATGGATCAAATGAGAATCCTAGAGGTTATTGCGCGGAACACCTCCGCTCTTTCTGGTGCCTCTGGATTAGGAGGAGGAGGTGGACATCAACAGCGCCGGGGGGGGGGCTCTTGGAGTTCCTTTGCACTCAGCCACCGACTTTCTCACGATCTGAAGACCCACTTGACGCAGACGACTAGTTGTGTTTAGTCGAACGGAAGCTCAACGTCGCCCAATGCTAGGATCATGAGAAGGCACTCTTCGCCTCCCATCAATTGGAAGGGGCAACGCTTTCGTGGTGGGAGAACTTCCTCGCCATGCAGCCCGCGGGTCGAGCCATCACTTGGAGGAAGTTCTGTGCTGCCTTCTGACGGGCTCACATTCCCGCCGGCTTGATGAAGCTCAAGAAGAAGGAGTTTTTGGTGCTCAAGCAAGGGCGCAAATCAGTCATGGAGTATCTCCATGAATTCAACCATCTCTCTCGGTATGCTCCCGAAGATGTGCCCCCTAATGATACCAAGCAGGAGAAGTTCATGGATGGCTTATCTGAGGAGCTGCAGAACAAGCTGTCTATCGTTGACTTCCCCAACTTTCAGACGTTGGTTGACAAGGTCATCGTTGCTGAGCATAAGGGGAGAGCACTTGTGGAGTCTCGTAAGCGCAAGTGGGAGGCCCAGAAATCAACAGGAGCCAACCTTCCCCATCCTCGCTTCGGGCAAGCCCTGGTGCCTCGTCCTCAGGCTCCACCACCACCAAGGCCACCGGTGTTTGTACCATGCCCTCCGCAGGCTATGTTTCAACCACGTGCACCTACGGGACAGCAAGTCGACCTTCACAATCCGGCTGCCGAGGATACTTGTTTCTTTTGCAACCGCAAGGGCCACTATGCGAACACTTGCCCCAAGAAGATCGGAGTGGCCCCTCGTCCTAATGGAGGGTGAGGGCAAGAAAATGGTCATCCTCCAGATTAGAAGGTTATCCAGAAGACCCAGAGCTTGGAAAGCAGTCGAGTCAACCATATCTCAGCCGAGGAAGCGTAGGAGGCACCCGACGTCGTGTTGGGTACGCTTCTTGTTAACTCTCGACCTGCTACTGTCTTGTTCGATTCCGGAGCTTCTCATTCCTTTATATCAAAGTTTTTTGCTGCACTTAGTGATCTTCAACTTATTCCCATGCATGTTCCTTTGATTATTCACTCTCCGGGGTCGGAAATGAGAGCTGAAAAAGAGTGTTGGGATGTCTCTATTGAAATCGAAGGAGTAGGATTCTTTGCAAATCTTATCCTCCTCAATTCAGCAAGTTTGGATGCGATACTTAGCATGGATTGGCTGTCCCAACACTTGGGACAAATCGATTGTGCCAAGAAATTCATCTCCCTCACAAGTCCGTCCGGCGATAAAGTTGGAATTTCACCAAAACTGCTGGAGCCACATCTTTTCGCACTTGAAGCAAAGTCGGCTCTAGAAATTTACGAAGTCCCGATGGTGTGTGACTTTGTGGATGTATTCCCTAAAGAATTGCTGGGAATGCCTCCAGTCCGGGACATCGAGTTACTGGCCGGCACCGCCCCGATTTCGAAGAGGCCATACCGGATGCCTTCGAATGAATGGGAGGAGTTGAAGAAGCAACTTGGTGAACTTCAAGAGAAGGGTTTCATCCACCCAAGCTCATCACCGGGGGGCTGTTCTGTGATCTTTGTGAAGAAGAAGGATAAGACTCTGTGTATGTGTGTTGATTACCATCCGCTGAGTGAAGTGACGATGAAAAACAAGTACTCATTGCCCCGGATCAATGACATTTTTGATCAATTGACTAGAGCTCGGGTATTCACCAAGATTGATCTAAGATTGGGCTATCACCAAGTCTGAATCAAATCTGACGATATTCCGAAGACGGCTTTCTCTACTCGTTACGGATTGTACGAGTACACCGTCATGTCTTTCGGCTTGACGAATGCTCCTGCCATGTTCACGAATCTTATGAATATGGTATCCATGGAGTACTTGGACAAGTTTGTGATGGTCTTCATTGATGATATCCTCATCTACTTGAAGACTGATGAAGAGCATGCCCAACACCTGCGGTTAGTGTTGGAGAAGCTGCGTGAGCATCAGCTGTACATAAAATTCAGCAAGTGTGAATTTTGGTTGAAAGAAGTGGCATTCTTGGGCCATGTTCTCTTAGCGGGAGGCGTAGCCGTGGATCCTAGCAAGGTCAGCGATGTGCTTTCACGGGGTTAGCCCAAGTCGGTAACCAACGTGAGGAGTTTTCTCGGTTTAGCGGGCTACTATCGTCGCTTTATCGAGAATTTCTCCAAGATCGCGAAGCCGATGACGGAATTGCTCAAGAAGAACAAGAAGTTTGTATGGTCGACTGATTGTGAGAAGAGTTATCAAGAACTCAAGAAGAGATTGACCATAGATCCAGTTCTTGTTCTTCCTGATGTCCACCGAAGCTTCGATATCTATTGAGATTCTTCTCGTCAAGGACTCGGGTGTGTTCTTATGCAAGAAGGCAAAGTAGTTGCTTATGCATCAAGGCAATTGAGACCTCATGAGCTCAATTATCCAACCCATGACTTGGAACTAGCTGCAGTGGTCCATGCACTGAAGATTTGGCGACATTACCTCATCGGTATTTGTTGCGAGGTGTATTCAGACCACAAAAAGCTTAAAGTATTTGTTCACCCAACTAGATCTGAACCTTAGGCAAAGAAGGTGGTTGGAATTGATCAAATATTATGACATGGGTCTCCAATATCATCCAGGCAAGGCTAATGTCGTTGCTGATGCATACAGTTGAAAGGTTTATTGCAATACCTTGATGCTCAAGGAGCAGTAGCTTGCCCTTCATGAAGAACCTCAGCGGCTCAACTTGGGAGTGGTTGAGCATAGTTTCCTCACTGCTATGGTTGTGCAACCCACCTTGGAAGAGTAGATCAAGGTTGCTCAGCAATCGAACAAAGGGGTGCACTTGATCAAGAAGAACATCAAGAACGGGATAGTCAAGTGCTTCTTGGAAGATGACCATGGTGTTGTGTTGTTCGGACAACGCCTTGTTGTTTCGAAGGACATGGAATTGCAGAATTTAATCCTCCGCAAAGCCCATGATTCTCCCTTATCCATTCATCCCAGGGCCACAAAGATGTATCGAGATCTTTGGTAGAGATTCTGGTGGACACGAATGAAGCGAGAAATCTCGAGGTTCATTGTGTCGTGTGAAGACCGAACATCAACGTTCGGTGGGTATGCTACAACCCTTGCCAATACCTGAGTAGAAGTGGGACTCGATCAGTATGGATTTTATCACCGGTCTGCCCTGAACATCCAAGGGAAATGATGCCATTTGGGTTGTCATTGACCGACTAACCAAAGTGGCACACTTCCTACCCGTCAAGACTGATCTTCGTGTAGGTCTTTTGGCGGATCTCTACATAGCCCGCATCGTGAGTTTGCATGGAGTACCTAAGACGATTGTTTCAGATCGTGGTACACTTTTCACCTCTCGATTTTGGAATAGCTTGCAAGAAGCTATGGGGACTCATCTTTCTTTCAGTACCGTATACCATCTGCAAACTGATGGCCATACTGAAAGAGTGAATCAAGTTTTGGAGGACATGCCCCGTGCCTGTGTTCTCTCCTACGGGAAGAATTGGGAGAAATACTTGCCGTTCACCGAGTTCTCCTACAACAACAGCTTTCAAGCTAGTCTTGGTATGGCACCATTTGAGGCCTTATATGGGAGAAAGTGTAGAACCCCGTTGAATTGGTCAGTGACCGGCGAAAGACATTCTTTGGTCCAGAGTCGATCAATGCAGCCGAAAGTCAAGTTCGGTTGATTCGATACCGATTACGTACGGCTCAATCAAGACAAAAGAGCTATACGGATCGTCGACATCGCGAGTTGAGCTTTGAGCCTAATGACCTTGTTTATCTCAAAGTCTCTCCTTTGAAGGGTCATCAACGATTCGGCGTCAAAGGCAAATTAGCTCCTCGATATGTTGGGCCTTACCGCATCATCGAGAAGAAAGGAGCTATTGCCTACAAGTTGGATTTGCTTGCTGCACTCGAGGGAGTACACGATATTTTCCACGTGTCCCAATTGAAGAAGCGCCTTCGTGTTCCAACCGAGGAAGCTCCATTGAAAAGTCTTGATGTACAAGAAGACTTGACCTACCATGAGTATCTTCTTCGAATCCTTGAAGAAGCTGAAAGAAGAACAAGGAATTGTGCTATCAAATTCCTTAAGTTTTAGTGGACAAATCATACTGAGGATGAAGCAACTTGGGAACGGGAGGATCGCCTTCGTGCAAACTACCTGTCTTTCTTTTCTGAGTGAACGGGATCTCGGGACGAGATTCTTGTAAGGGGGGCGGTTTTGTAACATCCCAAACTCGAGTTTGTATTTTAAATGTATAAAAATGAGGAGAATTTAAAAACTTTTGTTGCATCTTGTTGTTATTAGAATTTTCTGGAAATTCTTTCTAAGGAATTGTTGATTTCAAAAACTTAGTGCTTCAATTGACTAGAAGCATAATCCTTTAAAACTTTTAAAACAAATCTTGTGATCATCCTCTAGAATTATTTTCCCTAGGTTCTGGATCATCCTAGTGACTCCTCTGAAAAATTTCATAATTTTTAGAAATTATTTACTATTTTTAAGAGGCTAGTCAAACCTGTTAGTCCCTTGGTCAAAACCCTAGGACAAGACTTTGAAATATTCCTAGAGGGAAATGCAGTGCATGAAAAACTCTAGAAAATATATACAAGGTTTTTCCTGGAGCCCTAAACCTCCCTTAAAATTTCAGAATTTTTGGAGCTAATCTTCTAGGTCAACAAAATCCCTAGAACTCTTGGTCTTTTTATTCAAAATCTGAATTCACTGTTCCTCCGACCGGACTCAAGCCACTCGGTTGAACCCAACCAACTCGTGTCCAGTCCGTGATGACGCAAGCTTTTGAGCTGTCCAAATAGAGATCAGTTGTCCGAATTGATTGGGCTGTTCAGACCGTCCGAACGTCCCTTTCGTGTGGACCGTTCGAATTAATCTCAACCGTCCAACTTGACCATAGCCGATCAGACCGTCCCGATCAGATCTGACAGTGCTACACAATTGCCGTTCAGACCAGTCCAAATTTGACTCGATGCTTTGTGGACCGCCTAATCTGATCTCAACGGTCCAGATTGATTGGGCAGTTCGGACTGTCCGAACATCCCAATCACGTGGACCGTCCGATCTGATTTCAGTTCATATGGACCGTCTGATCTGGTTAGTGCTGTTGGACTAACTGAGCCACTTTGACTTGGCCAAACCCAACCCTAACCCGAGCCACTTTGTTTGTTTTTTCACTGGTGGGCCCCGCTTGCCTAGTCGGCCTACGCGCCTGTGCTAGCTCACCATGCATGCCATGGTTGACCTCGTCGCCAATGACTGCCCAGCTGCCGCACACCTAGTTTTTGAAGCTCGCCCATGGTTTGGCCGAGTTGACCGCGCTCGCCCATACCCCGGTCACCTCGCCATCGTGTCACTATCGCTCGTGGCGGAGCCATGAGCCAAGTTCACTGTGGAACTCTTTTCTCACGTTTCTCTGCCCCAGAGCCTATAAAAGCTCCTCAATGGTTTCATTGTCTTCTTTTCGGTCATTTTCGAATCATCCTCACCTCCACCTCCCTCTTCCACTAGAATAAATCGCAGAGAGCCCAAGCTCTCAAATTCCGGCCGCCACACCTCAACGCCGTTCCGGCGCCACAGGGGTTTATTTCTATTTCTGTTCACGTCACTTTGCACCCCTAATCACCATTATCATTTCCCCTAATCCAATTTTGGTTTGTATTCACAGGAATCATCGAATTTTGGATTTTCGTCTCTACAGCCGAAAATAGCCGCCTTCGTCCCCATCTCCGGTGAAGTGTTTCGTTTCCCAATTGCTCACTCGAGAACCACTTGTGGGACTCACTAATACTTCTCCTACCTCCCATTTCCTCCCTCAATCCTCAGGTCATCCCATCCTCGTTGGAGCGCCACCATCGCCCTCAGTTCCTCGCCGCTGGCATGACTCCGACTAGCTTTGTCCTCCCTACCCACTCTGGTATGCTCCGAGCCCTTCTCTGGTGCTAGTGCGTGCATTAGATGGCTTAAAGCATAGCCGTATCGATGTTGTCGTTTTTTCCGTAGCTTCACCTCCGCTCCACCTCGTCGTTGTAACATCCCAATTTTCAGAGCTTTAAAAACCTTTTAAATAGTGTAATGAGAAAATTCATCATTTGGATTTATTTGAATTTAAATTAAAAAGCTTAATATTGGACTTTGTGTAACAAAACAATTTAATATGACTAAAGTCAACATGAACAATAGTCAAAACTATTTTATTTGGATTCTATGAGCTTGGACATATTTTCTAGAATTTTCTCGAATTTTTCCAAGTTCATTTGCTATTTTCCATTGCTTATTTGAATTTCTCGTAATTTCTTAAAAGAAAAAGCTATTTAAATCTCCAAACGATCATTGGGTCAATCTCTCTCGCCCATTCCTCGCTCATCCGCCCATCTCTTCGGGTCGTCCGATCCGATTGATGGAGATCCCGCCTCTCTCTCTCTCTCTCTCTCCGCCCGCTTCAATCTCCACCGCTGATCGTCGCTGACGCTCGATCTCCTTGCTGCTGCAAGGTCCTCTCTCGACGCAGGCCCGCTTCATAGGTCTTCGCCTCGACAGGTCTTCTTCCTTTCATGACTGCGGACTGCGGCACCGCCATTATCGCTTTCTAGAAGCTCAACCTCACGGCCGTTTACGCTAACAAAACTCCCAGATTTTCAGATCAAACTCAATCCTTATCTCCTCCGCACCGACTCGCTCAATTTCAAACTTCAATTGCTTTATCCTCGCTCGTGGGGCGTTTAGGCGATTTACCGCCGCAAGACGCCACCTCGAGCTCGCTTCAGGCCTATAAAGGACCCTCGCTTCGCTTTCGCTTCTTTCCAAAACCCTCGCTCAATTCCACCCGAGAGTTTCCACATTGCCGCCGATTCGAGCTTTAAGGAACCTCGCCACGGTGAGATTTTTCGATTGCGCCGCCACCGCAGCCGCCAGATCGTCGTGGAGCCCACCATCAAGTTCGCCGTCACCTCTCTACCTCCGGACGGCCGCTGCCGCTTAAACCTCACGGACGCCCGTCCGACAAAACCCGAAGGTCTCTCCGCCCGACCTCGCCACGCCACCACACCACCCCAACCACCGGAGTCGCATCGTCAGAGCAATAGCCTCAAAGAACACGCCCATAGCACCCACCTCATGGCGACCACCGAAGCGCCGGTGACCATTGGGTCCCGTCGTGCCGCCATCGCTGCCGCCGACGTCCTCGCCGACGCGACGCCAGTCACGTGCCACCTCACCAGGTCTCTGCGTGTCATCCGGGTGGCGCCGCGTCGGCGCGCTGCTGCTGTTCGCCACCTCGGCCCCCAAAGGTCGGTGGCTCGCTGGGCTTGGTCCACTGTGGTCAGGCCTCTAACATGTGGGTCCCACATGTCGTTTTTTTTATTTATTTCTTTTCCGAAAATCCTGTGGTCGACGCCATGTCGATGTCATGTCAAGCAATATTCCGATTTTTCTCGTTGAAAAATAATTCGAATTCCAAAATCCTATTTTTAGGTTTTCTTTAGATTTAAACTTTGAAACTCCATATCTTTTGCATCCTAACTCCAAATCCATCCATTCAAATTTCTAAATTCATCTAAAATCCAGATCTATCTATTGGAGATTTTTAATTATTTTTTGGAGTTATTTGCCTCTGTTATTTATTTAGTTTGTTTGTTTGCCTTGTTTGAAAGTAGACTTCGACGCTGTGAAAGAGTTGTGAAGAAGGACCTTTCCAAGATCAAGATCAATTCCTAGATCCTTTTCAAGGCAAGCTATACCTTTGACCATCTTGATTCCCAGTTTGCTAAATTATTTTATTTTAAATTATCGCATTATTAATTCAAGTAATTATTTAAATGATTTTGGGAGTAGATGTAAATTCCTAATTGTTATGCCATCCTTGTTAATTGCTATGTCTAAGTTCTTTGTCACCCTAGTTGATATCTAGTTGGTTAATATTGTAGCACCAACGGGTTGGTTAGAACGATTAGATTGCTTAGTCATGCCACGACTCATTTATTCATGTGAAGTACAAATGATTAATTTGACTAAGTGAATATGCAATATTGATAATCTGTGTGTACTACGTGTCTTTATGGCATGTGTTGCACTTAAACCAACGGGTGGTAAAAAGGATTTGACCGAGGCAAGGGGTGGATACTGTGAATTGGTGGTCTATGTGGATTTGTGTGGATAATATTAATCTGTGTGTCTATGTGGTTGGGTTAATGGAAGTCTTGCCTTGGTCGGCTAAGGACCTCACCATGTGCGCTAAAGAACTGAGCTTCTGCACGACCACATGCCTGCTTTTGAGACAGGCCTAGCATAGTAAGATAAGGTATCCAAATGCTCATATGATCGATGCTAGCTACACCGGTTGTATCTTGTGGGTAAAGTGTACAAACCTCGCAGAGTGTAACTTAATCTATTGAATAGCGTCATGGTCATGGACAATGCTCGGGGATTTAACACTAGGGGTAGAATTTCATAAAACTGTGAGGGAAGGGAGCTATGTGATTAAATCATCTAGCTATGTGAAGAACCTGTTTAGGCTGTGTGTGTCTTTGTGAAATAACTTGTTAAAATTATTATTGTCTATTTGTTTTACCAAATTTTCAATCTATTTAATTGTATTAAATTGCAAAAGTTGCATTTACGCAAAAGAACCGCAGAATGCCTTTCTCTTGTAATAAGCCTGCATGTATACTTTGCATTCCTGTGGTGTGGCTTGCGAGTACGGTGTGTACTCACGCTTGTTTTGACGAATCAAGCAGAGGAGGAGTCTTCACCAGCTTACGAGGACGAAGTTCATCGAAGGTGCCTAATCGCGAGGTCTTGATCCCATCGGTTGCTCGTGGTGAATCGATGGGATGCCACTACCGCTTCGCTTCACGCCGCTTATTTTCTCTCATAGTTTCAAGTGGCTCAATAAATGTAAACTCGACCTTAAGGTCAAAACCATTATTTAATAATCAAAGTTATTCGCTTATGTTATATTTCGCTTGTATGGATCGATTTCGGTTTTGTTAACCCTGTGCACTAGCATGATCCTCGGCTAGTGCAAGAAACACAGAGGGTCCCGAATTGTAATTTCGGTCCCGACAAAAGTGGTATCGAGCTAGGTTGATGTGAGGTCTAGACCTTAGTAGATTGGCGCTCGAGTGTCCAAATTATTTTCTAAAGAAAAATTTAACTTGCAAGATTAAATGAATTGCTTAACTCCTCTCATATCTCTCTCGACTCATCTATTGCTAAAATCTTTCCTCTCCCCGCTGTTTTAACGTGGTTCTACACCTTGTCCTGTCGTGATGATGCCTTACCTTCGACTTTCGGAGATTGCAACGGAGGACTTGCCGCAGAGTGTGGAAGTTGTCGCAGACACTTGAGGCTTCGAACGCCCGATGTACCGAGGCAAGGAGTACATGGTCAATGGACGGATCGTGGTATAGTCTCCGCCACCGACGGCTTCACGCCAGAGGAACACTAGAGGTAGCCACCTTTGGATATCTCATCAGAGGATCACCTTCATGCAAGGAATCCAGAGTCATCGCGTCGCCATACTCCGAGTCCGCCACATCTACGCCAAGAGTCGCAACACATCGCTTATCGCTATCACCCCAGAGCCGCCGGGGAGATATTCGCGCGCTTCCGCCTACAAACGGGAAGGCAATGCCACAAGAGTGCATCTTGCACGGTTCACACCGCCAGAGGAGTCGCTGGAGATGGCCGCCACCGAGCCGAGGTGCGCCTATCGTGCCTGGGAAGAAGCCGAGGAAAGGATCGCCAGACTAGAGCACGCCTCTATGGTCAAGATGAGCTCAAGATGATCAAGAGGAAGATCCAAGAAGTCAAGAAGATCCAGAGGAGATTCCAGAGGATCGGCCGAGCTCAGACAGCCAGAAGAGCTACCAGACTGCACTCCAAAGACACTCGCTCCCGCTGCACCAGCCTGGGCATCGTAACCGGCCATGAGGATGCCACCACTTGAGTCTACACCAGTGTGAGCGCCGCCGTGGCTTTGGAGGCTTTCTCGAGTAGTTCGCTTGAGTTCCAGCTTAGTCGCTTAGCCGCTTCTTTTCAGAGTCGCCTTTAGGCGGTAGCTTGTGTGCTTAGGTCCGATTTATTTTCTCAGGTAAGCATGAGCCGCAAAGGCCCTTAGGCATTTGTTGCAGCCATGCTATTAAAATATTAATAAAGATTATTTCATTCAAGTTTCTTGAGTTGTGTTTGTTGGGTTTAATCTATCCCTGCCTAGATCTTAACTCACCTTGTGCTCTCTACCTTATCTAACCTATGGAGCTTCACCAGATGGTTCAGACTCGCCATGCCGCCGCCAAGGATCCGGAGCCCAAGGATCAAGGCAATGAGCAAACCCTCACAGAGTAGTGCCACCCCAAGCACCACCTATTGACTTGCGTAACTTTGAGCTTTCATGGCAAAGACAAACTCGATGATGTATACGATGATGAACCAGACATGTGCCATGAACAACAACAACAACAACATCAACAACAATCGCCGTGGAGGAGCCCCATCGCCATGGTCATCGTGACCATCCAAGTTGGTCAATTCATGAGGACCCGTCCGCCAACTTTCTCGACATGTCACGCCAAGAGAGGTCGATGATTGGCTTCGCGTGATTGAGAGGAAGCCGCCGATCACCCAATGCAATGATCATGAGAAGGTTTTGTATGCCACTCATCGATGGAGGGCATAGCTGCAGAATGGTGGGAAAATTTCAAGAATAAGATGAGGCACCGCAGAACATCACATGGGAAGAATTTTCGCAACCTTTTCGCCAATATCATGTACCAAGGTATTATGGATCTCAAGAAGGATGAGTTCCGCTCTCAAGCAAGGGGTATGTCGCTGATCGACTACCAATAAGTTTTTCGGCTAGCTCGCTATGCTCCTAAGATGTCGCTAATGTGAGTCGCCAGAGCCGCTTGAAGGGTCGAACTCAGATCGCAAGTCACCTACTTGCCCATACCTTCCGGATTTTCAGAGTTGGTTAACAAGGCGTTGGTCATGGAGGACAAACGCAAAGAATCGAGGACCACCGCAAGCGAGGATGATTCAAAGAAGGAAGCCATCACCACAACAACAGAGGGCAAGAGAAGTGCCACAACAGCTTAATCGCTTCACCACAGAGTTCTTTCAGACACCGCACCGCCTTCAAAGACTCGTCCTCTTATTCAACTCTCGCAACCCTACACCACCAACCCCACCCGAGGAACAACAACCGCAGAATGAACCGAGAGTGTGTTACAATTGTCGTCACCAGACATTTTGCTAATCGGTGTCCTCGAAGGAACTATCACTCAAATTCGCTTCAACCTTGGAGCAACACCGCCAAGACCCCAAAGCAGTAACAATCAAGGAGTTTTCAGGAACCAACAACCAGAGGAGCGCCACCGGCTTGTCGAGGTCGTGTTAATCACGCCACTCTAGAAGGAGCCCAGAAGCACCGATGTCGTCTTGGGTAAGTTCCTAGTAAATTCAAGACTGCCTGCTCGCTTGATTCGAGCTTCAGATTCGCTTGTTTTCGAGTTTTTGCAACTAAGAATAAATTGGAAGTTATGCAACTTAAGCGCATCTGTTAGTCCAATACCGAGCAGAGCTAAGTTCTAATGTGGGTTGTTTAGGGCTGTTACTCATAGTCGAGTTGAGTTTCTAGCTAACCTAATTATTCTAGACACCCAAACCATAGATGTCATCCTTGGCATGGATTGGTTAACAAAGCACAAAGCCGCATAGATTGTGGTCAAGAGCCGCTATAATCGAGGATACTAGAGGAAACAAAGTGGAGTTCCTAGCTACCTCAAGGCGTAATGGGTATTTGATAGTCAACACCAAGACCGTTGAGTTGGAAGATGTGCTACCGTCAAAGAGTATCCAGATGTGTTCCCGTAAGAATTACTGTGGATGCCACCGGATCGTGACATCGAAGTTTGTCATCGATCTAGTGCCGTGAACAGCCCCTATCTCGAAGAGACCTTATCGGATGCCACCGATGAGTTGGTAGAGATGAAGAAAGCAGATAGAAGAACTTTTGGAGAAAGGTTTTGTGAGGCCTAGTTAAATCGCCATGGGGAGCACCAGCTTTTGTTTGTCAAGAAGAAGGATGGAAGCATGAGGATGTGCATCGACTCAGGGCTCTCAATGAAGTCACTATCAAGAACAAGTACCCATTGCCCGGATAGATGATCTGCTTGACCGGATGAAAGGAGCCGAGTGTTCTCAAGATCGATCCGCGATCAAAGTTACCATCGATTGAAGATTTGTCCTAAGGATGTACCTAAGACCGCTTTTCAACACTCAGACGGACATTATGAGTTCTTAGTCATGTCCTTTGGTCCGACTAATGCCCCCGCCTATTTCATGAACATGATGAATAAGGTATTCATGGAATATTTGGATAAATTTGTAGTTGTATTCATCGACGATATTTTGGTTTACTCCAAGTCAAGAAGAACATGTCAACATTTGAGATTAATCCTAGGAAGCTCAGAGAGCATCGCTTGTATGCTAAGTTTAGCAAGTGTGATTTCGGATAAAGGAAGTGGATTTCTTGGTCATGTGATGACAAATGCAGGAGTAGCAGCTGACCCCAAGAAAGTTAAAGCAAGAAAGAAGCGGGAGCAACCCAAGACGGTCACTCAGATTCGTAGTTTCTTGGGATTGGCGGGATACTACCGTCGTTTCATCGAAGGATTCTCATCAATTGCTAAACCTCTTACGCAATTGTTGAAGAAGGAGAAAAGTTTACTTGGACTCCACTTGTGAGGAAAGTTTTCAAGAATTGAAGAAGTTTGACTTCATTTCAAAGGCCGATTTTGCTTGGGATATTCGTAAGGATTTTGATATCTATTGTGATGCTTCGCCAAGGATTAGGTGTGTCCCGATGCAAGAAGGAAGAGTCGCCGCTATGCATCAAGGCGATTAAGGCCCCATGAAGAGAATTACCCTACCCATGACTTGGAATTAGCCGCAGAGTGCATGCCTTGAAGATTTGGCGTCATTACCTCATCGAATCGTCATGCGAGATATATACCGATCATAAAAGCTTAAAATATATTTTCACTCGATCGGATCTGAATATGAGACAGAGAAGATGGCTAGAATTGATAAAAGATTATAATCTTGGGATCCATTACCATCCCGTAAAGCCAATGTAGTTCGCAGATGCTTTGAGTCAGTAAGAGCCCCGCAATGCCGTGGAAGTAAAAGAGCCTTGTTCGTAACTTCAAGAGGAATTCCTGGTTGAAGCTAGAGGTAGTATCCAAGGATTCGTGGCAAATTTGGAAGTACATACTACTTTGGAGAAGCAGATTCGCAAGCTCAAATTAAAGACTTCGAGTTCTCCGACATTAAGAAGAAGATGATGTATGAAAGTTCAAGGACTTCACAAAGGATGATCAAGATATACCGTGGATCAATGGACGATTCTGCTCCAGATGTTGATGGATTGAGGCAGCTAATTTTGAAGGAGGCCCATGACTCAAAGTATTCGATTCACCCTGGTAGTACTAAGATGTATCAGGATGTTAAGAATAAGTTTTGGTGGCCGAATTTGAAACGAGACGTCGCAGAGTTCGTTGCCTTGTGCGACGTGTGTCAGAAAGTCAAAGCAGAACACCGAGGCCCGCAGTCTATTGCAACCCTTGAAGATTCCAGAGTGGAAGTGGGAAGAAGTCGAATGGATTTCATCACCGGTTTACCCAAGACTCAATCGGGTTACGATTCGATTTGGGTAATAGTGGATCGTCGACTAAAGTTGCTCATTTCTTGCCACCAAAACCACGACTCAGAGATCGTCTAGCGAGCTATATATGGCAAAGATTGTCAGTTTGCATGGTGTGCCCAAGAAGATAGTGTCAGATCGAGGATCTCAGTTCACCTCCCGATTTTGGCAGAGTTTACATGAAGCCTTAGGGACTCTTTGAATTTCAAGATCGCGATCATCCCCTGCATGATGGACAGACCGAAGGGTTAATCGATATTGAAGATATGTTGAGAGCTCGTGCCCTAGCAAATGCTACTCGTTGGGATAAGAGTTTGCCATATGCGAGTTCTCGACAACAACAACTATCAAGCCACCGCAAATGTCACCTTTTGAAGCTTTGTATGGTCGTGCTTGCGTAACCCCGCTGAATTGGACAAACAAATTGAACGCATCTTGGTCCAGATATTATTCAAGAAGCAGAAGAACAAGTGGCTATGATCAGGGAGAGACTGAGGATAGCTCAGTCGAGGCAGAAGAGTTATGCCGATAATCGTCGACGTGATCTCAGTTTCGAGCCAGAAGATTTTGTGTATCTCCGAGTTACGCCCCTGAGAGGTGTGAAAAGGTTCCATGCCAAAGGAAGCTTGCCCCTCAGATGTTGGTCCGCTCAAGATCTTAGAACGCCGTGGAGAAGTAGCCTATCACCGAGCTACCGCATCGTTAGCGTGGGTACACGATGTCTTTCATGTCTCTCGCTTGAAGAAGTGTCTTCGTGTCTTGGGAAGAACAAACTACCGAGTCAATTGAACTAAAAGAAGACCTCACCTACAAAGAGCAACCGTCAAGATTCTCGATGTCGCAGAACGCCGGACCGAAGCAAGACGGTTCGTTTTGCAAAGTGCAATGGAGCCACCACTGAAAGTGAAGCCACGTGGGAGCGTGAAGAAGAGCCGAAAGCCGAGTTTCCTAGCCTTTTCTCCGTTTAGCCCTGAATCTCGGGACGAGATTCCTTTAAGGGGGAGGTTTGTAACATCCCAATTTTTGAGCTTTAAAAACCTTTTAAATAGTGTAATGAGAAAATTCATCATTTGGATTTATTTGAATTTAAATTAAAAAGCTTAATATTGACTTTGTGTAACAAAACAATTTAATATGACTAAAGTCAACATGAACAATAGTCAAAACTATTTTATTTGGATTCTATGAGCTTGGACATATTTTCTAGAATTTTCTCGAATTTTTCCAAGTTCATTTGCTATTTTCCATTGCTTATTTGAATTTCGTAATTTCTTAAAAAGAAAAAGCTATTTAAATCTCCAAACAAATTGGTCAATCTCTCTCGCCCATTCCTCGCTCATCCGCCCATCTCTTCGTGGTCGTCCGATCCGATTGATGGAGATCCCGCCCGCCTCTCTCTCTCTCTCTCTCCTCGCCCGCTTCAATCTCCACTGCTGATCGTCATTTGACGCCTCGATCTCTTGCATGCCGCCAAGCGTCCTCTCTCGACGCGTGGGCCCTCATAGGTCTTCGCCTCTCGACCAGGTCTTCTTCTCATGATCGCGTGACTGGCTCGCCATTATCGCTTTCTAGAAGCTCAACCTCATGGCCGTTTCGCTAACAAAACTCCCAGATTTTCAGACCAAACTCAATCCTTATCTCCTCCGCACCGACTCGCTCAATTTCAAACTTCAATTGCTTTATCCTCGCTCGTCGTGGGCGTTTGAGGCTTTTTTACGCCACGCAAGACGCCACCTCGAGCTCGCCTCAGGCCTATAAAGGACCCTCCCTTCGCTTCTTTCCAAAACCCTCGCTCAATTCCACCCGAGAGTTTCCACATTGCCGCCGATTCGAGCTTTAAGGAACCTCGCCACGGTGAGATTTCTTCGATTGCGCCGCCACCGCAGCTCGCCAGATCGTCGTGGAGCCCACCATCAAGTTCGCCGTCACCTCCTCTACCTCCGGACGACCGCCGCCGCTTAAACCTCACGGACGCCCGTCCGACAAAACCCGAAGGTCTCTCCGCCCGACTCGCCGCCGCCACCACAAACCACCCCTAACCACCCGGAGTCGCACTGGAAGGTGCGAATAGCCTCAAAGAACACGCCCATAGCACCCACCTCGGCGACCACCAGAGCGCCGGTGACCATTGGGTCCCCGTGCCGCCATCGCTGCCGCCGACGCCTCGCCGACGGGACGCCAGTCACGTACACCTCACCTCGTACTTCACAGGTCATCCGGGTGGCGCGTCGGCGCCGCTGCTGCTGGTTCGCCACCTCGGCCCCTCTCTCGTCAAAGGCTCGGTGGGCTTGGTCCACTGTGGTCAGGCCTCTAACATGTGGGTCCCACATGTCGTTTTTTTATTTATTTCTTTTCCGAAAATCCCGGTCGACGCCATGTCGATGTCATGTCAAGCAATATTCCGATTTTTCGTTGAAAAATAATTCGAATTCCAAGAACTTATTTTTAGGGTTTTCTTTAGATTTAAACTTTGAAACTCCATATCTTTTGCATCCTAACTCC
Source organism: Phyllostachys edulis (assembly GCA_036346405.1). Taxonomy (NCBI): domain Eukaryota; kingdom Viridiplantae; phylum Streptophyta; class Magnoliopsida; order Poales; family Poaceae; genus Phyllostachys; species Phyllostachys edulis. The sequence continues at coordinate 46,335,760 of CM070565.1, forward strand.
AAATCCATCCATTCAAATTTCTAAATTCATCTAAAATCCAGATCTATCTATTGGAGATTTTTAATTATTTTTTGGAGTTATTTGCCTCTGTTATTTATTTAGTTTGTTTGTTTGCCTTGTTTATGAAAGTAGACTTCGACGCTGTCGAAAGAGTTGATTTAAGAAGGACCTTTCCAAGATCAAGATCAATTCCTAGATCCTTTTCAAGGCAAGCTATACCTTTGACCATCTTGATTCCCAGTTTGCTAAATTATTTTATTTTAAATTCTTGCATTATTAATTCAAGTAATTATTTAAATGATTTTGGGAGTAGATGTAAATTCCTAATTGTTATGCCATCCTTGTTAATTGCTATGTCTAAGTTCTTTGTCACCCTAGTTGATATCTAGTTGGTTAATATTGTAGCACCAACGTGGGTTGGTTAGAACGATTAGATTGCTTAGTCATGCCACGACTCATTTATTCATGTGAAGTACAAATGATTAATTTGACTAAGTGAATATGCAATATTGATAATCTGTGTGTACTACGTGTCTTTATGGCATGTGTTGCACTTAAACCAACGGGTGGTAAAAAGGATTTGGACCGAGGCAAGGGTGGATACTGTGTGAATTGGTGGTCTATGTGATTTGTGTGGATAATATTAATCTGTGTGTCTATGTGGTTGGGTTAGTGGAAGTCTTGCCTTGGTCGATTAAGGACCTCACCATGTGCGCTAAAGAACTCGAGCTTCTGCACGACCACATGCCTGCTTTTGAGACGGCCTAGCATAGTAAGATAAGGTATCCAAATGCTCTGTTATGATCGATGCTAGCTACTGGTTGTATCTTGTGGGTAAAGTGTACAAACCTCTCGCAGAGTGTAACTTAATCTATTCGAATAGCAGCGTCATGGTCATGGACAATGCTCGGGATTTAACACTAGGGGTAGAATTTCATAAAAGCGTGTGGGAAGGGAGCTATGTGATTAAATCATCTAGCTATGTGAAGAACCTGCTTAGGGTGTGTGTGTCTTTGTGAAATAACTTGTTAAAATTATTATTGTCTATTTGTTTTACCACTTTCAATCTATTTAATTGTATTAAATTGCAAAAGTTGCATTTACGCAAAAGAACCGCAGAATGCCTTTCTCTTGTAATAAGCCCGCATGTATACTTTGCATTCTGTGGTGTGGCTTATGAGTACGGTGTGTACTCACGCTTGTTTTGACGAATCAAGCAGAGGAGGAGTCTTCACCACCTTACGAGGACGAAGTTCATCGAAGGTGCCTAATCGCGAGGTCTTGATCGATCGGTTGCTGTGGTGAATCGATGGGATGCCACTACCGCTTCGCTTCACGCCGCTTATTTTCTCTGTTAGTTCTCTGCGTGGCTCAATAAATGTAAACTCGACCTTAAGGTCAAAACCATTATTTAATAATCAAAGTTATTCGCTTATGTTATATTTCGCTTGTATGGATCGATTTCGGTTTTGTTAACCCCTGTGCACTAGCATGATCCCGGCTAGTGCAAGAAACACAGAGGGTCCTGAATTGTAATTTCGGTCCCGACAATCGGTCTTGCTTGGGTCCATCTCTGGCGATGCTCCGACCACCGTCGGGTGCGCAATATTGTAGGGATCCTATTTTAGTCCTCAGTTCGCGTTGCCTTGGCTTCCTTCGCCGGCGATAGGTCGGAGAAGATTGCGACTAGATGCATTGCGCTGTCGGACGCGGACCAGCACTGTAGCTCAATGTTTAGGGCTAATCTTGGTCATTAGGACACAATTAATGATTAGTTTAATTCAATGACCAGTTAGATTTTGTAATAAGTCGTTGACGCGTGGATCTAGCCGTTAAGAGCATAGTAACCCCTCGTTTGGACTGTCCGATTTGATCTCAACGGTCCGAGTTGAGCGAAACCGTTCGAACCATCCGAACGTAACCTATCACATGGACCGTCTGATTAGATCTCAACGGTCCGAACGTTCTCAGCTTAGGGTTTAAGAGAAAATCCGGAAATCAATTATTTGTGTACTGAATATTCGTGTAACTTCAAAAAATGCATAAGTATTTCTCTGTAACTCATTTTTTGAATGAACTCAAGCTTGTTGGTTTCCTCTATTTCTGTACTTTAATGTGGAATAGGTTTTAAGTATGTTTCTATTTCTAAAAATCTTGGTATTCAATTTATTTGTGCACTACTTTCATGACATTGAAAAATCATAAGAAATTCATTTTAGCTCCAAATGAGGTGAATCAAATTCCATTGTTCATCTCATGTGGTGCTCTGTCTACCATAAAATTTTCTTGTTCACCACCTCTCTGGAAATTTATGCCAAAAATTTAAATTCGGATGAACAGTACCCGAGAGGGATTTTCAGCATTTTTTTAATCAAAAGCTGATTTTGTTTTGGCTATAACTTTTGCTTGCAACATCCAAATCATTTGATTTTTGTTGCTAAATTCATTTAAAATTATTCTCTGCCTTCTGTGTAAATTTCGTAATTCTTGGATGATTTTGAATTTTTGAGCATTATTCGATGTTATTCGTTGTTATTAGTGTTTCTCGATTCTTTCGATAGGTTCCGACGATTCGGTTGAACACAAGAGTGGTCCTCGGCAGCAAGTGAATTATCTCTAGCAAGGCAAGCAGTTCTCCTTTGATGCACGTTGATCCTATTATGTTCGCATGCTAATATTTTAATTTCAAATGTATGTATGCATGCTATGTTGACAAGTAATTTCTCAGTTCGCGATAGTTAACCTAAATAGATACATGAATTGTAGATAAATATCCATCCTTTACTATTGAGCCTAGGTTTATATCCTCTGTGATTTAGAGCTCGATGGATGGGCTGTAGTCACTTTATGTATGCTGTATGCGAGTTGTGTCGCTTAGCACTGCTTAGAACGGTTGTCTGGGGATCATCGCCTCGGTGATGGTCAGTATGTCATCACTCTAAATATTTGAGTCAGGGTACTCATGTATGTAATCATATTTGAAGAACTAAAATTGAGAAATAAAAAGTTTTAGACTTAGGCACATTGGTTGGATGGTGTGATGTTGGGTGTGTGCTTGGTGCCCAAGTCAACCAGGACCGAATTACTTGTGTTACTGATCCAAGCGTTATTGCGTGCATTCCACATTAGGGCCATATGGGAACCCCTCTAGACTTAGTACTTTGGCGTGTGTTAGCTCCGAGTCGCAGGAGGTTGTGTGTGTGTCGTGTTAAAAAGGAATTATTGTGTGTTGTTGTTGGGTGTGCGGGGTTGGGTTCCTGTCAAGGTTCTCCACACCGAGGAGCATCGATACCTTTTCAAAGGCCGATGACTTCGACAAAATGTATGGGTCTTCGTCCGTACGGGCGACTTGTAGTTAATACACAATATTGGAAACATCTCGTAGGACTTAGCCTTGCCAGCATACCTACGGAAGTATGCTATATTGCATGGCGAAAAGGCGGTCTGGCGTGTGGGTACAGCTGTACACCCCTGGAGGGTGTAAACTATTCGAATAGCCTCGTCCTAGGTTATAGACATGCTTGGTTAGGTCGTGCAAGAATTAGACTACAACATTTTCATAAAACTTGAATTCGGGTGGTACGAATGGGTAATTCGTCCTATTGTTGTGGTGGCTAGGGTTAGTCACCTCTAGGATGTTTATATTGTTATTAATTGTTGTATTTCAGATATTTGATCAATTAAAAGATGTTTTGATAAATTGCCTTCAATCTATTACACTATTGCAAATAAAATGCTGCTTTACGTTGAAAATGAACTCTATAGCCATCCCCATTGAATCAAGCCTGCAAGTAGCGATGTATAGGTTTGTTTATCGTAAGTCTTGCGAGTACAATGTTGTACTCAACTGCATTGTCTATTTACTGTAGAGGAGGTTGACCTCCCAAGGGGTTGATCAGTGTGAGATTGCCTACGACGTTGACGACTAGCTTGGCGTTCCGATCGGTTGCCTTGTGGGTAAGGGCAATCCCGTCGGCTTTTCTTTTGGTGCCACCTTATGGCTATGTTTTCGCTGCAACTTTCGTACTTTTGGATTGTTATTTGGCTGGTCGGCCCCTTCTATATTTCAGACTTGTATGTCCTTTGTGTTGTAAATTATGAAGACTCGGTATGGTAATGACTTGTGTATGGAATTGATGTTTCAAATTTTGTGATGGTGTATGTGTATCGCTCCTGGGAGGTACATGTTACATCTGGGAGGAGGCAGTGCGCCACGGTGGTGAGGCACGGTGCGGCGGAGCTATACTGGAGCTGCACCCTGATGAACTGCACCCAGACGAAGTCGCTGGCCTCCACGCGCACGACCATGAAGGCCGCGTCGGCATCTGGTGGCGTGGTTCGTGGGCAGGACACGGTGCTGCGCCTGCTTGCGTGCGGAAACGCAGCCGAGGTCAGCTCAAGAAACGGAGCTTTCTGCACAACGGACATGGAGGAGGAAGGAAGGAGGCTGTCGGGATCCAAAATGCAATTCTGGACCCTCTGTGTATACTGCACTAGTCCGTAATCACGCTAGTGCACACAGTATCAACATAGATGAATATCGATCCACGCAAGACGATTAATAGCATAAACGGGTAATTTGATAAACAAATATTTATTTTGACCTTATGATCGAGTTTACACTTATTAAGCCACACAGGGCTAGCAATAAAGAAATAAGCATCGAAACAGATAATTTCAGCGGAATCCCATCAATTCGCCACAGGCAACCGACTGGGACCAAGACCCTAACGATTAGGCACCTTCGTAGAACTCCTCGAAAGCAGACGAAGACTCCTCCACTTCTATTGATTGATTATAGCAAGCATGAGTACACAACCGTACTCACAAGTCATACCACAGAATGCAATTTATACATGATGGCTTATTCCAAAGGAATGGCTTCTGTGGTTCTTTTGCAGAAATGCAACACTTGCAATTTTGAATATGAATAATAAATTAAAAACATGAAGTAAAACAAATAAACAATATTAATTTTAACAGTTTGATTTCATAAAAGACACATAGCCTAAACTAGTTATTCACATAGCTATATGACTTAGATCACACAGCTCTCTTCCTAAAAGTTTTATGAAAATCTACCCCTCGTGTGAAATCCCCGAGCATGTCCATGACCACGTACGCGGCTATTCGAATAGATTAATTAACACTCTACAGAGGTTGTACACTTTACCCAGACGATACAATTAGTGTAGTTAGCACTAATCATAACAAAATGTTTCAGAAACTTCATCTCGAACATTGACACTCCCAATGTGCTTTACCGCAGACTAACCCACAGAGAAAGCCAGTCCAACACACATCGTTGGACTTGAAGACGGTGAACCGCTCATAGATGTGCGTCGCCACAGAGACAGAAACACACCTCCACCCATGCAACACAGCCTAACCTACTACCTGAGTAATCAATGTCGAGAATCCATAACTTACTAAGTTAGGCCCGTCCCATACCAGGCATGTGGTCGTACAGTAAGGCTCAGTTCATGGGAGTACACACAGTTTTATCACATAGTTCCATAATCACTTAGTCAAGTTTATATTTGCAACTCGCATGAGATGATGACTCGTGGCATGGCTAAGTAAACTAATCGTATCTAACCAACCCACGTTGGTGCTACAATAATACCAACTAAATAATGAACCAATCTAGGGTGACAAAAGATTCTGACATAACAATAGACAAGATGGATATAACAAATGGGATTAATAACTACACCCAAAAGCATTTAAATAAATACTTAAAGTAAATACAATAATTTAAATCAAAGTAATTTTAGAAAACTGGGTTCAATATGATCAAAGATATAACTTGCCATAAAACAGGTCTAGGTACTGATCTTGCTCTTGAGGCACTCCTTCTTCTTCAAAATTCCCCCAAGTGTCGATGTCTACTTGCAAAGGAAGCAAATAAACAAAACAAATAAATAATAGAGGCAACAAAACTCTAAAAATTAAATACAAATCTCAAATAAATAGATCTTGAATTTATATGAATTTAGAAATTTGAATGGGCTCAATCGGAGTTCGGATGCAAAAGATATGGGCTTTGGAAGTTTGAATCTAAAGAAAAACCCTAAATTTGGATTTTTAGATTATCCCGAATTATTTCTTAATAGAAAAATCAGATTATTGCGCAACGATGACGTCAGCGAAGGAATTTCGGAAATAAAAGAAATAAAAAGAAATCTAACATGTGGGACCCACATGTCAGTGGCTTGGTCTACGGTAGACCAAGTCTACTAAACCGATCTGGGTTTTGAAACTGGATCGCACACGTGGCGCTGACTAGACGGATGACTCGGCGCCACGCGAAATGACACATCAGCAAAAAGATGACGTGGGTGCTGATCTGGACGCAGACGTCAACTGCCACGTTGACATCGCCGGCGAAGCTCTCGGGTTCACCTGACAACGTCGAATGGCGGCTCGACGGTGAGAGTGAGTGGTCGCATCAGGTAGAGGGGGATATTGTGCATGCAACGGTACCAGTTTGAGCACAAGAGGTCATCGGAGCTGGCCGATGGCGAGGTTTTGGCGGCGGAGACAATCGGCTATTGTCGGATCTGGGCTCTGGTGAGGTATTAGCGTCGAGGAAAGGTGCTGAAGGTGGCTCCGGCGACGACGGACCTGGCGGCGTACTCCACAGGGGCAAGGCGTCACCGACGACGAAGAATTTCGAAGAATACGGCAGCGGCAACCAAAACCTAAAACCTTCAATTGCGGTGGCTCCCGAGTTCTTGGAGGGCGGCGGCTTAGCGTTTTGGGTTCAGGGGACAAGGGCGAACCTCAGGATCCTATTATACCCCAGGGGCGAGCACAGATAAGGAACCCCTAATTTGGAATATCCTCGGGTTCGTTTGATCTACGGGATAGAGTTCGATTTGGGGCTTGATTACAACCGATACGGACGCGGAAGATTCGAGGATAAGATTTGACGTCCAAATCTGAGAGGTTTTATTAGGAGAAGTCCTGTTGTTGTACGAGACTCGGAGCTCAGCCATGGCGGACGGACGCGGTGCCATGAGGACGGCCGACTCGGAGATTTAGCGACGACCTCAAGTGTCCACCTGCATGAGGGACGAAGGCGAGGGTCCACACGACAGCGGAGCGTGAGCGCGCGCGGAGATGGGCCGAAAGCGGAAGGAAACGGGCCAGAGGCTTGGAGTTTCAGCCCAAACACTATTATGAGATTTAAATAGGTTTTCTATTATAGAAAAAAGCATAAATTCCAAATGGCAATAGAAAATAGCAAATGAACTTGGAAAAAATCTAGAAAAATCTAGAAAATATATCCAAGCACATAGAATCCAAATAAAATAGTTTTGACCATTGTTGATGTTGACCTTAATCATATTAAATTGTTTTGACATCCAAAGTCCATGTTTAAGCTTTTAAATTAAATTCAAATAAATCGAAATGGTGAATTTTCTCCCTACTAACTATTAAAAGAATTTTTAAAGCTCAGAAAATTAGGATGTTACAGAGGCGAACATGGCGAGAAGATGGAGGGGCACAACCGACATTTCGTGTGGCTTATAACAGGAAACTGGCCAGATAATAATAAAATAATGATAAGAGGTTATTTAATGAAGCAATAGAGTAAGTGGGGGGGGGTAAAAATCAATTACGTTGGGAAGGTGGGTAAAATATGAATACGCATCTAATGAGATGGTAAATAATCAATTCTCTCATTTCATTTTCATTTCGGTATAGCCGATTGAGCTACCTCCATGGCTCCATCGCTGCCGCCGCCTAGATCCACTTTCCAAGTCGCCGTCCTTGAGAAACTAGTGTCGTAAAGCCATCCAACAAGCAATCAACAACTAGAATGAGAACAATCACAAGCAATTAGCAAGCGTTAGAGACAAAGATGAGGGAGCGAGCAATCTGTCAATCTTCTTTATTGATAGGGATTTTTGATCGTTTGCCCTGCCTTCAAATCGCCTTCTATTATTTGCATTTATCTTGGATTACATTAATTATTTGCCCCGGTTTGATTTTCTTCATTGATCTTTTGCCATTTCTGGATTTTGCATTTACATTAGCCATTTCAACCCACAGGAAAAGACGAATTTGCCCTTTGCCCTTGGCACATATGCCAATCCATATCTTACACAATCCATGCCCAGATCTGATGGCGAGCTCAAATTCAAGAAATTGCACAAACTAACAGACCACCACAGGTTCATATCCAACATGCAAAAAATTAAGATGTACAAATTCGATCCAACAATCAAGATGTACAAATTTGAATCCAACATTACATGATCGCATTTTACAAGGTTTTCATCTTCAAGAATTTGCAAGGAAATTTTTTTACACATTCAGATTCAAATTTTGATGTTGAAATTGTATTCCTATCATCCAACACATCCTACCCTTGTTCTATCAAATGACTAGCAACCAAATAACAACCACGCAGCCAGATAACAACCACGTGATAACAACCTCTAATCCCACATCGATTTCTCTAAGAAATCAACACGATGAGATCCCAGAGAGGATGTGCACGCTGGCATGGCGCCCAAAGGGGGGCGGCAGATCCAGCTCCCCGGCTTCTCGGCGACGAAGCTGGTGCCGGAGTGGAGGAAGAAGACATGCAGGGCTGACACTAAATAAAGAAGCAACAACGGAATGAAAGCAACTCTAGCGGAAACCAATCGACTTGCCACAGACAACCGACTGGAATCAAGACCTAACGATCACCAACCTCATAAAACTCCTCCTCGAAAGTAGGCGAAGACTCCCCACTTCAGTTGAATGATTGCAGCAAGAATGAGTATTCCGAGCACTCAACAAGTTGTACCACAAAATACAATTATAGATGATGGTTTATTCCAAATAAATGGCTTCTATGGTTATTTTGTAATAAGGCAACATTTGCAATCAAATACAAGTAATAGATTGAAAGCGAAATTTAAAACGAATAAAGAATAATAGTTGAACAGTTATTTTCACAAAGACACGAAGCCTAATCCATTTCTTTCACACATCCATATGAGTTTAAATCACCCAGCTGTCCTTTTCCAAATGTTTTTTTTAATCTACCCCTCGTGTGAAATCCCCGAGCATGTCCATAACCACGGACATGGCTATTCGAATAGATTTATTAACACTCTGCAGAGATTTGTACACTTTACCAATAAGATATAACTAGTGTAGCTAGCACCAATCATAACAAAAACTTTTTCGAAACTTCACCTTGACAATTGACCCTCCTGATGTGTTTTACCGTCATACCAACCCTGACGAAGTACTTTGGTCTGACGCACACCGTTGGACCTGGAGACGGCGAACCGCTTATTAGTGTGACCCGACACAGCAGTACACACCTCTACCCTGGCACACAGTCTAACCTACGTGCCTAAGTAGTCAACGCCAAGATTCCGTAGCTTACTAAGTTAGGTCTGTCCCATACCAGACATGTGGTCGTATAGTTATGGCTCAGTTTAATGGTGCACAAAGTTAAGTCCCTAATTGACCAAGGCGAGACTGTCAATTACTACCAACTGTCATATTCATATTTTCCATGCTCACAGTTCCACCATATCATAATTCTTTCCACTCGCCTCAGTCTAAATCTTTTCCCACCCAATTGGTTAAATGTGACACATGCCATCAACAAGTAACAGCACACAGCACACAGTTATTACACAAAGTTCTATAATCACTTAGTCAAGTTTAGATTTGCAGCTCAAAATAATATCAATAACCCGTTCCATGGCTAAGCAGACTATTCATGTCTAACCAACCTATGTTGGTGCTATGATAATACCAACTAATAATTAACCAAGCTAGGGTGACAAAAGTTCATGATAATACAATAGGCAAGGTGGATATAATCAAATGGGTGTATAACTAATTCCAAAACATTTAAAGAATTAAATAATTGAAGTAACATGCAATAATTTGAATCAAAGTAATTTTCGAAAACTGGGTTCAACATGGCCAAAGGTATAGCTTGCTTTGGAACAAGTCTTGGTATTGGTCTTGAGCTTGATCAACTCCTCCCTCAAATGCTCCTGAAGCATCAATGTCTACTCGCAAACGAAAGCGAAAAACAAAATAAATACAAAATAGAGCAACAAATAAACTCTAAAAATTAAATAAAAATCTCAGGAAGGTAGAGCATGAATTTAGATGAATTTATAAACTTGAATGGGTTCTATCGGAGTTTGTATGAGGAAGAATGAGCTCTCAGAAGATTTAAATCTAAGAAAAAGAGAAAGAAAATACTATTTTGAATTTTCAGAATTTTCTTTCTAAAGGAAATTCCGAAATGTTGCATCAGCAATAAATTTCGAAATTAAAAGAAAATCCAGAAAATAGAAAAGAAAGGATGACAGGTGGGACCCTTGGTCTATGGACCAAGTCCATGGCTCTGGCTCGCGGGTTTATGGAACAGTGGGCTGACAAGTGGGGCTTACATGTCAGAGGTTTGGTCTAGGGTAGATTAGGTTTAGCTAGGTTTAGATCTAGGGTTTTGGTACGGATGGTGCTGACGCGGCTAGGTGTTGACGCGGCGCACACGTGGCACACACGTGGCGGTGACGAGGCTGACACGCAAGCAGCCATGTCGACTGAAATCGACGGCTGCCACGGCTTGACGGCGGTGACCGGTAGCGAAAGGTAGTCATCACCGGCATGCTTATGCTCGGGCGAATCCATCTAGCGGCTCTGATGCGGCGATGGAGGGTGGCAAAGGGTTGAACGGCAACGTGGGCGAAGGCGGTGGCTCGGGTCAATGGCAAAATGGTGGTGGGGTGCTCTGACGAGGTCTTGGACAAGTGCATTGGGTTCCTAAGACTCTGGCGATGCTAATGGGTGGCGCACGGGGCCCAATGGTAGTCAGTGGCGAGTGGAACGTGACGGCGACAGTGAAGCAGAGCGACGGCGAGGGCTTTGATGGTGCGACGGCGCTACGATGATCCTCCAGCGATGAGAAGGTGCGCACCAGGTAGAACACAAGAAGGCGAACCTGGCGGTGTAAACGATGGCGACAGGGGATCACCGACGGCAACAAAATCGAAGAAATCCCGAGACGGTGGCGCTAGGTTTAGATCGCCAAATTTGGCAAAGTGGCGGTGATCTAGGGCTTTAGGCTTTAGGGGATTAGCGGCAGAGGTTGAGGCGGTCGGTTTAACACACACGCCGAGGGCTTTTATAACTTGTAGTAGTGGGGCTAAGGGAGAGTCCGAATGCGGCACGGCGGCGGAGTCCAACTCGTGTCCGAGACAGAGATGATGAATAGCGCACTTACGGGACCCACTTGTTAGTGACTTTGGCTCGGTGAGTTTGCGTCGAAAACGACACGCGTGCGGCTGATAGGTGGGACCGGGCGCAAGTGTGGGAAGGAGAAAGAGAGTGGGCTTTGCTGGCAGAATTGGGCCGGTGGACTGAGCTGGGCTGAGGAATAGGATTGGGCCGGTGAATAGGATTCAACCCACTGAATTTCCTGAGATTTTAATTAGCTTTTGCATTTTAGAAATACCAGAAAATCCAAATGGCAAAATTGAAATTAGCAAATGAACTCGAAAAAATTCCAGAAAAAAATATGAAAAATATTTCTAAGCACAAAGAGCTCAAATAAAATAGTTTTAGAATTACTTGATGTTCATATTAGTCACATTAAATTGTTTTGATATTCTAAAGTCTCATTTAAGCTGTATTAAATTCAAGTAAAATTGGTAAATTTTTTCAAAGGAGTAAACTACTAAAAAGGATTTTGAAACTCAGAAAATTGGGATGTTACAAACCCCCCCCCTCCCTAAAGGAATCTTGACCCTGAGATGCAGGCTAACTAGAGAAAAGGCTAGAAAACTCGGATTTCAGCTCTTCTTTACACTCCCAAGTTACTTCACTTTTTGAATGATTACTCCACTGAATTTTGCAAAAACGGACGGTCTTACTTCTGGTTAAATGTTCTGCCACATCCAAAATATTAACTCGTTGTTCTTTGTGAGTGAGATCTTCTTTCAACTCAATTGAATCCAAGGGGTTATGTTTTGTTGGCACACAAAGACACTTCTTCAACTGCGAGACATGAAAGACATCTTGCACTCCTGCTAACGACTGTGGTAGTTCAAGCTGGTAAGCTACTTCTCATTGGCTCTTCACAATCCTGAAAGGGTCAACATACCTAGGGGAAAGCTTCCCTTTGGCATAAAACCTTTTGACACCTTTAAGAGGAGTAACTCGAAGATAAACGAAATCTTCTGGTTCAAAGCTTAGATCACGACGACGAATATCAGCACCACTCTTCTACCTAGACTGAGTTATCTTTAATCTTTTTCTGATCATAGACACTTGGTCTTATGCTTCCTAAATAATTAATATTTCGTCCGAATACCAAACGTTCGGCTGTTTGTCTCCAATTCAGAGGGGTTCTGCAGGCACGACCATACAAAGCTTCAAATGGTGATATTTGCAGGCTGGCTTGATAACTATTGTTATACGAGAATTCTATCAAAGGTAAACTCTTATCCCAACTAGTAGCGTGAGCTAGAGCACAATCTCTCAACATGTCCTCCAACACTTGATTTACTCTTTCAGTCTGCCCATCCGTCTAAGGGCGATAAGCAGTACTAAAATTAAAATGAGTCCCCAAAGCCTCATGCAAACTTTACCAAAAACGTGAGGTAAACTAAGATCCTCAATCTAACACTATCTTCTTAGGCACACCATGCAAACTGACAATTCTTATCATATACAAATTTACAAGGCGATCTTCTGAGTAAGTGGTTTTGACTGACCAAAAATGTGCAACTTTCGTCAAACGATTTACTATTATCCAAATCAAATTGTAACCCGATCGAGTCCTGAGTAAACCGGTGATAAAATCTATTCCGATCACTTCCCATTTCCATTTTGGAATTTTCAAGGGCTATAACTGGCCTGCTGGTCTCTGATGTCCTGCTTTTACTCTCTGACACACGTCACATAGGGCAACAAATTCTACAACTTCTCGCTTTAGATTTGGCCACCAAAATTTATTCTTAACATCCTGATATATCTTAGTGCTTTCTGGGTGAATAGAATACTTGAATCATGAGCCTCCTTTAAAATTAGGTATCTCAAATCATCTATATCCGGCACACAGATACGTCCATCGATCCAAAGCGTATCCTGGTCATCCTTAGTGAAATCCTTGAACTTTCCTCCCATCTTGAGCTTAATATCTTTAATCACTAGATCATTTGGTTGGGTTGCATGAATATGTTTTTCTAAGGTAGACCTTACTTCCAAACTAGCCACAAATCCTTTGGCTACAACTTCTAACTTTAACTTCTGAAATTCCTCATGAAGTTCTGGGCAATTTTCTTTTATTCCCAAAGCATTACAGTAGCTCTTACGACTCAAAGCATCTGCCACCACATTGGCTTTACTAGGATTGTAGTGGATTCCAAGATTATAATCCTTTATTAACTCCAACCATCTCCTCTGCCTCATGCTCAGATCAGACTGAGTGAAAATATACTTTAAGCTCTTATGATATGTGTATATCTCACAGCGATTACTAATGAGATAATGACGCCAAATTTTCAAGGCTTGCACAACGGCAACTAATTCCAAATCATGAGTAAGATAATTCTCCCCATGAGGTCTAAGTTGTCTCGATGCATAGGCAACAACTATTCCTTCTTGCATCAGAACACAACCTAATCCTTAACACGAAGCATCATAATAGATATCGAAATCCTTCCGAACATCTGGTAGAACTAGCATAGGGGCTGATGTTAAACGCTTCTTCAATTTCTGAAAATTTTCCTCACAAGCTGAAGCCCAAGTGAACTTCTTCTCCTTCTTCAATAATTGCGTAAGAGGCTTAGCAATGGTCAAGAATCCTTCAATGAAACGGCGATAATATCCCGCCATTCCCAAGAAACTGCGAATTTAAGTCACTATCTTGGGCGGCTCCCAATGTAACACTACTTTAACCTTACTGGGGTCAACTGCTACTCCTTTAGCTGTCATAACTGATGCTCTATAAGTTTCTCCGGTATTATTCTCAAGTGCTCAGTATGTTCATCTTCTATCTTGGAATAGACCAAAATGTCATCAATGAACACTACCACAAACTTGTCCAAATATTCCATGAAGACCTTATTCATCATATTCATGAAATATGCAGGAGCATTAGTCAAACCAAATGACATGACCAAGAACTCAAAATGTTCGTTTCGCAAAGAAAAATCAGTCTTCGGTACATCTTTCGGACAAATTTTCAACGGATGATAACCTGATTGCAGATCGATCTTTGAGAACACTCTGGCTCCTTTCATATGATCAAACAAATCACCTATTCGGAGCAGTGGATACTTATTCTTCATGGTAACCTCATTGAGGGCGCGATAATCGATACACATTCTCATACTTCCATCTTTCTTTCTGATAAACAAGACTGGCGCTCCCCAAGGCGACAAACTAGGTCTCACGAAACCTTTCCCAAGAAGTTCTCCAATCTATTTCTTCATTTCCACTAACTCATCGATTGGCATCCGATAGGGTCTCTTAGAAGTAGGTGTTGTTCTTGGTACTAAATCAATAACAAACTCAGAGTCACAATCTAGTGGCCTTCCCGGCAAATCTTCTGGAAAAACATTTGGATAGTTTGTGACAATAGGTACATCCTCTAAAGATATTGTCTTCATACTATTGATTACTAAATGTCCATCACGCACTGTGGTGGCTAGAAACTCCACTTTCCTTCCATTGGTACCTTCGATTGTTACGGCTCTTCGGCCACAATCTAACACAGCTCCGTGCTTTGAAAACCAATCCATAGTTTCTAAATTATTCTTGCTTGCAAAATCTTGAGAAACAAATAAATACAAAGCTCTAGAATCAAACAAAAATGATGCAGGTATTGAGTTAACTAGAAACTTACCCAGTACTACATCAGGTGCTTCTTGAGATCCTTCTAGGGTGACGTGGTTGACACGGCCTCTAACCACGGATGGTGGAGCTCCAACGGCTTGACTGACAACTTGAGGTACTCATCGGTTGTTGACTGACCCTAGCATCTTAGCTGGGGTAGCTCCAAGGTTGAAACGAATTGGAGTCATCGTTCCCTTCTGAGGACAATTGTTAGAGAAATGTCCTGGCACCCGGCAATTGTAGCAAAGTCTAGGGACACTCTGCTGGTTTCCCCTTGAATTGGGGTTGACTGAAACAGAATTATGAAAATTCTAAGCAGTTGGACGAGGTGCTAGTGCAAGAGCAGGAGTCATAAAAGAACTATGCGGTGGAAAGCGAGTAAACTGTTGAGGAACGATCCTCGCTTTTTGCTGAGACTGGTGACTTCCTTGCAGAGCCATTCTGCGCTTGCGGTTGTCTTCCAATTCTTTTCACTTATCTTCAAGGATAAGGGCTTTGTTGACCAATTCCTGGAAATCCAAAAAAGTATGAGCAATCAGACTGACCTGTAGTCCGGTGTTTAGTCCTTTCAAAAACTAACTCAGTCTGGCCTTGTGAGTAGATACATCCTCTCCGGCATAACGCGCAAGCTGAGAGAACTTGTTGAGGTAATTGGACACAGTCATACCTCCTTGCTTAAGTGAATGGAACCCATCCTTTTTTAGGTCTATGATTCCCTCCGGCTCATGATATTGGCGAAAAGCTATAGAGAACCCTTTCTAGGTAATGTTCTGTGGAGTCTCATGTGCAGTACAAAAATTCTCCCACCATTCAACAGCAATTCCTTCCATCTTATGGGTAGCATAGAGAACCTTCTCGTGATCGTTGCACTGGGTGATCAACAACTTCCTTTCAATCACGTGAAGCCAATCGTCTATTTCCACTAGCGAAACCCTTCCAGAAAAAGTCGGTGGGCGTGTTCTCATGAACTCTGCAAGCTTCGACTCTCCATGGCGACCATGAGCAACTGGTGCTACATTGTTGTTGTTGGCTTGATTATTGTTCATGTTTTGCATTTGATTCATCATTGTATACATCATATGAGTCTAGGCGGCCATAAATGCCCCAAAATTCTGCAAATCTATCGATGGTGCTTGAGGTGGAACTGCTTCCACAGGGGTCTGTTAACTTCTCTCTACCATGTTGGTTCCATTGGTTCATGATCCACTGGCAGCGGTGTTGCGAGTCTAAACCATCTGGCGAAAGCTCGAAGGAATTAGATAAGGTAGCAAGTATAAGGTAAGTTAAGAACTAAGTAGGGGTAGGTTAAACCCAACAAACACGGCAGAAGGTAAGTTAAGAGCTCATACTGCACAAAAGAAAACGAAAGAGGACCTAACACACAATCTATGTAACATCCCAATTTTCGGGCCTTTTTTATATTTTCAAAATAAAAATAACCATTTGATTTTTTTCCAGAATTGTTAAAGCTTAATTCAAAAATTCAGGAAAAAAAATTAATGTGAGTAAATCAAACTCCAATTAAATAAAAATTGTTTTATTTGATTTTCTTGCTTTATCTTGGATTTCCTTTTTCCAAGATCTTGTTGTTATTTCCTTTGAGTTCTTTTTATTTCTTTTCAGTTTTCCATTTTTCCGAGTCTTTTGGAAGCTTCTAAATTAAAATAAACCATTTGCATTTTATTGGATTAATTAAAGCTTAATTTGAAATTTTAGAAAATGAAAAACATTTTAAATGAGTAAAATAAACTTCAATTAAATTCAAAATTATTTTATTTGATCTATTCCGGTTCCAAGGAATTTTATGAAATTTTTTGGGATTTTCCAAATTTATTTTATTTTTCAGATTTTCTTTCTTTTTCTCTTTCTTCTACCTCCAATTTCATGTTTTCTTCCTATTGCGCACATGGCTCTACAAAGCTGTGCCGCACGCCGGGATGCCCGTACTTGCCCATCCCCTTATGCGCCGCCTCCTCGCCCGGAATGCCCCCCGCCTACGCCCTACCCCTTATCCTCCACACAGACCACGACTTGTGTGCTAGGTCTGAGGCACACACAAGACCCATATCGCTTCTCGCTCGAGCTCTCCTCCTCTATAAAAGGCGCTAGCCGCCCCCTTCCCCCTCCTCTCTTCCCTCTCCCTGCGCCCAAAGCTCCCACTGCGAGCACCCCCTTTCCTTCCCAAACTTCAGCCGCGCCACCTCCTCCCTCATTCCCCCTCTCCGGCCATCTTCTTGCCACGCCACCTGCATCACAAGTGTGCCTCGGTCTCCACCTTCCATCCCTAGAGTTTCTCCTCCCATCCTCCTCGTCGGATTTTGAGCTTTACCGCCGGTGGCCGAAGCTCCTTCCTCCGTGCATTCCGTCGTTCTCGTTGATCTTCTGGCGACACCATCACCACCATTGGAATTGCCGCTTCGCGTTCTACTCCATGCTCACGCTCTCCTCGTCGGAACACCGTCGGAGCACCGCCACCCGTTCAAGCCACTGCCGGCCCTACGCCTTTCTCGCCGCCACCACCCATAGGGTCCCATTTTGGCCCTGCCCGCCGACCGCCATTCCTTCCTTTGCCAGCACTGCCATGCACCACCACCACCCGAGCCTGCCTGTGTTACTGTCTTCTTCTTCCTTCCTTCCTTCCTTCCTTCTTTCTTTCTTTCTTTCTTTCTTCCACTTTCATGTGGGACCACCATGTCATACACCATCTAATTCTTTCTTTCTCTCCTTCTCTCTCTTGCAAATGGGCCATGGTTGTCATCCACACCATTGCTATGCAATTTAAAAATTCAGAACAAAGAAGATTCCAGAAGATTCCCTCTTTTCTAATTTCTACCTTTTCATGTGATTAAAAACTTCCGGACATTCTTTCTCCCTCATACGAACTCTGATTTAGTCGATTCTTGTTTCTAAATTTATCTAAATTCAGCCCCTTTCTTTTTCTAATATGATAATTTTTGGATTTTATTTGGAATTGTTGTATTTATTTAGCTCTTTTCGTGCATATAGATTCCGGCTTTTCTGAAGAATTCCTGGACCCGTCGGCCGAAGCAACTCAAACCTTCAACGAAGGCAAGTCGTAGACCTTTGATCATATCATACTGTCGACGATTGATTCGCCATTCTTACGAAATAAATAGAGGAAAGTGGCAACGAGTTCTTGGGAGAGGATGGGTTTGCTCTTTATTATAATGAACTAGATCCTTTATAGGGGATGCCTTCGACCAGGCAGTGGACTAGTCCTAATTTAAATTGAGAACTATATTGTTATTTTAACAGCCTTCAGTTGCTATTGTAGATCGTGTCTAGATCTTGTGAACTTGCTTTGATCTCTTGTCCTCCGATTGTCTTCTCCTTTAAATAACTTACGAAAGGGTGACAATTACTCCTGGAAGTGGCGTCTGTTGGAAGCGACGTGTCTGGTCGGAGGATCAGTTACAGTTTAGTGAGATAGTAACGGATTCCCAGTTATGTCAGTGGAAGACATAACTGTGAAATGTCGCATGGATTAGAGTAAATAAGTCATGTGCTCCATTTAACACACGGGAGGAATATACTTGGAATGGAATCCAAGTACCAGTTCATTGCTTCTACGAGCAGTCATCTGGTCGGGGTTGAGGTACAGGACCTCGTTCGACCAAGGTACCCATGATGTAACCTCTGAAATCCTTACGACCACAGGGATCATTAGCCTTAGGGTTTACGACCACGAAGACGTATAGTCTTTAATTATGTATTAAACCAATACATAGAGATTTTAATCCTCATCACATACCCGTTTTTATAAAATTATATTGTTTTATATCAACATGCATTGCTAATTTTATAATAACTGTTTACAGGTATAGTTAAATGTCTATTCGACATTATGCCCCCTTGAATAATTATGAATGACATGTACCCTTGGGCACCATAGGTTGGGATAATTTTAGTTGGACATTATTGTAATACCAACATGGGTATCGTAGTATGCTTAACCATGCTTAGTCGCGATGAGATTCATGATCACGTGATCTATAATGATAAATTTGACCTAATGATATATGGAATTGTGGTGGGACCACTGTTATTAAATTTTGTTGTGCCATGGCAAAGGTTGCCATTTGGCCGGGTCGAACAAAAATGATTTATGCTTGGACGAGTGATCGTGAAGTAAAGGGGGTGCACGAAGCAAAGTGCGCGAAGCACAGTGCGGGAAGTACTTTGTAGGGTACAGGAAGCACATAGGTGCGCGAAGCACATGGGATGAGGTAGTCTTGCCTGAGCAACCACTAAAGACTTAACTTTGTGTGCCATTGATTTGGGCCATACCGTACAACCACATGTCCAGGATGGGGTACATTTTCAAACCGAATCAACAAACCGAATCAAAATATTGAACTGCACGGCCAACTCGGTTTGACCCAGATTCAAGATTCTAGACGCAGATTCGTAATGCTGTTTTTCAGATTTTGGCAAAACCTACGAAAACCGAAAACCAAAAAAATCGAACCCATGTTGCGTGCTTACCGCTTGCTCTTGCTCGGGGGCGTCATGGCTATTGCTTCGTCTAAGATCCACGCTTCTCTGAGCCCACAACCACGCTCCGCGCTCGCCGTTCGGCCCATCACGTGAATTGGTTCTGAATTGCTCCAGTGTTGGTTCTGAATCTTCTGATGCGTCCAGCGGTGAGCGGTCCCATGTATTGTGGGCCCACGTGAATTGCACCAGGTGGCCTACTCCTTTCTCCTTTGACCGGATGCTGGGCTGGTTGGTGGCTGCCGAATTAAGTAAAGGGGTTGGGTTGTGCACTTGTGCCGTATCATGCTCATTAGATGGCATTAGTGCATGTGCATTGTGCAAGTGCAATTGTGCATGCTGGCTGCTGCATGCACAAGCTAGCAAAGGCGGAAAGCCAACACCAAGTCACCAACATTGCAAGAGCATGATACTGCATTATTGTTGTGGACTGTGGTGCTGCCCACTAGGCACATGTGCTTGCCGGCTTGCCACAACGTCGCTACTCGTTCGCAATTCACGTCAACTTTGGTAAATATGGTATTTACCGATACCGTACCGAAATAAATTGGGATTTAACGAAACCAGACCGTATTATCAAAAATATCGTATTTACCGAACTAACAATACCGTATTTATCGTATATACCGAACCGAAAAAACTGAACGAACACCTCTATATTTAGCAATGTTTTGATTTGGTTCTGTTTGGGTTGATGAATTGGCGCAAGAGGGGGTCCTGAATGGCGAAACCTTAGCGAGCAAAAATGGGTCAAAACAGAGCTTTGTAAAAGCCTTGTGATAATCACTTAGTCGCATGCCTATAAAAGCGTGTCATACCTGACATTATAAGCTGATTATCTCTTGTGGGTCAAGCTGTACAACCTCTGCAGAGTGTAAAACTATTCGAATAGCCATGTCCTCGGTTATGGACAATGCCTGGTAATTTCACACGAGGGGTAGATTTTCTCAAAAATGTTGGAATGGTATGGTTGGGATTCGAGTAGTTAGTTCTGGTTGATGGTTGGGAAGTGAATGAGTCGTTCTCTATTTGTTTCAAAGAATTTGTTTACTTACGTATTAATCTTTTGATTTGTGTTTTTCAATCTATTTACTGTCAATACTGCTTTCTGCAAAATAGTCATAAAGCTATCCTTGTTCAAGCCTTGCATAGATACTATTTGCATACATTTCCCTATGACTTACTGAGTACTTTATGTACTCACGGCTTTGCACCATTATTGATCGGTCACCGAGGAAGAACTAGGGAACACCGAGTTCTACGAGGAGTACTTCGAAGACCATGCGAACTAGGATGTGTTCTCCACTCGATTGCCTGTGGGCATGTCGGATGGCTACCACGAGTTGCTTTATTCCACTACAAGTTTATCTTTTTGTCATTAAGCCCTGCGTGGCAAACTCTGTAAACCTTGGCCATAAGGTCAGTTGCTACTAAGTAATATTAATTTGTCTGCTTCTTAGATATCTTGTTATATGGATATGATTTCATCGATGTTGCAACTGTGTGAACTAGCTATTAATCGTGGGACTAGTTCAGAATACACAGAGGGCTCGGATTCAGTGATCTGGGGTCCCGACAAAGATGGTATCAGAGCCATATCAACTGTAGGACGCAACAATAGTTAGTATGGTCATTTTAGTCAAAAATTTCAAAATTTATTTTATAAATCAAACCAACCAATTGGCCTGAATAGTTATTCTTCTCTCATCTTATTCTATTCTATTCTTATCTTACTCTAATCTTTTCTCATATCATTCTCAGGTTCTTACCTCTTATCTTTTCTGAAATATGTTTTCCAATTTAATTGAACTTTCTCACCTCAGTAATCTCTATAAGATCAAGTCTTTGGTGATCAAAGCGATGGATGGCCTAGAATCTTCAAGAGATCTGCTGAGTGTTGCAAGTCGACTGTCCATATAAGTTAGTAGTGTCATACCAAAGTTGCTGGCTTCTTAAGGAAATAGTTTTGAACTTCTTAAGGACAGACGATCTAATAAAGGTCAAGACCTACAGTCAGTATGGCTTTGATACCACCTCTGTCGGGACCCAAATTTGCAAATTTGGACCATTTGTGTATAACGCACTAGTCCAGGATCACACTAGCGCACACAGTGTCAATATAGATGGATCTCATTCCACACAAGACGAATATAAGAATAAATGACTAATTTGATTAATAAATAACGGTTGCGACTTTTTGGTCGAGTTTACATTTATTAAGCCATACAGGGCTGACACTAAATAAAGAAACGACAGCGGAATGAAAGCAACTCTAACGGAAACCCATAGACTTGCCACAGGCAACCGACTGGAATCAAGACCTAACGATTATCATCCTCGTAAAACTCCTTGAAAGCAGGCGAAGACTCCTCTTCAGCTGAATGATAGCAGCAAGAATGGGTACTCCAAGTGCTTAACAAGTTGTACCACATAATGCGATTATAGATGATGGTTTATTCCAAAGAAAATAGTTTCTATGGTTATTTTGCAATACGGCAACATTTGCAATTAAATACAAGTAATAGATTGAAAGTGAAATTTAAAACGAATAAACAATAATAGTTGAACAATTATTTTCACAAAGACACGAAGCCTAATCCAATTCTTTTACACATCCATATGAGTTTAAATCACCCAGTTGTCCTTTCCCAAATGTTTTATGAAAATCTACCCCTCGTGTGAAATCCCCAAGCATGTCTATGACTACAGACACAGCTATTCAAATAGATTTATTAACACTCTGCAGAGGTTTGTACACTTTACCCACAAGATATAACTAGTGTAGCTAATACCAATCATAACAAAACTTTTTCAAAACTTCACCCTGGCAATTGACCCCCCCCCCAATGTGTTTTACCGTTGTACCAACCCTGACGAAGAGCTTTGGTCCGACGCACACCGTTGAACCTGGTGACAACAAACTGCTCATAAGTGTGACCCAACACAGTAGTACATACCTCCACCCTAGCACATAGTCTAACCTACACGTCTGAGTAGTCAATACCAAGATTCCACCCTGTTGGTTAAGTGCAACACATGCCATCAACGAATAATAGCACACATCACACATTTATTATACAAAGTTCCATAATCACTTAGTCAAGTTTAGATTTGCAACTCAAAATGATATCAATTACCCGTTGTATGGCTAAGCAGACTATTCGTGGCTAACCAACCCACGTTCGTGCTATGATAATACAATAGGTAAGGTGGATATAATCAAATGGGTGTATAACTAATTCAAAAACATTTAAAGGATTAAATAATTGAAGTACATGCAATAATTTCAACCAAAGTAATTTTGGAAAATTGGGTTCAACATTGTTAAAGGTACAACTTGCCTTGGAACAAGTCTTGGTATTGGTCTTGAATTTGATCAACTCCTCCTCCCTCAAATGCTCCCGAAGTATAAACGTCTACTCGCAAATGAAAGCGAAAAACCAAATAAATACAAAACAGAGCAACAAATAACAGGAAGGTAGATCTTGAATTTAGATGAATTTAAAAACCCGGATGGGTTCAATCGGAGTTCGTATGAAGAAGAACGGGCTCTCAAAAAATTTAAACCTAAGAAAAAGAGAAATAAAACACTATTTCAAATTTTCAACATTTTCTTTCTGCATGAAATTCTGAAATATTGCATTAGCATGACGTCAGTAATGAATTTTGGAATTAAAAGAAAATCTAGAAAATAGGAAACAGAGGATGACAGGTGGGACGCATGGTCTATGGACCAAGTCCATGGCTCTGGTCATGGGTCTATGGAACAGTGGACAGACAGGTAGGGCTGACAGGTCAGAGGCTAGGTCCAGGGTAGACTTGGTTTAGATAGGTTTAGGTCTAGGGTTTTGGTGCAGTGGCGCCGACGCGGGGTCTTGAAAGGCACACGTGGCGGTGATTTAGGTCGACACGCAAGCGTACCACGCCGATCGAAATTGACTACCGCCATGGCTTGACGACTGCGACGGAGAATGATGGCAAAAGGTGGTCATCGCTGGCATGCTTGTGCTCAGGCGAATCCATCTACCGGCTCTAATGCGGCGATGGAGGGCGACAAAGGGTTGAACGGCAACGAGGGCGAAGGTGGTGGCTTAGGTCAATAGCAAAACAGTGTTGGGGTGCTCTAGCAAGGTCTTGGACACGCGCGTTGGGTTCTTGAGACTCTAGCGATGCTAATGGGTGGCGCACGTGACCCAATGGGTGGCGATTGGAACATGGCGACGAGGGCTTCGACGGTGTGACGGTGCTATGGCAATCCTCCGGCGACGAGAAGGTGCGCACAAGGTAGAACACGAGAAGGTGAACCCGACGATGTAGACGATGGCAACAGGGGATCACCTGTGGCAACGGAATCGAAGAAATCCCGAGACGGCTGCACATGGTTTAGATCTCCAAATCTGGCGAAGCGGCGGTGATCTAGGACTTCAGGCTTCAGGGGATTAGCGGCGGAGGTTGAGGCGATCCTTCACGCCGAGGGCTTTTATAGCCTGTTATGGCGGGGCTAAGGGAGAGTCTAAACGCGGCACGACGGCAGAGTCCAACTCATGTTTGAGACGGAGACAATGAACAGTGCACCTACGGGACCCACTTGTCAGTGATTTTGGCTCGGTGCGTTTGCATCGAAAACAACACACGTCTTGGCCGACAAAGGGACTGGCGCGAAAAGTCTTGAAGAGAGAGCAAGTGGGCATTTGGCGAGTAATTGCGCGCAGGACTAGGGTCAATGAGGAATAGGGTTGGTAGGGAATAGGATTCAGCCCACTGAATTTTTTGAGAATTTAATTAGCTTTTGCATTTTATAAATACCAAAAAATCCAAATGGCAAATTAAAAATAGCAAATGAACTCGAAAAAATTCCAAAAAATCTAGAAAATATTTCTACAAAAAGAACTCAAATAAAATAGTTTTGGAATTAATTAATGTTCAAATTAGTCATAGTAAATTATTTTGATATTTGAAAGTCTCATTTAAGCTTTGTTAAATTCAAATAAAATTGGTAAATTTTTTCAAAGGACTAAACTACTTAGAAGGGTTTTGAAACTCAGAAAATTGGGATGTTACAAGAAGCAGGTGAAAGTACCAAAAAAAGAGGATAAAAATGCAAGAAATCCAAGAGCAAGACTAAAGGCCAAAAGTCTTAAGTCGAGAACTCTAAGGAGGTCTTACTGTGAGCAACAAGCAGCCGTGAAACTCCAAACCGTACTCCGACCGGGGCAAAGGAAAATGCTGCGAACAGAAGAATCACAAGCCTAGGTGGTGTTCTTTCCACAAAATGTAAGGACACGGCCTTCGCAATTGCTGAGTTTTTTTAGCGAAAACTCGAAGATTATTACACCGGCAAAAGACCACTTTCTACACTCGAAGAGGTAGGGCAAACAGGTGGTCGAAGGCAGTCGGATGATGATGAGGAGATGTTGTTTCAAGATATAGAGCACACCATCGATCACATCTATAGATGATCTTTGGCATACGAGTCAAACCGACAGTTCAAGGCTGTCGAACGTGATGTAAATTCTATCGACCCTCCTCTTGTCAATAAAGTACCGAAGTGGTCAAAAATTGCCATCTCTTTCGAGAAGGGTGATTGTCCAGTCCCTTCTACTCAACCTGTTCGATTTTCAATCGTGGTCGAACCCACCATCAATAACTGTCGAGTAAATCGTGTGTTAGTTGATGGTGGGAGTTCACTGAACATGCTGTTTACGAATGCCTTGGACGAGATACAAGTTCCCAAGACAAAGATCAAGCATATACGATACGGATTTCTTGGGATCGTACCGGGGTCTTCGGCCAAACCAATTGGTCAAGTTTCTCTTCCTGTAACATTTGGTTCACCGAACAATTTTAGGACAAAGAAAATCTGTTTTGATGTGGTCGATTTCGACATGGCATACAATGCCATACTCAGTCGACCAACTCTAGCATGATTCCTAATGACTTCTCATTATGGTTATCAATGTCATAAAATGCCAGGTTCCAAAAGAGTAATCACAGTCCTTTGTGATAAAAAGATGGCGCTTACATGCTACCGCAAGTTCCTCAAGATGGTTGGCCAAATACCAACTCGAGAAGCAAGCAAGGGGCAACCTTCGACCAAGCAGTCGAAGCCTAAAGTTGCACCAAAGCCGAATGACCAAGTCAAAGAAGTTCCACTGAATGCAGAGGAGCCTTTGAAGACCGTTCGCATCAGAGTCACTTCCGACCCTGCATAGGAAAACGCCCTCATCGCCTTCCTCCGAGCAAATACAGATGTCTTAGCTAGGCAAGCATCCGACATGCCCAGAATCCCCAAGGAGGTAATCGAGCACAGGCTAGCTCCACGGCCTGACAAGATGTAACAACCCAAAAATTCATAAAGGCAAAAATATTAGATTTTTAAAACTTTTTATGTGAAAACTATTGTTGCGCGTCTTGAATTGCCATTTCAAGTCTTATTTGGACTGCATCATATTTTCTTACCGGGGTAAATAGCACCAGATCAGGGAACTCTGAAGTCTGGGAACCCGAATGTTATATAACCAACTCTGAGAGATGCTAGCCTATTCTTCCTCTCGTTTTATTGTTCATCCGACTAGCGGCTGATCAAGCCCGGTGCAGCCAAACCCCTAATTGTAGACCGGGGCATCTGTGTCTCTCTCTCTTCCGGGTGCCAAGTGCGACTAGGAGAGTGCACTAGCAGAAGCTATCAATCGGCCATTACTCCCCGTCACTCAAACCATCACAACATCTGCACTATGCTGCCCACTCCGTCAACAACACCAACCATTCCTCCTTGTCGGGTTGTGCTAAAGTGCCTATACATAGTTGCTCCAAGCCCCTTATTGACATTCTTCACTATTCCAGTGCTAGCCTCACTTTCTTCCTCCCCCAAGTGAACTCGAGCTCCAATTAGGCTCAAGTGCTCGCTTCGGCCGAGTGTCGTCACATCACCGCCTTCGCCGTTGACGCCCATCGGGGTCGCCTTTAGCCCCATACTTCCTCCCCTCTGACCAGGATACTCCAAGACATCCCTGAAGGACCATCTACCTGCTTCCATGGAGCTACCCTAAAGATCGAAGACTACTTTCCTTCCTCAAGCCACTATCAGAAGCTGAGTTTCTCTCATTGTCATGGCTTCATCACATCACCTAGCTCCGGCTTGCTCATTTCCCTAGCTCTGTACCGGTATGTTCCTAGTGGCTTAGATGCTCCTCCTTATTCGAGCTACCCTATTCTTTCTCCAATGTTTCTCTGGTTCTTTCTCTGGCTCTTTCAGTTGCTCATTCGATCACGTCAAAGCAGTCGAACCTTTGCTTCTTTCGAATACTTCTCTCATTTGACTACGCATGGTTAAGCCTTCTACGACCACATAGTCGAAACTCCTTTGACTACGCACAGCCAAAACTTCCGCAACCTCCCCAGGTCGTAACACTTTCACGACCTTCCCCTGGTCGTAACACATCCACGACCTCCCCAGGTCGTGACACTTCCGCGACCTCCTCAGGTCGTAGCACTTCCGTGGCCTCCCCAGGTCGTAACACTTTCACGACCTTCCCCTGGTCGTAACACCCTCACGACCTCCCCAGGTCGTAACGCTTCCGCGGCCTCCCCAGGTCGTAGCGCTTCCTTGACCTCCCCAGGTCGTAGCACACTCACGACCTCCCCTGGTCATAACGCCTCCATGACCTCCCTAGGTCGTAGCACTTCCGCGACCTCCCCAGGTCGTAGCACTTTCATGACCTTCCTCTGGTCGTAACACCTCCACGACCTCCCCTGGTCATAGCACTTCCACGACCATACAGTTCGACCACTGTGGTTCGACCATTGTGTTTCAACCACTACCAACCATCGAAGTTTCAATCACTCATTCGACCATCGTGGTTCGACCCACAGCTTCAACCACAAGGCTTGAGTGCATCGCCGACCATCGTGTTTCACCACACAGCCGACCACTCATTCGACCACTGTGGTTCGACCACACCGTTCGACCACGGTGCTTTGAGCACACAGCTCAACCACTGTGTTTTGATTATACTCATCTATACCTTCGACCAACCTAGTCTAAGACCCTTAGTCTGAGACTCTCCAAATTGTCGTCAGATATGGGTGCTTCCTTTCAAAGTGTTCCCTTTCATTGAATGTATTTGGATTTATTTGAGTTCATTTGATTGTTGATTTCAAATTGAGTTTCTCGGGGTTTATTTGACTTCTAGTTATTCTTACGTATATAGAAGCTGAAGTGACCGAAGATCCTCCGGTTGATCCAGGAGAAGATCAGCAAAACCCTGACCAAGGCGGGTCAACACTTTGATTATATTGCACCTACCTTTTGCAAATTATGTTGCTTTACATTATGAAATTGCATTGCTATGTTTTATCCAACTATATTGGTCTAGCTCATAGTTAATGCCTAAACAATAATTTTGTATGAACTTCCCATCCTTAAACTTGGATATTATCCTTTGTCACCCTAGACTTAATGGATTACATACTAGCTAATAAGTCTGTATCTAAGTGTAATGCTTAGCCTTGCCTAGATACAATGTCATGCGGGCATTAAACTACCCGACCACAATCATTAAAAACTTTTTGAAAGTGATTTGGGGCAGTCGAGGCTGGGAGCTTGGCTGGTATGTTGGACTAAAGAATATTTTCAAAACAAAAGAAAAACCTGAAAAACCGTTTTCGACTCGGGTGGCTAGAAAGAGTGGCTAGTGCCGGGGGCATGAGAGAATGTTGGCATGTGGATGTACCACCCGAGTCAATTAAGGACCAAATCTTGGAATGATCTCTCATGCAAAAATAGTGCAACCACAAGTCTATAATGGGTACGACCTGGCCAATTAATTTGCTTGCATCAACGTGGCTTCGCCGTTGGGTGGAATGCGTAGACAATGGGAGAACGGTTACGGAACCGTGACGCAAGACAAGAGGGGGCCTCCTGGGAGCGTGGCTCCGGATGGTGGAAACCTTAGTGTAGCGAATGGAGTGCGTCGAGGTTGAGCATTGTAAAGGCTTTGTGGTAATCTCCCCTTGATTCACATGTCTAAGGAAACGTGTGTATATATCAAGACGATTACCTCTTGTGGGTAAAGTGTGCAAACTCTGCAGAGTAAGAAAACTATCTAGATAGCCGTGCTCACGGTCAAGAGCGGCGCTGAGAACTTGCTCGATATAGCTTTCATTTTTACAAAACCATTTGTGATGAAAAGGAAGGACGGGGTGGGACCCTAGGGATTTGAGAAAGTCTGGTCGGGGACCAGTGGTAAATACGGGATAGCCCGAGCATTGGGTGGATAGAGCCACTTAATGGTATAGGAGGTGGGACCTCCACTAGTACTTTACAAAATGAAAATTCATTTATGAAAATAGATTGTTAAAAATGATAAGTCTCAGGATTTTCTACTACTCAATCTAGTTCAAACTTGGCTTTGTGAAAATAAAAGAACTCTAAAACTTCCCTCGACTAGCCATGCATCTATACGATCAAGATTAGGTGTTAGCTCATGAAAGTACGGTTGTGTACTCAAAGCTCAAATCAATATAATCTTTCAGACCCATGCGATCAAGACCCCTACTACTACCGCTACCACTCAAAGGCTAAACCAGAAGGCGGTGAAGATGATGAAGCTCAGGTCGGGACCCCTAGTCACTTGCCTGTGGGCAGAGTGAATGGATCCACTACGACTTGTTTTGCTTCCGCACTTGTCTTCGTTTCTGTACTTTGACTTTTGTAAGATTTTTGCTTCGTGGCTCTTTTGTATGTATATATCTATATTATGTTACGGGCTTGTACTACTCAATTGTTCATACGAGCATTGTCCCTATGAGCACTATTCACACCGAGCACGGTCTACATTAAGTGTAGTCATACCACCTATGACCGGGTGTGATCACTAGGACCACTCCTCAGGACCTCCTAGGAACCTCTCCAAGACCACTCCTCAGGACCTCCTCGGAACCTCTCTAGGACCACTCCTCGGGACCTCCTAGGAACCTCTCCAAGACCACTCCTCAGGATCTCCTCGGAACCTCTCCAGGACCACTCCTCAGGCCCTCCTCGGAACCTCTCCAGGTCCACCCCTCAGGACCTCCCTCGACCTCTTCAGGACCACTCCAGGACCTCCATGAGACCACTACAGGACTTCCTCAGGACCTCTTCAAGACCTCCCCAGGATCTCCTCGAGACAACTCCAGGACCTCCTCAGGACTTCTTCAGGACCTCTACAAGACCTCCCCCGGATCTCCTCAGGACAACTCCAGGACCTCCTCAGGACTTCTTCAAGACCTCTCTAGGACCTTCAGGACCTCTTCAAGACCTCCCCAGGATCTCCTCAGGACAACTCCAGGACCTCCTCAAGACTTCTTTAGGACTTCTCTAGGACCTTCAGGATCTCTTCAAGACCACCTCAGATTTCCTTCTTCGATCAGGTATGGTCGCAACTACGGACCTGACCGTAGGTCTACTTTGAGCTTACATGGTTATGAGAATGGTCAAAGAATGTATTTGTGTGCGTGCTAGCTACTAATCCAGGGAATGGCACAGTTTGACGTAGTGGATTCCAAATTCCAAATTTGGGGTCCGACACAAGAAACATGTAAAACAAAATTACGGAGATTCACACCTGATCGACGAGATGCCATTAGATCTGAATTGGACAAGCTACTTAAAGCAGGTTTTATAAGAGAAGTCGACCACCCAAAGTGGTTGGCTAACCCTGTAATGGTTAGAAAGTCTAATGGTAAGTGGCGTATGTATGTAGACTTTACTGATCTTAATAAAGCTTGTCTAAAAGATAATTTTTCCCTTCCACGTATTGATCAGTTAGTTGATTCTACTGCTGATTGTGAAATATTAACTTTCCTAGATGCAAATTTTGGTTATCATCATATAAGTATGTGCCTAGATGAAAAAGAAAAGACCGCATTTATTACACAATTTGGAATATTTTGCTATGTCAAAATGTTATTTGGTCTAAAAATGCTGGCACTTCTTTTCAACGCTTAATGCAAAAGACTTTTTCTGTTCAACTAAGCCAGAATTTGGAAGCCTATGTTGATGATCTGGTCGTAAAAAATCAAGCGCCTTAATCATATTTTTTCGACAACCTTAGAAAACACGATTTAAAACTCAATCCTGAGAAGTGTGTGTTTGGAGCCTCTTCGGGAAAAATGCTTGGATTTCTTGTCTCTGCACGAGGAATCGAAGCAAACCCTGACAATATAATATCCATTGAACAAATGTGCCCTCCGACCATAAAGAAAGAAGCACAAAAACTCAGAGGATGCATGACGGCTTTAAGTCATTTCACTGCACGACTGGGAGAAAAAGGACTTCCTTTCTTTAAAATTTTGAGAAAACATGAGGGTTTCGAGTGGTTAGAGGAGGCAAAAAATGTCTTCGAGGATGTCAAGATGTATCTTACGAGTGCTTATTTTCTGGTTTCTCTGAAATCAAAAGAGACGCTCTTAATATATATAGTTGTTACGCCACAAGCAATGAACGAAGTACTAGTTACAGAACGTGAAAATATTCAACAACCAGTTTACTACGTTATTGAAGTTTTATATGGGCCTAAGGAGCGATACCCTCGTATCCAAAAGCTTCTATATGCCCTCCTCATGTCTTCGAGGAAACTGAGGCACTATTTTCAGGCGCACAAGATAATGGTGCCGTCTGAGTTTCTCTTAGGAGAGCTCCTCCAAAATAGGGAAGCTGCGGGCTACATGGAAAAATGGTCAATTGAACTTAGAGAGTTCAACCTCTATTTTGTGTCCTGAACGCCCATTAAATCACAAATCCTGGTAGACTTTGGCGCTAAATAGACAAATCTTGAACCTGTTCAGGATCGCCAGCACAAGGCCCACGACCAGTGGACAATGTACTTTGATGGGTCACTTACGCTAAGTGGCTCAGGGGTTGGGGTGGTCCTGGAATCTCCTACAAGAGAAACCTTAAAATATACTATTCAATTAAACTTCCCTGCTACTAACAATGTGACAGAATATGAAGATTTGTTAGCTGGCATATGAGCAGCGAAAGCGCTCGGGATTCGACGACTACTCGTGAGAGTAGACTCTCAACTGGTCATGGATCATATCAGAAAATGAGGTACAATATATCCCTTGAAAGGATAATTTCCTTGCTGACCAGTTAGCTCGAATGGCTTCTTCCCGATCACAAGTACCAAAAGGGGTCTTCTTGGAACAGCTCCAGAAACTGTTTCTAGTCGAAACACCAGGGACATTTCCTATTGAGACAGCCTCCCTAGAATTGCCAGAAAGAATCATAGACCTAAAAAAGATGAGTTTTGTGCACTTAACCAAGGAGATATGATAGTGTCTGATTATCTCAACAAGTTCTTTCAGCTTGCACACTATGCTGCAGAAGATGTCGCTACTGACAAGGCTCGACAGAGTGGTTTTCCAAAAGAATTGAACACTAGACTGCAAGTCAATCTGATTGCTCATACTTTCCCAGACTTTTAAGAGTTGGTCAATAAGGCTTTGATCCTTGAAGACAAACACAAAGTGTTGGATGATAACCGCATGCACATAATGACTCAGCAAGAAAGTCATCAATCTCAGCAGAGAGCGAGAACAGTTCCTCAACAGTTTACTCTCTTTCCGCTGCAGAATTCGTTCAGAACGCCTGCACCTATTTCATCACCTCGCCCAGCTACCCAGAATTTTTGTAATTCCGCTTCAGTCAACCCCAATACAGGAGGCAACCAACAGAGTGGAGCTAGAGTTTGCTACAATTGTAGAGAGCTAGGATACTTCGCTAACAACTACCCTCAGAAGGGAACGATAACCCAAGTTCGTTTCAACCTGGGATCTACACAAGCCAAGATGTCAGCGCAAGTCAACAACCGAGGAGAACCTCAAGTTGCCGGTCAAGCCGAAGGAGCACCGTAGTCCATGGTCAGAGGCCGTGTCAACCACGTCACTCTGGAAGGAGCCCAAGAAGCACCCAATGTTGTATTGGGTAAGTTTCTGGTTAACTCAGTACCTGCATCAGTTTTATTTAATTCTGGAGCTTCGCATTCGTTTGTTTCTCGAGTTTTTGCAAATAATAACAATTTGGAAGTTATGCATCTTACGCAAACCTTGTTAGTCTAATTGCCTGGAGCAGAGTTAAGTTACTCATTGCTGGAGTTGAGTTTCTAGCCAATCTCATTGTCTTAGACACCCCTACTTTACATGTCATACTTGGTATGGATTAACTGTCAAAGCACAA
This sequence comes from Phyllostachys edulis, assembly GCA_036346405.1. Taxonomy (NCBI): domain Eukaryota; kingdom Viridiplantae; phylum Streptophyta; class Magnoliopsida; order Poales; family Poaceae; genus Phyllostachys; species Phyllostachys edulis. The sequence goes on from CM070565.1 coordinate 46,368,371, forward strand.
AGCTATGTTAGATTGTGGCCGAAGAGCCGTAACAATCGAAGGTACCATGGAAAGAAAGTGGAGTTCTTAGCCACAACAGTGCGTGATGGACATCTAGTAATCGATAGTCTGAAGACCATTTCGTTGGAGAATGTACCTGTCAGAGAATATCTAGATGTTTTTCCAGAAGATTTGTCGGGAATACCACCAGATCGTGACATTAAATTCGTAATTGATTTAGTGCCAGGAACAACACCGATTTCCAAGAGACACTATCGGATGCCAGCCGATGAGTCGGTGGAACTGAAGAAACAGATTGGAGAATTGCTTGAGAAAGGTTTTGTGAGACCTAATTCGTCGCCTTGGGTTGTGCCAGTCTTGTTTGTCAAGAAGAAAGATAGAAGCATAAGAATGTGTATTGATTATCGTGCCTTTAACGAGGTTACCATCAAGAGCAAGTATCCACTGCCCCAAATTGATGATTTATTTGATTAGATGAAAGGAATCAGAGTGTTCTCGAAGATCGATCTGCGATTAGGTCATCATAAGTTAAAATTTGTCCGAAGGATATACCGAAGACTGTTTTTTCTATGCGGTACGGACATTATGAGTTCTTAGTCACATATTTTGGTATGACTAAAGTCCCTGCATATTTCATGAACATGATGAATAAGGTATTCATGGAATATTTGGACAAGTTTGTGGTAGTGTTTATTGATGATATTTTGGTCTATTCCAAGACAGAAGAAGAACATACTAAGCACTTGAGAACAATACTAGAGAAACTTACAGAGCATCAGTTGTATGCTAAGTTCAGGAAGTGTGATTTTTGCAAACAACAAGTTGATTTCCTTGGTCATGTGATGACAGCTAAAAGAGTAGCAGTTGACCCCAGTAAGGTTAAAGCAATGTTACATTGGGAGCCGTCTAAGACAGTTACTCAAATTCACAGTTTCTTAGGAATGGCAGGGTATTATCGCCGTTTCATTAAAGGATTTTCGATGATTACTAAGCCTCTTACGCAATTATTGAAGAAGGAAAAAAAAGTTCACTTGGACTCCAGCTTGTGAGGAAAGTTTTCAGGAGTTGAAGAAATATTTGGCATCAGCCCCAGTGCTAGTTCTACTAGATATTCGAAAAGATTTCGACATCTTTTGTGATGATTAGCGTCAAGGATTAGGTTGTGTGCTGATGCAAGAAGAAAGAGTTGTTGCCTATGCATTAAGACAATTGAGATCTCATGAGGAGAATTATCCTACCATTGTCTGGAATTAACTGTCGTTGTACATGCCATGAAAATTTGGCGTCATTATCTCATTGGTAATTGTTGTGATATATACACAAATCATAAGAGCTTGAACTACATTTTCACTCAGTCTGACCTGAATATGAGGTAGAGAAGATGGTTAGAGTTAATCAAGGATTATAATCTTGCAATCCACTGCCATACCGGTAAAGCCAATATTGTTGCAAATGCTTTAAGCCGTAAGAGCTACTGTAATGCGTTGGAATTAAAAGAGAATTGCTCAGAACTTCATGAGGAATTTCAGAAGTTGAAGTTAGAAGTTGTAACCAAAGGATTCGTGGCCAGTTTAGAAGTACAGTCAACTTTGGAAAAATAGATTCGTGCTGCCTAGCCAAATGATCCTATGATTAAAGATATTAAGCTCAAAATGGGAGAAGTAAAATTCAAGGACTTCACCAAGGATGATCAGGATATGCTTTGGATCAATAGACGTATTTGTGTGCCAGATGTTGATGGATTGAGACAGTTCATCTTGAAGGACGCCCATAATTTGAAGTATTTTATTCACCCCGGAAGCACTAAGATGTATCAGGATATTTAGGATAAATTTTGGTGGCCAAAACTAAACCGAGAAGTCACGGAGTTTATTGCCCTATGTGACGTATGTCAGAAATTAAAAGCAGAACATCAGAGACCAACAGGCCTGTTGCAACCCCAGAAGATTCTAGAGTGGAAATGAGAAGAGATCGAAATGGATTTTATCACTGGGTTACCCAGGACTCAATCGGGTTATGATTCAATTTGGGTAATATTTGATCGTTTGACGAATGTTGCTCATTTCTTACCAGTCAAAACCACTTAGTCAGGAGATTGCCTTACAGAATTGTATATGTCAAGAATTATTAGTTTGCATGGTGTGCCTAAGAAGATAGTGTTAGATCGATGATCTCAGTTCACCTCGTGTTTTTGGCAAGTCTGCATGAAGCTTTGGGGACTCATCTAAATTTTAGTACTGCTTATCACCCTTAGACGGATGGGCAGACTGAAAGAGTAAATGAAGTATTGGAGGATAAGTTGAGAGCTTGTGCTCTAGCTCATGCTACTAGTTGGGATAAGAGTTTGTCATATGCAGAATTCTCGTACAATAATAGTTATCAAGCCAGTCTACAAATATCACAATTTGAAACTTTGTACACCTAATTTGTGTTGTAGTAGACCTACCATACAACAACACCACCAATAACATCAATTATCACATGTGTTGCTATCCATCCTACCAACACATATTTTTATATATAGCAGCACATATTGCTATAACCTAGTCCTGCTGTAGTGGTTTGGTATTGGGACCGGACATTATTCAAGAAGCAGAAGACCAAGTGTCTATGATCAGAGAAAGATTGAAGATAGCTCAGTCTAGGCAAAAGAGTTATGCTCATCACCGTGATCTAAGCTTTGAACTAGAGGATTTTGTTTATCTTCGAGTTACTCCACTTAAAGGTGTCAAAAGGTTCCATGCTAAAGGGAAGCTTGCCCCTAGGTATGTTGGTCCTTTCAGGATTGTGAATCGTCGAGGAGAGGTTGCTTACTAGCTTGAACTGCCTTAGTCATTAGCAGGAGTACGTGATGTCTCCCATGTCTCGCAGCTGAAGTGTCTTCGTGTGCCAATAGAACAAACTCCTTTGGATTCGATTGAGTTGAAAGAGGATCTTACTTACAAAGAACAGCCAGTTAAAATTTTGGATGTGGCAAAGTGTTTGACCAGAAGTAAGACCGTTTTTTTTTTGTAAAGTTCAGTGGAGTAATCACTCAGAAAGTGAAGCAATGTGGGAATGTGAAGAAGAGCTGAAAGCCGAGTTTTCTAGCCTTTTCTCTAGCTATCCTGAATCTCGGGGTCGAGATTCCTTTAAGGGGGGAGATTTATAATATCCCAATTTTCTAAGTTTCAAGAAAATTCAACAAATTTTATTTGAATTTAATCAAGCTTAAATGGACTTTCAAATGTCAAAACAATTTAATGTGATTAATTTGAACATCAAATAATTCCAAAACTATTTTATTTGAGTTCTTTGTGCTTGGAAATATTTTCCACATTTTTCTAGAATTTTTTCGAGTTCATTTGCTAATTTTAATTTGCTATTTGGATTTACTTTTATTTCTACAATAGAAAACCTATTAAAAATATCAAAAACTCTGTTGGACCGAATCTCCTTTGACCCGGCCCAACCCTGCGCTTTTTGGGCCATTTTCACGTGGCTCGCCTTTCCTCTCTCTCTCTCACACAAGACTTGACCCCACTGCCGGCCTCACATTACTGGTCTCGTCCCGGCCTCCATCGACTTGTGGGCCCCACTGAGTTACTATGCATCTTCTAATTTCGCCAGATCCGAATCGCTTCCATCACAGGACCTCCTTGGCGTCGATCGGACTCTCCCTACGCCGATATAAAGGAGGAGGAAGCCCTCGTTCCTTGCACCCCAATCATAGCTGCCGCCACCTGGGGGCGGAAACCCTAGCCGTCGAAAATTGTCGAAGAAGCAGAGCGCTGCCAACATCAACGACGAGCTTTTACTTCACCTTCGAAGCATCCCAAGCTTCACTATCACCGCCGTTGAGTTCGCACGGTCCTGATCTACATCATCGACATTTTCACTTCGCTGGAGCAACATCGGAACGTAGATCTTGTCGAGCCCGAGCCTTCATCGCTGCTTCGACCTCGCCGCCGGTCAGCACAAGGGTTCCCTCGTGCCCATGAGCACACCAATGTGATCCGCGTCGCGTCCTCTACCTAATATGCTACTTTGCCGTTGCCGGAGAGCCGCCATTCACCGGAGTCCATCGGTTCCAGAGCCCTCACCATCGGCAAGTGACGCGTCGGCCGCGTGTACACCACATCAGTGTATGTGCTTGCGTGTCGGCCGAGTCATCGCCACATCAACGCACGCGTGTCAACACTAGATCCAAAACCCTAAACCTAACACAGTATATCTAGTCCACCGTGAGCTATCTCTAGGATATGGGGGTCCTACTAGTTAGGTGCACTGTGCTGTAGACCCATGAGTTGTAGACTCGTGAACCAGATCCATAGACTTGGCTCATAGACCCCTGGTCCCACATGTCAGCCTTTGTTCCTATTTTTTAGATTTTCTTTTAATTCTGAAATTGATTGTTGACATCATGCTGATGCAATAATTCGGAATTTCCAGTAGAAAGGTAATTCGGGAAATTCGAAATAGTAACTCCTTTATCTTTTCTTTAGGGTTCAATCCTCCAAAAGCTCGTTCTTCCTCATACAAACTCCGATTTAGCCTATTCAAATTTCTAAATTCATATAAATTCAAGATCTACCTTCCTGATATTTTTATTTAATTTTTGGAGTTTTGTATCTCTCTATTTTGTATTTATTTTGTTTCTTTGCTTTCATTTACGAGTAGACGTTGATACTTCGGGAGTTTTCGAAGGAGGGGAAGTTGATCAAGCTCAAGACCAGTACCAAGATTTATTCCAAGGCAAGTTGTACCTTTGACCATATTGAATCCAGTTTTCCAAAATTACCTTAATTCAAATTATTGCATTTTACCTTAAGTAATTATTTAAATGCTTTGGGATTAGCTAAACACCAATTTGATTATATCCAATTTGCCTATTGTAATATCTTGATCTTTTGTCACCTTGGCTTGGTTAATTATTAGTTGGTAATATCATAGCATCAACGTGGGATGGTTAGATACGAATAGTCTGCTTAGCCATGCAACGAGTCATTGATTTCATTTGAGTTGCAGATATAAATTTGACGAAGTGATTATGGAACTTGTGTAAAACTGTGCAGTATGCTGTTACTCGTTGATGACATGTGTTGCACTTAACTAATAGGGTGGGAAATGATTTAGATTGAGGTGAGTGGATTGAACTGTGTGATTGGGAAGAAAATGAATGTAAAACTTAGTAGTAGTTGGCAGTCTCGCGTTGGTCAATTAAGGACTTAACTTCGTGCGCCATTGAATTGAGCGACAACTGTACAACCACATGCCTGATGGGATGGGTCTAACCTAGTAAGCTATGGACTCTTGATTTTGATTACTCAGGCAGATAGTTTAAGTTGTGTGACAAGGAGGAGGTGTGTTTCTGTCTGTGTGACGATTCACATCGATGGACAGTTCGTTGCTTCCAGGTCCAACAGTGTGCGACTGACTAACCACCTGTGTGGGGGTTCGTGCTAACAGTAAGCACAACGGGAGTGTCAATTGTTGAAATAAAGTTTCGAAAATATTTTATTATGATTAGTGCTAGCTACACTGGTTATATCGTGTGGGTAAAATGTACTACCTCTGCAGAGTGTTAAACAATCTATTCGAATAGCCGCGTCCGCGGTTATGGACATGCTCGGGGATTTCACATGAGGGGTAGATTTTCATAAAACAATTGGGTGAGTTATTGTAGTGGAGTTATCAAATAGCCGCGTCCACGTTAAAGAAAGTGGTTCGTTCTCTTCTTATTGTAGCTGAGTTATTGCACTCAGCAAGCCTACATGCCGATCATGTATGATGCATATATTTGGATGGCCCTGTACAACAGAAATCCTCAAATTCCTCAGGAACCACAACAGTTGTCCGTGTTCTCGCTTTCAACGAAAGCGAATGCCACGTGAAGAACTTGATTGTTCTCGTTCGTCGCTATTGCAACAAGATTCCGCTCTTGTACTTTCCAACAGAATGTGCCATCCACGATAAGATTGACTACAAAGGTTTAATGCACTGATGCATGGATCAAAGGCGAAGAATGCTCGCTGCAGTACTCTCTTATTGGGCCACTTCGGATGCGTGGAATCTTGAAAGTCGACATGAGTGCCGGGATTACTATCTTCTATGACTCGAAGTAGTTCTGGGAGGTTGTGGTAGGAGTCCTCAAACATACCGAACCTTGATTCCAACGGCTTCTATTTTCCCCTCCACGCCTTGGCATAAGTGTACTAGAACCTTGCCTCAATCGCCCGAATGGTGGATCGTGGCTCAAAATCTAGATTATCCACGATCTCACCATACATGAGGTTGGCAATGAAGCCTGATGACAGGTTCCCGTGGGACTACACTGACTCAGCGACGACAAATGCGTGAGGGACCACTATAGAGCATTTCCAGTAGGTGTCCCACTTAGGCTGAAATGTGTGCACTCGCCATGGGCATCTCTCTATGTCGCACTTCACGTCGTAGCATCTTGGGTTAGACTTGACGACTGTGAATATACGCCGCACCAATAAGGCCCATAATTTGACCGCCTCCTGCATGGTCTCCTTGCATTTGTACATAGTTCCTTGCCTAACCTCGCTTTGGTCATGCTCCCATGACACACGGGAGCCTTCGTTAACGATAAAGTTGTCGAACTGGTATGTGTTCCACTCGGATGGAACCGCCTACTGGTCCACATCATCCTCATCATCGGATCCTTCATGTTCTGACAAATGCCATGTAGTCCCGGTCTGCGAGATCCATCCTTTGCACTACGGCCTAACTCTCACCTCGCCAAGAAGCCCACTAGCTTGCCCGACCAAGAAGCTATCGCAGGTCTTCATAGACAGCATCAACAAGTCTGGGAGCTTCAGCCATTGTGTGTGCTGTGCTGTGGCTGGAGTCCCCGACTTCTTCTTTGGCACCACCACCCCCTTCTTGTTCAGCCGCCGATGCAAGAATGGGTTTGGCATAAACCTGGACTAGAAGGACCAAATTCTATCCTTCCTCCCTTGTCATGCATACATATGACTACCATGACCTTGTTCTCTTGAGCTGCACTAACTCCCAATATGTGCAATGTGTTGCTCGGGGGCAAGGCAACTCAATCTCAAATCATATACAGCGCGGTCCAATTCAAATGAGTGAAACAACCACCGCATCATAGCGCCCCATGTACGCTGCTCTGCTCTTGGCAGGGGCACGGTCGTCGATTAGAAATAACGCAAATCAATCCCCTCAGAACCCTCAAGAATAGTCCCCTAACCATAGTAAATTTTGAAATTAGTGACGTCTGACATATTTGATGCACTACACCATGAAACAAGATTTCCATGATTAACCACATATCTAAAACTAGACTACCCACCGAAAAGGATTATGTACAATATACTACACTATATAACCATACATCCAAAACTATGTAATCCATTCGGTTAAAAAAATTACCTGAAAGGTGAGCGACCGAACGGACAGCGCTTCGCTAGCTTCTCTCCTCCCCCCTTCTTTTTTTTCAAAATAAAAGTGAGTTTTCCCCGAATTTTAGGGTTTCGATGGTCTTTTATAGGGAAGATTGTGTAGCCATTTGGAATGGCAACAGGGACTTACGGGATCCCTATCGCCATTTGAAATTGTGGTTTTCCAAATTTTAAAATAAAAAAGGATCTCTGTCTCCATTTGAATTAGCGACAAGGACCTGTCGCCAATTCAACTGGCGACAGGGAGCTTTGGTGTGAGAACCCGTGTAATTAAACTAAGCTAATCGACAGTAATTGATAATTAGCATAAGTAAAAATTTCATTAAACCAATGTCAAGCATAATCTCAGTTAATTTTAAATCACTCAATCAACACAATGGACTTTATAAATTGTGCAAACATCCTGTTACCACACCAAAATTTATACAACAGTCCATTTACAGAACAAAATTAAAATGTTACAACCCAACGCTTATTGCAGGACTAATGTTACAAGTCATTTACAGCATCAATTACAATAATTAAATAATTTACAGTTTAATGTGCTTGCATTCATTTCATCAAAGCCTTCCTTGCCATCTCATCCAACCATCCTTCACCTTTCATTCTTGTGCAACCAAAAGCCTAAAAAGTAGTTAGCAAAAACCGAAGGCGAGTTACCGCCGTAATAAAGAAGGGGATTGTTGCCGTCTCCTCAAGTCCGTATGATTACCGTACTAACTTAGGACAACCGGTCCCTCGATCACCAAGATAGCCTGACCAACCGGAGTTAGTCGGCCCCTGTGGTAACCAAGATAGTCATGCCAACCTAAGTGAATAGGCACCCGTTACTTCCGAGGGTCTCATCATTCGACATCGTTAGAGCCAACACCCACTTTATTTCAGTTGCCTCAACATCATTAGAATCCAACAGTGCAACCCTTTCAATTCCACCCTCTGTTCAAAACATCATCGGGCATACTGAATCCAACACCCACAGTATATCCACTTATTCCGACCACCGAAAAACCCATAGTGGTAGCCAAATTAACCATTGCATCAATAGTTTAGCTCATATAGATCACAGTGGAGGGCAGCCATGAACCGAAGGCAGTAGTTACTGACTAGAATAAAGAAGGGGGGATTGCTGTCAGTCTCCTCGAAGTCCAGAAGGATTACCGTACTAACTTAGGACAACCGGTCCCTCGATCACCAAGATAGCCTGACCAACCGGAGTTAGTCGGCCCCTGTGGTAACCAAGATAGTCAGGCCAACCTAAGTGCATAGGCACCCATTACTTCCGAGGGTCTCATCATTCGACATCGTTAGAGCCAACACCCACTTTATTTCAGTTGCCTCAACAACATTAGAATCCAACAGTGCAACCCTTTCAATTCCACCCTCTGTTCAAAAACATCATTGGGCATACTGAATCCAACACCCACAGTATATCCACTTATTCCGACCACCGGAAAACCCATGGTAATAGGATTAGGGTAAATAGGATCAAGGTAAATAGGAATATGGTCTTGGTAGAAACAACTTTACCATAAGAAAGGATAAGATCAACCACAGCTCTCTTCCCTTAAGCTCCCACACAGCCAAAGCCTTTCCCCATTCCCAGTTCACAGCCGCAAGAGAGAGGGAGAAAGCAAGGAGCTCCACCAACACAGCCGAAGCCTGCAGCCAACATCAAGCCGCTGGTGGGAAGGGGAGGCACAAGGGGAAGGAGAGCACCTGCCATGGTCATCACCATCACAAATGACGACCAGCCACCCAATCAAACCCGTATGTAGCCATCTCCCCCAATCCACCCATATTTTACACAATCAGGAATACATCATGCTGAACCCACTAATGCAAGCATCAATCAACCCTGCACATCCCTAAGACCCAGTTCTTCGCATCACAGAGCAAGGGATTGTAACGACCTGAACAGGGACACCCGAGAGGTCCTCCAAGACCTCCTGAAAAGTCCACCAGAACCCCCTAGGAAGTCCCGCAGGATCACCCGAGAGGACCTCCAGGACCAACCCAGGGGGGGTCCAGCGGGACCACCTGGAGGTCCGGGATCCTAACCTGAGGAGGTCTTAGGACCTAGGATTTCCCCAAGTGCCACGACTTGACCCGAGGGAGGTCTTGAGGGACCAACCCGAGGAGGTCGTGGGACTTGAAGCAATCCTAAGCCCTTTGTGATCTGAACCAGTCCCAAGGATCAATGGCTAGTTCACACAGCAAACACAAGTGGAAACATACATCAACGCGAACTTTAGTTACAGCAAAAGAGTTGATTACAAGGGTGGCTTACAAGCCGACGAAAGCAAAATACACAGCGGAAACAAAATAATAGGTCCACCCGTTACACCACAGGTAAACGGCTGGAGGGCGTTGCCTAATTGATCTGGCCCTCATCATCATCATAGAAGTCCTCTCCTGCTCAATTATCAAATCAAGCAAGAATGAGCACAACAACCGTACTCGCAAGTTACACCCGTCAATTAACAGAATGATATGCATACGTGGATATCTCAAAGGAAGGCTTATAAGGTTGTCTTTGCATAAAGCCAAGTTTATTTCCAATTACGGGTAATAAGTTCCAAAGCAAATATACAATATCTAAAATTCATTTTTCTAAAACAATTTTATAGTTGGATAACATTCATCATCAAGTGGTGAAGGATACCCTCCTATCACAAGGCTCCCTACCCAAAAACCCATTTGGATAAAGATCCAAAACCAGTTTAACAAAGCCATTTTAAAACCAAAACCAACATCTAACTTGGAGCAGCTTTGCCAGCATGTCCATGACCGCGAACACGGCTATTCGAATAGTTTGATGCTCTGTAGAGGTGTACAGCTTTACCCACACAACATGATTTCTCTAGTTTGCTTGGCATCCGTCGATACCACCACTAACTACCGAAGGTAAGTGGTCTAAAGCTCATGACAAGGCCTTTACAATGCATTATTCCACCGTAGTCCACCCCCGCTAAGGTTTTGCCCACCCTACGGATAGAAACCCGTAAAGATCAAGGCCCCCTCTTGCGTCAGGTGGGAAAAACCAAGTCATAAAAGACAGGCCATGAGAGACCTCCCACCACATCCACAGGATCAACCGCGATGGAACTTTGCAAATTAGTCAGCCAGGTCCCGCCCACATAGGACATGTAGTTGCACGGTGAAGCATGGCAAAATACACTCGAAGACCGGTCCTTAACCGACCTGGGCGACTTCCACTTGACCCTGGGCCTCGTCCATAGAAATGGACGATCCCGTGCATGAACATGCACCCATCCAAAGAACCAATTCGCCCAAGTCTAAATCCATTTTCCTTTATCCTTTCTTTTCAAAAACATTTGCAAATTACCATGACAATCCAATGTCATGGATTAAAACATTTTAGACAACATTGGTCATTTGACAGTAAAACTCCCAAACCAAGATTTTGGTCTAAGCATGACTAAGCATTAAGTTTTGCAAAACATGCTAGTTCATACTAAGGTATCAACTAGCTCTTTACTGAGGTGACAATGAGTGATCAATTCAATAATTAAATTGGCCATACAAAGGAGTTAGGGATAACTAAAGAGTTAAAATAGGGATTTAAATTACTTGAATAGAAATAAGCATGCAATAACTTTGAAACAGAACTTAAATACTTTGAGATACTGGGTGCAACATGATCAAGAGTATAACTTGCTTTGCTCAAAGGCTTGAGTGTCTTCTTCTTCCTCAAAGAACTCGGGCTCTTTAGTGCCTTCACAATCTACACGGAAGAAAACAGAGCTACTCAAATAAAACTCAAGCAAGATCCAAATGAACTCCAATGAAACACTAAAACAAAACCAACAGAGAAGCTTCAACGGTTTGGAGGAGATCTAATGAGCTGCTCGAGAGGAACCAACAGCTTGGGAGGAGGTCCAAGGGCTGGTCGAAAGAGCAAGAGAACTAGAAATGAGGAAAAAGCAAGGATGAAGGGCTGCTTAAGCTTATATAGCCGGAGCTGCTGGGAGTTCCACGGCACTCACGTCCCAAAAGAAGGTGGCGGAGGAGACAGGAGCAGGTAAAGGAAAAGACAAAAGAAGGAATGGGTACTGCAAAAAGTGGTAGCATTTAATGTGACACATCTGACATTAAATGCACTAAGACTTTTTGTGGTGCTTGAGATACGATCGGAAAGAAAGAAAGAAGCGTGACTGACAAATGGGACCAGTCAAAGCTCAGGTGAGAGATCCTGCAAAGACCTTGAGGGGGTCCCGCAGAGGTCAAGGAAGGTCCCGACCCGCACAGGTGGTCTCTGCAAAAAGACCAGGGGGTGGTTTTTACAAAAAGACCGAGAAGGGTGGTCTTTTACAAGAAGACCACGGGGAAGTCCCGACTAAGGGGTGGTAGCGGCAATACGACAAAAGGTGGAGGTCGCGACTACAAGGGGAGGTCGCGGCCCAAGAGGGTGGTCTTAGCAAAAGACCCACAGAGGGTGGTCTTTACAAAAAGACCACTAAGGGTGGTCTCTGCGAAAAGACCACGCGAAGGTCCAGAGGACGAGAAGGTCCAAAGGTCAAGGAAAAAGGCGCGACGGAGCAGAGCTGTCCGATCCCGTGAGAGGGAAAAGGCGCAACGCTGGATCGGACCACGCAAAGGAATGGGGAGATCTAGCAAAGAGGAGGATCCAACGGAGGAGATAGAACAAGGGGAGGTTTTGACGGTTAAGATGAGATCAAAGGAGGTCTCAACGATCAAGATGAACTCCAAGGAGGTCCTGAATAGTTTAGATGAATCAAAGGGGGATATTGACGGTCAGGATGAACCCGAGGGTGGTCCTAACGGTCAAAATGAAACCGAAGAGAGATCTCGACGGTCAAGACCAACACAGGGGAGGTCTCAACGGTCAAGATGAGAGCAAATGGAGATCTTGACGGTCAAGACCAACACAAGGGAGGTCTCAACAGTCAAGATGAAAGCAAAGGGAGATCTCGACGGTCAAGACCAACACAGGGGAGGTCTCAACGGTCAAGATGAAAGCAAAAGGGAAGGGGGCGACAGAGAGGAAGAGGCGCGGAGGGGCAGAAGCCGAGTGGAGACGAGGGAAGTTCAAAGGAGGTTCAGAAGGACACAGGGAGGTCCAAATGAAGGGAGAATTCAACCCGACATTTAGAATTTCGAAATCAAGAACATTTGAAACACAAACTCGAGCTTGGAACGCCTCGGGGGTGGTTGTGACCCAAAAGGGGAGGTCAACCCGAAGGGTGGTCTGGACAAGGAGGGAGGTTCGAACCACAAGGCAGATCTGGACAGAAAGGAGAGGTTTGGACCAGAAAGAGGTCTAAACCACAAAGAGATTCAAACCAACAAAGAGGTCTAAATACAAGGATAGTCTAGACACAAAAAGGGTCTAGACACACAGGAGAGTTCCAGAACAGGGAGACCTGGACTCGAGAAGATGGCTAAGCAAGAGGGAGGTCTGAAGAGAAAGAGCTGTCCAAGGAGAGGACAGAACTAACAAGAAAAAGGGAGGGACTACACCAGGGCTCAAACAACTCCAAATAGACCAATCTTTAAGACTGGTTGAAGTTTGGTTTAGTCATTTTAAACATTCAAATTCCGAAAATCTTAAGTTAAGCTTTGAATTCTCATCAAAACCAAATGGTTCTTTTTAATTTGTAAAATCGCAAAGACTCCGAAAATCAGGGTGTTATAGGGATCAAGGAGTAGAGAGGGAAAGGGGGTGATACCTCAGTGCTAGCCACAGCTGAATCACCACCAACACACAGCTGAATCACCACCAACACCACCATCATTCCCCTCATGCATAAGCAAAATAGCAACCCATGTGCCATCAACAAAGCATCAGTCAGCAAGTAAAATGAACCAACCCCAAATCTGAAAATCTGACATAAAGGAAGATGGGTTAAGGTAGGTTTGAATCAAGGTGGTTTCTGCAGAGCCAGAGGTGAGACAAGGGCAAGGCGAGCCGAGCCGCCGGCTGCCTCGAGCCCGGCGACGGCGAGGAGGGACCTGCCCAAGGCCAAGTGGCGGCAGCACAAAGTGAGCTGCCTGAGGGGCCAGAGGAGGCCATAGGGAGCGGCGGCGGCACTAGGCGGAGCCAGCCGGGAGAGAGGAGGACGTAGGGAGCGGTGGCGGCGCTAGACGGAGCTGGCCGAGGAGAGAGGAGGGCCAGAGGAGCGGGCATGCAAGGCCAGACGGAGGCCGGCAGTGGCGCCAGAGGAGGTGGCGCCAGAGGGAGAGGGGCGGCGGCTCTAGTAGAGGATGAGGAGGAGGAGTAGAAGAGTGGTTTGAGGAAGAAGGAGCAAGGAGATGGGTCTCCTGGAGGGTGTCAACAGGTGGAGATAGGTGGATTTGTGTGTGTATGTGTGATGTGGCCAGTTGAAGAAGAATAGGAAGGAGGGGCAGTTTGGGAAGAAATAAATTAGGGTTAGAAAATTAGGATTAAAATGTTAATTTTTTAGTGTATCTAGGTTAGACTTGTAATCTGACACGTTAGCAATCGTTTAGCCAGAATAGAATAATTAAGATAATCAACTTTTGTTTATTTAGAAAGTTAAAGATTTACTTCCGCGCTTAAATAAAATCAAATAGAAGTATGTGCGCAAATAAAATTTGTTAGACTTACTAATATGCGGTTATGTGTAGTTTTTCTCTTCGCGCAATTAATGTGAATATCAACAATCCTAACCCTAGAACCGGTATTCTAGAACGACCATAGTTGGGGAGTGCTAACTTAGCGGGGTTTCGAAATTATTATTAAATTAAAATCCGCTAACAAAAAGAATCATCTGACTAGTACGCACATAGTCGCACATATTACTGCTAAGTATTTAATTATGTATTTATTATTCGCATCGTCATATAAATTGCAGCGGGTGAACCAACAGGAGTAGCTAATATCGATTTCATCGACGACAATCTCTTCTACAGTTCCGCAGGCAAGCTATTCCCTTGATCATGAACATAGCTATATTAAATGTAAACCATATATTGCTCCATCATATATGTATTGCATCAAAACTATTTTCTCAAAACTAAATTGGATTTGAATGAAATTGGGAAGATAAGAAATGAAATGAAAGAAAGAAAGAAATGAAAGCTAATAGGTTGGTAAAATGGGGCCCGGGCTGGGGAACACGACGACAATAATGATGAGGTAAGAGGTGGGCCCCTTTTTACGGATGGTTATAATATAAGGACCAACAAAGCTCTTACTCGGTCGAGGTCAGAATTCAGTACAACCATTTTTCCATTTTGGCGGGCAGAAAGGTTACCTTTTACGTGATTATGTTCTCCACAACGGGCAAGTCATATTGCATGGGTTGAGTTAGGGAAAAACCCAGAACCGGTAAACAGTCCGGAAGTGGAGGATCCGGGGCATTATAGTAATGCATGGTGGAGTGTTGGGTAGCGTCCCAACCAACATTACTGGAACTCGGTGTATGACGATGTCAGCAACGTGATTAAATCAGCACCGACGGAAAGTAATGGGTGGAGACTTAATCACATAACCGAAAAACGTTATGTATTCTGAACTCGAAATCGCATCAAAGGAAATGCGGTGGACCCAGTCAAAGAGAGTTGAGAGTAGCTATGGGTAAAGTGGTACAAGCCTACGCAGTGCTATACAAATCATGAATTCATGCCAGTTTCCTGGATTGGAGTTTACAGGAACCACTGGGGGTCTTTCTTCTCTCCGAGTAATCAAGTAGTCTCTTTATAATTAAAATGGCAACCTAAGTTTTGAAAACTATTTTCCGAATAAGAGAAGAGGTAGGAACTTTTGTAAGGACGAAATTTAGAGTCATCAAATGCATTTTAGCTATTAATGCTTGTTGAGTACACTATAGTACTCACTCTTGCTATTTCTCCCCTTGCTTAGATCCTGATCTGGCCGGGAGTTATCCCGAGTGGGATGAGGAGCTTGCAGGTATCAATGCAACCATAGAAGGAGAAGGCGCTGACTACGAGGACCAGGGCAAGATGGGCGCCATCTTTGACACGTGGGACGAATAGGCGGCCAGTACTTCAGGGCAGGCGAGAGAAGCAGAGAAGCTCCTTTTTTGTATTTGTAAAATACTTGTATTAAGAACCATAGCCTTGCGTGGCTATTTCTGTAATAAAAATGTACAGTTTCTATCTTATTGTTCTGCTGTGTAACTCTGGTAAAGGCTTACTATTCGTTGGAGCAGTGTTCTACTGAGCAAACGAATAGTAATCCGTGTGCCTAAGTGTGATTACCCTTGGGGTAATGACACAGGGCATCACATATGGGTACTGTTGAGCCCCCTGTCGTAAATCAATTGCCATTCGTGGGTAGCAATGATTGTGGTTGCCAACAATATGGGTATAAGCAATGGCATAAATGTCATATTTCCATATCAACTACATAAGGATAATAATCATACAATTTACTTTAATTATTTTACAAAATAAAATAGATTAATTTATTGCTTCAGGCTAATTTGCTTTTGGCTTTGACCTAGAATATACCACTCTGCCTACCATGACTCTTGTTTTGAACATTTTTTCTATGCCTTTTAGGTTTCAATATCCCACACAAACCCAATATCCCCCCTTTTCAGGCCAACTATAAAAATCCCAAGTGATAGCGTGTGCGTTAGACATTTGCTTGAAATCAACTAGGAGTTAAAGGTTTACTATCATACTTCAATAGGAGTACAAATTTTTTTGGCATGAAACCAATATATGCTCTGTAAAATTCTACTTATAAAGTTCTTCAATTAAGAAATCAGTATGGTGGAGGAGAATGTTATATAGACTCCAAGTCTTACGGCTTAAGTTATTCTGTACTTATTTGAGTAATATAGTGTTTTCTAGCCAAAGTGACCCATTAGAGATCAACATATGACTAGGCTTGTTCTGGTACCACTGAGAAAAATAGTTTCTCTTTTGCCATCTGGGCATCCATGCACTACAAGCTAGTGAATTGAGGCTTATTAGATATCAAGAGCATATGTACAACATCTTGTTGGGCTATGTGCATCTTCGATGCAGAGGCCGGGAGAGATTTTTTCTCTTCCATTATCTAAAAATGTACAACATCTTGTTAGCAAGGCATGACAACTTATTTTCAATTTTTAGGCATACAAATTACAAAATTTATTCCATGCAAGATTAATTTACTATAGGTAAGGTATGCTACTGACAATATGTTCTATTAAGCAGATATAATCAACTATTCAACAGGAGATAAAACTTTAATCGAATAACTTAGATCATTAATTTATTTGTGGCATCTAGGAAATAACAATCTAATGAATAAGGTTTCAGCCTAAAGCAAAAGATAAGAGATACTCTAGCAGAACCAAGCTCGACAGGAGCTGAATCTATACTACTGATGCGACTCGTGCAGGAAAGCGTCATCTTTACAAAGTTAATGGGTAACTAGGAGATTTCTACAGGTCTACATAGAACATACCATAGGCTTATCATTGCCTTTGATTGCACATACTTATCAATCAAACCAGCATTTAATAACTTTTGATTGCTTAATCTTAGTTAATAGATAACATGGTGTAGTGTAGAGTTATACTCATTTACAGACTTCTAATCCTAGGTACGTGTCTACAAAAACCTTTGCCTTTTCAGTGGCAGCAGGTTCAAGTGTTCCAGCGGTAGGCTCGATAATGGTATGATATAGAGATAAACCAAGGTGATATAGTTGCTGCCATCAAGGGCAAACAAATTTCCATTTAGTGATGTTTAACATATCCCATATAGTTATGCAATTTTCTATATGTTTACAGCTGGTAAAATATTTTAAATGCATGAAACGAGTGCAAAAAAAGTAAATATTAATTTTATCTATTCAGTAGATAATTCTATACATTTCCTAGAATTTTCTTGGTATTGTTAGGATTTTTTTTAATACTTTTTAAGGTATGGGAGCAATTTTCAGGATTACAAAACCCATTAATTAATTTCTTAAACACACAATATCAGGGAAAAACTTAAACCATAAAAATACGATGCTTCCAAGGTGTACTAGGTCTAAGGTTTCACAATTTATGGAAGCTCACATACCTCAGAAATTCAGTTTCTAGGATTAATTTAAGGTTATTGTATAAAAATAAATATTATTAAAGTAAATAATCATAAACTAAGGGTCTAGGTTATAAAATAACCTTAGAACACGTCGCAAAAAATGGGATACCCGAAGCACGAGTGCCACGCGACAGCAGGACGCGCACGGGATGCGGAGCATAGCCGACGCGGCGGGAGGGCGGAGGCGTGGCTGGCTGGAGACGAGCCGGCCAGGGAAACCGACGATGATTACATCTGCAAGGGTATGGGCGACAATGATGTCGGCAGCTTTGCCTACCTTTCTGCGCCGATGAGAAAAACCAAGAACAGGTGCCTCTGTAACTCCATGGCTTGGTACGGTGCTGACTGCAAGCTCTAGTCGCTATACATTTTTATCGTATGGACAGTAATATAAAAAACGGTGAACAATGATCGGTAATTAGCAAAAATTAATTGACGAGATTAATTAGCATCAAAAGGATTAGAAGTAATCATACATTTTTTTTTGAGTTCACCAAATTAATCTACTAGATTAATCTAATAGCAAACCAGGGATTGAAAAGATGGAATTTCGATCAACATACTGATTTGCCTGAAGAACAATCCCTAGTTTTTTCGTAATAAAGTCCCATAAGCAGGACGGCCCACCGAGATCAGGAGCAAAGCCGGCCCGGCCCACAAGGGTCTAGAGAGGCCAGATTGGGCTTCCGGGCCGGAACTCACCCGCACTCCTAGCACCGTCCAGCACCAGGTAGCTAGAAAAGAGCTCCCCTCCTCGAGCGCTCCTCTCTCTCTCTCTCTTGCCACCTCCACGCCCTTCCCTTCTCGTCCCTTCCACAGCCTAGAACCCTTCTCCGGCGGCGGCGGCGGCGGCGGAGATGAGCGTGTGGAACTACGTCGTCACGGCGCACAAGCCTACCAGCGTCAGCCACTCCTGCGTCGGCAACTTCACCAGCCCCCAGCAGCTCAACCTCATCGTCGCGTAATCACCCCCCTGACCCCCCCTCCCTCCCCCGTATTCTCCCTCTCGATAGAGGGTTTAGCTCCACTCGCCGCTTCAAAACGACGGCCTAGTCCGGTTTGGGCGCGTGGCAATGCCCTCTACGGTTTTGCGTCGGAGTTAGGGGCAGCCTAGGGTTTGCTCCGAGCTAGAATGCCGGGGGATGCGCAATTTCTATAATTTAGTTGGCGAGTCCCGGCTTTACTTAAGTGCGGGATGAGACAGGTCCGATTTCCCCCCTAGTTATATGGGATCTGAGCTTAGCAGAGTAAAACCCCAGGATCCAGTTTGAAATTCTCAAGGATGTTGAGCTAGAACAGAACGGCTCATAGGCAGATGCGTTTGGCCTCTCTGCATGCGCAATTGTATTTATGTTTGGTAACATTGAGTTTGTCTCCAAGTGATTTATTTAAGTATGCCATATGCGGTTAGGAAGCACTTTCACTAGTTGCAGTTCAACTCGATGGCAGTGTTTCTTGGTTGCCTACCTGTTAAATCCTTTACTAAATGCACCCGTGTACCAAACTTTCAGGAAATGCACCCGCATCGAGATCCATTTGCTTACTCCTCAGGGCCTTCAGGTTAGTGATCTATGACATTGAGGCTCATGCATGCTGCTTGTGCTTTTCTGTATTTGTTGACTACCTGTTAGTTTGCATGATAATCTGCTACTGTAAGACCATAACATTTTTGTTTTGTTAGCAGCCTATGCTTGATGTACCTATATATGGAAGAATTGCAACGCTTGAGCTCTTCCGGCCTCATGTGAGTTAATTTTCTGTTGCTTGACTTGAGATGTATTTTTCTCCGTGCAGTATTTATGTAAAATTAATTTCCTATATGCTTCTCCCCCTCAGAATGAGACTCAGGACTTCCTTTTCATTGCTACGGAAAGATACAAATTCTGTGTTCTGCAGTGGGATGGAGAAAAATCAGAGCTTCTCACTAGGTTTGGACACTTGTTCTTCTGGTTTTATTTCACTGAAGTTGGCACTGTGTGAGCATATTGGTATTTTAGAGCCATTAAATTGGATAGTCAAATGGTTCCAGTTGACTGTGATGCAAAATTATGCATCGCGAGTCACATACATTGTTATCAATGTGTAACCGTCCAGGCAGCCCGGGAATGTCACCATGGCCCACCACTGCACCTGGAGAGAGGCAGATCGAGAGGGAAAGAAAGCTAACCATCGCCGCCACTCGCTATCACCGTCACCAGCCCTGTTGCCAGCAGGTGGTAGAGGTGGTGTAGGCATTTTTTTGGGGGGTCCTTTTTCTTTTCCTTGCCCTTACCTTGGGAGCCTTGATAACCATGGCCCAACATAATGTGTTGGTACAAGAAAAGCATATTGTTACTCTATCATATCTTTTGAGAAGTATTAGCCTATTTTCATATGGAAGTATAATTTACTTGTAATATGTAGAGCCATGGGAGATGTTTCTGATCGCATTGGCCGCCCTACGGACAATGGACAGGTACTGCGACTCTTCCATGTCTCAACTCCTCTTCATTTGATTTGATTTGAACTTCTTATTTCCCAATATTCATTTTATAGAGTTTTGTACATAATAGAGAGAGCAATACTCCATGTCTATCTCTTATATTTATGCTAAAACAATAATACTACTGGATGGCCTTTTGCTTATAATGTAGATTGGGATAATCGACCCTGACTGTAGACTTATTGGTCTTCACCTCTACGACGGATTATTTAAGGTAAGCTCACTGTCTGCTACTTAGATTTTTATGAATTTTGGACATTCATCCTTGGTACCTGGCTGTATTTTCACACATCTGAGGAGAGAAATTTATATGTAGCTCTTATTTCCTTTCCTTGAATGGAACCCTTGCTTGGCAGGTTATACCATTTGACAACAAAGGACAGCTGAAGGAAGCTTTCAATATCAGGTACTAGTATGGCGATGATAACTGAATGCCTTTGCTGCTAGAAACATTCATTTAGTGATATAGTCTGGAAAAATACATGGCATTGTAGTCTGTAACTAGAATTATTGGAGCATCCGTGCATGCTT
Organism: Phyllostachys edulis; assembly: GCA_036346405.1. Lineage (NCBI taxonomy): Eukaryota > Viridiplantae > Streptophyta > Magnoliopsida > Poales > Poaceae > Phyllostachys > Phyllostachys edulis. Next base: position 46,388,864 of record CM070565.1, read on the forward strand.
AGTGTGGGTGGGTCCATGGGTGGAATTCTTATGGAATCTTGTTTTGCTTTTGTTAGACAACCATAATGTATACAAAATCAAGTTTTGTTTTTATTTCTCATATTTATATTTATGCTGCTTGATCCACTATTGATGTTGAAAATTGCATAAAAAGGTTGGGGTTATTTTATTACTGTGGCTTTACATGCTTGTCGGTCAAGATAAAACCTAACATTTCTCATGGCGACTCGTTCTAATGTTTGAATGTTTATTTCTTTGCTATAGCAACCGTCAGATGTTATAGTCTTATATCACATTTGTTGTCAGAAGTTCATGATTGAGGTTAATGTTTCAATAAGGGTGATGCTTTTTATTAAAATATTTGACCTGATTAGCTTAGATGTCTTGAGATTATATTGTCTTACAGTTATCCTTTGCTTATGTTAGACTCGAAGAACTTCAAGTATTGGACATCAAGTTCCTGTATGGCTGTGTTAAACCTACTATAGTTGTCCTCTACCAGGTTTGCTCAAACTTAACTTTTTTTTTTTTTTGGTTTGCATTGCTACTATGAAAGTCTAAATACGGTGGGCAAAGTTTTGAACTACCTCAATTGCAATGCTAGCTTTTGTTTATATGTACTGGTCTACTGATGAATATGCACATCATATATATAACATTATGCTCAAGTGGTGCAAAGATAACCTGTTGTTATACACCTTTAATTTAATCCATGGTATTTGTTAATGGTAGAGTAGTTTTGCTATTGACAACTATGCAACTTATTCATTAATTGAGAGAGTATATATAGACATTGTTACATAGGTCTTATGGGCTACATGGGCCACATGGGCCAAGAGAGAGAGAGAGAGAAAGTAGAGAATATATAATACTCTTAACACCCCTCTTCAAACTCAAGGTGGATCAGCAGAATCTGATGCACTGAGTTTGAGTAGATGAAGCCGATGATGTTCTCGAGTCTGAGCTTTAGTGAAGAAATCTGCAACTTGAAGCTCTGAGGGAACATACTTGAAGGCGATGGTCGACTGCTGACAATGAGATCGTGTGAAGGATGCATCAACACCAATGTGCTTTGACAACTCATGTTTGACTGGATCACTAGCAATCTGAATGACGCTTGTATTGTCACAAAAGAGAGGTGTAGGATTGTCACAATGGACATCGGGATCAATCAAGAGCCATCGAAGCCAAATGATCTCTGAGGTAGTAGTGGCAAGAGCTCGAAGCTCAGCCTCTGCACTAGAGCGTGACACCGTAGTCTGCTTCTTGAACTTTCAGGCAATGAGCGAAGTACCAAGAGAGATACAATAGCTAGTGATAGATCGACGATCAACAGGATCACTCGCCCAAGTGGAGTCAGAGTAATCGTGGAGCTGAAGCTGACTCGAACTGGCATAGAACAGACGTCTGGACGCAGTCCTCTTCAAGTATCTCAGTACACGAAGAACATGACCATAGTGGACTAAGGTGAGAGCACTGACAAACTGGTTGAGCACATGAACAACATGAGCAATATCTGACCAGATGACAGTGAGATAAACAAGGCTCCCAACGAGCTGACGATAGCGAGAAGGATCTGTCAGTGGTACACCGTCTGTAGGTGGAGCTCCATGGGTGTGGTAGCATTGTGTGTATCAGTCATACCAGAGCGAGCAAGCAGATCTTGAATGTAGCGATGCTGAGAGAGGTAGTAACCATCACAATCAGAATGAACCTCAATCCCTATAAAATAGCTCAGTGGTCCCAAATCGGACATCATAAACTATTCACTCAATTACCTCTTCACAAAAGACACAATCCATGTCGTTTCCTGTGATTAGCATATCATCTACATATAGCAGAAGCAAAGTACGACCCCGATGAGAAGTGTGAATAAACAAGGCAGGGTCATGCTCACTTGGAGTGAAACCAGCAGCTCGAGTCACGGAACTGAAACGCTCAAACCAAACACGAGGAGCCTGCTTGAGACCATATAGAGCACGCTTAAGGTGACAAACATAGCCTGTAGGAGCCTCAACACCTGGGGATGGTTGCATATAGACCTCATGTGGATCATCATGAAGAAAATCATTCTTGACATCCATCTGAGATATAGGCCATGTGCGTACTGCTGCAACAGCAATGAGAGTACCGACTGTGGTCATATGAGCAACTGAAGCAAAAGTCTCATCATAATCGCTACCATAAGTCTGCTGAAAACCTCTGGAAACAAGACGAGCCTTGTATCGCTCTACTGAACCATCTGACTTGTTCTTTACTTTGTACACCTACTTGCAAGTTATAGGAACAACTCCAGATGGTAGCGGAACAAGATCCCAAATGCCTGTACACTCTAATGATGTGAGCTCCTCTGTCATAGTCAACTGCCACTTAGGTATACTAGCAGCCTCCTGATAAGTACTCGGCTCAGCTACTGCACTTGCATGAGAAAACCCTATCTCTCTAGTGCTTAAATAGAAGAACGATCATGTAGGGTATACTGTGATGTAGTAGGACGATCGTCGGAGTTAGTGGTACTGGCTGGAGGGTCAAGTGAAGAGGACTGAGAATCAGAAGGAACTTTTTGTCAACGACTATAGTGAAAGGGAAAAGTTGGAAGTGTCAAAAACTGGTAGAGTTGGTGGAGGAGACACTAGAAGGTGAAACTGGTGGAGAATGTGTATCTGGAGAAGACAAGTCTGATGAAGGAATGGGAGGTAGACACAAAAAGGAGGTGGAATCTGTAGAAGTGGGATGTGTAGAAGGATGATAAAAGAAGGGTCGACCCTCATCAAAGGTCACATCACGAGAGATGCGAATGCGACGTGCTGAGGGATCGTAGCAACGATAGCCCTTGTTGAAGGAAGAATCAACAGGAGACTGAGATGATGACATAGCAAAAGACACTAAGGCCTTCGACGTACTGGTGGAAGGAAGATGTAAGGTGTCCAAGGCATAGAGACTGGGAGAGCCTCTACGACGATGGCTACAACCAGTCACTCTTCTGCTCTGACGATCTTGAATGAAACAAGAAGAATCATCAAATCCAATGAAACGGTTCATATCAGTGAGTTGACCAACAGAAAGAAGGTTCATAGATAGCTGAGGAACAAAAGACACATCAGGAACAGAGAAACGAGATGTAGAGAGAATGCTGTGATGAGTAATAGAGCAAGGTGTACCATCAGCAGTGTGAACATATGTAGCATCAGTCTCGGGTCTACGAGCAACACACTGAGAGCTGTCCGATGTAACATGAAAAGAGGCACTCGAATCCAGAACCCAAGGATGAGCAACGCTAGGAGTAGAAGGTGCAATTGATGTCATAGTAGACATTGATCCAGAAGTCACAGGAGGTGTGGGTTTGGCAGCAGTGACGGCTCCAGTCAGTGCTCTCGGAGGCCCAATAGGTGCTCCACTACGACGATCAGATCAGTGATCCCTCAGCGGCGCTAGGCGCCGCTTTAGCGCTGGCGAGCTCGACCGCCGCGCCTTGGTGCCGGTCGGAGAGCTAAATGGTCGAGCGCCTAAATGGTTGGCGGCGCGAGGCGGCTGCAGCGGCGCGAGGCGGTCCCTGCAAAGCGGCGCATGGTCGGGCGATCTGGAAGCGTCGAGGCGATCTGGTTCTCCGTCGCGATCATGCCGCCGCCTCCTCTGGTTCTCCGTCGCTGCCGCGATCGCAAGATCCTCCCGGCCCCCGTCGCCGTCATGCAGCCTCCTCCGGCTCCCGCCGTCGTAGCGCAACTTCTCCCGGTTCCCGTCGCCGATTGTTGTCGCTGTCGTCGTCGTGTGACTTCTCCCGTCCCCTCGCCGCCTCTTGTGCGCCTCGCCTCCCAATCTCGTTGCTGCTCGCTCTCTGCGCCGCCGTTGTTGGATCTGCTTGCCGCCTCTTGTCTTGTGATCTTTCAACAATGAGTAGTCGGTGTCACCGCTTTCGGTGGTAGCTGAGGCAGTGAATCAGTGGTAGCTGAGTCGATTAGTAGCTTTGTGCGCAGTAGTAGTAGTACTAGTCGGCTAGTGGGTGGTACAACCATGAAATTAATTAGTATTGGTAGCTTTGCTTTGTAAAATATAGTACAAGTACGTATACTTCAGTAGTATTACTATATTAGTAATTAGCAGTGTGTGATTTATTGGTACTTAGTAGTACACTAGTACTGTACTACTGTACTGTAGCAGTGTGTGTTTTATTTGTACTTAGTAGCAGTACTGTTACTGTAGCATTATAGTAATTATGATTGTAAATTAGTAAATTACACATATACATACATATATGTAATATATACATAAGCGTGGATTAATACTTGCATTCTGTGTTTATCCCACTTGCTTGACTGATCTTGGGACGATTATCTTGCAATTCTATTCGGCCGCCTAGGCCCCGTCTAGGCGGCCTAGGCGCTAGGCGGCCACCCACCACCCGCCTAGCGCCTAGGTGAACACTGATTCTCACAAATTCAAACTCGACTTTAAGCTCAGAAGTAAAGCATCCTCACGGACTAAAATCCACAAGACATTTTATTACATTCGGTATGTAGTACATTCCTAGCACAAACCCATGCTACAAAGTACAAAAATGAGAAGTTGAAATAATGACATACCTCAATGACACGACCAACTATGATATCACCAACCTCCGCTTATACGAAAAGGTCGAAGAGAGCAAAGCTGCGCTAAGCATAGAAGTTTTTCCATAATCCTCATTGTAAGCTTGTTGTACAAAAAAGATTATGGAAAATAGAATTATCTTTACAATCGAATTGGCCAAACATTCGGATTCGAAACCAATTGATAATCAAACAAACACCGGACCTAATACATTGTTTTAGGGTAGCGAATTCAATACAAACTCAAAAAGAAATTCAGAGTATAAATCATTTCTTCCATGGCACGTAAATGAAGTCATATAACAAGTTAACCATTCCACCAATTCCTATGCCACGGGAAAAAATTTAAAATCTACAGTTTAATTGAGTTGCAAATCACCACAACCCCCGCCTCAATCCAATACACCATAATTTTGCACAATGAAACTACAATACCTCACTCGAGAACTTTAGCAATAAAATCGCAAACCCCATCTTCCAGAACTACAACGACCTTCCCAAATTTCCACTAATCCAATGCCGCTCAATTCAAGACGATAACAATGAACTCGCTCCAATCCTGAATCCGGCCTTAAAAAGGCAAATCCTCGATCAAATGTCGATGTATTGCCGTAATTATCTAGCAGAGCACAAAAATGAAGCCGAAGGAAATGATACCGCGGCGAATACGAGGAAGGCAAATAATGAATACCTCGCCGGGCGCCCAGACGAGACCGGCTTGTTGACCCGCTTCCACCACCTCAAGACGTCGCCGCCACCACCTCACGATCTCGATCCGACGTCCCATGCCCTCTGACGCGACGCGAACACCCAAAACCCCAGGTCCATCACCACACACGAATGGAGAAGAGAAACAGTAGAGAGGGATGGACACGGAAAAGGTGTGGTTTACTTGAGGATGTTGTCCTCGTGGTTGTGAGGATGGTGTCGCGACGGTGACGGCAGCTGGCCGATGCGGCGGCCGGGCGAGGGTCTGGAGCTCGTGGAGCGCTGACCTCGGCGGACCCTCTGGTCTGATGAAGCGAGAGGCGGAGGTCTCTCATGGCCCCGTATCTTTGTCTCCTGAACACTAGAGCAGGAGGAGGAAGCGTCGAGGCCAAGCATGAGGACTTCGTGGCAATGGAGGGCTTTTGGCCACGAGAGCAAAAAAAAGTGCAAAAACCCTAGTAAAACCTGCCTTAAATCGGTCGCGTCATCACGTGTGCTCCTCATGGCTTCACGGTTCGGCCGGTTTGGAGAAACATGGAGACGAGTCTGCAGTTCCCAAGATGGCAAGGAGACTAGTTGGGTTGGGTTTAGAATCGATAGACCAGCAAAGCGGTTTTTAAGCAACAAGATAGCAACAAGTTTCACGTGAGTTTAAACAAATTTCATGTAGTTTAAACAAGTTTCACGAAAAATATCAATAAGTTTCATGTTTCAATGAGCTTTGCGCATTTTTAGGAGTTTCTAGAAGATTCCAAGGCAAAGTTTAAACAAGTTTCAGCCGAAGAGTTTCAGCAAGTTTCAAAAAGTTTCGGCTAGTTTCGAAGAGCTCACCTGGCTATAACTACACTACCGCGTCGCAATGGAGGTGTCTGACACCATCCCATTGCGATGGAAAGCGGTGGCGCTGACTCATTGCGAGAATGAGGTGGCGCGGACTGCGTGGTATGCCAAGGCTCGCGGTGAGGCGTAAGGACCGACGTCAATGGTACTGGCGTGGGGTCGTCGGTGGGCATGGGTGAGAGAGAGGGAGTAGGAAGGTGATGACCCTGACAACCGGATCTGGACCACTACAGCCGGATCCAGAGGGCGATGTCTCCATCGGCGTTGCGGGCTAGCAACAGACGATGGACTTCGATGGGAGTTGCACTGTCGCGTGAGCCTGCCACTGCGTTTGTGTGAGGCCACAACAGCCCACCGTGACGGGCTCTTGCGCACCTACTACTGCTATTGATGCATGTGCTGCCCGAACTAACCTCTACTCTGTTCACACATGCCGGGCTCTACCACCCTGCTCGCACCCACCCACACCCCGGTCATGTGTGCTAGCCACCGCCGCCGCCATGCCCCTGCTCGTTGCCGTTCTGCGTCGGCGATTTTCATTTTTTGGATGATGGTGGGTGATACAGGGTGCCAGATCTTTACAACGTAAGATCCTTGGTACACCGTGCAATCACACGAATCAATGATGCCAACCACTATTGATACAACAACATGCGACATGTATTCCAAAATCACACGCTCAAACCAATCTGCTCAAGCACACAAGAGCAGACGCACCAACGCTCCCACGAATTCGAAAGGAATTCACAAGGACGACATGGTAGATACCACATAATATGATGCCAACATGACTTTAGTAGTAGCTTAGCTTAATGAAAATCAGTGATCCCCTAGGCGGGCGCCTAGGCCGCCTAGGCGCTGGGCGTAGCCTGACCGCCGCGCCTTGGTGCCAGGCGGAGAGCTAGGCGGGTCGAGCGCCTAGTCAAGGCGGGCGCGAGGCGTCCCCCAGCGGCATGGTCGGGTGGTCTGGAGCGTCGAGGCGGATTTGGTTCTCCGTCGCGGCGCGCTGCCGCCACCTCCTCTGGTTCTCTCCGTCGCCGCGATCGCTGCACCCTCCCGGCTCCCGTCGCCGCCGCCGCAGCAGCCTCCCGCTCCCCGTCGTCGAGCGCAACTTTTTCTCGTTCCCGTCGCCGATTGTTGCCGCTGTCGTCGTCATGTGACTTTCCCCGTCCCCTCGCGCCTCTTGTCGCCTCGCCTCCCGTCTCTTGGCTGCTCGCTCTCTGCGCCTCGCCGTTGGATCTGCGCCGCCTCTTGCGCTTGTGATCTTTCACTGCAATGAGTAGTCGGTCTTCGCTTTCGGTGGTAGCCGAGGCAAGTGAATCGATGGTAGCTGAGTCGATTAGTAGCTTTGTGCGCAGTAGTAGTAGTACTAGTTGGCTAGTGGGTGGTACAGCTGCGGAAATTAATTAGTATTGGTAGCTTTGCTTTGTAAAATATAGTACAAGTACAGAAGTACTTCAGTAGTATTACTATATTAGTAATTAGCAGTGTGTGATTTATTGGTACTTAGTAGTACACTAGTACTGTACTACTGTACTGTAGCAGTGTGTGTTTTATTAGTACTTAGTAGCAGTACTGTTACTGTAGTATTATAGTAATTATGATTGTAAATTAGTAAATTACACATATACATACATATATGTAATATATACATAAGCGTGGATTAATACTTGCATTCTGTGTTTATCCCACTTGCTTGGACTGATACTGGGACGATTATCTTGCAATTCTATTCGGCCGCCTAGGCCCCGCCTAGGCGGCCTAGGCGCTAGGCGGCCACCCACCGCCCGCCTAGCGTCTAGCGCCTAGGTGAACACTGGATCAGATGAATGTCTAGCACGATAATCAACAAGCTGATATGGATGTAACTTGAAGCACTTGTCAACAAGATGATCAGTCCTCTTGCAATGAGAACATACCAGCACTCCTGTGGGTGTAGCTCTGGTAGATCCAGACTGCTGTGAGACCCAGGACAACATGTGGTGAGGATCCTGAGGTAGGCATAAGCGAATGAAGATGAGTCTCCTCTGCAATCAAACTAGAGAGCACCTCAGTTAAGGTCGGTGGAGTGGGATAGTTGAGTAACTAGGTATGAACAGGCTCAAACTTTGATTGAAGCCCCATCACAAACTGATACATGAGCATCTGCTGGGCATACATCTTTGGCAACATAAGACTGGCAAGCAGTAGCTGCCTTCGGTGTCATAGACTCTAGAGGGCCAGTAATATGAGTAAAAGCACTGTAGTACTCCACTGACTGATCCTGCAGCTGCTGAATACTATGAATGTTCTTGAGCAATGTGAAGCGAAGATCATCACTAGACTGAACATATCTTTTCTCAAAGTATGTCCACATCTGCTTGGCTGAAGCATGATACTCAAGACTCATCCTCAAAGAAACATCAACACTCAGAACGATACCAGTCATGACACGATCATCCTCTTTCTGCTAAGCCTTAACTGCCTCAACATGTGCTGCTGAATACTATGAAGGTTCTTGAGCAATGTGAAGCGAAGAGCTCCACTAGACTAAACATATCTCTTCTCAAAGTATGTCCACATCTGCTTGGCTGAAGTATGATACTCAAGACTCATCCTCAAAAAAACATCAACACTCAGAACAATGCCAGTCATGACACGATCGTTCTCTATTGACCTTCTTCGGATCAGGAGGATCGTCAGTCAAATGAGAGGTCAAACCATAACCCCTAAGAGTAGTCTTGACTGAGAAAGCCTATGTTCGGTAATTCAACCCATCTAGCTTGATGTCTGTGAACACGAGAGATGAATTACCCCCAAACATTGAGTCAGATTTTGCCATCTTGATGGACCACAACCACACGACAATACTAAGCACGACAGAGCATCAGTGCATCAACAGCACTAGCAACAATACATAATGGTATCAACAGCAGCAGTACATGAAGCAAAACTATGCAGAGGTTACTGAAGCAGAGGAGGCTAGGCTGGATCCCACCGGAGTAGACCCTTGGCGATGAAGTAGAGGAGGTTGGTGTTGATGATGAAGCAGAGGCCGACGCTGATGTTGGCGACGAAGCAGCGATGGCCGGCGTGCTTCGGCGTTGGCGACGAAGCAGAGGATGCCGGCATGTTGGATCCCGTCGTCGAGCAGTGGAGATCGCGCTAGATCCCAGCCGAAGGAGACGAGGCAGGAGCAGAGGATCTGTGGCGCCAGTGCTGAAGATCCGCGACGAGGACAACGGAAGGAGCAAAGGCTCGAAGCACGAATCCGTGGTCTCTAGGCGTCGGATCTAGGATGGATCGGCGAGGGGGAAGCGGCGGAAGGAGACAAGGCGGCGGCGCTAGAGTGGCTCAAGCGCTGAAGATCCGTGACGAGGGCGGCGGAAGGAGACAAGGCGGCGGCGCTAGAGTGGCTCAGGCGCTGAAGATCCGCGACGAGGGCGGCGGAAGGAGACGAGGCGGCAGCGATAGAGCAGCTCAGGCCGTCGGCCCGAGCGAAGGACGTTGCTAGCAGAAGACGGCGGCGGTAGGATTAGGAAACGGGGCTAAGGCTAGGGTTGAATTGCTGTGATACCATGTTAATGGTAGAGTAGTTTTGCTATTCACAACTATGCAGCTTATTCATTAATTGAGAGAGTATATATAGACATTGTTACATGGGCCGATAGAGAGAGAGAGAGAAAGTAGAGAATATACAATACTCTTAACAGTATTTATTTGTTTACTTTTTCAAGTGTAGGTAGTTTACAACTTGCAGTGCTTATACACATTATATAATAAGTTACTGTTGGATGTTCATAGGGTTGAGACTAAAGATTGACGGATATGTTATGAATTACTTTTGATTTAGCATACAGTATCCACCGTTTTCTGTATTTTTTACATATGATATTGTCATATTGCTCTTGTGATTCTAGTCTGTACACATCAACAGTCAGCACAGTTCAATACTAGTGGTTTAATTACTTAATTGTCTTGCCAAAAAAAAAAGAATATTTCTAACCTACTCTTCATGGTTCTGGTACTTATTGTAAGATGTTGACGTTATCCCTATAAAACTTTTGAACTGATTTTAATTTTTAACATGAAGTTGTGCCATTGATGTACAGTAGATGATTTAATTATTTCTTTTGGAACACTAACTAAACCTACCTTTTTATGGCTGCGCAATCTTCTTTCTTTAGGCTTCCTACCTTCCGTGAATTCTGTTACGAATAATTTGGGCTTTAGTAAAATAGTAACAGATCTTAATGATTTGCATTTTCCATACTACGTTTCAGGATAACAAAGATGCAAGGCACGTTAAAACATATGAAGTTGCATTGAAGGACAAAGACTTCGTTGAGGGTCCTTGGTCGCAGAACAATTTAGACAATGGTGCTGGTCTGTTAATACCTGTACCGGCTCCACTTGGTGGTGTCATAATTATCGGCGAGGAGACAATAGTTTACTGCAATGCTAATGCTACATTTAAAGCTATACCAATCAAACAAGTAAGTAGTACTTTCTTCTCTTCATACTCGTATTCTCCTTGTGGTGCCAACTACATGCTGGTTGGTATGTCGACACTCTCTAATTATTTACCCTTGATCTTTCATTTCTTGCTCAGTCCATCATAAGAGCTTATGGACGGGTTGACCCAGATGGTTCTCGTTATTTACTCGGTGATAATACAGGCACTTTACATTTACTTGTCCTTACCCACGAACGAGAAAGGTACCAGCTTGTGCACTATTTTGTAACTAAAAGACTCTTGACCTACTACTAACAAATTTTAATGTATTGGTTGCTTTTTTAGGGTTACTGGTTTGAAAATTGAGTATTTGGGAGAGACTTCAGTTGCATCATCAATATCATATCTTGATAATGGTGTTGTCTATGTCGGTTCTCGATTTGGTGATTCACAGGTGGGTCAGTAGCAGATCAAGTTACAAACTACTGCTACTCTTCCTTCCTACTCCATGCTAGATAAAACAACATGCGTCTATTTTGGTGTCATGTAGCAATTCGAGTTACATGTTATCCTTTTTTACCGCTCCATGTTAGATAAAGAAACCTTGCATCTTCACTAGCGTCAATTAAAAAAGATAGGAAAGCCAGCAACAAGGCACTCCACCCACACATAAAAACATGCATGCACATGAAACAAAATCCTTTTTTTTATATTGCTGGAACAAACTGTGTGCACTTTCTGGAAAATAGAAAATTTTCATTCCTCCTTTGTTTTGTTATTTTTATAATTTATATTTGCATTAAACAATTCATTGTTCTTGACAGCTGGTAAAGCTGAATCTCCAAGCTGATGCAAGTGGCTCATTTGTTGAAGTTCTTGAACGGTATGTGAATCTTGGACCCATTGTGGACTTCTGCGTGGTTGACCTTGATAGGCAGGGGCAAGGTCAGGTGGTCACTTGTTCAGGGGCATTTAAAGATGGTTCCCTTCGGGTGGTTCGTAATGGTATAGGGATTAATGAGCAGGTATTGAGTTAAGAGTAGTCCATTATGGCCAATTTTATAATTCAGAAAGTTGAACTATATATATTCTATTGTGTAATTAGGCTTCAGTAGAGCTCCAAGGTATCAAGGGATTATGGTCATTGAAATCTGCCTTCAATAATCCATATGACACGTACTTGGCGGTGAGCTTTATAAGTGAGACACGGTTCTTGGCTATGAACATGGAAGATGAGTTAGAAGAAACTGAGGTAGAAGGCTTTGATGCACAAACCCAGACTTTGTTTTGCCAAAATGCCATCAATGATCTGCTTATACAGGTACCTTTTCTAATGAACCATTTCATTTGTTTTCCTTGCATTTTGATAAGTGATAACTATATTTGGTGGAGTAGGGATGTTGAGTGGAACACTATACGGAAATTTAAGAATCCTGAGTAATTAATGAAAAAAAAATTATGGAATGATTTAGGGGTATTTGAGAGAGATTTTTTTTTGACAAGTTGTATGTTCCATGTTTTTGTTATTCACCATTTTAAGTGGTTACATGATTATGCTTTATGAGCTTTATTTTAATAAATACTATCAATGTTTTATCAGCTACTTTCAATGACAGGTTACTGCAAATTCTGTTCGGTTAGTCAGTTGTACTTCTCGGGAGCTAGTGGATCAATGGAATGCACCAGAAGGATTTTCAGTCAATGTTGCATCAGCTAATGCCAGTCAGGTGGGTATCTTGTTTGGGCCCCCCTTTTTTCTTTGGGCAATTTGCATCCCGTTTCTAATAGGAGATGATCTATTGCCAACGATGATCAGATTACTAAATGTGTGGTCACAGAATACGACTTTGGGTGATTTCCTGTTTTGTCAATACACACAAGCACATTCAACAATTACAAATTACCCAAAATACACCCAGAAGAAGTTTAGAGAAGAATCATAAGCAAGAAAAGAATGGGAAACTTATCAGAAGATTTTCTGTGCACATGCAACCCCAGTTTAATAAAAGAAAACGTCCACTTTCAATACTATGGTGATCCTTATATCTATGCCTTCAATTCTTGTCTTCATTTTGTACTTGTGTCTTGAGTCTGAAACTCTGAATCCTTGTCTTAACTACTTTATGTAGCTAAGCTAAAAGTATGCAGCGTCACATGTTTTTACCTGCAGAACAATGTCTGGGTGTGTCATTTCAGCCTCTCTTGTGTCTGCACTTAAGAGACACTAATTCATAAATAGGAAAATAGGAATTATAAAGGCCAACACACTATTTCTATGTGCTCCATAATCCTAAATACGAATGAATTTTAATTCGTATTGATACTATGCTTTCCAAGTTTCCATTATAATTTTGTAAGTACACATTATGTGTCTTGCAGGTTCTTTTGGCAACCGGTGGTGGCCATCTTGTTTACCTAGAAATTAGGGATGCTAAGCTGGTTGAAGTGAAACATGTACAGCTAGAACATGAGATTTCTTGTGTTGATCTGAACCCAATCGGGGAAAATCCACAGTATAGCTCTCTGGCTGCTGTTGGGATGTGGACTGATATAAGTGTTAGAATATTTTCACTTCCGGACCTTGAATTAGCCAGGAAGGAAAATCTAGGTGGAGAAATTGTTCCTCGGTCTGTTCTGCTGTGCACCTTGGAAGGGGTATGTTCTTGACCTCACTTTTCATGAAAAAATAAATATATTTCAAATGAATTGTTGAAAAAATAAATATACTTCAAATGAATTGTTGAAAAAAATAAGTCTACTTCAAATGAATTGTACTTGCTTTGGTTTTCAGGTTTCGTATTTGCTTTGTGCTCTTGGAGATGGTCACCTGTTCAGTTTTCTATTGAATGCCAGTTCTGGTGAACTAACTGATAGAAAGAAGGTTTCTCTTGGTACCCAGCCAATTAGCCTTCGTACATTCTCATCAAAGGGTACAACCCATGTGTTTGCTTCATCGGATAGACCAACTGTTATCTACAGCAGCAATAAGAAGCTGCTGTATAGCAATGTCAATTTGAAAGAAGTTAATCATATGTGTCCTTTTAATACAGCTGCTTTTCCTGACAGGTCTCTCTCTCTCTCTCTCTCTCTTGAGTTCAGTACCTTCTATATGTAGTTCTGAATGCTTTGTATGTATATCTATTTGGTCGAAATGTTGTCACTGGTCAATTTACATATGCATCAGATATTTGTGCATAGCCTTGATGGGATAATTCTTTTTTAAAAAAAGTAAATGTTTTTACCAGCAGAATCAATTTATTTGAATCAACCTTGTTTACCATACGATGAAACTTGGCATATTCCTGTACTGAACACAATAGTGTTAATAATCCCCTTTCCATTTTCTCATATGATTCATGTTTCTTTTGACTTCGTCAAGCAACCTCCTTTTGTTCTTAATGCATATTAACTAATCTTATCATTAACATTCAAATCAACAGGTTAGTTTCTTAAATATCATACCCATGGCACAACATACACATTTAGTAAACAAATGCTTGCTGACCCGATATTTATGTCTTGTAATATGCTAACTGACTCATGATTATTGCTAGTGGCGCTCTACTTGATGCTATGAGCTTCTCACATGGTCATTATGTTTTCATTTCATTAGTTTCTTGGTAGCAGTTATTTGGAAACCATATTATTGTCATAAATTTGCTTTTAAGTTGCCTTTTTTTGTACCACAGCCTTGCAATTGCTAAAGAAGGTGAACTTTCAATTGGAACCATTGATGACATCCAGAAGCTTCATATCCGCACCATCCCCTTGAATGAACAAGCACGACGCATTTGCCATCAGGAACAGTCCAGAACACTAGCATTCTGCAGTTTCAAGTACAACCATACTAGTATGGAGGAAAGTGAGACTCATTTTGTACGTCTGTTGGATCATCAAACTTTTGAGTTTCTGTCTATACATCCTCTTGATCCATATGAATGTGGTTGCTCCATCATTAGCTGCTCATTCTCAGATGATAATAACGTTTATTACTGTGTGGGGACAGCATATGTTTTACCAGAGGAAAATGAACCGACAAAGGTAATTTGTCCGAGTGCTTGATGTTTCCTTAATGGTGTCTTTCTTTTTAGTACTTATTCAATTTACTGTCTCATGTAGCTTATGTCTCAGTGACAATAACACTATTGATTTCGCCTGCACATAATTCTTACGTGCCGATGCATCTTGGTGTAGGGCCGGATCCTTGTATTTGCAGTTGAAGATGGCAGGTTGCAATTAATCGTAGAGAAAGAAACCAAAGGAGCTGTCTATTCGTTGAATGCATTCAATGGAAAATTGTTGGCGGCTATCAACCAGAAGATTCAATTATATAAGTGGATGCTACGGGAGGATGGTTCACATGAGCTGCAGTCTGAGTGTGGCCATCATGGGCACATACTGGCCTTGTATACTCAAACCCGTGGTGATTTCATTGTGGTTGGAGATCTGATGAAATCAATATCCTTGCTTGTGTACAAGGTAGGCTTAATTGTTTACTTGATTTATGACATCTCATGCACCAAACATTATAGTATACTCCCTCCGTCCCACAATATAAGTCCCTCCTCTTGGGAAGCGATGTCCCACAATATAAGTTCATTGAGAGAATCGAAGTGTAGTTATTGCAATATTTCCACTCTATACCCCTATTTTAATGCAGAAAAAGTGATTGAGTAGTTGTAGTGTGCCCTTTAATAGGGGTATGTATGGTCCAATGGCATTTTCTTAGATTTAGTGCTTCCTAGTCTGTCCGTATGGTGGGCTTGGACTTGTATTGTGGGACGGAGGGAGTAATTTCTATGGCAGTCTCTTCGTCAGGCCGATTACTATTGTTTTTCTTTTGTGCAGCACGAGGAAAGTGCGATCGAAGAGCTTGCTAGGGATTACAATGCAAACTGGATGACTGCAGTTGAGATGCTTGATGATGAAATCTATGTTGGTGCAGAGAATAGTTATAACCTTTTCACTGTGCGCAAGAACAGTGATGCGGCCACAGATGAAGAGAGGGGCAGGCTTGAGGTTGTTGGGGAGTACCATCTTGGAGAGTTTGTTAATAGATTCCGGCATGGTTCACTTGTAATGCGCCTTCCAGACTCGGAGATAGGCCAGATTCCCACTGTCATCTTTGGCACAATCAATGGGGTCATTGGCATTATTGCATCCCTTCCACATGACCAATATGTGTTTCTTGAGAAACTCCAGTCCACCCTTGTGAAGTTCATAAAGGGTGTTGGAAGCCTCAGCCACGAGCAATGGCGGTCATTCCATAACGACAAGAAGACAGCGGAGGCCCGGAACTTCCTGGATGGTGACCTGATTGAGTCATTCCTTGACCTTAACAGAAGCAAGATGGAGGAGGTTTCCAAGGCGATGGGAGTTTCAGTTGAGGAGCTGTCCAAGAGGGTGGAAGAGTTGACGAGATTGCACTAGATCAACAAGTAGAAGTTTGCTATAACTTTATGGCATGTATGTCCTTTTTAACTCGTTTACTGTTGCATGTAGTTCCATTGCAGTGACTTATCTCTGCAATGCTGATGCTGCCAGCCGCACAAGAATGATCCTAGTAAAGTGTTACCCGTGGTTGTAATTTATTTTGTTGGTTGGATGGTCCAATAACATTTCAGCTGCTAGTTTGATGAGGTTTCTCTCTTGGTTTTTTTTTGGGTTAGCTGAAATGCATTTTTGGTGGTGAATATTGTGATTCTGTTATGTGTGGGACCTGCTGTCAAATAATTAATGTAGGTCTTGCGTGCTGTTTCAAGTAAAGAGTTTGTAAAACAAGGTAAGATGAACAAATCCGGGCCATTTGGTTATTTTTCTCTCTCCATAATCTTTCAGTTCGTCCGGTGGACTAGAGTGTATATAGATGAAAAGCTTTTGGAGAGAAAGTGTGCATATGGATATGGATAAGCTTGCAGCATCATATTCTTGATTTTTTAATTATTAATTAATCCTTTTTTTGATTTTATTTTAATATTAACCCCCGACGAACTTTATTTTCAATTCTGACCCTCTTGGTTACGCCATCATCCGTGGTGTAATAAAACAATACTGTCACGTCAGTTCGTATCTGGGTAAACTCTTGTTACGTCATCACCTATGGTTTGATAGTGTTGTTTGGTCACGTCACGATCAGTGGTGTGATAAAAAAGGCTATTTTAGCGGACTTATCCTATGACATGATAATGTTGTTTTGTCACATCACGGGTGGTGGCATGGTCAAAAAGGTCAGAATTAAAAATAAAGTTCGTCAGGGTTTAACTTTAAAATAAATTTTTTAAAAAGGATTATTTAATTAAAAAAGTTCCAATTCATATACACCACCTTAGCTAAAAGTCAGGCATGGCTTGAGCTTGTGCTGATTGACACTTTGAAATGACTAATCGGAGTGGAATGAACAGATATTACTTATCATATATCCTATTTTGTATTTTTTTTCTCGAAGTCGGATATGGATAGTATCGTATACTAATCTCTACTGTATTCGTTCTGCGATCTTTCAGTCGGTCGGATGAAAATTATCCGCTTATTTTGCATCCTTACATAGTATATTGGACAATAGGAATACAATCAGAGTGAATACAGATAGACTAATCATTGAGATGTCCTACTGAGATACAGTAAGTGAAGTCACAACAGATTTTTTTTATATCATCTGACATACGAACAGATATCGTTCATCCTACATCACGGATAGTCGGATACCATTTTTTTGGTCCCGTGTTTGCACCCTAGCTATCCCTTGACGAGGACGAGTGGTAGATTAGATAGTCCAAAGACCAAAGAGTGAGTCCAGTGTCTTTTCGCGTGAGGTAGCATTTAGTCTTGGCAATGGGTCGCTTACCAAGACGCAAGACGGCCCAACTAAAGCACGGCCCATTTCGCCCGATGACCGTTTAAATCTTGCGTCTTCGGCCATACGGGTCGGTGGCGAACCAGACACGCACCGACGAACATTCGTCGGGTCGGGCAAGACGAGTCTCGGCGAGTCCGTCGGGCGATTCGCCCGTTGGCGTTTAGCGCGCGCTTCTTCTCTTTCTCTCCTCGGTCCCTCCGTCTTCTCGCTTGAAAGCCTGAGCCGCCACTTGCCCGTCTTCTCTTCTCGGCGTTCTCGCCGTCTGCCATCTCCGTCTCGACTCCTCGCCTCGCCTCGCTCCACCATTTCATGACCCGCCTTCGCTTGCGGCTCGCGTCCCGCGACCGCATTGCCGAGTCCGTCAACTCCTCGGCCTCGCCTCACGCGATGGCTGGCGGCGCCTCGCCTCCTCATGGCGGTGACCCATGGCGGCGACTCTCTGCGGCTCGGCCTCGCCTTCTCATGGCGTCGACCCCCGCTTCTCATGGCTGGCGCTGGCGCATGCTGCCGTCGCCGTCTCCTCCGCTCCGCCCAAGAATGCGTCTTGCGCCATGAGCCGCAACGGCTTCTCTCTCTCGCCCGCTGCCGCAAGAAGAATGCGTGTCTGAGTTCGCGCGACAGCCTCTCTCCTCTTCTCGCTCAAGAAGCGGCGTCTTGCGCATGAAAGCCTTTCGCCTCCGGCTCCGGCGTCCCAAACTCCCTGCAGTCTCTCCTCCGGCTCCGATGCTCTGCTCCGCCCCTCTCTCCGCCTCGGTCGATCGTCCGTCCCCACTCTGGGCCATTGGCCTGGCTGCGCCGCTGGTCTGGCAGCGTCTTGCAGGTTGCATGCACTGACAAGACCTTGACCAAGATCGTTGCGTCTTGGTTGCCGTACCACCGTCTTGCGTCGCGTACCACCGTCTTAGAGGTGGCGCTGCACGACCGTCTCGTCTTGGCCAAGACGCTACCATGAACGATCGCGGCGAGCCGAAAGTGTTCGTCTTGGGACCTCTGATGAATTTGATTTGCCATCAGATGTGAAATTGAGATTTGCCATTATTGTGAGGATGACATGTGGTCCTGGGACCCACATGTCATCCTCACACACAAATGCAGAACTCAATTTCACTCTTAAAGAGCAAGAATACTCAATTATTCCTTTTCAAACTAGTCCAGTTTTGTTTTGCTCAATTCCTTCCCATCCGGCGAGACGGCGAGTAAACAACCAAATCGAGCCAGTAGCAAGGCACCCGCAAAGCCAAAACCACGAGCTGCTGTTGCTGCTTCTCCCTTCCCCTCCCTCCTCTGGCTCTCTGGTTGTGCAGCTTGGCTTCTCCTCTGGCTCTCAGAGAGAGAGAGAGAGGGAGAGAGAGGGCTCTCCTCCAGTGCGCACCCTCGCTCGCCTCGCCTCGCCTCGCCGCTCCAACCAACCCCTTCGATCCGCTCGCCTCCCTCCCCGCCGATCGGGAGGCTCGGAATTCGCCGCCGATTCGACCTCCCCGCCCACGGAAACCCTAGATCTGGTGCGGATCCCACGCCTCACCGCCATGTTCTGGCGCATGACCGGCCTCTCCGCGGCCTCGCCCGTGAGTCCCTGCTCCCTCCTGCTTCTCTCTGATTGCTTTAACGCTTCCAAGCGTCGAATCTTTTCCGACCTGGGATTGCTCCGGCGAGTTCAGCTCTAGATTCGAAACGATTGCTGCGTTTGAGTTCCCCGTCTTTCGAGTCTTTTGAGTCTTTCTCGCTTAGGTTAGGTTAGGGTTTCTTGCTGTCCTGGGAATGATTACCTCTTTGCGCGCGTTTCTGGATGTGGCTTCGCCTGCGTGCGTGTGCGTGTGCGTGTGCGCGGGTCTGCGTCCGTGCGAGTAACGCAAACGGGTGCAAGCGGAAACTTCATCCTGCAAGCTGCTCCGGCAAATTCGGGAGCCCAAAAAGTTGACGTCTACTGCTGCAGCACAGGCGTACCCTGCTGGTGTGAGGAGAGACACGCACCTTTATGCTTTGTTAATGGCTGGCAGTTCGTGTATTTATTGGAATTGGTCTGGAGGAGGATTCATTTTCCTGTCGATGTGGTAGTTCGCCACCATTCTGTTTTTTTTTTTTAGAATCAAACTACTCGATTTTGTTTTTGTTTTTGTTAACGACTAAAGAGACTGCAGCTTTGGGGCGTAGTAGGACTGCGTTTTTCAGTGAATAGTAATATGTAGGATTTTTGTCCAATACCAGCAAATCAAAGGATAGGAGAATTGGAAATTTTGTTGCTGCTGGTTACGGTCGCTGTCATTGTCAGAAGAAATGGGATTAATAGGGCAGGAGCTACATAGAGCAGTTTCGTTGAATCAAAAAGATTAGGTTGGCAACTGTTCCTACTTCCTAGTGCATCGTAGGCAATCTGCTATATACTGATACTGTGTCGGTGTGATGACTTTTCTATCTCGATTGCATTGGGATTTATGACTTTCTGTACAAATTTTGATACTTGATTTCATGCCTCACAAGAATATGTTATTCTTTCTTTCCTTTTCCTTGCAGAGCCACTGAAAGTTTATTTATGCTGAAACAGCGCTCTGTGTATGAACAGTTTCAGTAGTATTGTTGGCTCTTTTGGCAGTTAACCTCATGTTTGCTGTATTCTTTTATGAGATAGACTTGTTAGTTATGTTATTTATGTATAGAAAACAGTAATTACGTTCTAGCATTGTTCTTTTGATCTGTGCTCATTTATTAGTAATTTATACTGTGTATTGAACTATTGATTGAGCATGATTACTGAAATGTGTTAATTGCTTGAATTGTTTTGTATCGTTACAAGGCCTGAGTGTAAAATTATTAGCATGCAATGGGAAAATCTCCACCTCACTTGCCTAACTTTGTATTTCATTGGTCAGGTGGATACAATTCTAGACAAGGAGAACTTCACATTAGAAGAACTTCTAGATGAGGATGAAATTATTCAGGAGTGCAAAGCGCTGAATACTCGTCTCATAAATTTGTAAGCCCCTTCCTTATCCTCCGTCTTTCATTTAGTTGACTCATTTTCTAGCTCAAGCTTTTACAGTTTTCAGCATGTTTAAGGAACCGTAGAATCTTTTATCAGTTACTGATTTCATATTTTTAACTGAGAAACAATAATTAAAATCATGTTGCATTATTTAATGGCACTGCCGATAGGTTTTTCCCCAATTCTCAGTGTGCTGCACAGCCAAAAGAATCGTTTGTTAAATAAATAAAAATAATAAAGAGCAGCTTAAAATCGTAACTCGTTCGCATATATAAAACGTTCTATTACCTGTTTAAGATCCCTTTGCGTACTACTTTTGGCATCCACGAACTAATAAACTTAGCAGCAGCAATGCATGTAGAACTAGTTTCTTCATTTTGTAAGAAAAACCCTCTAGATTGATGCCCCACTCGCCCAATTTTTCATAAGCTTTTCCAGAGGAGGTTCTTGATTAATGATCACTTATCTGTATTTGCTTTCAGTTTTCATCTGTTTCAGTAGTGTCAGCTGCCAGTAAGTGAGGATAGTGTGTTCCTGGCAAATTATAGTGCTTATTTAAACTTCATATCGGGTTTAAAAGGCGCAATTAAACTGCTTTTACTTACAAATGTCCTGTCTCAGAAGGAGGAAGCAGTTGAGTATGTTAATAGTTTAGTAATTAGTGTAAACATATTATGTGGCTTCATTTGATTGACAATTTCACTGCAAGTTTATTCTTTCACATGGTTGTAGTTTTGTTTTCGTTCTCATGATGCTTGAATGTTGTCGCTAGCTTGCGAGATAAGGCCCAAGTGGAGCAATTGCTTCGTTACATCGTGGAAGAAGTTCCAGAAGATTCTGAAAAGAGGCGGTCTTTCAAGTATGCTGTTGGTTTTTGTCGTTTAAAACCATGCTGTGTAAAATAGCTCACTAGTTAACCACTTCAAACTTTACTGTATAACTATTTGCAGGTTTCCTTTTATTGCTTGTGAGATATTTACTTGTGAAATTGACATCATATTGAGGACCTTAGTAGAGGATGAAGAGGTAAATATATTCCCCTGTTAACATATTCCTCTGGAACATTTTACTTCGCAGGTTGATAAACTTCATTCTAGCTAACTATCTCTACTCCTGGTACTTGACGCAGTTAATGGATTTGCTTTTCTCATTTGTAAAACCTGACCATCCACATAGCACGTTGTTAGCTGGTTACTTCAGTAAGGTACTCTTTTCCTCCTGTGTTGCTTGTCTCTGAACCATTGATTAAACTTGTTTTTGTTATGAATAGCAACTTGTATTACCAGGGAGCCAAATGGTCAATATATATCTACAAAGTACAGGAGGTGTATATGCAAATAACCTCTCATAACAATGGGGAATAACACACTATACATATATCTCTTAACACCCTCCTCAAACTCATGGTGGATCAACAACACTGAGTTTGGAGAGGTAGAAGTTGTGCTGTGCTTGAGTTTAGACCTTCGTGAAGAAATCCGCTATCTGAAGCTCTGAAGGCACATACTGAAGAGCGATCACCTGATTATGCACACAAGACCTCATGAAGGAAGCATCAACACCAATATACTTGGTGAGCTCATGCTTCACAGGGTCACGGCACATCTTGATAGCACTCAGATCTTGTCACCGACAAGAGAGGAGTCGGTGTAGAGTGAAACACCAAAATCCTCAAGTAACCACCGTAGCCAAGTAATCTCTGCTGTTAAGAGAACCATAGCTCATAACTCGATCTCTGCGCTCGAGCAGGAACAGACGATGCTGTTTCTTTTCGCTCTTCTAGGCAATGAGAGAACCATCAAGAAAAACACAAGAAGCGAGATAGGCCGCGATCGAGAGATTGCCGCCCAAGTAGCATCCGAATAAGCTCAAGTCAGAACGAGTTGGAGTGTGGAAAGAAGAGACGGCGAGAGATAGTCTCACGAAGGTATCGCAGAACTCGAAGAAGGTGGCTGTAGTGGACCTGAGTGGGAGCAGAGACGAACTGACTCAGAATGTGGACTGGATAAGTGATATCCGGACGAGTAACAGCAAGGTAGACAAGACTCCCAACAAGATGACGATAGCAAATCGGATCAGAAAGAGGCTCGCCATCAGAGGATCGGAGGTGAACATTGAGCTCTATGGGAGTCTCAACAGTACGCTGATCAGTGAGAGAGGCGCGATCAAGAAGATTCTGAATATACTTCTCTTGGGACATAAAGAAACCATCTGAAGTGGAAGTAACCTCAATCCCAAGGAAGTAACGAAGAGGACCAAGATTCGACATAAGGAATTGCTCACTAAGACAAGCCTTGACAAAGGCAATGTACTCAGAATCATCTCCGGTAATGATCATATCATCAACATACAGAAGAAGAGTCCGACCACGAGACGAAGTGTGGATAAAGAGCGCAGGATCATGATCACTAACTGAAAAGCCAGCAGCAGTGACCACAGAGGAGAAGCGCTTAAACCAAGCACGAGGGGCTTGCTTAAGGCCATAGAGAGCGACGAAGGCGATAGACCATGCCCTCAGGAACAGAATACCCAGGTGGCGGATGCATGTAGACCTCCTCACGCAACTCGCCATTAAGAAAGGCATTCTTGACATCAAAGCGAGAAAGCAGACCCGATGGCGAGTAAGACACCATCGAAAGAAGAGTGCGAACAATGGTCATGTGGGCCACAGGAGCAAAAGTCTCGTCGTAGTCACGACCATGCTCTTGCTGGAAGCCACGAGCATCAAGACACGCCTTATAGCGCTCAAGAGAGCCATCAGAGTGAGTCTTAATCTTATAGACCCACTTACATGTGATGGGACGAGAGTGAGATGGAAAAGGAACAAGATCCCAACTACCAGTACGCTCGAGGGCCGCGATCTCCTCGGCTATGGCATCTTGCCACTCGGGGTAGTAACAAACATCCGTAGAGGAGACAAGCTCATGAGTAGTCGCACCAAAAAACCAAAACAGTAAGGGGCGAATCGATGGCGATCGCGGAGGCGAAGGAGGAGAAGATGACCCATCAGGGGAAGATGGAGCATTAGGAGAAGATAGCTCATTTGGAAGATCCTCAATACGAGGTCGACGAGTGTAGAAGAGGAAAAAGGATCAGAGGAGGAGCACGAGGAGCCGCAGGAGACGGCAAGCGGCGGCATTTCAACGGAGAGGCCACAGGAGGAATATGTGGAGACTTAGTGGGACCGGGTGGGCGATGGCAAGACAGATATAGGTGTATCTCGAAAGGTAAAAAGACACAGACTCCACAGAGAAGCCGGCTGAGAGGCGGGGACATGGGTAGAAGGGAAGAGACTCGTCGAAAGTCATATCTCGAGAAATCGCGATCCGTCGACCAACAGATCCCAAAGACCGATAGCCCTTGTGCTCTCAAGATCAGATCCCGTAAAGACACACTCAACAGATCGAAGCGGTCGCTTTGGTACGTTCTCAAGGCGAGGAGAACGAGCAAACGCAAACCAAACAGACGAAGGGCGAGTAGTCGGAAGAAGACTGACAGAGACGCTCACAGGATCTTACCTCGAAGAAGCGAAAGATTTGGATGTTGACGAGATAGGTGGCGATGGAAACGACCTCTACCAAAAGTGAGGTGGAATAGAGGCGGCAATCATTAGTGCACGAGCCGTCTCAAGGAGGTGACGATGCTTGCGCTTAGCGACACTATTCTGAGCATGAGCACCAGGACAAGAGAACTGAGTGAGAGTGCCCTGCTCAGCAAGGAAGCTGCGCAGGTAACACGAGAGGTACTCGCCAGCAGAGTCAGCACGAAAGACACGAATAGGAGTGGAGAACTATGTGTGAACCATAGTGGCAAATTGTTTATAGATAGACAAGGCCTCACTACGAGAAGACATGAAATATATCTAAGTGTGGCGAGAGATCATCTATAAATATGATATAATAGCGATGACCCCCTTTCGAAACAAAGGGAACCGGACCCCAAACATCTGAATGAACAAGATCAAATGGATGCTGAGACATTGACTCACTATGAGGATAAGGAAGGTAAATCTGTTTACCTAACTTACAGCCCTGACAATCTAAAGATACGTCTCCTGAGACAAACCCTAGAAGGCCACGATGAACTAAAGATGACAGACGAGATCCACACAGATGACCAAGACGGTGATGCCACTGCTAGAAAGAGCTGGTAGACGGAGCGGCGAAGCGAGAGATCAAGCACAGTGGCTGCAGCGGAAGGAAGGTGAAGCAAGTCAAGCTCCCAGAGACTATTTGTGAGTCAAGGCGCCGAGGCCAGAACCAACCAGAGCTCCCGTGTGGTGGTTCTGAGTACAACAAGAGTCAGAGTCGAGAATGACCCGACAACCAAAGTCAGAAATCTGCCCAGCAGAAAGAAGCTGCATGGTAAGGCGAGGAATATGAGCAACAGAAGGAACATGAAAAGATGAGTTGCTAAAAGGTCCTCAACCAGAGACAGAAAGACAGGTACCATCAGCAGTAAGAACACTAACAGGAGAATCAAGAGGTGTAATGAAAGACAGAGTGGAAGAATCAGAAGTCATGTGAAAAGATGCTCCAGAATCAAGAATCCACGGGGAGGTACTTGACTGTGTAGGGGGGTGGTTTCGTAGTGCTCGAAGAGTCAGTAGTAGAACCTGCAGAACCTGTCGAGGGAGAACTTGAAGCGGCAAGCAGGTGTCGAAGTCTGGCTATCTCCTGCTCAGTGAGAGAAACTGCTGAAGGAGTCGATGCAGACGTTGATGTAAAAGCACCAGTGCTAGTGCTAGTAGAAGAACGGCGTGAAAGATGCCGCTGCTTCTTATAGCACTGGGACTTAATGTGGCCGACCTTGTTGCAGTAGGAGCAGTGAGGACGGCCACCGCCAGATGGAGGGCGGCCACCACCACCCGTGGCAGCCGCTAGAGGAGGCAGTGTGCTGAAGCGTGGAGCAGTCGGTGTAGCAGGTGGACGAGCGGCAAGCACAGAGGGGTGTGGCATCAGACCAACACAACTCAGGCGAGTCTCCTCTGCGCGTATCTCGGAAGAGCCTCCAGAGAGTGACACGAGGTGGCGTGCAAGGAGCCGGGCACGCCCGCTCGAACTCAAGACGGCGAGTAACAAAATCGAGACACGTTGAAACTCGGTCGGCAAGATGTACCAGGCGGCATAGATAGGGGAGTGGCCGGCGATCTTGAGAGAGTCGGTGACGCCAAACAAGAGAGCTCGGCGTAAAAGTGTCAACGATAGCATCACCTATTTGAAGAGAGTGCTCTGGCGGACCACGGATAGGTAGAGGGCATCACCAGAGGGCTCATAGCGCTGACAAAGGTGAGTCCACATCTGGAAAGCCGAAGGGAGTCCCACAACCTCAGAAGAGAACCGAGGCTGGACATTGGCGATGAAGACAGCAGCAGCCCGAGCGTCGTCGTCGTACCACTGAGTGTAGGCGGTCAGTCGATCTTTATAGGAATCGAGCCTCTGGTAGGCGAGGCGACCTCATCATCAAGAAAGCGAAGCGGCTCAAGAAGACCTTGTCATTTGTTTACCGCGGGCGACGACAGCGAAACTCCGTGAGGAGGAGTAGGGCAAAGCGGGTAGGTGACATCGCCAGAGAGGACGCCCCAGAGACGAAGACCACGCATGTGGATGCGTATGTGAGACGAAGTCATTGTAATTAACACCATCGAAGATCACCGTAGCGAGGAGAAAGCAGTGCCGATGACATTGTAATGATGGTCATCGGTAGGCGGCGCCGACGGCATGGCGACCAAGACAAATATATAATAAGCGGTCTTTGGACGACGCGGTGGTTAGAACAACATTTTTTACCGGCCAGACCGATTCACTAAAAGGGCGAAGGCCTGGCTTACCTCACACTCGATGGCGTGAGAATAGTCCTCGCTGCCGCCGTCTTGGCGGCGGCGGCGGCGAACTCCGCTCCGGCGGCGGCTCTCCGACGACAACGACCTCACGCCGCGCGGCCGGAAGAAGAAGCGGCGCTGCGGCGATGGCGACAACCAACAAGCGGCGAAGCGCGGCGGTGGCGACAACCAACAAGCGGCGGCGGCGTCGGTGACCGATCAAGCGGCGGCGGCGGCGAACGCTGACCTCGGCGACGGCGGCGATATGACGGGCTTGAGGTGGCTAAGGCGGCGCGATCTGAAACAGCGGCAAGGAAGTCGATGGCGGCAAAGCGCCATGAAGCGGTGGCGACTAAGGCGGCGCGGCACAAGGTGACAACGACGGGCTCACGGCAGAGGCGCGGGAGGCTCTGGCGGTGGATCCTGTGGCGGTGCGACAGATCCTGCTGCGGCGGGAGGGCCTCGGCTCGGGCGGTGCTCGGCGTCGAGGAGGCAGAGGGGGGAGGGAAGGCAGCGGCAACGGCTAGGGCAGGGGAGGACGAGTTGCGCGTCCGGGAGAGAGAAACCTAATTGGTTCTGATACCATGTTATGAATAGCAACTTGTATTACCAGGGAGCCAAAGGGCCAGTATATATATACAAAGTACAGGAGGTGAATATGCAAATAACCCCTCATAACAATGGGAAATAACACACTATACATATATCTCCAACAGTTTTCATGTTTCAATGCTCTCTGCAATAGTTTAACTTCCTACTGTTTTAGCGTAATTTAGACATTGGACTTCATGTTGCCCCTCTGTTGCATTTCTGATGACTTCTGGAGCTCAGTTTGGCCACTTATTTATTGCAGGTGGTAATATGCTTGATGCTGCGGAAGACTGCTCCTCTTATGAATTATGTCCAGGTATTGCTCATCTCTTCTTATAGGAACATAGATCATCGCCAATATGTATTTATTCCCAGTAATTTGTAAGTAATCTTAAGCTCGACCTTGTTTTGCTTGATTTGCATTCAATCTCATTTTTTGTTTGACTAACCGAAGCAACCTAAATTTGATGTGCTCCTTTTTGTATGAGTAATTGTAGTTAGTGTAGTTGTGCGTGCATGCTTGCATATACATTGCGTGTGTTTGTGTTTGCTGATTGGAGCTCTAATTCTTTGATATTTTCAATTCGTGACTTTTTTAAGTGCATGATTGGAAACGTTGTATGATCAATGAACACTCTGTTCTTGAGCTTTCTTTGTTTTAGAGATCCCAATTCCACTCATCACCCACATTATATTTCCTTGGATGCATTCTATTAACTTTATTCTTGAAGAAGTTTATGCTAATCAAATATTTTTCTTTTACTTGTAGAGTCCTGTGCACGCTACAAACTTGCAGTTATTTGTGGATATTCCAATTTATGTGTGCTTATATTTGTTTCTTTTTCTGTAGGAGCACCCAGACATTGTTGTCCAACTTGTCGATCTCATTGGCATCACATCGATAATGGAGGTCAGCTGTTACTAAATTCATCCCCTGTCTATTTTGTGAGTGCATTGGGTTAATGCTGTTCATGAAACTGCTTGTAAAACAGGTGCTGATGAGATTGATTGGTGCTGACGAAACCATATACTCAAATTATGCTGACACATTGCAGTGGTTAGAAAATACAGATGTCCTGGAAATGATTGTGGGTAAATTTAGCTCATCTGTAAGTTCTAAAGCTTGATCACTCAGTAACATACTTAGTGATATACAACGTACTATCTAATATTACATCATGGCATCAATATGTTGAATTTACATTGTGTAGGGTTGTTCTTGCTTTATTCTCTCAGTAGAATATATCTACATTTGCTTGCAAGAAATTTATTTGAATATTTGCTGGAAAGGAGCTTATATGTTTTATGCTACTATGACCAAGCAGGATTCCCCTGAAGTACATGCCAATGCTGCAGAAATCCTTTCTGCAGTGACTCGATGCGCTCCTCCTGCTCTTGCTGCAAAAATATGCAGCCCAAGGTTTGTCTTGTCAGTTTTAACTTGTTGTATGATCAGAAAAATATAAATGTTGAGCCTGTGATATCCTTTTTACCTGTCAACTATTCATAAGTTTACTTTTTTTTGTCTCATGGTATTTCAGTTTTGTTGGGAGGTTGTTTCGTCATGCTCTTGAAGAATCAAGACCAAAATCTGTCCTGGTTCATTCATTGTCAGTGTGTATATCTTTGTTGGACCCAAAAAGACTTGCATCAGCCTCGTACCAAGCGTTTAGAAGTAACTTAAGCCACGGGACATTGGTCACTGCCAGTCCAGAGACAGTTGATGGTATGCTGGAGAGTCTAGGTGAGTGCTCTTTTAAAAAAAAAAACCTAATGCTAGTTACATTTTTTTATTTGTTAACTTAAGATGTTAATCATGTTTATCATATACATTCTCCTTATCATGAGTGCTATTATATACAAGGCATTTTCAATGAATAGTTTGATTGCAAGTATTGGAGGGAGCTTAATGATATACCTGAAATAACATCTTAGGTGATTTGCTGAAGTTGCTAGACATTTCCTCTTCTGAAAATGTTTTGCCTGCAACATATGGGTGTTTGCGCCCCCCTCTTGGGAAACACCGTTTGAAGGTATGGCTTAATGTAGTGAATGTCCCTAATTATTCTTATTCTTATTATCCCCTTAGGCCACTCTTTTTTTTCCTGTGTGAATCAATCTTAAGCTTCTAGTTGTTTGATGGAAACATTAATATTGCTTAGGCTATCTAGAATTTACTATTATTAATCTTGCCTCGGGCTATCTGGCGGGTAATTTCTGAGATATGCATGCAATGTGAGTCCTGATGGCCTCAATTATTGACCGCCTTGCATAACTCTCTGCAGTTAGTCCAGGCTTGGAAGGTCCAATGAATCATTTATTTTCTTTCTACATGTTGCTTCATGGTCCTTTCCTACCCCATTTTGGTTTTAATGGATGGTATCTTTGTTTCTTTCAGATTGTAGAGTTCATCTCTGTTTTGCTGACAATTGGTAGTGAAACTGCTGAAACGGAGCTAATCGGCCAATCAGCAATAAAACATTCCATTGATTTGTTCTTTCAGTAAGTGGGCTATTGTGTGTGCTTTAGTTCCCTTATCATTATAAGATAAATTCGTCACATATTGGTTGGTACTACAGGTACCCTTACAATAACTTCTTGCATCATCACGTCGAGAATATTATCATTTCTTGCCTGGAGGTTAAAAGAACTCAATTGACTGACCATGTTCTTAATGACTGTGACCTTGTTGGTAAAATTCTTGCTGCGGAAAATAATTCTTCTCTGTCAACAGACTCAAATGGGGTAATCCATTTCTCGATTCTTGTCACCTTGTTTTCTCCTTGCAAGATCAGATAGACATAGGATCCTGTATATTGATTATTCTATCTTCTACATGCAGCCAACATTACCATCAGAAGGGAAAGTGCCACCAAAAATTGGGAATATCGGGCACATAACTCGAATAGCAAATAAGCTCATCCAGTTGGGAAATAGTAACAGCATAATCCAGTCTCACTTGCAGGTAATTCAAGTTTCTCTTATTTCATTAGCCTAGCAATCCAACACCGTAGTTTGTACACATTATTGGTATGTTCTGTCCCATTTAGTTACCTTGATGAAAATTGTCTTTATAGGATAATAGCGAGTGGGTTGAATGGCAGACAAATGTCCTAGTCAAACGCAATGAGGTGGAAAACGTTTATCACTGGGCCTGTGGGTAGGTTCTTTTTTCTTCCTGTGTTGTGCTTTGCTTTTTGACTATTGTGTACATTGCTGAAACTTTCATTATGATTTGTCTGTGGTAGATTATATATATACTTTGATTGTTGGCTATCAATGTTTTATGCTGCAGGCGCCCAACTTCTCTACATGATCGTGGTAGGGACAGTGATGACGATGATTTCCGAGACAGGGACTATGATGTTGCCGCCCTTGCTAATAACCTGAGCCAGGCATTCCGATATGGGATATACAGCAACGACGACATTGAAGAGGTGATTGTCTGAACTTGCAACATCTTGGAGCTTTGGTAGCGTGCAACAATATATTCCGTTGGTACTCGAGGAAATGAAAATGTATTCCCTGTAACTGTTATATTGTCTTCTCTGGTATTGTTTTACCATCTAACATTTCAAATATTTAACTTTATGTGAACGCAAGAGGTTCTTAAGCACTATGCTACCTATTAGTAATTTAGTCATGTTTAATTATTGCAGGCACAGGGATCACTTGAACGAGATGATGAGGTATGTGAGAATGTTATTTATGTTGCATTTGTTAGTAATTGTTGTCATTATATCTTTCTGTTTAATACTTCCATAGAGTCAAACAATTTGTCCTTAAGAATCAGGGTAAATTGTAGTCAGTACTTTAATGTAACTAATAACAAGTACATTGTATCCTTCTAGTAGAGAAATGGTTTTTCTGCAATCTTAATGGTGTGCTTCTGTTTTGCATTCAGGATGTCTACTTTGATGATGAATCAGCTGAAGTGGTAATATCTTCTTTGCGTTTGGGGGATGATCAGGACAGGTAATTCTGTGATCTTTTGGCAGTCTCGTCATTCCTAGTATTAATGAAGTAGCTTATATAGTATGTGTTCTACAGCAACTCCCTCTTTACGAATTCAAACTGGTTTACGTTTGATGGTGATGGAGGAATCAATGACCGTTTAGCTGGCTCCGTTCCTTCTTCATCTCCCAATTCTGAAGAGCCTTCCGTAAACACAGAGGAAACTGATGAGGTGCTAATTGGTGAAGCCACTGGCATTGAGTCACAACTGGAAAGTGTATCTCTTGAAAATGGCCCTGTTGAGGAGACCCAGGAAACACCAGAAGTTGTTAAACGCACAGATTCTAGTACAAATGATGAGAAACTATTGTGCACAGAAGAGGAAAATGTACCCAAAGAAGCCGAAGCATCTGAGCGACATTTGGATGTTCAAGATGGCCAAGCTGACACACAAGCAGAAGATGCAGCTCAAGCGTCATGTGGAGAGATTGGTACAGAGAGAACTGTGGATGAACCTGCCAGCTCATATGAACCCAACAATGCTTCGCCTGGAGCTTCACCAGATTCTGGTGATATTGATAATCAGTCTGCTGGCTCAGCAGATTCTAATCAACAAATTGCTCATGGTTCGGGCACGGGCTTGCAGGTCAAGGAAGATTCACCTGTGGAGGTTGATGAAAATGAAACTGATGAGCCTACATCAAATGAGTGAAGTACATGGGATGGGATTGTGCCACAGAACAAAGCGATTATTGCAGGCAGATCCTTGCTTCACATGCTCTGCAACCACCGACAAATCAGAAGCAACGCGTGCTGTACAATAAGCAAGTGTACTGTTTTGCTATCTGCAGTTGATTAGTACTGCACAAATGAGCACCTTCGTCAGCCGACTGTCTCACCGCAGTACCAGAAGCTTTTTCCTCAATTTACACGAGGACTTTTACCCCGTAATGGTTGGAAATCTGGTTTTTGTCAAATTTCATTTGGTGGTAGCATTGCCAGCCTTACTGGATGATCCGTGCAAAGAGAAGATAAATTCTTTAGGTGGTTCTTGGTTTTTGCTACGGTGGTTATTTCTTTTGCTAGGGTACTCGAACTGTAACATTGGCAGTGAGTTTTTTCCCCTTATTTTTTTTTCTTTCGATTAGCTGTTCCTAGTAATTTTACCTGCTCAAGTATCTTCTAGTCTTAGTAATGATATATTTCTGGCCATTGGATTGTATTGGACGCGTGATAACAGAAGGCATGGCTCAGCATACAGTTTGCACCGATGGTTCTGTCAATTAGCCTCAACTGTGGCTCAGAAAGACCCCATAATGTCAATTTAACAGCCGGTGGAAAGGGCCTCCTCCCGCGTCCTCTATGTCGCCCCAAAAAGGTGGGCTGTTGGATCGCTCGCTCGGTGGCTGAGATTGCGTGGAGCGGGGAGGCCCTTCGGACGAACGTTGATCGTCGTTGAACTTTTCTTATTATTTAACCTTTTTTAGTTTTTACTTTAAAGTTAACCTCTGGCGTATTTTATTTTCAAATCTGACCCTTTTGGTCCATGGCGTGACAAAACAATGCTGTCACGTCACGAGATAAGTTTTCAAAATAGCATTTTTGGTCAAGCCACTGGTCTTGGTATGACTAAACAATCCTGTCACGCCACGAGTGGTGACGTGACAAGAGCTTGTTCTTGATACGGGCTGGCGTGACAGTATTGTTTTGTCATGTCACCACTTATGGTGTGACTAAAGGGGTCAATTGGAAATAAAGTGCGCCGGGGGTTAACTTTAAAATAAAATTAAAAAAAAATTAATTAATAAAAAAAATTCATCGTCATTGGACGGTCCACGAGCCTATAAACGTGTGAGCCCTAATGCTGACGGTCTCCTAGCTCCTCGCTCGCTTCAAGTCGGACTTGGGAGTAACGCCGTTAAATCATCTGTGTATTCTGAATTAGTCTTATACTCTCATGATCAATAGCTAGTTCACAGAGTAAATAAGAATGGTAACATCTGTAATTCGTACAACTTTATTAATAAGTATCAAAGTTTTACAAGAACGGCTTATAAGTTAACAATAAAGAACACAACGGAAGATGAAGAAGTAGTAGAGTTCAGCAAATCTACTATAGGCAATCAACTGGGTAGCGGTCTAATCGTCGAGATCTACACCGGTGGTAAAGTCCTTCTCCTCTGAATAACATTTTATTAAGCAAAGGTGACTACAAAAATATACTCTGCAAGTTACACCTATTAACATATTATAATTCATGTAAGGATTTATCAAAGGAAGCTTTATATGGTTGAATTTGCGTAAAAAAATGTTTTCTTTTTAAATAACTATACTAAGTTCCAAAACGGTTATTTTATAACTAAAATCAGCTTTTTTTATTTGAAATTGTCCAGTTTTATAGTAGGATAACCTCCAGATATTTCTGGTGAAGGATACCCTCCTATCACGTGGCTAATCACCCAATTTTTCAACTGATAAACTATCCAAAATCATTTGAAATCAAACCAAAGTCTAACTTTGAGTGGTTTTGCTCAGCATGTCCATGACTGTGGACACGATTGTTCGAATAGTTTTACACTTTGCAAAGGTTGTACATCTTTATCCACAAGAGATAATCGACTTATAATGTCTGCTTCACACACTTCTGTAGGTGTGCGACTAAGTGATTATCACAAGTACGTTACAATGCGCCATCCCAACGTAGTTATGCCCGCTAAGGTTTCACTTCCTTTGAATTGAACTATCCGCCGGAAGCCCTCTCTTGCGCCATATGGGTATATATAAAAAGTATGTCATTCTGACACCCACACAACCAGATGGCACAACTACGGTGAAATATTGTAAATTATTTAGTCTAGGATGTTCCACTCCAGACTTGTGGTAGTACAGTGGAGCTTAGCAAGATGCGGCTCGAAGACCGGTCCTTAACTGACTTAGGCGACTTTCCATAAAACCCTGGTCTCGATCATAGAAATGAATCGATCCCGTGCATCAACTTGCACCATCCAAACATGCATTTTGCCCAAGTCTAAACCAACTTTTATTTATTTTTCAAGTTAAATCATTTGCTAAAAATTTCTATGGTAAAAATAATACCATAGCCACATTTTAAAATCATAATTGAATATTTGGCTAAACTCCCTAAATTCAATATTTTTTGTCTAAGCTTTGTCTAAGCATAAAGTTTTTCAACATGTTTTAGTCATACTAATGTACTTACCAGATTTTCACTAAGGTAGCAAGGAATGGTTAATTCAATGGCAAATTTGACTATACAATGGAATAGGGAATAACTATAAAGTTAAAATAGGAATTTAAATTACTTGAATTTAATAAAGCATGCAATAATAATTTAAAATTGAATTTAAATAATTTAAAATACTAGGATTCAAATATGATCAAAGATGTAACTTGCCTTGCTGATGAGACAGCGGTTGTCCCGATCTTCCGATAGGATGATAACTTCGATTTGGAGGAGAACGACTTTGACGATGCGAGCTTCTAACCGATCCACGACCGAACACCAAGCAATCGCTAAACCACACTCGAAGTCGTTATCAACCGTGCCAAGAACACGGTTGACCTGACCACGAAGGTCTATTCCTGCGTGCAATCGAAGAACACACAAGAACAAGATAATAAGCAATATGAAATTGCAAATAGGATTGAAATATTTGATAAAGTTAGAATTGTGAAGCGGTATTCAGGGTTGGTCTGGTCGATACAAGCCAATACACGAAGTTGCAATGTAGCTAACTTTTAACTTAACGAAATCCAAGGAAAACTAGAGGGGTGCGACCTCCTTAAATAGGGAGGAGAAGGCGCACATAGCTAAGAGATAACAGGATGGGACTATTCATGGACTGTTTACATGAACAGTATAGGCTCCCTTGGGTGGCCGGCCAGCGTATGGGCCAATTCCGGTACAATTACATGGCCTAAATTGGCCTAAATAGGTGACACAGCACCTTATTTTGATAATTGCGGTGTGTTCATAATGAATTTGAAGGTGAGACCAGATCCATTGGAAAGGTCTCGGAATAAGCTTTCCAACAAGACCAAGAACACCCAAATTGGACTCCGTTTGCAAAAGTTATGGCCTTTTTACTACGGGCCTGTTGGGCTGTCTCAGTGCCAGATTGTTTTCACGATTCTGACGTGCACAAAAGGAATTTGGAGGTGGGGCTGGATCCATTAGAAAGATGACGAGATAAGATTTCCATCAAGTACTCGTGGACCTCCAGCGGACTCCGTATGTGAAAGTTATACTCGTTTAAAATCGAGGCTGTCTCCGGAGACCGAATTGGATTCCAGAAGATGTCCAACTTGATCTCTTGCTTGGCTTGTACAAAAAGTGACATGATGCTGCACAAATATACATTTTCATCATTAGGTAGCATCATATAGTTCATATGATAAAAATGCACTCCTAAAAACGATCTCACCTGATAATTTATGTGAAGTGTACGAGCTCTTGTAATTGGAACAGTAAGCATAGCAAATATGGTTGTATCCTTAGGGGTCATGTCCTCATCATCCTCCCCTTCTTGAAAACAAAGCCGTCCTCGGCTTTTGATAAGCTGAAAATAGGGTAACAATGAAGCCAAGGTGTATGCATGGTATATGTATATGTCATCTGTTTTAACGGTTCTTCGTTGTTGCACAATTAATGTTATAAGACAGCAGCGATCATAAAAGCTCATTGTATTATTAACCCAAGAATAATCATATATGTTAATGGTCAAAACAAAATTTCTCACACAACAATTATTGCAACTAGTTTTGCAAATGTAAGTGAAGCGTTTATGCAATTCAAATCTCTGAAGTTGTAAACTTGCAGTGGTAGCACATATGGGCAAATCTACAACTTTTGGAATCAAACAAAGTTCATCCATATAATCAGATTTCAATCGAGCAATAGCAAATTCATCTAGCAAGGGTGAAAAGATGTGTAAGTTCTTCCATACTTTAACATCATCATGCAAATTGTCAATACTGGATGGTGCAATAAGATATGAACATATAGGCATTGGATGATCACTAAATTTTAAATTTATCTCATAATGAACAAGATTCGGCACACAATAATTGTTGTTCAAAATAGCAAGCTTCAATTCTTCTATATGATCACAAGTTATGCATATTCGATAAACAAGAAATTAATTGTCTACACCATAATCTCCAATCAAATTAAACTTATACTCAGGGGTGTAGGCATTAGACAAGGATTCTGAACATGCGATTTCAAAAACTTTCTCTATAGCATGTGACAATTTCATAGGTGAGTCCAACATAATGTAACATAAAGAATCAGGAGGAGAAATTCTAGTCAAAACTTCTTTATGTCTAACCAATTCCACAATATCATTAGATGTGATTAACTCATCATAGGAAACACTCAAAACAACAGGCAATTCAATTATTTTATCACATGGTGCACTCAAGTCAATGCAGTCTGAATTATCTACTTGAAACATATGTATATCAAAATTGTTTTCCAATAATTTTTGCTCTAAAATAGCATGAACAGTGGACAATTGTAGTTTGTCACAAACATACTCACCTTGAGTGATAATAGCACCATGATCTTTACCTTTTTGGCTCTCCTTAGATGATGTAGGTGTATCCATCTCCTCATCTTCCTTCTCAACCAATGGAGTCGGTGTCTCAATCAACTCATTCTCCTTTTCGGTATGGTTCTCAACTTCCTGCAAGTTGTTAGTCACAAAAAAAGACACAAACACATGTTTGTTCTCATGTTTCCTATCATCAAGCATTCTCAATTTCTCCTCAATCTGACTTTCAACCTTACAGGCAAGGATAAACAAATGAGGGAGAGAACCATATTCTTTGTGAACAAGAAGGTCCTGATTTGGTTGATTAAGCCCACTTAAGAATCTAATCTATGTAGCTTTAGCATATTCCTCTAAGCCACAATGCAACAAACGAGCTTTCAATTCATGATAGTATTCCCTTACAGTTCTACGAGCTTGTTTGAAACGTTGTAATCTAGCTAACAAATAATCAACATGATATTTAGGAACAAATTCATCTCTCAAAAGTTCCTTTAAAGCATGCCACGTTTGAGGTACTCTTCCGTGTCTACGTAAGTGCTCCTACCAAAGTATGGCATCCTCAACAAAAACACTAGTGGCAGCTCTAATCTTTTGCTTATCAGACCATTCATAATATTCAAATTCTTTGTCTAAAGCTATCTCCTAGTCAACATATGTATCAGGATCAAATTTATCAGCAAAGGATGGCACATTGAGTTTAGTTTTATCAGAAGTACCGTCACGATCATATACCTCCTGTGGTGGACGATCTTGTCTCAAGCGTGTATTTTCCTCGCGGACTTTCTTGCGCTCCCATTCAATGGCTCAAAGAAGACGTGGATCTAGCTGGAAATCATCCCGTGAACCTGTCATAGTTAGTAGAAAACAAGGAAATAAATCACAAGTATATGTTTCTATCAACTACTAGGATGTGGAGTTTCTCAAGTCACACATGCTCAAGCTCTTACCAAGCTCTTGCAAGTTCTTACCAATGCAAACAGGTGGTGCAACCGGTGGCTGGTTCATGATAAAGTTGACTCAAGTGATGAGTAGAGCGATTGCAAGGGTCGGTTCGACGTGATCTGCTCAGTTAGTAGAAAGTGGAGCTTGGACATGCTTAATATTAGGTAGCAAAGGGAACAATCAGTTAATTTCAAAAATTGCACATAATTGAATTATAGTTCGTATCTAGCACTTAGCCTATGTTACTGATCAACCAATGATGGATGAAGGCTAAAACAAGTGTATAACAATGTATAGGAGTGGTAGACACAGTATAATTCAATAGAATGCAATTTGGAGTGAATAGCATAAGTCTTGACCCAACACTGAAAACTGTGGTTTTCTGTCCACTGGACAGTACATCGGTATTTAGCCCATAACGTTTTGTCAGATGCCTCTTTTTCAACGATTATTTTTTTCTATGTTTTCTGACGGCTTTTTCCACAATTTTTCTTTTGGGGCCACTTTCTGAATACCGACTGAAAAAATTGCACAAAAATCACAAGTGCAGACAGTTTCAGATTCAAACAGAAAACTGGGTCAAATTTCACCGCATATAAAATTTGATTTCCTTGCTGGATTGAGGTGAAATTTTACAGACAGATGGATAATCAAATTATTGATCTAATGGTGGTGGTTTTGCTCAAAAATAATGCAGGAATTAAAAGTTATGGTGATTTTCGTGGCAGCGGCAGAAAAGGGGGTCTTCTGGCCGAAATTAGAAATTTGGGTTTAGGGTGTTCTAGATGGATTTGGACGTGGGGAATTTCTTTTGAAGCTTATTTTTGGGTTTAGGACATGATGGATGGGCTAGGATTTCAATTTTTGTTTTTTTGTTTTTGGATTTTATAGGACCAAAAATATGATCAGCAACTAGACAAAGCTAAAACGGACACAAATTGAATTTAGCAAACCAAAACTAATAGATTGAAAGGCACAACAGGGTTTGGACAGCGGATAATCAACTCTTTTTGTAGGGCAATTTTTCTGGACTATGGGAAATAAAAACCAATCTACTAACTAGGGACACAAGAATTCCTACCGGTCAACTTTAGCTCTGATACCACCTGATGAGACAGCGGTTGTCCCGATCTTCCGATAGGATGATAACTTCGATTTGGAGGAGAACGACTTTGACGATGTAGGCTTCTAACCAGTCACGACCAGAACACCAAGCAATCGCTAAACCACACTCCGAGTCGTTATCAACCGTGCCAAGAACGCGGTTGATCTAACCACGAAGGTCTATTCCTGCGTGCAATCGAAGAACACACAAGAACAAGATAATAAGCAATCTGAAATTGCAAATAGGATTGAAATATTTGATAAAGTTGGGATTCCGAAGCGGTATTCAGGGTTGGTCTAGTCGACACAAGCCAATACACGAAGTTGCAATGTAGCTAACTTTTAACTTAATGAAATCCAAGGAAAACTAGAGGGGTGCAGCCTCCTTAAATAGGGGAGGGCGTACGGCCTCCTTAAATAGGGGAGGGGGAGCCGCACATAGCTAAAAGATAACATGGTGGTACTATTCATGGACTGTTCATGGAGGTGGCACTGTTCATGTGAACAGTATGGACTCCCTTGGGTGGCTGGCCAGCGTATGGGCTAATTCCGGTACGATTACAAGGCCCAAATAGGTGACGCAATACCTTGTTTTGATGATTGCACTGTGTTAGTAATGAATTTGAAGGTGAAACCAGATCCATTAGAAAGGTCTTGGAATAAGCTTTCCAACAAGACCAAGAACACCCGAATCGAACTCTGTTTGCAAAAGTTATGTCATTTTTACTATGGGCCTGTTGGGCTGTCCCAGTGCGAGATTGTTTTCAGGATTCCGATGTGCACATAAGGAACTTGGAGGTGGGGCTGGATCCATTGGAAAGATGACGAAATAAGATTTCCATCAAGTACTCGTGGACCTCCAGCGGACTCCGTATGTGAAAGTTATGCTCGTTTGAAGTCAAGACTGTCTCCGGAGGCCGAATTGGATTCCAGAAGATGTCCAACTTGATCTCTTGCTTGGCTTGTACAAAAAGGGACATGATGTTGCACAAATATACATTTTCATCATTAGGTAGCATCATATAGTTTATATAATAAAAAGGCACTCCTAAAAACGAGCTCACTTGATAATTTAAGTGAAGTATACGAGCTCTTGTAATTGGAATAGTAAGCATAGCAAATATGGTTGTATCCTTAGGGGTCATGTCCTCATCACTTGCTTGAATAATTGTTGTTCTCAAACGGCGTTGAAAATCGGTTCTCCGAAATCATTGAAATCTATACGCGAAAATAAGCCAAATTCAAACAAAATAAAAATAAAAATAAATTCCAAATTAATAATTTAGGTTATGAGAGGTAGATATTGAAGTTAGATAAATTTTGAAATTTGAATCACTTGAATCAGAGCTTGAACAAAGGAGAACAGGCTCCCAGAAGATTGAAATTCACATGAAATGATGAAATTGGAATTTCAGAATTTATAGAATTGTTTTTCTAAAGGAAAAAACAATTATTGTGACATGATGACGCCAGTGGGAGAATTATGAAATTTCGGCGGAATTCATTTTTAGAAGAAAAAAAGGAATGTGCCACTAACATGTGGGCCCGGGTCTATGGACTGGGTCCATAGAATTTACTCTGGTCCATGGTGGACCAGGTGCAAGGGATGGCGCAGCTTTGCCACGTTGGCGGTGACTGTGCTGACACGAAGCTACTACATGGGCAAAGGGTGATGAGGTGGCGGTGCCACAGTGATATCTTGCGTCTTGGAGCCAGGATCCGTGACTGAATTGTGGCGGCGGCGGGGTGGCAAAAGAGAGGGGAACGCGGGGAGTCTAGGGCTTACCTTCACAGTGTCAAGGCGCACGCGGAAGGCTGGCGGAGAGCGGCGGCGCAAGTCGAGTCGACGTGGTGCAGCAGTGTTCTAGCGAGGAGGAGGGGAGCACCACGCAGAAAGTGAAGTCACGATGCCATCGGTGTGGACAGTGTCACCGGAGACCCATGGGAGGCGGCGTAAATGGCGGCGAGAGGTGCTCGGCCGGCAGCAACAAGAACTCGAAATCCGGCGAGTAGAATGAGAAGGGGGAGGTGAAACTCGGGGGATGAGATGAGGGAGAGACAGGGCACCTTGTGCTCACTTTTATTCGGGGCGGAAGATGACCGGGTGAGAGATCAGTGTGGCGGAGATCGCGGCGGACTTGGCGCGTTCCGAAGAAACCGCACGGAATTGGGGGAAGACAACGGTCAGAATGGGCTCAGCGGGATTCGAGGCATTTAATGTGCGCGATTTAGGGGAGAAAAGGGGAGGGAATCACGGCGAGCATTGAGGAGCTCATGAGGGTGCAAATGGCGGCTACTCACGGGCGCTAGAGGAAGAAGGAGAGTAGGAGGGAGAAGACTGTCGCGCTGGCCCGACTTAGTAGTGAGCTGGAGAGGGGAAAAGAGGGGAGGTGGGCTGCGGGCGAGAGATTGAGCTGGGTGGGGAGCATGCTGAGCGGAGGGATAAATGGGCTGGTGAGAAAAGGATTTCGACTCGAGAGGATTTTGGTGATTTTTCATACTTTTTGGAATTAAAAAAATTGCAAGAAATCAAATATGCTTTTAGAA
The DNA here is from genome assembly GCA_036346405.1 of Phyllostachys edulis. Lineage (NCBI taxonomy): Eukaryota > Viridiplantae > Streptophyta > Magnoliopsida > Poales > Poaceae > Phyllostachys > Phyllostachys edulis. The sequence continues at coordinate 46,429,804 of CM070565.1, forward strand.
AATAGTAAATAGAGTTCAAAATTCTAGAAAAATTACAAAAATTCCTTGAATTATTCTAAACTTAATAAAATTATTTCCATCTTAAAGTTGGTACTTATTTTTGCACATAAATTATTTTTTATTTCTGGAAAATAGGAAAAACCTTTTTAAAATCTAGAAGATTCAAGAAATTAATTAAATTCTCCTTTTTAACTTTAAATCCAAGAAAAACCTAGAAAACTCAATAAATTATCTTTTTGCCTTTTAAAATCTAGGAAATTCAAAAGAAGCGAGAAAACCCTTTTAAAACTCAGAAAATCCAATAAAATAGTAACTTTATTAATTTTAAACTTAGTAACAGAACTTTGGGTTGTTACACTCCATCCCACGTAGCCACTTATCGCCTCGCTCCTTTCCCCTCCCGATCCCTCCCTCTTCCTTTCCCGTCGCCTGCTGGGTTTCCCTCCCCAGCCACCGCTGCTCGCTCCGTCTTTCCCTTCCTCTGTCGTCGCCCCATCAGTCTCCCTCCCCAGCTGCTTCGGTGCCTCCCTCTTCCTCCCCCGCTGCCCGCTCGATCTCCCCCTCTAGCCGTCGTCCGCTCGATCTCCCCCCAACTGCCGCCACTCCCTCCCTCTTCCTCCCCTGCCACCCTTTCGGTCTTGCCCCTCCCCTCCCTTCTATCCCCTATCCTCTCCAACGGTGCTGCCAGTCTCTCCATCTTCCTCCCCTGCCGCCCCTCGATCCCACTCTCAGCCAATGCTGCACGTCCCTCCCTCTTCCTCCTCCGTGCCGACACTACAGGAACCTTGCAGCTCAGCCTCCTCCCTCTCCTCCCTGGATGGTTTGGGTTTAGGTGGGTGCTCTTTTTGTGTTGTCTGTGTGCTTAGTACATGCTCGGCCTTGGCAGGGGGGCAGCAGTGACAGGAGGCCATGAGCTTGGAAAGAGTGCGTGTGCACAACCAAGGAGCAGATCAACCGCATGCCACCCTGCGCCGCTTGGAAGCATAGCTCCATCTATAGCAGTGTCACCCGGTATGTACGGCTCCTACCTTCCTTGTGTCGCTCCGTGCAGCTATGCTACCTACTGGTTGCTTTTGATTTGCGAATGGCACAGTCGAAATGTCTAGACCGCTATTAAGCATCTATATACACGCATTTAGAGTACCTGCTTGGTTTAATCTCTGGTGCTAAATCCAATTGTTTGTCTGGGCTCCATCGCCATGCTTTACCCGCAATTCGGGATCTAGGATTTGTTTGTGGTTTTTTAGTAGACATATGGTTGGATGGGTTGCGTGCGGAGGTTAGGTTTTGCTTATCATGACCACAAAATGCTCTGGATGGATTTTTTTGCCGAGTTAGCCACTATAGATTATTAATCATTGTATCTCTTCTATATTCTCTGAACATTTTGTTTCCTATTTTGCGAGTCTAGCCAATATGGCCTACACAATGCTAGGTGCATTCACAACAAAAAAGGATAGATGGATAATTAGAGTCAAAGCATTAAAACTATGGGATTCTATTAATCCAAACTCCAATCAATTTATGAGCACTGACATGATTTTACTGGATGATATGTATTTCTTTGTGTTATGTGGGTTTGCTTGGTGTTGGAGTATCTTAATTGTTCGTCTGTATGCAGCATATAAAAAGAAAGAAAAAAAGTTTAGTTGGTTAGCGATCAGTCTAGGGAAAATTAAACATGATTCTGATGAAGACTGGGTGAATGATGCTTCCATACTTCTTTTGGGTGATTTTGGCACTAAAGTGGAAATAGTGTCGTCATTGTTTTTCCAACCTCAAATTATTATAGATATATCATATAAGTACTTCTATGATGAGATTGTGCCATCAAAGTCAGAGTATTAAGACTATGTGATTCTATTAATCCGAGCTCCAATCAATTTATGAGCACTCACATGATTCTATTGGATAGTTTTTTTTTGGAATTCTAATTTTGTATTCTGTTTGCATAGGGTAACGCATAATACTTTGAGGAAATCCGACAAGACAGATAGAAGTTTTTTTCCTTCTTTGCGGATGCAAGCAGATAGAAGTTCAGTTTTACAATTTAGTGTGCTAATCTCCCATTGACCAACATTTCAAAATTCAAGTAGTAATGCTGCTTTTGCTTTTTTTAGAAAAAAAAGGAATAACACTTCTTCTTTTAAGATCAAGGTCCAAGTCAAGCAGATCGGGTCAATAGTGCAAGATTAGTTTTACAATTTATTTTGCTGATCTCCCATTGACCAACCTTTCAAAGTTCGAACAGTAATGCTTCTTTTTTTTTTAAAAAAAAGGAGTAACATTGCTTCTTTTAAGATCAAGGTAGGTCAGTTTTTAAATTTACTGTGTTAATCTCCCATGGACCAACCTTTCAAAGCTCGACCACTAATGATGCTTCTGTTTTTTTGGAAAAGGAATAACGCTGCTTCTTTTAAGATCAAGATCAAAGTCAAACATATCAGGTCAACAGTACAAGATTAAATTTATGCTTTGTTGTGCTGATATCCCATTGACCAACCTTTCAAAGTTCGAACAATAATGTTGCTTCTTTTTTTTTTTGAAAATTTGTAATGTCGCTTCTTTTAAGATAAGGTCAAAGTCAGACCAACTAGGCCAAGAGTATTCTCATCTAATATGCCAGGAAAATTATGTAAATGGTACTATAATCTAATATGCTAAGCTTTCACTAATTTTCTAATAACATATTTAGATTATGCAACCACTAATCTAATATGCCAAGCTTTCTCTAATTTTCTAATAACATATTTAGATTATGCATCCACTCGAGGACACTAATATTCATAATCATGAAAAGATGACAATTAAGGACCATCTAATCAAGGGCCGGATGTTTCGATTTTTTATGACAATTTCTTGAATTTCTATCTTTGCTATTAGAGCTTTTGACCACATATGATGAACTTTTATATATAGCAGTAAGATAGTCTCTATTGTAATAGACAACCACATACATGGACTGATTGGATATCACATTGTTAGATATGAGGCTAGACATAATGTAGATATGTACACACACTATATTTCTTTGAAATCATTACACACACTAAATTACGTGGCAATCGCACAATTGCAATCATTTTTACCACTATTAAATTGCTTGCTTGTGAGATACTATTAGATGGAATACTCATATATACTCCTCGAAGAGTTCAATGTGAGTATCGCTAATCCTCCTCCTCCCATTTTAAGATGTATGTTACTATTGTATTACTTGATGATCTATTTTCATGATTGTAGAATTGGCTTATTCTGTTTGGATATGTTTGGATTTTTCTTTGCACAAGAGTAAAAAATTACCATGGTGATAGAGGTGCCAGCTTAGGTGCCCACATCTTCTATTTTTTAAGCCTTCCTTTTGTTTTAGATTCCTATTCATAATACTTATGTACTGCTAATTTATAGATGTTGTTGGTTCACATTTAGATGCCTATATAGTACTATGTTATCGACAATTGTTATTGAACTCATGTGGGGAGGGACAGCTATGCAACACCTGAATGTGCAATAGGTAAATAACTTAATTATGAAAAGAAAGACAAGTGAATAACAAAGTTGCCTTACCCTTTTGCAAGTCCGCACATGATTTTTGTGCACACCTTATTGGACTTGAGTTTTTAATTGGTTGTCTTCTGCATCATAAAAGTAAACATGCCCCGATTTAGTTTGGACCTAGTATACATGATAATTTTTCCCTGGAACAATGTACATAATTTTTGTACTATTAGGGTGTCACGTATGCTTTAGTAAGGCAAACGATTATTTCAGAAAAGAAATACAGAGAGATTATGATCATGCTATAATATCCTATTTTATTAAATGAGTACTTAATGAATTAGAAAAAGATTAATAATCTGAATTTAGGGGGAAAAGGAGGGAAATAGTTATGGGCCTTCGGCCCATACCCAAGATGTGGGCCAGACGCCAACAAAAGAAGGAGAGGGGGAACCCTAAATCTGCTACAGTACCACCGTACTACAGTGTTTCTACTGTGCTACAGTACCCTTCCCCTAATCCCCCTTGCTGCCATGCTCTCCCAAGCATTTCCTCCTGCTACCTTGTTTGCGCCGGCCGAAAGCAAAAGAGAGGAAGGGAAGGAGAAGAGGGAAGGGGAGGAGAAGAAGAAGGGAAGAATGAAAGGAGGAAGAAATAGGGAGGAGTGTCACTGGGACTCCGCATTCATCATCTTGATCTCCAAGGGTGACAAACAATTTCCTCTTCCTTTCGGTTTAGCAATTTTTCTAGTTGGTAGGAAATTGGTTGATAAGATCTGTAATCTGTTGGTTTTGTTGTGCTATAGATTTGGGTTCGAGTGGTGCGAAATTTGGGAATTTCGTTTCCTAGAGATTTGTAGAGGATTCTAATAGCTTTCTTTAGAATATTTGTTCCCCTAATCCCCCTTGCTGTCATCCTCTCCCCACCTGCCCTTGGCCGCCCATCCCCTACAGCCCTCTACCACCCTCACGACCTGGCGCCGCACCCCCATGCCCTGCCCTCACCTGCCACTTCCCTATCCCCTCCAGCGCCCACACCGCCCCTCGCCTGCACCCGGCTCTCTCTCGTGCCTCCCCATGCCGGCCAACCTACTCCTCTCTCCCCTATAAAGGTGCATGACCTCCTTCCTCCCTCCCTTCCTCGAACCGCACCACCACCGAGCCCATTTCTTCCTCGCTGCCGACCACGCCGCCCCCTCTCTAAACTCCACCTCTGGTCATCCCCTTGCCCCCCAATCCACGTCACCCCGCGTTCTAGCACCTCCCCTCCCTTTCCCCCCACCTCCATTCATCTCCTTCGCCACCGAGAAGCCCCGTCGCCGCATGCTCCTTGCCACCGGCCATGGCCGCTGTGGCGCCGCCATTCTGGGCCATCTCCGGCCTCCCCGACCTCACCTACGGCTTCCCCCTGACCAGGCGCTGCTCGTGCTCACTCTGGCTCCCTCCATGCGTCGCCTAGTCATCGGCGACTTCTTGTGACCGTCGCTCAATCATCGCCACAAGGTGATCGATTGACCCCGTCTTGCCTCGCCCGACACCACCACCTCCGGGAACCCCCCCTCATGGGGTCCCATTTTCCCCTCGGCCGATCGCCCATGGCCGTGACCATGGTCGTGCTCCTCTTTCCTTCCCTGTACTCTGCTGTGAAGCTCTATGAATAGTTCTTCACATTTGCTTCTTGTGTCTATGACACATGGGGCCCGTACTTCATTGGCTCTCCCATTTCTCTATCTCCCGTGCTTTCTCTTCTAGGTGGGCCCCCTTGGTCAGCCAATGTGTGCATGTCAGCAAAAATCAGACAGCAGATTCAATGGAATATTATGTTCCCTTTTTAATTTCTATCATTTCATGTGATTATCAACTTTCTAGACTATTGTTCTCCTTCATACGAAGTCCGATTCCACCAATTCTTGTTCCTAGATTCATCTAAAGGTGGTATCTTTCTTTTGGTACTAATTTTATTATTTTCAGATTTTATTTGGATTTGTTATATTTATTTGGCTCGTTTCGTGTATAGATTATGACGACTTCGGAGAACCGAATTTTGACCCTTCTCCGAACAACTAAATAAGCAAGGAAAGTTACATATTTGATCATATTTGAATCCCAATATTTTAAATTATTTAAATTCTGTTTTAAATTATTATTGCATGCGTATTTATATTCAAGTAATTTAAATATTTGTTTTAAGTTTTAGAGTTATTCCTAATTCCAATATATAGCCATTTATTGTCAAGATAGACGGTATAGAGAGTTTTTCCAAATGTGATGCATGGAAGTTGGATTATAGGAATACATGATTCTTGGATATTGATTATATAATTATACAATTGTTGATTGTTGGATTATAGGATTGAATGATTATTGGAGATTGAACCCTAGAAATGCAATATTGACGGATGTGGAATATATAAATAAATGATTGATAGATGTTGGATTTAAGGAATAAATCTTGGAGGGGCTATAGGAATAAATCTTGATTGGATGATAGAAATGTATCGTGGATGGATTATAAAAGGAATAAGTCCAGTTTACTCCCTCCAACTATCAGAAAAGTCTGGTTTCCCCCTGAACTACAAAACTGGTTATTTAACCCCCTGAACTTGCGAAATCCGGTCATTTAACCCCTCAGGCCGGTTTCAAGTGGTGGTTTTGCTGACGTGGCTGGTTTTGTCCAAGTCAGCATGTTTATCAATTATCATCCAAGTCAGCATGTGTTTCTTCCTCTACTTTGCACACCCATGCATATATGAAAAAGAACATTATGAAATGCTTTTAGCTTGTTTGCACACTCATTCGGCCAAGCTTGCGCCATGAGGATTCACAGCGATGCCTCCCTCTGCTTGTCGTTGGTGCGGTCGCCTCGGCTCCCTCATGCGCACTCGGGCTCTTCCATCTTGACCTGCTGCAGGTAGCTCAAGCTCGGCGTGGCATGGGCACCGGCGACTCCCATGGCATGGCCGGAGGTGGACGTAAGGCCCTTGAAGTCGATCACCTCATCGACGTCGGCGCCGAAGGGAGAGTCCATGAGGCGGCGACTCTGGAGTCGAGAAGTCAGCGATGAAGCGAGCGAGCTAACAGCGTTTGAGACCCACGCCGCCGCCATTGGCCCGTTCCTCACCGCCAGGTCCTTGTTGAACACCTTGCACACTGCCCACTCATCCTGCACGCGACAGGGCATCAAGAAAAGAAGAGGATTTAGCTCATGAACCCACAAAGGAAGAAAATTAACAAACTTGGAGAAGAGAACATAGCAAGACAAGAGACGCGGTAGCGGGACCTTGGCGCAGCGTGGGAGCGGGTGGGGAGCGCGGCCGCGGTAGAAGACAAGCGTCTTCCTCATGCCGACGAGGATGCCCCTCCTGCAGAAGATCTCCTTGTCCTTGTCGGTGGCCTTCTAGTAGCTGCTCTCCGTCGTGCGGTTCGTCCTCGTCCCCGTCTGGTACTTGCAGAGAAATTATGAAGGGGAAAAGAAAATGAGTGGCTTTGCTTGTGGGTGTACAAACCTGGGAGGTCCCATGGCGTGCGGCCGAGCCGGGGTGCAGGGGAGGTTGGCCGGTGGAGGTGGCGGGGAGTCCTTGACCGGTGGGAGGCTAGATCGGCTTGGAGGCAATTAGATTTGGCTCGGTGGAGGTGGCGGAGAGCTAGATTCGTGTCGACCCCGGCCAGATTCAGATTTGGTGGGGAGGCGGTGGTAGAGGATGCGGTGGGGAGGAGGCGGCCGGCGAGCAGGGAGGAGGCGTACGCGGTGGTGGGCGGATCGAGAGAGGAGGCATTGGTGGGCGCGGCACAGGAGCGATCCAAGGGAGGAGCGCGGGCCAGCGAGTCGGCGGTGGCGACGCCATGGAGCCGGGCCGACCGGTCGTAGGGGGAGGCGGCGCCATGCACCGGCCGAGAGAGAGAGAGAGAGAGCCATGGAGGATCGCTGGATTGGGGATAGAGGAATAGAGAGAGAGAGAGAGAGAGAGATGGGAAGAAAAGGTGATGTGAGGAAGAAAACATGATGTGAGGAGATGACTAGGAGCGCCACGTCCGCCTGACAGCGTGACACATCAGCAAAACCACCCTAAATACGGCCACGTTAGTAAAACCACCACTTGAAACTGGCCTAAGGGGTGAAATGACCGAATTTCGCAAGTTCAGGGGGTTCAATAACCGGTTTTGTAGTTCAGAGGGGAAACCAGACTTTTCTGATAGTTGGAGAGAGTAAACTGGACTTATTCCATTATAAAAATATGTCTTGGTTGGATTATGGAAGTCTATCTTTAATAGATTATAGAAATAGATAATTATTGGATATTGGATTATAGAAGTAGATAATTGTTGATATTGGATTATCGAATATTGGATTATAGAAATAGATAATTATTGGATATCAGATTATCGGAAATTGGATTATAGGATTACATAATCATTGGACTGATGGATGTTGACTTATTAGAAATAATTTATTAAGGAATAATGGATTGATGGATATCGGATTGTAGAATTAGAGTATTGTTGAATGCTGGATCGAGGGAAGTCGGATCATAGAAATAGACTGATATTGTGGATATTGGACTAATTGATACTAGAGTATAGGATTATATAATTGCTGAAAATTGGATTATTATTACAATACTGTTGGTTTACTTACTAGTCTTGGAATTGACAATTCTTGGATATTAATCCTTCACACCTTGTCGCTCTAGATAAAACTCTAGTTATTACAATAGTACTGACTAGATGTTCTTGTGGAAAAATGTGCCTAGTCATGCTTAGACCAAAAATGTTTTATTTAGGGAGTTTAGCCAAATGATCAACTATGATTTAACATGATGATATGGTATTGCTTTTACCATGGGAATTTTAGAAAATGATTTAACTTGGAAAAATAAAATAAAAATTGGTTTGGACTTGGGCGAAATGGATGTTTGGATGGTGCACGTTGGTGCACGAGATTGAGTCATCTCTATGATCGAGGCACATGGGTTATTTTGGAAAGTTACCCAAGTCAATTAAGGACTAGTCTTCGAGCACATTTTGCTAATCACTATCGTGCTACCACATGTTCTGAATGGGTAGGACCTGGCTAAATAATTTGTATCATTTCACCGTGGTTGTGCCATCCTGTTGTGTGGGTGTCTTTATGACCTACTTTTATGTATTCCCACATGGCGCAAGAGGGGCTTAAGTCTGGCGGGTTTCTGTCCAAAGGAAGTGAAATCTTAGCGAGACGGGACTACGGTGGGATGATACATGGTAAAGGCCTTGTGATAATTACTTAGTCGCACATCTATGGAAGTGTGTGAGCGGACAATATAATTGATTATCTCTTGTGGGTAAAGCTGTACAATCTCTATAGAGTGTAAAACTATTCGAATAGCCATGTCCATGGTCGTGGACATGCTAGCAAAGCCACTCCAAGTTAGACTTTTGTTTTGATTTCAAAAGACTTTATCAAATAATTTTAGATAGTTTATCCAATTGGAAAATTGGGCGGATAGCCATGTGATAGGAGGGTATCCTTCACCATTTTATGTGAATGTTATCTGACTATAAAACTTGAGAATTTAGAAAATGAATTTTAGCTATAGAATAACTACTTTGGAACTTAGTATGGATATTTCAAAAGAAACATTGTTTTATGTAAATTCAACCCTATAAGCCTTCCTTTGATGTATCCCTGCATGCATTATAATTCTATTATTGAGTGTAACTTGTGGAGCACGGTTGTTTGTGCTCACTCTTGCTTAATAAAATATTGTTTAGAGAAGAAGAACTTTGCAACTACTGAAGATCTCGACGACTAGGCCGCTACCCCAGTCGATTGCTTGTGGCAGATTAGCTGGGCTCTACTACACCTTCTTCGTGTTCCGCTGTGTTCTTATTTGTGGGCTTGTAAGCCTTTCTGGTAATTAACTCTATTATTTATTAATAAAGCTTTGCGATTATGGATGTTACCATATTTATTTACTGTGCGAGCTAGCCACTGATCATAGGACTAGTTCAGTAATACACAAAGGATTTGTGAGTATTAATCCCGGGTCCTAACAACCTTCACAGAGTGAAAACAAATAAACAAACAAAAGAATAAATAAATAAAAGAATAAGGAAGGAAAAGTTCAAATAAAAAAAAATCTGAAAAACATATACCTTATTTAAAGCAACGATAAACACTGCATCGCGACTCTTCAAAAGATTCAGGGATTCGATTGTCTATGGTTCAAGCCCGTGCATAATGTCAACAACCAAAATAGCAATGTTGCACAAACTTGAACCTGTAGAACGCAGATTACTGAAGGACTTATGGCCAGGAGTATCAATAACAAGCAGGCCTGGAACCTTAAGAGTGGCATCAGCTTTCAACTCCTTTGTTCTCTCTCTAATGTTTTCAGTTTGGAATTGCGTTGCCCCAATCTGTTGAGTAATACCCCTAGCTTCTCCTTCTTGTACATTAGTGCCTCTAATACAATCCAACAACTTTGTCTTTCCACTATCAACATGACCAAGGATGCAATAGATTAGTGAACGGAGGTCACTACCTTAGTGTTACCCTCTTTAGTAGAAGGTCCTTTCTTTGAAGCAACACCTCTGTTCCTCTTAACAGTTCCATTACTAACATCCCCATCTTCCATTTCACTCCTTTTAGAGCTTGCAACAGGAGGAACAACGTTTTTTTTTTACCTCAGGCTCTATAGGTTGAGCTTTAGAACTTTCCTGCTTCTAGATAGGTTCAGCAGCCTTCTTGACAACAGGATTTGTCTCTTCCTCCTCGAAAGCACTTGGCTTCGGCAAATTCAAATCAATATCATCTCATCTCTTTGCATCCCATCCATCTTCATCTTCCTCCTCCTCTTCTTGTTTTGACTCTTCAACCTCCTGATCAAATTCGGTTTTCTCCTCAGATTCCTCCACTTGAGACTGAGATTCCTGATCCATTAATACATATTCTTCCTCGTCATTGTTAGCTTCATTGACCTCTTGCTGTTGTTCTTCAACTACGTTTGCGGTCTCTGTGGTCTTTGGTTGAGCTTTTTTCTTCTTGGAATCATATATAGGCCTCTTCTTTGTCTCAGGGGCAGCACCATCAGCCACTTGAAGTTCACTCTGCTCAAGGAATTTTCTCCTCATGGCTTCTAACCTCTTCGCTTCCTCCTTCTGCCTCCCAATCAAGAGCTTATCCTCTTGCTTCTTCTTCAGCAGCTTCACTTTTTCCCTCTCCCTCTTCCTCTTCTGTAAGATCGAAGTGGCCGACTAGAGGGGGGGTGAATAGGCGTTTTAAAAACTTCTTTTAACTAAAACCGATTTCTAATGCGGAAGCTAAACAAATACGGTTTTGCACAATTAAAACCTAAATCAACTAGGTTCAACTAAGTGCACCAACAATATGAGACAATATAAATGATAGCAATCATACACATACACTTAAGCAATTTAAATACAAGTAATGTAAATTGCACAATGTAAAGCACAAGTAATCAAACCACAATGACACATCGATGTTTTCCGTGGTGATCGGAGACTTGCCGGTCTCCCTAATCACGTTGAGGGAAACCCAAACCAATTGGGCGGCTCCACGAATTAAGCCTTCCTCGAGGTAAGTCCAACCACTTGGACCGGTTCCAAATCGAACCAACACCTCGCTCCACTAGGGTTGCTCCTTCCTCCACTCAGGAGATGGCGAGCACCACACCACTCACAAACCGCTTGGGTCTTCTCACAATCTTCTTTGAGAAGCTCACCGCGCAACAACGCCTCCACGCCTGTCTAGGTGTCGGCAAACACCAAGAGTAACAAGTCTCCAACGCTCACTTGAACCAATCAAGTGTCTAAGCTCAAATGAATACGAAATCCACTACCTAAGGCAACACATGCACTTAGGGTTTGCTCTCAATCACTCACTAAGTGCAACACATGCACAAAGGAAGAGAGGGCTTGCTCTAGCTCAAAAGAATGTCTAAGGCACTTGCAACACATGCAAAGTCCTTCACAATATCACCAGCAACCTCTCCCAACCAGCCAAGGTGGCTTTATATAGCCCACACTCAAAAACTAGCCGTTGGGAAAAGATTCCAGAGTCTCTGGACAAAATCGGTCAGACCGCCATGTTATGGCCGGTCAGACCGCCCTTGGCTCCAACGGCTATAAAACTAGCCGTTGAGCCCACTACCGGTCTGACCGCCATGTAATGGCCGGTCAGACCGCCAACCGGTCAGACCGCCCAAAAGACGCCGGTCTGACCGCTCAAGAAAACTTCACAGAAATGGCTAAGGACCAGAAACAGGACCTCTCTGGAAAATGCTGACCGAGTCTCTGACCCGGAGGTCCGGTCAGACCGCTTCAACAACGCCGGTCAGACCGCTCCACTGGCGGTCAAACCGCCAGCAGCCAACAAAGCAAATCTGATTTTTCACAACTCAAATTGCAAAAACACATTTTGCTAATTTGATGCAAGATGCATACAAGGTTAAAGACAAGACTCTCAACAAGTTGTAAAACACATTTACCAACTTTTAGAATCAATGCCTCAAATTGCATTCCGCTTCAACTCAATTTGCAAAACACATTTGCCAAATTGACCTTGATGCAAACAAGGATTCAAGTGAGATTCTCAACAAGTTGCAAAACACATTTGCCAACTTATAGAATCACACTACAAGGAATAAGGTACATGGACTTACACCATTTGCAAAACACATTTGCAAACTTAAGTCACATGCTACAAGGGTTATCCATGAGCCACAACTATTTGCAAAACACATTCGCAAATATTGGTAACATGTCAAGATGAGCTAGAGCAAACACAATGAGCTATCAACACATGACTAACTCAAGCTACTAGTCAAGGACCCCTCTTAATAGTACGGCAACCTATACTAGCAATCCGGTCATTCAACCAAACACCGTGACCGGTAAAAGACTAGGAACAAATCCTTAGCCCTAGCTAGTCATACCTTTGCCTTGCGCAACTACTTGAAGCTTGATGACGCACATCCTTGCTTCAACTCAGGGTTCTTGACTTGATATGCATCAACTTATGATGCATCCTTTACTTGACTTCCATCAACACATGATGGGTCTTCATTTGACTTGATGATCAACTCATGATCATCTCCTCTTTATGAACATCATCGACACGATGATTTCCTTTATCTTGAACTTGATGCGCATCCACACATGATGCATCCTTTACACCAAGCTCTTGACTTCAATAACATCAACACATGATGATCTTCTAGAGTTTCCAACTATAGAACTCAACCATTCATCCAACTCATGGAAAGTGTTAGTTCTATAATATGACTATCATTAATTACCACGCCATACCATTAACTCATAATGGTGGGACAAGATACCACAATCTTTCCCTCTTTGGTAATTTATGATAATCACTTCAATTGCAAGTAATTGAATGTAGATTGGTATGAGTATATAGGCACTATGCAAGTTGTATATACTCAAAGGATATATGAGCACACAAGTCTCATATATACACATGAATATATTAACTACACAAGTTAAATATATTCGAGAATATGTGAGTGCACATGAACTACACAAGTTATGTTATACTCACATATAAGTATACTTAGACTACACAAGTCTTATATACTCATATGAATATATTAACTATGCAAGTTAAGTATATTCACAAGATATGTTTCAAAGTAAAGATCCCAAATATATGTGGAAACAGGAATATGGATCAATACTAATGAAACCTCAAAATATAGAGTGAACTTCCCTTGTATGTGTGCATACATGAATATGTAGTAAGAACATATGCACATATTTAGGTTAATCCTTTTGGTGAAGTTCAACCTATATTTTGGATCCAAGAATACAACGGGTATAAGAATACAAAGTAGAATGCATACCTCTTTTGTTCTTTATACCCAAGCGAGACTAATCATAAGATATAACAATAAGAGAGTTAGTCTCATACATGGATTTGTCATTATAAATGCATACCTGTTTGGATTTTCCTTTTGTTTATCCAATGAATTTGATTTGTCATTAATCATATACATGCCTTCATGATTATCACCTTTATATCCAATTTAGACTAAACAATAAGTATATCAATAAGTATGTTAGTCTCACTAATGCATTTGTCATTAATCACCAAAACACTCCATTAACATATAATGGCGGGCTAGATTCTTCATCTTCTTTGCTTCTTCAGCTTTCCACTTTTCCTCCTCCCGCCACAGCCACTCTTCCTCCTCTTTCTTCAATCGCTCTTCCTCCTCACATTTCCTCCGCTCCTCAGCTTCCTGCCTCCTCACAAGTGCCTCCTACATCTCCGCACATGCTTTGGGGGTTTATCCATGTCAACCTTCCCTTTAGGCACCTCTGCCTCCTTTTCCTCCTCTTTCTTAGCCTCTGCATTCTTCGCTGCCGCCTTCTTCTCCTCCTCCATTTCCTTCTTCTTCTTTTTCTACTTGGCAACAACGGACTCCACCTCTCCTTCCCCAACCTTCTGCTCCACATTACCATCCTCCGCAGTCTCCACATCCTTCTTCACCACTGGAGCGGAAGGCGGTGCCTGGGATGGCTTCTCCTTCTCCTCCTGCTCTGGCGGTGGGCCTTCACCAAGCTCAGCAAGAAGCTTATCCAAATCTTCCTCTTCCTGTGCTATCCTTCCACCTTGCGAATAAAAATTTATCTGCGTGTCTCTAATTTCTTCCCCCTTTTCTTTCTTTCCTCCTTTCTCTTCTTTCTTTTCCTCCTTTCTTTTCCTCCTCCCCTCTCCTCTTCTGGCCGAAGCCCCCCCCGAGCTCACAGCCTCATTCCCACCTCCCCCTTCTCTCACTCTCATTCTCTCCCTCTCCCTCAATGGTTCTCCCGTGAGCCGCCTCCTCCCGTCGGGCCGCCTCTCGCCCGGCCAAGCCCGGCCAAGACCCAAGACTGCCTCGTCGGCCCGCTCCTCTTGGCTCGGCGATTCGCTTTAGCACCACCTTGCGCCAGACTGGTGGCTCCCTCGATGCCGCCTCCCTCCGGCTTCTACTGACTCCTCCCTTCGGCCTCGTGGGCGTGCCTCCTCTGCTTCTTGGCTCAGCCAGCTCACTCGCGCCCGCTTCGCCCAGCTACTTTGGCGCCCGGCTCGGCCTCCGGCCATTGTCGCCTCCCCCCTGTGCCGTCACTGGCGCTTTGGCCCTACCGGCGATGACTCCTCTAGTACACCCCCTTCCCTCCTCTTCTCCTCTACCCTCTTTGCTTTGTGATGATTTGGTGGATGACGGGGGTTCAGTTTGGGCAAGAAAGACAAGGGGGGGAAATGGGATGGGAAGAGAGATTGGGCTAGTTTTGGTCTTATCTTCCCCCCTCTCTCTATCTCTATCTCTCTCTCTATCTCTGCCTCTCTCTATATCTCTCTCTATCACTAGGGGAGGTAAATTGGTAAACATTATTCTTACTGATTACTGTCACTCATTTTGTAATTTTTTTTGGTATTACATTCCACCCCCTTAACAGAATTCGACCCCGAATTCTGGCATTCAACAAACAACACATCAAAACAAAATAAAATAACTGTACATAAAATAACTCTATCTCGTACCCGTAGTGAACAACTCCGGGTACTTGTCTCGCATGCGAGACTCTAATTCTCAAGTCGCTTCTCGCTCAGACTAATGCGACCAAAGCACCTTAACATACTTTATCGATCTGTGCCTCAGCACCTTCTCTGTTTCCCCTAGAATCCAAACTGGACGGGACTCGAAGGTGAGGTTTTTCTTAAGGGTCAATGGTTCTAGCACGATCTCATGCTCCGGATCCCTTAAGTACTTTCTCAACATAGAAACATGAAACACATCGTGCACTCCTCGCATGGGCTCAGGAAGGTCCAGACGATATGCCAACTTTCCAATTCGTGCTAGAATCGGAAATAGCCCAATGTACCGCGGCTAAGCTTCCCTTTGGTACCAAATCGCACAGCTCCTATAGTGGGAGACACTTTCATGAGCACCTGATCCCCCATTTTCGGCTCTAAGTCGCGCCTCCTCACATCCGCATAGCTTTTCTGCCTACAGTAGGTAGGTAGCAAATTCTGTCTAATCTTCACCACTCGTTTCACCGTTTGTTGGACCCTATCCGGACCCAGAACAGCCTTCTCGCCTACTGCATCCCAACAAAGTGGCGATCTACACTTCCGTCCATACAGAACCTCGAATGGCACTGCCCGAACACTGGAGTGGTAGCTATTGTTGTAGGCAAACTCCACGAGTGCCAAATGATCCTCCCATCTACCTTTCCAGGACAAGACACAGGACCTCAGCATGTCCTCTAGTATTTGAATGATGCGTTCGGACTGCCCATCTGTTTGTGGGTGGAATGCGGTACTAAACTGGAGCTTCGTACCCAGTGCATCCTGCAAACTCTTCCAAAACATAGAGACAAACTTGGCATCTCTGTTAGAAACTATCGTCTTGGGCACACCATGCAACCTTACTATCTCACGCACATAAATGGGTGCCAAACACTTGCCGAATTCATCATACAAATAGGGATTAAGTGCGGGGATTTACTAAATCAATCCACCACTACCCAAATTGCGTCCTTACCTCGCTGGGTACGAGGTAAGCCGACTACGAAATCTATGGTAATGTCATCCCATGGCCACTGTGAAGCATCCAAAGGCTGCAATAGCCCAGCGGGACGCTTATGCTCAGCCTTCATCTGCTGGCAAACCCCGCAAGGCGCCACATATCGAGCGACATCCACCTTCATCCTCTTTCACCAAAAGCTCCTTTTCAAATCCTGATACATCTTGGTCTCGTCAGGATGTATGGTGTACGGATTATGCCTCTCTCAATATATCATCCTTGACCTGAGCCTTTTGTGGCATGCAAAGACGGCCCTTAAACCATAATACGGCCGACTCATCAAGGTTAAAGTTCCCCTTTTCCCCTTCATCAACGCGCTTCCTCACTTGTTGAAGCAACCGATCATGTTGCTGCGCTTCTCTCACTCGCTCTGGAATCGCCAATTTCAGCAGCAGTTGCGTCTCAGCTGGTGTTGTACCAGCATAACAATAAGTTATTTCCATTCGTTCGAAGTCAGCAATAAGACAACCTAGAGTAGAGGGTGTCTCCTTGCGACTAAGGGCATCCGTAATCACATTCGCCTTGCCTGGATGGTACTGGATAGTGAGATCATAATCCTTGATCAATTCCAGCCACCTTCTTTGCCTCAAATTCAACTCTTTCTGCGTAAAGATGTACTTGAGGCTCTTGTGATCAGTAAAGATATCACATGACTCTCCATACAAATAGTGCCTCCAAATCTTTAGAGTAAAAACCACTACGGCTAGCTCTAAATTGTGAGTAGGATAATTCTGCTCATGCTTCTTCAACTGTCGTGAGGCATACACAATTACTTTGCTGTCTTGCATGAGCACGCAACCTAGACCCACTCGCAAGGCGTCCGAGTAAACTATGAAACACTGCCCTGGCTCAGGGAGGATGAGAACAGGGGCAGTAACTAACTTTTCTTTGAAAGTGCAGAAGCTGCACTCGCATTCATTGGTCCACGGGGATTTCACGCCCTTCCGCGAGAGCTGAGACATTGTCTTAGCAAAGAACTGATTCCCCCTCAGAGTCTCAAGCACGAGCCTCAAATGCAGCTCATGCTCTCCCTCAGTCTTGGAATAAATCAGGATATCGTCGATGAACACAACCACAAAGTCATCAAGGTACTTATGCAGCATACTGTTCATCGTCTCCATAAAGACAGCGGGGCATTTGTTAATCCAAAGGACATAACTTTATACTCATCGTGCCCATACCTTATAGAGAAAATGGTCTTTTCTATAACTTGCTCCCGCACTCGAACCTAGTTGTACCCAGATTGCAGATCAATCTTGGAGAACACCTTGGCTCCCTTCAATTGATCAAACAAACCCTCGATACGAGGCAAAGGGTATTTATTCTTGATAGTCACCTGATTAAGAGCATGATAGTCTATGCATATGCACTAACTCCCGTCCTTCTTCTCAGTGAATAGGACAAGGGCTCCCCAAGGTGACACACTATGACGAATCAACCCCTTGGACAACAAATCATTCAGTTGCTTGTTCAATTCTTCCTAGAAAGGCCGTGTGCCAAGAACAAGATCAATCCTAAACTCCACATCCTTTTTGGGTGGCATACCCGAAAGCTCTTCAGGAACTACATTGGGATACTCACACAGCCCTGGGATATCCCCAAGGCGTAGCATTTGTCGATGACGTAGGTGTCGGCTTCCATTTGATAATACTAGAGGGGTTCTGACGACAAACCTGCTCCATGTGTCCCGACCGACCACATTGCTGACACTCTCCTGTCCAAGAACATTCAGCAGCTCAGTGCCCACCGCCGCACTTGAAACACATCATGCCCTGCCCTGGGACAAGATGATAGACTGGGGTCGTTGACGACGGACGAGGCGTTGTAGAAGATGGCCTCGAAGATTTGGACTTGGACGACTGCGAGGGACGCTGGCCCCACTTGGACTCCTTGGGAGTAGGTCACTGAATTGACCCGCCCTCCTCGCTAAAACTCCTCTTCTGGTCACTACCAGAAGCGCTTGGACCACTCGTGGGTTGCAGTCCTTTAGTGAGCTGCATCTCCATCTCTATCCCTCTGGCATGCTCTGCCATTGATCTAAAGTCATGTGGCGTAGTGACTCCCATACCATGACGAAACTCAGGTTGGAGCCCCCGGCGAACCCTTTTAGCCTTCTCCAGATCATGGCTCGTGACCGATGGTACGAAACGGATTAGATCGTTGAATCCCTCCTTCATACTCAGCTACGGTCATCCTCCCCTACACGAAGGTCGGCAAGGTGACCTCCATGCTCTTCATAAAAGATTCTGGGTAGTACTTCGCCTTGAACTGCTTGACGAAGATCTCCCAGATAGCGGGACCCTGGGTAGGGGTCCTAGCTGAAATGACTCCCTTCCACCAGATGTCCGCCTGACCCTTTAACTAAAATGCCATATAATGAGCTCTCAGTTGTGAGCTCATCACTAGGGCTTCAAATTGTCCTTCCATATAGCGCAACCAATCCGCAGCAAGGACTGGTGTACCCGCCCCATCAAAAGTGTCTAGACGTAAAGCCAACCACTCACGAAGGCCCATCCTTGCCTCTAGCATGGTTGGAACAACAGCGAGTACCGCAGATCTGCACACCAAGAAGCCGTGTTTCTGGCGCTTATTAGCGAAGCGCACGGACCTCTTTCATAAATTCTCGCAAAGAAGGCGAAGACCTTGCACGATTCCTGACTCTGGATCGCTCGTGAAACAACCTTTGCATCGGTGTTTCTTTGTGAACCTCAGCGATAGCTCGCTTGAGCGCAGCCGCGACCACGGCGCGACCTCTACCTCTACCCTCAACATCTCAGATTAACCAAGCATTCACACAATCAATTCACGAACAATTACCTCGAAACATTGCACATCAACAACATACTAGCTAAAACATAAATGTAACACTTGACCCGAAAACCCATCCTACTGTGCACCAGAGTGTGTCAAGTTTAATTTAATTATTTGGCCTAGGTCAAGTTTTAGTAATTAATCAACCTAGGTCTAAAATTTTTCACCACGGACCTAACGCGCGCTCTGATACCAACTGTAACACCCTGACCCGCCACCTGGGTCCGGAATGCCACCACTACACAAGATCATTACAAACCTTGCGCGGCCAATTTAACAATTAAACATATTACAACAACAAAAGTGAAACATCTAGAGAGAAAGGTCTACAAGGGAACTACGTGTGATGTGGATGTTCTAATCTCCCTCCCTGAAGCATGCCACTTGCACGTTCACCTAGAAAAAACATTAACAAGCAAGGGTGAGTCCGAAGACTCAGCAAGCACATAATAGAGACGATAAACACTGCCATACCAACAAACATAACCATGTCATTACTTCCACCATTAGCTTTCCATTAGTGCCATTCATCATCATTCTACATACTCATTTGATCATTGCATTGCCCAAACATGCGAATGCATCATCATGCTCATGCTTATGCTCATATGCATCTCATCAGCTGATACCAGTATCGTAGAGTGTTCACTCGTCGATGGAACACTCTTCCCCCATCTTCGTTAGGATGTGGTCCTTACATTGTAGGACTTCATTTAGTCCCTACAGATGTAAGACTTCATCTAGAGCACACCAGACTAGTCATGCAACTTTCTCACCGACCTTACTGGATTAGTTACATGACTTTCTCACCGACCTGGCTCATGCATTCTTGGTATGATGCAAATGCACATGTCCATTGTCATTAACATGATTCATCATTGTCATCATTAACAAGGTAGTCTCATTGCTCACCTTGTCCCATCATCATTGCCATCAACATGAAACCATTATCATGTAAACATCATCATTTAACATTACCAAATAAGCATTCTCATGTAAACACTACCATGCAAGCATCATCACATGAGTATTATCATGTAAGTGTCCTCATGTAAACATTATCATGTAGGCACCATCACATAACATTATCAGGTAAGCGTCCTCATGTAAACATTACCATTTAGGCATCATCACATAAACATTATCACATAAGCATTATCACATAAACGTTATCGTGTATCATTACCTAAACATTGCCACGTAAGCATCATTACCTAAATATTACCACGCATCCTTACCTAAACATTACCACGTAAGCATCATTACCTAAACATTACCACGTAAGCATCATCATGTAACCATTCGCATGTAAGCATCATCATATATCCATTTCCATGTAAGCATCATCATATAAACATTTTCATGTAGCATTATCATATCACGCAAACATCACAGATTTCATAGCACCTACAGGCTATCGCTCTACTATGCACTTGCCTGTTAACCAAGCAGAGCGGAGTGACGTGTGGATGACGCCGTTCCCGAACCTCCACGAGCAGGCATCGGTAGGATTCAATCTGATACTTCAATATAAGCACACAGACGAACGACATGATCCTACGCGCAGTCCGACATGAACGAACCCCTTCTCTCTGGGCATTATTTTGCTAACCCGGAGCCCAAAATAACAATAATAGATTAGAGTTCGAGTCGTCTAACCTTACGAATAAAAATTTATCTGCACGTCTCTAATTTCTTCCCTCTTTACTTTCTTTCCTCCTTTCTCTTCTTTCTTTTCCTCCTTTCTTTTCCTCCCTCTTCTCTTACGGCGAAGCCCCCCCCCCCCCGAGCTCCCAGCCTCATTCCCACCTCCCCCTTCTCTCACTCTCATTCTCTCCCTCTCCCTCAATGGTTCTCCGTGAGCCGCCTCCTCCCATCGGAGCCGCCTCGCCGCCAAGCTTGGCAGCGTCGTCAAGACCACCTCGTCGGCCCGCTCCTCTTGGCCGTCGGCGATTCGCTTGGCCGCCTTGCGCCCGCCGGTGGCATCCTCGGCGCCGCCTCCGTCCGGCTGCGCTGACTCCTCCGCTCGGCCTCGGTGGCGCGCCTCCTCCTTGCCGGCTCAGGCCAGCTCGCTCGACACCGCTTCGCCCGGCTACTTTGGCGCCCGGCTCGACCTCGGCCGCCGTCGCCTCACCTCGTCTTCGCCCGGCGCTTGACCTGCCAATGACGACTCCTCCCAGACACCCTTCCTCCCTTCTCCTCTACCCTCTTTGCTTTGTGATGATTTGGTGGATGATGGGGGGTTCAGTTTGGACAAGAAAGACAAGGGGGGAAATGGGATGGGAAGAGAGATTAGGCTGGTTTTAGTCTTATCTTCCCCCTCTCTCTATCGCTCTCTCTCTCTATCTCTGCCTCTCTCTATCACCGGGGGAGGTAAATTAGTAAACATTATTCTTACTGATTACTGTTACTCATTTTGTATTTTTTTTGGTATTACAATCCTCTTCTTCAAGGGATGGGCGAGCTCCCTTGTCCTTCTTCTTTTTCTTCTTCTTGGCTTTGCTGAAGTCGAAATCGATGTCATCGTCCTCGGCGTCGCCAACATCGTTGTTGACCACGGATTTGGCGGCGTCTGGCTTGTCGGCGGCGGTGGCCTCCTCCTCGTCCTGGTCCTCATCGACCGCGAGGGCGTCCAAGGCGCTGAAGGAGCTCACAGCGCCGCAGCCCTCCTCCTCCTCCTCCTCCTCCTTCTTCTTCTTGCCAGTGAAGATGACGTTCATCGGCTCCTCCTCCTCATCTCCACGCGGTGGCAGCGGTGGGGACTCATAGCCGTCTTCGTCAGGCATGGCGGCCTTGCCGCCCTTCTTGGGTTTATCCTTCTTTGACGGAGTACTCGTCGTCGTCAATGGCCACGTTCTTCTTGCGCCCCATCGCCTCCGCGCGGGGGATCGGCTTGGCGTTCAGGGTTTGGGGATTGAATGGAATGCAGTGGATGGAGATCGAGCCGAGGTTGAAGAAGAAAACCCTACTTCTACTTGGGCAATGCAATTGGGAAGGAGACAGGAAAGAAAGACAGCACGGGAAAAAAAAGAGGGGCAAAATTGGATACATACACGCCTCGCCAGCCTCTCTAAATCTAAAACATGCGATTTAGAAATATGTCACCCAGTTCAGTTTATCGTAAATGTAATGGGATATATGTCACCCATTTCAGTTTTTTCACCTCTGAAATATACCATTTTTTTTAGTTTTTCCCATCTTCTCTCTTTTCCCCCCTTTTTTTCCTTGAGTGAACTTCCCGTTTAGAGTGAGACAGACATATATCCAATTACAAGAATAATTTAGAGTGACGTATATCCAATTTTCCGGGGAAACCAATTTATTTCAATCTCTCACACCGGTTTTATTTTAAAAACCATCCTTGCTAGCTAGAGTTTGTTCATTTGCAATTCTAGCTGTATTTTACTTGCTATGATCTGTTTCATATACATGATTTCTTATTCTATGGACTGCTTTGTAGTATAGCATTCAACAGAGTTCGCATGTCAGGTAGCTTGATGTCAGGTAGCTTGAGACGAAAACATAACATACATAGTGTTTATGCACTCTTTTTCTATACCTAGGAAATAAATGATGGAGCAACTTTCCTTCCGATTTGGTAGTCGGTCGCCTGTTGAATGATTTATCAGCAAGAAGCCAGAAACCGGTTGATATGTGAGCCTGCTTCCACCCTTTGCTGGGACTCGCGTGTTTAGCCACGCCCACGTGTGTGTGCAAGATACCCATCTAGTTTGGTGGTATAGATAGATAGGGGCGCCTAACCATGGATTTCGCCGGGCGATGATGACCTGGGAGGAGGCAATGGCGATGAGGCACGTGCTTCAAGGAGGGACATTAGTCGACGACGACGACGACGACGACGAGATTGGGTTAGGATTAATGATGTTGGGCGGCGATAGATAGCAGCAGCTTCAGCGGGTGCACCACCAGAAGCAGGAATCAGTGGAGGTAGTCGGCGGCGAGCGAAGGTCGCGGTGAGATTGCACTGAGGAAGTTGGTTGGGTCAATGCGGTAGCGGCGACAGCTAGATTCAGGTGTCGCTGCATGCCCGATACATGGACCAGATTGAACAAGAAACACAAAAAGGGTAATTAGCAAGGCAGAAGAGGAGATCAGACAGCGGCACCTGTTGCTGGTGATTTGTTGTATCTTTCTGTTGTACATCAGAAGTAGTCGCTGCAACAGAGAGATGCAACTGTTGATGAGTTCTATGCCCAATTGTCTGCGGTATGGCGTCAGATTGACTCTTTGGGACCAGATATTTGTCACACGTGTCAGTGTTATCAGCGTCAGCAGTCTCACCTGGAGCTTTGTCATATCTACAACATCTTGACCCGTCTCCGGGCTAATTATGAGCAGACTCATGCTCAGTTGCTGACACGCCACCCTCGTGTGACCATGTTGGAGGTCCTTGCCGCTGTTCGTACTGAGGAGATTCGCCTTCGTGTTGTGGGTCAACTGTCGTCATCGCCGTTTCCTTCGACTCTGACAGCTCCTTTAGTTTCTACGCCCGCTACGTCTCCAGCTCCTTCTTTATCAGTGGTGCCTTTACCAGTGACAGCTACTGTTGGTAGAGTACGCTGCACCTATTGCCACAAGGATGGACATCAGACACAGTTCTGCTACAAGAAAAGAAGGATTTACGTCGTGGAGGCCATCCTCCAAAGGGCACTAGCGTTTCCTCTTCTCAGAAGAGCTCTGGTGCTTCTGATTCTGAGGAGTTTCTCACATTGCTGCGACGCATGGCTGCTTTTGCACTGTCCGGTTCTGTTGGTTCTGCTGCATAGTCTTCTAGTGAGAGACAACCTTCTACTTCTTCCTTAGGTATATCACCTTGGATTCTTAACTCTGGTGTTTCCTTTCATATGACTTCTGATTCCACCAGTCTCACTTCCATTCGTCCTTTAGCTGCTTCTATTATTGTTCAGACAGCAGATGGTACCCCTCTTTCTGTCGCAGGACGAGGCACTCTTTCGAATTCATCTTTTCATATTCCTATTGTTTCTCATGTTCCCAAACTAACCATGTAGCTCATATCTGCTGGTCAGCTCACTAATCATGGTTGTCGTGTTATTCTCGATTCAGATTCTTGTTGTATTCAGGATCGACGTCGAGGACTCTGGTTGGTACTAGCCCTCGCCTCTGCGTGACTCTAGCGTCTCTTGGAACTTGGTAGCCGTCTTCCTTCGCTGCCCTGCCATCTTATCGCCTTCCTTTATTACCGCTTCTGCTGCATCCTCCATTGCGTCTTTTGCTCAGTGGCATCATCGTTTGGGACATCTTTGTGGGTCGCGTCTATCTTCTTTACTTCGTCGTGGTCTTTTAGGGTCTGTGTCTGGTGATGTTTCTCTAAATTGTCAAGGTTGTAAGCTTGGTAAATAGCTTCAACTTCCTTATCCTTCCAGTGAGTCAGTGTCACAACGTTCTTTTGATCTTGTTCATTCTGATGTATAGGGCCCGGCACCTTTTGTTTTGAAAGGAGGCCATCGATATTATATAATTTTATTGATGATTTTTCTCGCCACACATGAATATACTTTATGACATCTCGTATTGAGGTTTTATCCATCTATAAGACTTTTGCCACCATGATCCATTCTCAGTTTGATTCCCCTATTCGTGTCTTCCGTGCTGACTCTGTTGGAGAATACTTATCAGAAGTCCTTCGTGGTTTTCTTGCTGAGCAGGGCACTCTCTCTTAGCTTTCTTGCCCTAGTGCTCATTCCCAGAACGGTGTAGCTGAACGGAAGTATCATCATCTTCTTGAGACAGCCCATGATCTTATTCTTACTTTTGTTGCCCCACCACACTTCTGGGCTGAGACTGTTTCTACTGCCACTTTCCTGATTAATATTCAGTCTTCTTCTGCTCTTCAGGGTGGGATCCCAATTGAGTGTCTCTATGGCAAGACTCCTGACTATTCTAGTCTTCATCTCTTTGGGTGTGTGTGTGTGCTATGTTCTTCTTGCCCCTCGTGAGCGCACCAAGCTGACCGCTCAGTCTGTGGAGTGCGTTTTTCTGGACTATAGCGCTGATCATATGGGATATCGTTGTTGGGATCCTGTTGACCGACGGATGCGGGTTTCTCGAGACGTCACTTTTGATGAGTCTCGTCCTTTCTACCCTCGTCCTTCTCCTTCCACCGCTCCAGCATCTCTTGTCGAGCTGTTTTCTTTCTTGACTTTTCCTGCCATCCCCATAGTCACCACACCTCCACCACAGCCTTTGGCCTCTTCGGTTCCTTCTTCACCATCTCCTTCGCCACCGCCACCCTCTCCAGCGGCTCCTCCCGGCCCTCGTCCTTCTTATCCTCTCTACTACACTCCTCGTCCACGAGTCGAGGATTCTTCTGATGCGCAATCTTCTTCTGATGGTTCATCTTCTTCGGCCTCCCCTCGATATGCTCTTCATGATCGCCAGTCTATTCGGCCTCATGCGTGCTTTTTTTAGCGGCTCTTGCCGAACCGATTTCTTATCGTGATGCTGCTGTTCATCAGGAGTGGCAGCATGCGATGGCAGAGGAGATTGCTGCCTTTGAGCATACTGGCACGTAGGATCTTGTTCCTCTTCCCGCGTGTGTTACTCCTATCACTTGCAAGTGGGTCTACAAGATTAAGACCCGCTCTGATGGTTCTCTTGAGCGCTACAAGGCTCGTCTTGTAGCACGTGGTTTTCAGCAAGAGCATGGTCGTGATTATGATAAGATATTTGCTCCTGTGGCTCACATGACCACTGTTCGCATTCTTCTTGCTGTGGCGTCTGTTCGGGCGTGGTCCATCTCTCAGCTTGATGTCAAGAGTGCCCTTCTCAATGGTGAGCTACGTGAAGAGGTTTATATGCAGCCACCACGGGGTATTCTGTTCCTGAGGGTATGGTTTGTCGCCTTCGCCGATCTCTCTACGGCCTCAAGTAAGCTCCTCGTGCCTGGTTTGATCGTTTCTCTTTTGTTGTCACTGCAGCTGGTTTCTCTGCTAGTGCTCATGATCCTGCTCTCTTTATTCACACTTTGCCTTGTGGTTAGACGCTTCTCTTTTTATATGTTGATGATATGATCATTACTGGAGATGATTCTCAGTACATCACCTTTGTGAAGGAGCGTCTTAATGAGCAGTTTCTCATATCTGATCTGGGTCCTCTTCGCTACTTTCTTGAGGTTGATGTTACTTCTACACCTGAGGGCTTCTATCTGTCCCAAGAAAAATATATTCAGGATCTTCTTGATCGTGCTTCTCTTACTGATCAGCACACCGCTGAGACTTCTATGGAACTTAATGTTCACCTTCGGCCCACTAATTGTGAGCCTCTTACTGATTCTACTCGCTATCGTCACCTTGTTGGGAGTCTTATTTATCTGGATGTCACTCGTCCAAATATTTCGTACTCTGTGCATATATTGAGTCAGTTTGTTTCTGCTCCTACTCAGCTCCACTATATCCATCTTCTTCGTGTTCTACGATATCTTCGTGGAACCATCACTCGTCGTCTGTTTTTCCCTCGCTCCAGCTCTTTACAGCTTTAGGCATATTCTGATGCCACCTGGGCTAGTGATCACTCTGATCGCCGGTCTCTCTCTGCTTATTGTGTTTTTCTTAGTGGTTCTCTCATTGCTTGGAAGACTAAGAAGCAGACAACAGTTTCTCATTCGAGTGCTGAGACTGAGTTGCGAGCTATAGCTTTATTGACTGCGGAGGTTACTTGGCTATGCTGGTTACTTGAGGATTTTCGTGTTTCTATTTCAGCACCCACTCCTCTTTCGTCTGACAGTACATGGGCTATTAACATTGCTACCAATCCGGTGAAACATGAGCTTACAAAGCATATTGGTATTGATGCTTCTTCCTACATGCGGACACATGTACAGGACCAGATTGTTACTCTTCAGTATGTATCTTCAGAACTTTAGGTGGCAGACTTCTTCATAAAGGAGCAGACCAGAGCTCAGCACAGTTTCCATCTCTCCAAACTTAATGTTACTAATCCACCATAAGTTTAAGGGAGGTGTTAGATGTATATATATTATTCCTATTGTATATGAGGTTTCTTGGATATATACCACTCTGTACTTGTATATATACTGGCGTCTCATATTAAATACAAATGCTATTCATAACAGTTGCAACTAGTTCGATTAGGTATTTCAAGTGCCACAATTTCCCAAAGTATCCTTACCGGTTAACAAAAGCAATGCCAGAACCCCATTTGTACTAGCTGCCTCTACAGATGCCGTGTTTCAGTTTTGGACCCAAAAATTCCCAGGTCCACCTCACCCTGAATCAGATTTCGGAATATGTATTCTGTACCGTGTAGACAAATACATCCCATAGCACTTGGCAGCATAAACGGCGAGGGCGGAAAAAGAAGTGCTTGCCTAACGAATGTAAGGTGCACCAGACTAAACATATTATGTTCAGATTATCCAAGTTTCTAGCTTCCGAACAACTATTGTTATTGTTCATCAAGGCACTGTCAGGTCTTGCTCTTCAACTTCCTATGTGCCTTGAGGTCGACTACGATCACAGTGATGTTATCCTTGCTACCTTTCTGGTGAGCAAGCTTCGACAAATACTCTGCAGCTGCTTGAGCGGCTGGATCCGAGGAATCACTGCTTCTTTGGGCTGACGATGAGGTGCCCGGATTTTTCTTGTGCCATAGTAGTATGCGCTTGCGAGCAGCATCACATACCTCTTCATTTGACATCACATCCCAGAGGCCATCGCTCGCAAGAATAAGGCATTCATCATCTTTTGCACGGGCAACAACAGTGACCTCAGGGACTGGGATTATATAAGGCTTCAGGTATTTGTCCCCTGCAAAAAGTTCCAATAACACAGATCATTCGTAGGTAATGGCACATACACCAGGAAAGGGAAAGCACGACATGGGTTAATCGAGTTTGAAGTATCGATAAAATCAAAACAATTACAATGAAGACAGTGCATAATTCGACGAGAGCAATGAACATTTGAACACAGGAGTGGGGAAGGTTGGTTGATAACTAATTTTTCGTGGCCATGCTCAGCATTTGGTTTACTCTAAAAAAGGGGAAAATTTGCTCAATAGCATTGCAATGATGTATAAATTAGAAAATAGCATCCAATGTAAGAACGACAGGTGAGTCATGGGGCCACATATCAGTGACACATCGATGTTATTTTCCAACTCGTGGTATCTTTGTAGCATTACTGAGCAAATTGCCCCCTAAAAAATGCTTAACATTTGGTTGTGGCCAAATTTTAGTGGTGCAGACTGGAACACTGAAACAAACACAGCCACAGAACAGAGAAGCATAACATGATTTAATTTTCTAGTTGGAAGTCTCAATAAAGCAAAATTGAATAAAGAACAAAAGGATACTGAATAAGTTGTTTCTAGTTGTGCTACAGTCAGTGTCTCGGTGACTCACCCCCAAAACCTCGAGTATTTGTTTTCTAAGAGAAAAATCACTATTTCGAAGTTCTTCTGCCATTTGATTGGGTGGCTCGACCAAGTTATATTTAGAAGCCAGAGCTCACTAGTTTTTTTTAATCACCTAATGGGCATTGGACACACAAGACCCTTGACTAGGAGACATCGAAAGCCTGAACCATGCCATCACAAAATCTCCACTAATTTGACTAAGAACAAAAAGAATCAGTCAGACTTTTCCCTGTGACAATTCACAAATCCCTTGGACCATATCATCACCACATTTCAAAATCACTAATAATTGGAGTGACAACAGAAAGAATCAGGGTTCATCTGCCATTTCCTTGAGACAGTAACTACAAACTCACTACCACTGGCAAACATCCACATCAATGAAATTGGATAAACATAACCAATTAAGGTATTTGTAAGCAAACTTTGCTTTCAATTCGTCAGGAGGGCAAGAATGCATACCAATCGATCGTGACATTGCAAGAACACCAAGAACTCGATAGCCATTCCACTGGATAACCTTGCCACCCTGCGCCTCAATCCTCGCGTACTCGTCTTCCCTATTTGGCTGAAGCACGAAGAAAAGCAAAACAACAGAGTATCCAATTAACCCAAGAACTCATAACCAATTACAGGTAAACTAGTACTACTACATGGAAGTGTGTAAACCAGTGGGAGTCCAGGGCTTACTTTATGATCCACGGACAGCGGCAAGGGCTGCTTGCCTCGGCAGAGCACGGCCCGCGAGTCCCCGCAGTTGGCAACAATGACATGCGATGAGCAAACGACCGCGGCCACCGCGGTTGACCCCACGGTGTCCGGAGCCACAGGCTGTGCTCCAGCCGCAGCATTTCCTCCCACCTCAGCGTCGACACGACAGAAGCAATCCACGAACGCCTTCTCCCACAGCTTCTTGGACTCCACCGCCCTTAAGTCAGATCCCTCCTCTGCTCTACCCAGCTCCTCTATCAATACCGCGTGGATTCTCTCCCGGCAATAATTGGCAACCTGCAATGGGATACCGATTAAGAGCAGATGAGATGAGGCATATGTCGACTCAGGCAACGAGGCACCGAGACCGACATGCACAACCGCCGCGTTTGGGCGTCACCGTGGGCAAGGAAGCGTCGGGAACGATGTACGAACCTGAACGCCACCGTGGCCGTCGTAGACGCCGAAGAAGTGGGCTGGGAGGCGGAAGGAGGCCCGGTCGAGGCCGTCGACCGCCGCGTCGCCGGCGACCATCCAGAGCGGAACGTCGAAGAAGCGCGGCACAACGGCGGCGGCGTCCTCCATCTCGGGCCGCCGGCCGCGTATGGACTCGAACCCCCAGAGCGGCACGCAGTCCACGGCAAAGACGCTCCTGGCGGTAGCCCCCGCAGCCCTCGGCTCGGCGGCCTCCGCGACGGCGACTGAGGCCGCGGCGGCGGCGGCGGCCAGGTCGTCGAGGACGAGCGAGGGCCCAGCGACGAGCGCGGTGACGAGCTCGGCGAAGCCCTCGAAGTCGGCGCTGGCGACGCTGCTGCAGTCGCTGGCAACGGAGCACGGGCTCCCGCACGCGGACGCGTCGCCTCCTCCAACATCCGCTAATTCCCCTGATTCCCCGGTGGCCGTCCTGATCGGCGGCAGCGCGGCGCCTAGAGAGGCCTCCTCCATGGCCCCGGCGACGGCTGCGGCGGCCGCGATGAGCGTGAGGCCTGCGGCGGTGGAGCTAAGCGCGGGCGCGGGCGCGGGCGCGGGCGCGGGAGAGGGCACAGCGACATCCTCCATGGGCGGGCGATGGGGAGCTGCAACGGCGGCTGTCAGAGTCGCAGTGACAGGAGGGTGGAGCCGCCATGGTGGTAGAGGCGAGGAGGAGGCAGCGGTGGTGTGGTGCTCCCCGGTGGGCGTGGCGGCCTACTCATGGGCGCTGGCAGACAGGCGGGGCGGATCTGGAGCGAATCCAGTGGTAGGTGAGGGAGATCACGGTTCACGGGAGGTGCCCTGGGGACGAAGGAATTAAGCGGCCGGGAGGGAAGTACAGTAGCAGCAAGTCCCTAGCGACGGAGCTGTAGCAGCAGCCAGGGCTCGTGCAAGCTGCCTTGTGCTGATCTGCTCCGTCCGTTGCGCCGCCCCGCGGGAGTGAAGAGGAGAGGAGAGTAGGCGTGAGCAGGGGAGGTGAGGCCGGGAGGGGAGAAACCAGTCAGAAAGGGCGAGCGAGACGGGGCGGGTAGCCTGCCGGGGACAGGAGAGGACAGGTGTCGAGGGGGGTGGATAGATTTGGGGATCGGGTGTGGCGTGGGGAGCCGGCAACAGCGGAGGCAGACGGCATGCAAGGCCGCGCGAGCGACACGTCCGCAGCGCACCCAACCCCTCGCCCTCCTCTACCGGAGGGATGGTCCCGCCTGTCAGAGAGACACGGATTTAGCCTCGTGTGGAACTGTCTGTCGCTGCAACAGAAAAACGGTGGTGGAGCCCACGATATGACGAGGTGGCATCGCGTCCTTGGGTTGGACTGACGACGACGCTGGTGGGTGGGCCCCAATTTTCGGTACGACGGATGGGATGTCATCACGCGGTGACGCCTGGGCCCCGCTGAAAGCGCGGAGGATGGACGCGCGAGGTGCCCCCTGACACGTGGCGCGCCACCCAGCCTGAGCCGGTCGTGTACTGCACATGAGCCAGCTTCATCGAATCGCTTC
Source organism: Phyllostachys edulis (assembly GCA_036346405.1). Taxonomy (NCBI): domain Eukaryota; kingdom Viridiplantae; phylum Streptophyta; class Magnoliopsida; order Poales; family Poaceae; genus Phyllostachys; species Phyllostachys edulis. The sequence goes on from CM070565.1 coordinate 46,460,800, forward strand.
TCCCTCGTCATCATCGTCTCGATCCCTCTCTTCCTTTCTCTCTCTGTCTCTCGTTGGTCCAACCCATCTGCGTGCAACACATGCTCCTTTCCTTTCTCGATCAGGGGCTGCCCGGGGGAGAATTTTTTTAAAAAAATAATATTATTTTTAAAAAAATTACAAAACTAGACCGTCATAAAAAAAAATCGTCAATTAAACTGACGACAGGAAACCATGTGATTCTGTCGCCAGCTCAATTGACGACATTATCAAACTATATAAACCCCCAAAAAATCAGTCTAAATATCATTTTAATTCCAAAAAAAAAGAGAAGAGAGAGGAGAGGAGGTAGAGAAGAAAGGTAGCGAAACCCTACTAGTTCGTAGCGGAGGAGCGAGAGACGGAGCATCAGATCGGGTCGGCCATCTTGCAGGTACATGTTTTTCTAACTTTGTACATTATGTCAAAACCTTGTCGGTTAGCAAACAAAAATAGCGATGTAGAATTCAACAGATGAGATAATTTTAGTCAAATTATGTAGTACATCACTTGAGTTGTGTATAGTCTAGTACTCAAATGATTTAGGATAAATTTGCAAAAATAGGAAGACGTCTATTACAAATCTGTAAAAATTGTAAAATAGCTAAGTAGGGTAGGTAGAGCGTAATCAAAATAATCCCAGCTTTATTTAGCTTCTCATTTGTGCGCGGTTATTATTTTGTTAGTGCTGAAAATACTATTTAAACTAGGAAAATAGCAAGACACATCTTAAAATTGTAAAGAAAATACAGAGTTGCTACATAGGCTATGTATAGATGAATGATAAAATTAAGAACTTTTATTTTTGTTTTTATTTAAAAATATTTACAGAGTATGTTTAAATTCTGTTAAAATTGGAAGACCCTATTACAAATTTGTTAAAATTGCATAGTAGCTGAGTACGGTAGGTAGACCTGAATCGAAATAGTCCCAGCTTAAATTTGGTTTACATTTGTGTGCGTGGTAATTATTTTGTTAACGTCGAAAATTCTATTTATAGTAGGAAAATAACAACATTCCAATAAAAAATCTGTAAAAATTACAGAGTAGGTTAGTGGGATTTGTGTAGCTTAACCAAAATAATCCCAACTTAAATTTGGTTTCTATTTGTGTCTGGTAATTATTTTGTTAATGCCACTTCTTACTTACTATCTTATGTATATGTTTCATAGTTTTTTACAATGCATGCACTTAATTTTCAGGTATGATGGACCCAGGACACGCTACGCAGTAGCCGTACGAGTTGCTTGACCCGGTGATTGACGCGCATTACCATAGCTGCCTCAGTATCATCCTCCCGCAAGAGGACGAGGCGGCGATTGAGCTTGGTGCGTTGCGGCTGTGCGCGCCCATGAGGGCGTGGAGGGTGGACCCACATTGGATTTTGAGGTACGTGTCGTTGTGATCTTTATGTACTCATTTGTAATATAACTACTTTGGGTGGACCAATATTTGCTCTTAACCGTACCTGACGTAGTTTGAGGGTGGAAAACCTCCTTCCACTAGCAAGGATGGTTGAGGCGACGTGGGAGGACGACCAGGACCGCGCGGCGGTGGTCGTACATCCAGGCGCTTTCCATTTGACCGGTGTCTACTCACGGTGTTGGTTTATCGTTGGAGGTCGGAGATGCACATGTTTCACCTTCCATGGGGGGAGATGGCGCCGACCCTTTAGGACGTTAGCTTCCTGACTGGGTTGCCCTGCGCTGGCTTTCCCCTAGCGGCGTACGACATCCCGACCACGTGGCGCACGGAGTTCTTTGCCGCCAGACAATGGTACAAGGGGTTCAAAGAAGATCTACGGGCGATTAATCGAGGTGGATCTGCTAGTTCTACGTAAGTCTTCATAACTATTGTTCTATCGCATCAATTCATTTGTGAACCTTGCTAACATGTACATGTCTTCTTACAGCCCGAGTGTACGGCGGAGGACGCACCCGATGACATTGTTAAGAGCCACTTCGAGGCCTACCTGCTGTGGTTGTTCGGGTGGGTCATGTTCCTGGGGTCCCACGATGACAGCGTCGACAAGCACTACATCCGGTACGCACGTGAGCTGGCAGACTGGCTGGTGGAGGACATCCAGCCCTACGCCTGGGATCCAGCGGTGCTATGCGCAACGTATCGCGGACTATGTGAGGCGTGCCACCGCGTCCAGGACAACTCCATCCTCTCTAGATGCCCACTACTTCTTCAGTTGTGGTCCTTTGAGCACTTCCAGATCGAACGATCACAGTTGGACTTGGGAGCGTACACAGTCAGCTTGTACATCGAGGACAATGATGTGGACCGCCGACCATGGGCACGGTGTGGTGCCGTTGACGGGTTAGTTTCATGAACATTTATTCTTTTTCGTAATGCAATCATAATTCCGTGTGCTAAATTTTCTTTGTTCTATTCCACAGGTCACCTACACGCCGATCACTACACACGCGTCCTACCCAGACTACGTTGCGATGTTCGATCAGCTGACGGATGATCGTGTCATTTGGACACCGTACTCTCCCAAAAGGGTGTAGCACGCGCACCCCGAGGACTATCGAGCATGTGCACGCGAGACTACGTGTACTGGTACACACGGACGTGCTTGGTGCACGATGTCTTCGTGGACGAGTACCAAGTGCAGTGGGTCCTACCTCCTAGTTCACGCTTTACTTCTTTCGTATAATTTGCGTTACATACCCACAAAATAATTGTTTTGCCTTCCATAGGTACACCAGGAAGGGAATACCTGGTACTACCTCCTGGGCGGAGAGGATGCTCTCTTGTGTTTAGGGCTGGCTCAGCGCCTACGGCAACATCATCGAGGAGTGTGCTCCCTACGAGCCCGGGACGTACACAGAGAACAAGGAGTGGTACCCCAGTCGGGTGAGGGTTCACTGCGTTAGGGTCGTGGACACCCACCACGACACAAGGTTGCGACATTCGACACGTACCCCACTCAGCCGGACTCTGCATTTTACCGCGTGGTACGTATTGAACGTTCCGTACTTCACATTTAATTTGTAAGATTTAGGTTTCCAACTTGTTGATTACGTGTACAGGTGGATCTACACCGGGAGCTGCACGAGTTGGCAGCCTTCGTGTATCAGATGACACTTGGGGAGTGCTTCCCCTTGGTGAAGAATCTAGAACCACCATTGTGAGCTAATAGAGTATTTTGGTGATTAATGACAAATCTATTTGTGAGACTAACACTTTTATTGATATACCTATTGTGTAGTCTTATTTGGATAAAAAGGTGAAAAATCAAAGAGGTATGCATTTGACATCCTATATCTTGTTGCATTCCTCGGATCCAAAATATAGGTTGAACTCCACTAAAAGTGTAACTTGAATATGTGCATATGTTTTTTATTACACATTCGTGTATGCACACATTTAGGGGGAGTTCACTCCATGTTTTGTGGTTTCATTAGTATTGATCCATATTTCTTTATCCACATATACTGGGGATCTCTACTGTGAAACATATCCTTTGAGTATATAAAACTTGTGTAGTTCATATATACTCATATTACTTTATATTCAAATATTTGCAATTGTGTTGCGGGACTAATGTGTGTGCTAAGATGTTTTCAAGGCTTAGTCCCCGAGTTTGAACGATGACATGAAAAGAAAATGCAAAGATGATAAAAGATCGACATGGCTCAAGACAAAGGAGTCATGCATTGTATTTCGAAAAGCTTTTGGAAGAATTTCAGTGGAAATCGGTATGACCGCATTTGGTAAGTGGTATGACCGATGTGCAGTAGTACCAGAGTTCATTGGGCGGAACTACCGCGTAGTGGTATGACCGTAAATCCTGAGAGGAACTACCGCAACCCGGTCTTTCCGAAAACTAGTCGGCGGTACGTTATTTACAGACAGGGCCTATTATGGACCTCGAAGGGAAGCGGTCGTACCCCTTGTGATCGGAAGTACCGGTGAGCGGAACTACCGAATGATCAACGACAGTAGTACCGCACCTTTCTACAACGGCTTGTTAAGAAGCATTTGATGCAGGTATATCTTGATAATTAATGTAAATCACATTATGAGACTAACATTTTCCATGAGTTGAATGAATAGGTTATGTTCCATGGTAATAGAGATTTTGGAAGGCATCATGAGTTGATCATCATCAAGTCAAGGTTCAAGAAGAGGATGCAGCATGTTTTGATGCATATCAAGATCTCGAAGAGGAGATGATCATGAGTTGATCATCAAGTCAAGAGAAGAGCCATCAGGTGTTGATGGAGGTCACGTGAAGGATGCATCATGGGTTGATGCATATCAAGACAATGACCCGGACTTGAAGTGAAGATGTGCGTCATCAAACTTCAAGAGGATGCTCAAGGCAAATGTATGACTAGCTAGGGCTAAGGATGTGTTCCTAGTCTTTTACCGGTTTTGGTGCTTGGTTGGAAGATCGAATTGCTAGTATAGGTTTGATGTACTATTAAGAGGGGTCTTGTCTAGTAGCTTGAGTCTCATCATGTGTTGATAGCTCAATCTTGCTTGCTCTAGCTCTCCGTGGCATGATGCTATTATTTGCGAATGCGTTTTGCAAATAGCCGAGGCTCATGCATTTAATCCTTGTAGCATGTAACTATACTTTGCAAATGGTTGAAATCCATGTACCTACTCCTTGTGGCATGATCTAAGTTTGTAAATATGTTTTGCAAATTGTTGGGATTTATGCATTTTCCCTTGGCATGGTCTAAGATTGCTTATTGCTATTTCTTTGGGCTTAGACCATGGTAGTAGCTCTTTATAGTTGTGCTTTTTATTTGATCAAATGTGTTTGAGATCAATCAAATAGGTGGGTTGTGTATCCCTCTAAATAATATTTCCATAGAGCCTAAGATCACTTAATTCCGACATCGGAGTCAAAAGTTATGACATTTTTCCGAGTGTCATTTGTGTTGAAATTGGCCTGCGGTAATATTGCCTAAGAAGGGTGGTACCATCACAGAACGGTAGTACCGGCCTTTGTACTACGGTACTACCGCACTAAAAATTTTAATGGCTAATTTTTGAGCATTTAATGCACCATTTCCTACCGTTGAGCAAAAATCGGTAGTACCGGGCTTTCAATGGTGGTACTAACGCATTTTGCTGAGTTTGCTGATTTCTGCTCCCAACGGCTAGTTTTGTTGTGGGGGCTATAGATACCCCCTTGGCTGGTTGAGAGAGAGAGCCAGGCATCCTATTACACTCTCTTGAGCTAGTGTGAGCTTCTCCTCTAAATTGTGCATGTGTTGCGTCTTGTGAGCAAGGAGAGAGGTCTCTAGTTGCATGTGTTGCATCTAGAGGTGGATTTCGTATCCACTTGAGCTTGTGCATTTGTTGCATGTGGTGAGAGTCAAGCAAGGGGCTTGACTTGTTACTCTTGGTGTTTGCCGACACCTAGACAGCGTGGAGGCATTGTGGACCGGTGATCTTCTCAAGAAGCTTGTGAGAAGGCCCGGCCCGGCATGTTCTGAAGGTTGGAGCTCACCTACCCGGAGCGGGAAAGAGCTACCACTAGTGGAGTTCAGGTGTTTGGCTTAATTCGTGAAGCCGGTCCAATTAGTTTGGGCTTACCTCAACGTGGATTAGGGGTGACTGGCAAGTCTCCGAACACCACGATAAAACGTCGTTGTGTCTTTGTGGTTTATTTCTCTTGTGTTTCACTTTGTGCAATTTACATTCCTAGAATTAAATTGCTTACATGTCTTTGTATGTTTGCGATCATTATCAATAGTCTTATATTGTTGGTGCACTTAGTCAAGACTAGTTGATTTAGGATTTAATTGAGCAAAACCGAATTGATTTACAATTCCACATAAAACTCGGTTTTAGCCAAAAGATTTTAAAAACCACCTATTCACCCCCCCTCTAGTCGGTCTCCTCGATCCTTCAAGTGGTATCAGAGCTTGATCTCTCATTTATTAGACTTAACCGTCTAGAGAGTAAAGGATGGTGACGAGTGATATAGTGCACCTTGGTGAGACACCTCTATTTGATGGCACAAGTTATGATATTTGGAAAATCTGCATGTCTTGTTATTTTAAGGCCATGAGACCTAAAATTTGACGGATTGTAGATGTGGGCTTTTCTCCTCCATTGGATCCTCTTGCTCCAACAAATAAGAAATATAAATGCTTACATCTCGACGCTCAAGTAATTAACGCTTTATTTAGTGCTTTGAGTGTAGAGGTGTTCAACGCCATATGCAATCTCAAGAACGCTCATGAGATGTGGACCCCTCTTCAAGATCATTATCAAAGGTCCACTTCCACTAATGGTGATTGCATAGAAGAATGGATATCGGGAGAAGAATGCTCAATTACTAGCTTCGACAACGATGAGATCTCAACTCCATCCACATCACCTCATTGCTTTATGGCCAAAGGTAATAAGAAGGTAAATGATGATGATGAACCTTCATATGATGAGTTAATGGATATGTGAAAAGCGCTTAATGAATATTTTGGGAAAGAGAAGATGAGATTCAAGTTTTAAAGAAAGAGCATATCTCTCTTCAAAATAATTATGATATGCTAAAAGAAGAACATGAATCTCTACTTCTCAAGGAATGCACTAGCTCTAAGGTGGATATAGGCATTACATGTGATTTACTAGATGATATGCCATGTGTAGCTTCTAACTCTTGTATTTCATCAAAGGTTAGCATATCCACCTCTTGTGATGATTTGCTAGATATGCTTTGTAGCTCTAGTGAAAATGCTTCTACTTCTTCTTTGCTTGTTGAGACTAACCTTGTCGAGGAAAACAAAGAGCTCAAGGATCAAGTCACCAAGTTGACAAATGACTTGGAGAAGTGCTACAAAGGGAATACCTCTCTTGATGATATCTTGAGCAAGCAACGAAACTTGAATGACAAGAGAGGGATTGGCTTTGTCTCCAAAAAGGAGAATAGCAAGACAAGGCACAATGCAAGACACACAAAGAATGTCAAGTGATTTGGTTGTAACAAAAATGGTCACCTTGCTTCGGTGCGCCCAAAAAAGATGGATGACAAGACAACGTCATCAAAAATGAGGCAAGCCGGCAATAAGCAAGACAAGAAGACAAAAGATGGAAGAAAGGATGGAAGAAAATGTTAAACTTGCTATAATTGCCGGGAAAGGAGACATTTTAGTAAGGATTGTCCCAAAGGTATCTCTCATAAGCCTATTATCTATAATGATCATTATTTGCTTAGGAAGGATAAAAATGGCAATGTGTTTGATGGAATTGTTAGTTCACCAAAGCTTATTGCTATGGCCATTTGGGTGTCCAAATCTCTTGTGACTAACATTCAAGGACCCAAACGAGTTTGGGTACCAAAAGATGCTTAAATGATTAATAGGTACTTGAAGAGGTATTGGAGGTTTGGCTCACATGAAGAGGTAGATTCCATCATGTGCAAAATTGGAGCCAAGCTTGAGGATGATCATGTCATATCATAAGCCAATGCCATTTCGGTAACAAGTACTTACATTGAAGTATCTAGCCCTTATGCCTTGTGTAGATTGCATTTCATAAAAATCTTTTCAAAAGGGTGTTCTTGCTCTATTCAAAACTTCTTTATTAAAATCTTGAGCAAGATGGTAAGTGGCACATTAAGGGGGAGTGCTAAATCATAATCATGTATACCACATTCCTAAGTGTGCCCAAATTGATTGATTAAGTGCTAGTATTATTTTTCAAAATTAAGCCTTTTAGCTAGAAGTCAAAATTTCATAAATATTAGCAATCTTTTGATAAACTAGTTGTAAAATGTATACAAATGCTATTCAAATGTTTCCCAAAGGTTTTGGCTCAACAAAAACCTATTTTAAGTGAAAATGAATTTCTAGCCAAAATTCTAGATCATAGCATCTTGTTTTTGACATAAACTAGATTCTTGTGTAAAATATATTCTAAAAGGAATTTGAAAATCATCCCAAAAGGAAAATCCTAGAGTTTGCCATTCTAAACCTTTTTGGCATTCAAAAGATTTCCAAAAGGCCAAACTAGAAAAAAGTTATTTGATTTTGAAACTCGTCCAAAATACTAGTTTGACCTAAGTGGTCACTTTCTAGCACTTAAGTGAGTTTTGCCATTTGAACCAAATTTATTCATATGAATAGGTCCACAATGGTATTCATGACTCATACATGAAATTGGATGCTTTAAATTCCTTCATATGCTTAGTTTTTCTCATTTGAAGAAGTTTCATCAAAATAAGTTTCATTTGCGAAAATAAAAGCTTAATTCATAAAAACTATGTTCTTAGATACTCTTTAGTCTCTTCAATGCATAATGTTCCTAAATGACATTTATTTAAACTAAGGATCATTTGTATATTTCTCAATTCCAAGATCTATCCTTGAAGTTCCAAAAAAATCGGAACTACCGATGGCTTAACAAAGGTACTACCGCTTTGTGGTACTACCAGCCATTAAAAGGCGGTACTTCCGCATCTCAGTACTACCGCTATTTGCATGTTGGTACAATCGATTTTTCTGATAAGACAGCTATTTCATTCCATTCAATTTTAAACCTACTTTGGCTGGTTCCTTCGGTCAAGTTGATCCTTGTTATATTCGCTAGCTACCCTCAAGTACTTCTTGACTCCATATGCTATTTTGATCGCATTGTGATGTTTTCATCATAAAAATAGTATTCTTTCTAAAAGTGGTAACGTCCCTTGGTTATCTTGACCTCGGCATGAGATTCATCTTTTCACATGATATCATCTTATTCCTTGCCAATCATATTTCTTTTGACCAAGCTCAAGTACTCTTCGTGTACGAGTGGATTCTCTCTTTCCTCTTCTCTTTGGATGTTTTCTTTAATGATCTTTGTGAGAGAAGTTCAAACACTTTTCAATTTCAAGTCTTGTCGACGCATGTTTTCTACAAGAGATGTTTAAAGACTATCTTTCAAGTATGATCCACATGTAGACATTTTTTTTGCTTAATATCAAAGAGAGAGAATTTGGTTGCAAATAATAGTCAAAGGAAAGAGGTTGAAGTCATTAGGAGTTTTGGATAGATATATTTCAAAGAGATGACAAAGGAGAAGATGACAAAATGGAAGAGAATCATTTGTGTGTCAAATAGAAGGAAAGAATGCCAAGAGGAACCTTAGTGTAAGGGGGAGTTTTTCTCTTTGTAAAAAACTTATTAAAGATTTTGGGCTTACTTAAAAAAGGGGTAAAGTATTAATATTGAGAAAACTATTTTATCTATTTGCCCAAAATAATTTATGGACCTTGTGAATATATGTTTTTCATTCTCATTTGTTTTATTTGGTATTCTTGGAGTGAAATTGTCAATGATATGCGGGATTAGCTTTTTTAAAAGAGCCTTTTTAGTCAAAAGTCAAAAAATCTTGTATAAAACGTTAATTTTTTTGAAAAACTAGACAAAAGTACTTAAATATATATTTCAACTGTTTTCCAATGCTTTTGAAGTAAAAATTACTATTTTAGAAAAAAAATATCAAATTTGGCCTCAAAATGATCTTGTATGATGATCTTGTTTTTGAATTAAATGACATATTTTCATAAATCAAAATCTATTGAGTTTTTAAAAAAGTTGTTAAACCAAACTCGAAGGGTTGATCATTGCAAAATTTCTTTAGTTCAAAGTTTCTACAAAAGACCAACTGTTGAAAAATTATATTCATTTGAAGTTCAACGAAAAATTAGTTTTGACCCAAAATGATCTATTCTTGCATATAGTGAGTTTTCCTATTCAAGCCGGATTTATTTGTGTATCTTGGCTTGAAATAGTATTTATAACTCATACAAAGCTATGAAAGTGAAAAACTCCATGAAATTCAAATTGGTTTGTATTTTGAACCTTCAATGCAAAATCATTATATTTATGTGCCTACAAAGCGCATTTTGCCTTATCTTTTCAAAGAAAAATCATTTTTCAAAAAATATTTTTGGTAAACATTTTAAGTAGTCCAAAGTTAAATTCTAGAAAATTTCAAAGTATATAGACTTCATTTGAAAAAGTTTTGCCTTTTCTTTTCTTTAAGAAAAAATCTTGCAAAGAAAGCGCATTTTGGCATATCTTTTGAATGGAGACTCCTTTTTCGAAAATTTTTCCTGGAAAAGTTTCTTAGGAGTCCAAAGTTTGTTTTACCGAATTTGGAAGAATTTTGACTTGATTTGAAAAAGTTTTGACTCTTTCTCTCTTTGATCAACATGCTAAAAATTCAGACTTTTGCCTGTTTTGAGCTGATTTGTGATTTTTGCATCTTCAAATTGGTTCATAATTTTTGGAAGATATAATTATAAATTTTTGTCCTCTATAGTTGATCTTCCATGAAAATTTTTCTCAGATTTATATCTATTTTAACCAGTTTTTTAGCTATGTTTCGAAGCTCAAATGAAATATCAAAATATGAAAACCTTAAACTTTCAGTTTTTTGAAACTTTGTGATTTTCTTATCTTAAAAATGGTTGATATTTGGTTGAGCCTCCCAAAATTAAAATTGTGTGTATTTATAAGGACTAGCTCCATGATTTATTTTAGATTTTTCCGAGCTTGTTTCCACCTTTTCCCAATGCATTAAGAAATTTAATGCACACATCTCTTTGGATTTTAAGAAAATGAGCATAGCATCTTCATGAAAATTTTCATTGGGAACATGTGATACCCTGTTTGAGAAATTGGGTAACTAAAAGAATTAAAAGGAAAATAAATAAATTAATAGTGAAGAATTTCAGAATTTTGGTGGATTGAGGAGATTAGTGGGCCGCTGGCCCATAACCCAAGTGGAGGAGCTTGGCTTTAAGTTGGGTAGATGGGGAGCTGGTTAAAGAAACCCTAGACTGAATCCCCTTAACCCTAGCCGAAGGGACACCCTCCCCCTTTTCTCCTCCCAGCCGCCGTTCTCCCCTTTGGTTAACCGTCGGCCCTCCTTCCTCGACTTCCTCTCTATCCCTTGACTCGACGCCACCACCGGGGCTCTCCTGGCCCGGCCGCCGCTGGTCTGGTCGGCCTAGCCGATGTCGCTGGCTCCTCGCTTCCTCCGGCACTTTCGGCTGCTGCCACGCCGCCCCGCCTCCTCGCTTCCCCACCTTTAGTGCGGCCGCACGCCACTGTCGCAAGACTCTCGCCTCCCTCGCGCCTCTTTGTGCTCACTGCGATCCCACGCACTGCATGCGGTTTCTCATGGTCTGCAGTGCCTCCAACCGAGCTCCCTCCTCGCCTCCAAGCTCGCTGAGGCGCTCAACCTCGCCAACTCCCTGAAGGAGCCCCACGACGGCTTCTCCCACGGCGACCTCGCCGCCAAGGGCGCGCCGCTGCACCTCGTCGTCTAGAACTCCGCCTCCCGCGGTCGCTCTCACGCCGGTAAGTATTTTGGTCCTGGAATTATTATTAATGTGAAGTGCTACCTGAGGGCATCAAAGTCAGAGGAAGAATTAGATGCAGTTTTTGTTAATGCGATTCTTTCTGGGATCCAACAAAGGAAGTGGGGGACGTGAGCTATGAGCAGAGTTGGAGGCTGCTCCAAGGCACAGAGGCGGCTATGCGGCTGCTTGACTGTGCTGGTGGGGCGATGGATTTCTCCAGGTTGGATACCGTCGCGAGTCAGCAATAATTTGTGCCTCTGGCAATGCTGACACCTAGATAACATGGAGACGTTGTGGACCGGTGATCTTCTCAAGAAGCTTGTGAGAAGGCCCGGCATGTTGTGAAGGTTGGAGCTCACCTACCCGAAGCGGGAAAGAGCTACCACTAATGGAGTTGAGGTGTTTGGCTTAATTCGTGGAGCCGGTCCAATTAGTTTGGGCTTACCTCAACATGGATTAGGGGAGACCGGCAAGTCTCCGAACACAACGGTAAAACATCATTATGTATTTGTGGTTTATTTCTCTTGTGTTTTACTTTGTGCAATTTACATTCCTAGAATTAAATTGCTTATATGTCTTTTCTTATATTGTTGGTGCACTTAATCAAGACTAGTTGATTTAGGCTTTAATTGAACAAAATTGAATTGATTTACAATTCCACATAAAACTCGGTTTTAGCCAAAAGATTTTACAAACCGTCTATTCACCCCCCTCTAGTCGGCCTCCTCAATCTTTCACCTGGTGGCGTAGGACATCAGAGAGGTCTTGGGCCATATCGTCGAGAAGACGAGACGAGGGATCCAGATTGTGGATTGTCACGCACCGAGGGGCCCATTGGACCCACCAGTGTGTGGACGAGGGGTGAGCCACGGTGGTTCACGACCACGGGCTTCTCACCCGGACATGGCAAGTGGGTCCCCATGGCACCGTGCTGTGAGCACCCTCGGACAGTTTGCAGGTGAGACACTCACATCTGCTTCTTTATTTCGAACCCCACTACTTACTAACGACAAGCTTCTCTTGTAGGTCCTGAGTTCCACCCGTACACGGGGCAGGAGTATGTGGAGCCGTTTACTGTCTATGGTAGACCAGGTATGACTACGTTGCTTGCTTGCGTGACGTCCTATTTCGTGGTTTTTGTCATGTTTACACACGTAACGTAATGTTTCGCAGGTCATACACCGCTTTGGAACGAGCTGGACGTGTCGCACGAGTAGCCATGCTCTGGGGACTTCTACATCCACCAAAGATGGCGGCTGTGTCTTTGTGGGGCTTCACAACAAGACAAAGGCGCTGGACCGAGCCAACCAACGTAGGACCCCCTCGCGGCACCCCCTCAGGCTACTCGCGCCGGTCAGGTACCTTGGTCGCCTGAGCCTTTGACGTACTCGCACCAGTGCCCGCAGCCGCCCTAGACGAAGCCAGGGGCGACACTCGGGGTATGTCCCAAGTGGAGCCGCGAGTAGATATTTTTTATTCTAAATATCAGTCATGCCATGTAAATATTAATTTCTGTACAACTATTATTATGCTAGTTTCGTGTTTTGATATTTCATTTTTGCATGCACACCGTGACCATGTGAGGGAGTCAGCATCAGGACACCCCACACCACCCTCTTTCTAGCCTTGACTCCCCCACGCCACCTTTTCAAACCGATATGACAACACACTGCGATGTTGCGACGCTCACTTTTTGGACTAACAAGACCACACTCCACCACACGACCTTTTCAGACCGAAAAGCCCTACCCCTGACAAGCCACAAGCGGCCACTTTTTCTCATCGATATGACAACATGTTGCGATGCTCACTTTTCAAACTAACAAGACCACACTCCGCCACATGACCTTTTTGGACCAAAAAGACCACACCCTGTCATGTCACATATTGCAACTTTTGTAGATTGATATGACAACACACTGTGACGATAACTTTTAAGAACGACAAGACCATACTGCAATAAATCGATTTCTTGTGTGTTCTCACTCAACTAGGAGCATTACACCCTATGGCTTATAAAAAGAGGTGGAAGAGATCTGGGAGAGAACACTACACAACTAAATCCAGCACTACACTAGAGCTTGCTTCACACAACTATGAGGAAGGAGATGGAGGATTCGACGAGCTTCTACAATAGGATACTGCAGAAGCGCAAGTAGCTAGCCGAGAGGGCTAAACCCCACCCGGATAAGTATATGAAGGATGCGTTGGTACCATCGCAGTTCCCAGTCCCACAATGTGTGTGCGAGGAGCTGGCAAAGATCATCCAGTCCACATACCCATGACGTCACATGCAAGCGTACTACATGTGCCGCTACCACCTCGTAAGCGTATCTTGCACACACAAAGATTTTTCACATCATACATTATATTCCAAAAATCCCTGATTACATACGCCCATAATGGCAGCTGGAGATGCAATGCAACTTCTTCCAATGGATCGACGGCCCAAAAATGTACAATAGGGTGTTCATCCAGTAGAAGTACATGTTGAACTTTCCATGGCGAGCAGAGACCTTCAGCGTTGGACACCTTACATATCCGACCCTGACCCAACTGAAAAGGTATCCGACGAGCCTAAGAAAGCAAATGAGTACGACAAGGCCAAGCGGGCGATGGACAAGGGGAAGGCTCCTACAAGTGAGACCCTGGGTCGTACTACCGTTCCTCATGGCCCGGGCGCACTCTGGATCCAAGAGGTAAGTTATGTTTAGTTTGCATCATAATTATTGATTTGGCCCGACGTTGCGTTATCCTAACATCATTCAACCATCCAGCCCGTCTCGCAGGACATGGATGACTTCGAGACTAGCCACCGTCGCTGCGGGCAGCAAGCGGATAAGGGGAAGGCTCCAGCAAGTGAGACCGTGGGCCATACTACCACTCCCCGTCACAACAAATTACATCTTTTTTCCCCCAATATCGGGACAACATCGCGCATGGCAACCCTAAAGAAAATTATTTTGTCCATTCTCTACTTCACATACATTACACTGTCTTCTCCGATTTTGCATTCCGAATTACGCGGACACTTCAATGTAATACTAAATTTTACAAACAAAATTACAAAATTCTAGTAGACATAAATTAAAAAAAAACCCCTCCTGCAGTCCTGTTGCCAATTGAACTGGCGACATGAACCTCCCCCACTGTTCCCATTGGCGACAGGGACCTAGTTTTGTAAAAAAATTTGGGTGACTACCTAGTTTTCTAAAATTTTTTAAAATAATATTATTAAAAAAATCGCCCGGTGGATGCTTCTACTCCTTAACTGTAGTGTGCAGTGCAGGTCAAGTTTTTGTCTTGCATGTCACTATTTGGGCTAGAAATAGTAAATCTAGCTCCTTCTGAACATTAAAGTAAAAAATAACACAACAGACTCACTACAGGTGACATGTGTCCTCATCCACGCGCCAGGGGCCCGGACCCGTCTCGTCCGCATGCTAGGAGGCTGGACCCCCTGTCTGTGCTCCCACAGCATGGAATCGATGAAAAAATCGTAGCTACACTGCATATCCGCACTCCCACGACATGAATCGGCAAAAAATCGCAGCTACATTGCATGTCCGTTCGCCTGCCACGCGGACTCGGAAAAAAATATGGTGCATGCCTGGGCACCAAAAACATAGAATCAGCAAAAAAAAATGACTGCTACAGTGCAATGCTGGTTGCCCAAAACCTAGATTTGGGGAAAATCCCACTATAGGCATTGTTGGGCACCCAAAGCACGGTTTCGGCAGGAAAAAAACTATTGTGGCGCATGAATAGTGTATCCGAGCTCTATACACACGCTAGTGAAATGTACTATTGGACACTATTTAGAAACCTTTTCACTGTTTATGCACTATTGAACACAGTTTATGTTGGAAATATGCCCTAGAGGCAATCATAGAGATGATTATATTTCATTATGTTCATAATATTGGATAATATGTTATCCTGTTCCTTGAATGAATCATTGGTTATGAAGATTAACAAGTATGTGACTTGTTGGTGAAACTCTTTTAACTTATATGATGTCGTTCTAAATGGATTCCTGGTCGGATGTCATTGGTCGGAACACTATTGACTCTATCGACAAGCACATTGTATTGATTGTTGACCATGTTTCACTGGTCATGGGTATAGGGATATAGAATCAATAATGTGAACACATGTTAGAGAACATAGGGTTGGATTGACCCACCTTGAGACACTATTGAGATTGTTATGATTCTATGTGTCGTTAGTTGGTCTCAAGCATTGATGATGTATAATCCTTAGACTTGAGATCAGCATGGTTTCCTACATGTGTAATAGCACTCTTAGGGGTTGCCAATTGCTACTCGTAACTGGGTAGTTATAAAGGTAGCTTTCGGGTATGCTATCAAATATGCAGAGGAATGTGACTGGTCGGATATGGGATTTGCCCCTCCTAATATAATAGGAGAGATGTCTCTGGGCCCTTCATTGTGGTCGAATAAAGTAAGTGCATGGCCATGCCACTAGTGGTCGAAGTGTTCGAACACGTGAAGTTATTCGACACTCGATCGAGAAAGTATTGAATAGTCCATGGATGACACAACATCTCACCTGGAGTTCAACCAGACATTGTGAGGCAAAGGGAGAATACACGAGTAGGTCACTTAGTTCGATCAGTTACGGACTGGTTGTATGGAGATACGAGTTGGTCGTAGACTGGTCGAACATAATCACAGAGTGGTCATAACCTGGTCGTAAGGAGTTACGAACTAGTCGTGACCAAATACGAACTGGTCGTATAGAGATAGGACTTGGTCGTAAGTGATGAGGACCTGGTTGTAGATCATATTGCGTTAAGGTTCGTCCGATATAATTTGTGTGTATTCGGGAATCGTTATGTCCTGCTAGGAACCACTAACGACTCATGATCGGAAAGGGTTTCTGAGTCACAACTGGTTATGCATGAACCTACAGGGTCACACACTTAATGGGTTGGAACAAAATGTGTTCGGATAAGATCCGTCATGGGCACTATATAAGGAGGTGCATGAGGCTGTTGGAAAAAGGTGGTGAACTTAGGTAGTGTTTGGATGAGGGGATAAGATCATCCTGCACCGAATGGTTCAAAAAAATAGATAGATTCATCCATTTGGTTCAATGGATCGGACTGAATGCTCCTGCACCGCTTCATTCCATCGCCAGGAATATTCGGCGTAGATGCTGCACAGGATCGTTCAACGAATTTTCCTGAACCACGCAGTTCACTTTTCTTTGCATTGCGCTCATTCTCCCCAACAAGGCCACTTCTCTCTCAAGGCCGCTGGCTCCTCTCTTCTCAGACCGCTGGCTGCTTTCTCTCTCCCAGGCTCACTGCGCTCCTCTCTCCCGCCGCGCGGTCTCTCTCCAACGCCGCGCTCGCTCTCTCCTCACCCCGCTGCTCCTGCTCTCCTCCCCCCCCGCGTTGCACTCCTCTCTCATATCCACTCTGGTCGCCTCGCCTCCCCCTGCAGAAAGTCGCTGCCGCTCGCATCACCCCCGGAGAACATCATCCCCCCCGGGAGAACCCCGCCGCTCACGAGCTTCTTCTTCACCGCCTTCTTGTCCGCCGGCAATTGCGCTTTGGCGGCGACAAGGGGTTCCTTCAGGTCAAGGAGCTTCTTCTCCAGCACCGCCACGGGGTCAGGAGCGGTGCCGACGGCATCCATGGCAGGGACCGCCCGTCGATGAATACATGGCAAAGATTCGTCTTCTTCCCCTGGTCTTGCTCCTTGTGCCTCCCCGGATCTGACCAGACTGCTCCTTCTTCCTCTCCCGGTCTTGCTCTCATCTCGGTAATCGAAGGTATGGATCCCAAGTCCCAAATCTCCCTTGTCGATATGGCTTGATAATGTAGTAGGATCAGTCTTGTGCATGTCGAAGATAGATGAAATATTGATTCTAGGATTTATAGATGTAATTCAGAACAGAAGAATTCGTTTATGTTCATGCTGCTATGTTGGTATGGCCTGTTGTTCATTACTATTGATCCTGGTTAATGCCAATTGATGAGTGTGGATGAAAAGCGAGAACAACCCTCGCAAAAAGGTTCTTGTGGCTTTTCATGCCATCTTGAATGTGCCCTCAAGGATGGAAGAACCGGCATTCTGCAGAGTGGGCAATGCAACAAACTTGATGGTGATTATTACTGCCCTCAGTTACCATGCATATTTGTCCATTTATAACAGTCCATTTGGGGATTACTCAAACACTTAACAATCTATGCTTGTGTTGTGCTATGATCGATGGAATGGCTTGGATGATTCATGATTGGTGAATGAATGATGCTGACATAATGCTAGATGATGATCTAGAATTGAATTAACATAGTTACTACTAGCTTATTGCACTGATTTCATGAATTGAAATGCAGTAAGCATGCATGCCTGTTGTTATAGAGAATTTATCCTTGTTATAAAATTTTCATATATCTAGTGTTGATTGAGCATCCTAAATTGGCAAGATTAGAAATGCATGGTATGAACTCATGGATGGATGATGAGCATGGTATGAACTTTGGCTAGACTTGTGTTATCTTATTGCCAATTATGATCATGTTGAATGTGAGCATGAATGTGGTTCTAGTTTGAATTATGGTCACTTTTGGTTTGTTTGATCTGGACTTGTCATTGCATTTGAAAATGATGAATTGCTTGGATGACCTGATGCTTGATGAATCATATATGAATTGCATATTGGACATTGACCTGATACTTGATGAATTGCTTGGATGACCTGATACATGATGAATTGCTGGGATGACCGGATACTTGATGAATTGCTCGAATGATTCCTTGATGAGCTTACTTGTAGTGTGCAGCCAAATCTATCATTAACCAGTGGCTTTGATGTACTAGCTGGGCATGAATTTGTTACCACTTGCATATCACAATTAATTAGGGATCATTCACTGCATGATTGGTGCATACTTGATTAATATTAGATCAATAGTTTGCCAGTTTGCTGCTTGGTTTACTTTCAGTATTTAGTTTGATATTGTTTAGCAGTAGTGTTTACTTCTTGTTCATATCTCCTCTCTTTAGTGCCTTTTGAACTGAAAAATGATCTGAGTGCATCAATCTGTACATGAGTTTTGACTTGATAAGGAGCTATCATCATTGTTCTGAGTAGATGCTACATTGTAAATTACTTTGATGATTTACTATTGTGAATTGTGATCTCTACCATTTAATTTTTAGAGTGTATATTGGATGATTTACTGCTGTGAATTGTGATCTCTACCATTTATTTTTTAGAGTGTATATTGGAACATGAATGGATATGCAATTGCTGTGAAACTTGCTCAGAAGAAGTTTAATCCTTTAAACAATGACTATGAAGTAACTCTGGATGCCTCAACATATATAGAAATTTGTTCGGTTACTCTTATTGTAATTATCACCATTAATGCATGTTCCTATTACATATACAGCTAAATTGATTCAAATTGTCCATAATTGCCTTCACTGAATGTTACTGCAATGTCCAATTTTTTTAACATGTTCAATTCGAAGTCTATCATCTGTCATTGTGTACATCAGTTTTGATTTTAATATAGCTTGAGTTGTATTCCAATTTTAGTTACTTGCATCACTAATGAAACCACTAGAAAAAAAAACTTACTAAGTATTGCTGTGAATTGTTACTTTTTTATTTTTGGGGGGTACGTGTGAGGGTGGGGGTGCCTAACACTGCCGATGCCGGTCCCAAGCCCGGAAAAAAGTGGAGGGAGCATGAATTGTCACTTATTATAATAATTATTTATGTAATAATTGTTTGTAATAATAATTTGTTGTAATAAATTTTTATTGTAATAATTGTCGTTAAATACGTTAATTGTAGTTTATTGCGTTGTTTACGGTATATTGTCGTTAATCGCGGTCAATATCGGTAAATGAAAGTTTTCTCTTGTATGATTGACTATGCAGCAGTATGTTGAACTTCTGAATGATTTTACGTGGAAAAGAGATTGAGCACCATAATATTGTATGATTGACTATGCAGCAGTATGTTGAACATCTGAATGATTTTACGTGGAAAAGAGATTGAGCACCATATATTGTGACTGACATGATGTTGAACTTCGGTGCTTAATCAGTTTTATGACCTAATTGAGGTTGGTAAGATATACTTGATATCTAGAGGATCAGTGAAACTTGCTCAGAAGTAGTTTACAATGACTATGAAGTAACTCTGGATGTCTCAACATCTATAGAAATTTGTTCAGTTACTCTTATTGTAATTATATGTTGTTAAATGCTGTTAATTGTCGTTAAATATTGTTAGTCATCATCAAATATCATCAATTATCGTCAAATGTCGTCAATTCTCATCAAATGTCGTCAAATGTTGTCAATTGTCGTCAAATGTCGTCAAATATCGTCAATTGTCGTCAAATATCGTCAAATATCGTCAATTATCGTCAAATATCGTCAATTATCATCAAATGCCGTCAAATGTCATCAATTATCGTCAAATGTCATTAAATATCGTTAAATGTTGTTAAATTTCCAAAGTTAAAATAATTTCCTTGCCTTAAATTCGGCTTGGCAAAAAATATAACAGTTAATTGTTTGCAAAACTATTTTCAAACTTAAATTTAAATTCAAATCAATTTCTAAACTCAATTCGCACCATTGTAGGAGGTGAACTCACCACCTCTAGTGAGAGGGTTATCATATCCAACTTCATCCACCAGGCCAAACAACATCTTGAACCATCCAAAATCATCCTATACAACCAACCAAACAAAACCCTGTATCATCCTATACAACCAACCAAACAGACTGACTATACCATCTCATACAGGACGATCCCATCCTACCTGTACCATCCCATCCCATTCAACCTCATCCCACCAACCAAACACACCCTTAATAGACAAGACACATGAAAGTCGTGAGTTGAGTTGTTCCACTGAAACCCTAGCCGCCATCTTCCTGAGAGCTCTACCATGTGACTTGGTGCTAGCACACCGGCGTACGGTTGTTCCTTCCTTGGACGTGTGGATATCGTAGAGGCGCTACTGCGGTTGCTGTTCCGCTTGAGGATGATTCGCGATCTTCATAAGGAACTGCAGAAATCGCTGGAGGAGACGATCGACTCGCGAGGATGCTGGACGATCGACTACAACCACTACATCGACGAGCTCCACGTTGGACCGGGCTGCACCAACTCTTCTTCCGCTGCTATGCGCGTCCAGTGGTAACGATCTGTGATCATCTACTTGCTTGGCTTCCTGGTTTACATGGTAGAAATTTTGATTTGTTGCTATCATAGCCTAACCGTACCCCCAACAGTTTATTCCTGTGCATTTCACTGTTCATGCACTATTGAACATTGTTCACTAGTTTTCTTGTCCACACGGTGGTGGCACGGATGAGGCTCGTTTTTTTCTTGTCCGTGCAGTGGTGGCGTGGACGAGGGGGGCCGGTCTCCTGACACAAAACGAGGCTATATTTGCTATTTTTGAGCCTACCGGTGAGTCCGTGGTGTCATTTTTGAGTTTAATCTCTAGAGGAGGCTAGATTTGCTATTTTTGAGCCCAAACAGTGCCTTATAAGCCAAAAACTCAATGCAAGTCAGGATCTAGAGGTGGCAAATGGGCCATGCATGCCAGGCCGGCCCGAGGCACGGCATGATTGGTTTTGCTCGGCCACTGCATGGGCCACATCAGACCAAAGCCCTGCCAAGACAACACAACAGCACGAGTCGAGCTTGGGCTACCACCCCAAAGATGGGCAGGCCAAAGACATACATCTGATCTTGGGCCGTGCCAAGCACGACCTGAGCAAGACGCCCATCTGGCCTGATGCAGATAGGGGAGGGGAAGGGAGCCTAGAGGACAAACCAGTAGAGAGCGGTTGTGTGGCGCCGATGGTGAGGAGGGGGACATCGGCACTGAGGAGAAGGAGGGCGATGTGGGGTGAACTGCTTGCGTGGTGGTGGTGAGAAGAAAAGAGGGAGGAGTGGACCGGTGCAGGGGGAGAAGAGAAGTGGGGGGAGGGGACGGGGTCGTGGTTGGAGCGGAGGGAGAAGTGGGAGGAGGCGGCGGCCAGCGCAGAGGGAGAAGAAGGGGGAGGCGGCAGGGCGTGGGCCGACGCGGAGGGAGGAGGCAAGGAGGGGGCGGTGGGCGGTGGGCCGGTGGTAGTGCCGTGTGCAGGCGTGTACCGCGTGTGGCAAGCGAAGGGGCCAGATGGGAGGAGTGTGTGACAGGGGGAGAAAAGGGGTGACTGTGACGGGAGGCTTGTGGGCCGCGTTGGCACGGTGGGTCGTACTTGGCACGACACGGCTCGAGAAACTATTGGGGTTTTTCTTGTGCGGTGGGCTGTGCTTGGTGCAGCATGGCCCATTTGGCCCACTTAGCCCGTAACGTCCAGATTTTCAAAAAATCCGACTGTTTTTTGATCGTTTGGGGCTTTAAAAATAGTACAAAAAAAAACAAAAATATTCCTATAAATAGCCACCATACCCCCCTCATTCCTCACACCTCCATCCCTCAATCTATCTTTCAAATTCTGTTGTGTAAATTCAAATTCATTGTGAGATAATTTGGCAAAATACAAAAAAATTGTGCAAAATTTTGAAAAATTCAATTTTCGGCAACAAGTCAACAAAATAGGTACAATACTATTTTTGCATAATTTTATTGTTATTATTTGTTATGCTAAGATGAAAGTAATAATAGTGTTAGTTTCGATTTTACACTTTTCGTTATTGAAAATTACGATAACTTTGCTTTTGGTGATTACGGACTTTCACTGAAAGAAGTTGCATCCATAGAGACTGCGGCTGCCTCAAACCAACCGCAATTGTTACCGGAAGGGCACGGCGGAGTTCCGTCATCAGGCTCCACGGCAGCACCTGTAACATCCCAATTTTCTGAGATTTAAAAATCCTTTGAATAGTTAGTAGGGAGAAAATTCACCATTTGGTTTTATTTGAGTTTAATTCAAAAGCTTAATATTGGACTTTGAGTAATAAAACAATTTAATACGACTAAAGGCAACATCAACAATGGTCAAAACTATTTTATTTGGATTCTATGTGCTTGGATATATTTTCTAGATTTTTCTAGAATTTTTCCAAGTTCATTTGCTATTTTCTATTGCTTATTCGAATTTCTGGTATTTTCTAAAAAAAGAAAAACTATTTAAAATCTCAGATAATCAGTTGGGCTGAATTTCTATTCATCCGGTCCATTCCTCCACCTTCCGCCCGATTCGCGTCGGCATTCATTCATTGGCGTCAGTATCTTCCTCCATTGGCGGTGGATCCATGTTCCTTTGTCTCGCTGTCGCGTGGGCCCTCGTCTCTGTGCCGCTGACCGATGGGACCGCCTTCACGTTGTCGTCCCCGAGCTAGTTTCTTCTCCGCAGAGCTCCCGTCGCGGCCACCGTTGGAGCTCTTCTAGAAGCTCAATCCGACAATGGGATATCTTCACGAAAACCTCCCGGATTTTGCTGCCAAATCCTATCTCTTCTCTCCCTGCACCTGTTTCTGTTGGAATCTTATCCCGAAGCGTATCAATTCCCCAATTTCGTTCGTGACCAAAACGAACTCAAATTGGGCGTTTCCTTATCCGTGTCGCCCGGCCCTATAAATAGGTCCTCGAGGTTCGCCCTGCCCTCCGCATCCCAAACCCTACCTCAATTCCACCCGAGAGCTTCAGCGCCGCCGCTAATCCGAGCTTTAGGTTTTTTCGCCGTCGTTAGTTTTTCTTCGATTGCGTCGCGGTCAACATCGCCTAGCCGTCGTAGTCTGCGCCATCGTGATCAGCATCGTGTGGGCTACATCCTGGGCCCTTCGTCGTCGCCAGTACCTCGTCGGAGCGCTTGTCCGACAACAATCGTGTCTTCTCTCTGCTCGAAGCTTGCCACCAGCCACCATCGACGTCCTCGACCACCTGGAGTTGGTCCATTAGGTGCGCAATAGTGCCAGCTACCTTCCAGTACCATCCGCCGCCGGTGAAGCGTCGCCGTTTGCCGTGCCGTTTGTTTCAAAGCACCGTCGTTGCCGTGCGCCGACGTGTGCATCCGCGTCACCAGCCATCTCAGCAATTGTGCATGCGTGGCAGCCATGTGTCGCCCAGCCAGCCTCCACCTCAGCGTTGACGCGGCAGATCAGATCTAATCCAAGTAATGGTTCGGTGGACTCGGTGCACCGTGGAACATTTCACTAACGTGTGGGTCCCACATGTCATTACTTCTTTTGATTTCTTAATTCCGAGCGCTGACGTCATCGTTGCACAATAATCCGATTTTTCTTTTAAGGAATAATTTGGAAATTTGGAATAATCCAGTTTTAGTGTTTTCCTTAGATGTTCAACTTCCCAAGCTCATATCTTTTGCATCCGAACTCCGATTGAGCCCATTCAAAATTTTAAATTCATCTAAATTCAAGATCTATTTATCTAAGATTTTTATTTAATTTTTGAAGTTTTTTTTGCCTCTATTTCTGTTTGTTTTGTTTGTTTGTTTCGTTTGCGAGTAGACGTCGATACCTCGGGAGGTTTTGAAGAAGAAGGAGCACCTCAAGAGCAAGATCAGTACCTAGACCTTTTCCAAGGCAAGTTATACCTTTGATCATGTTGAATCCCAGTTTTCTAAAATTACTTTGATTCAAATTATTGTAGCACCAACGTGGGTTGGTTAGATATGAGTAGATTGCTTAGTCATGCCACGAGTCATCATCTCATGTGAGTTGCAAATATACTTGACTAAGTGATTATGGAACTAAGCGATAAAACTGTGTGTACTGTGTGCTATTACTCGTTGATGGCATATGTTGCACTTAACCAATAGGGTGGGAAATGATTTAGACTGAGTCAAGTGGTGGATACTATGTGCTACTTTTGGTGGATCTATGTGCACGGGCTTAAAAGTCTGTGTGCATAGGGATTCGTAGTACATTGGAAGTCTTGCCTTGGTCAATTAAAGACTTAACTTTGTGCGCCATTGAACTGAGCCTCTCGTACAACCACATGCCTGATGGGACGAGCCTAACTTAGTAAGTTATGGATTCTTGACATTGACTACTCAGGTAGTAGGTTAGACTGTGTTGTATGGGTGGAGGTGTGTTACCGCTGTGATTGGGTGCACATCACGGGGCGGTTCGCCGTGTCCCTGTCCAACGGTGTGTGTTATGCCAAGCACTATGGAAGGGTTGGTATAGCGTAAAGCACACTGGGAGTGTCAATGCTTGAGATGAAGTTTCTGAAACGTTTTGTTATGATTAGTGCTAGCTACACTAGTTGTATCGTGTGGGTAAAGTGTACAAACTCTGCAGAGTGTTAAATCAATCTATTCGAATAGCCGAATCTGAGGTCATGGACATACTCAGGGATTTCACACGAGGGGTGGATTTTCATAAAATGTTTGGGAAGGGAGCTATGTGATCTAAGTCATATGGCTATGTGAATAACTTGTTTAGGCTACGTGTCTTTGTGAAAACAACTGTTAAATTATTATTGTCTATTTGTTTTGAATTATGCTTTCAATCTATTATTTGTATTCAAATTGCAAATGCTGCATTTCTGCAAAAGAACCACAGAAGCCATTACTTTGGAATAAGCTTGTATCTATAATTGCATTTCTGTGGTATGACTTGCGAGTACGGTTGTGTACTCATGCTTATTGTAAAACATGCAACAGAAGAGGAGGCGTCATCGCCTACTTTCGAGGAGGAGTTCATCGAAGGTGCTTGATCCTCTGATCTTAATCGATCGGTTGCACTGTGGTGAATTGATGGGATCTTGCCGTTCTGTTTCCTTCGCTATTTATTTCTTTATCGACCTGCGTTGCTTAATAATTGTAAACTTCGACCATAAGGTCAAAACCCTTATTTGTTAATCAAACTACTTGTTTATGTTATTAATAAACGTGTGGATCGATATTCACTGTGTTGACCTTTGTGTGCACTAAGCGTGATCTGGACTAGTGCATTATACACAAAGGGTCGAAATTGTATTTTTGGATCCCAGCAGGTGGTATCAGATCCATCTTGTTGTAGGTCTTGACCTTAGTTAGATCAGCCGTCTTAGATAGTCCAAATTATTTTCTAAAGAAAAATTTACTTGCAAGATTAAATGAACTGCTTAACTCCTCTCATGTCTCTCTCAACTCAACTATTCTTTGGAATCTTTTCCTCTCCCATTGTTTGAACTTGGTTCCCATCCTCTTGTATCTGTCTTGTGGATGCTTCATACCTCTGATGGCGCAAAGGCGGACTTGCCGCAGAGCTGTGGAAGCTGTTGCAGGTACTTGGAGGCTTTGATCGTCCCATGTATCGTGGCAACGAATGGATGGTAAACGGCCGAGATCGTGGAGTGATCTGCCGTCTGACAGTCTACGCCAGGAAGAACACTAAAGCTAGCCAGCCGTTGAACATCTCCGTCAGAAGGATCACCTTCGCACAAGGAATTCAAGAGTCATCACGTCTGGCCATCCTCAGAATCTGCAATATCTACGCGCGAGAGCTGCAGAATACCGTCTTCTGTTACCATCCCAGAGTTACAGCCGTGGATCGACCAGCACGCTACCCGTCCACAAGTGGAGAAGGCAACGCCATAGTGGTGCACCTTGCCCAGTTCGCAGCTGCTCAGGAGGAGTCACTGGAGTTGGTCGCCACCGAGCTGGAGTGTGCCTATGAGATCTTGGGAAGAGCCGAAGAGAGGATCTCCATTCTGGAAGAAGCCCTCTATGGTCAACACGAGCCTGAGGAGGAAGATCCTGAAGAGCTAGAAGAACCAGAGGAGGATCCCGAAGAAGATTCAGACGAAGATCTGGAGGAAGATCCCGAAGAAGATCCAGAGGAGGTTCCAAAGGAGCCAGTAGAAGCTGCAGAGCCGGAGGAGCCAGCTGCACCTACACCAGAGACACCTGCTCCTGCTGCACTAGTCCGGGGGTATCAGGACCAGTTAGCAAGGATGCCAGCTCACTTCTAGGTCTACAGCAGGCGGGAGCACCGTCGTGGTTGTGGAGGCTACCTTAGCGGCTGAGATCGCTAGAGTTTTAGTTTGTTAGGCTTAGCCAGTTTCTTTTTGCAGAGTCGCCCTTTAGGCGGTAGATTGTGTGCTTAGGTTCGTCTTATTTTCTTGTGTGTAAGTGTGAGCTGCAAAGACCCTTAGGCATTTGTTGCAACCATGCTAAGACCCTAGTAATAAAGGTATTTCAGTTGGTTTTCTTGAAGCCGTGTTTGTTGGGTTTAATCTACCCCCCTCGCTTACTTCTTAACTCATCTTGTGCTTTCTACCTTACATAACCCATGAAGCTTCATCAGATGGTTCAGACTCGTCATGCCACTGCAAGTGGATCAGGAACTCAAGAGTTAGATCAGAATGAGCAGACCCCCGTAGGAGCAAATTTGCCACAAGCACCCCCTCTTGACTTGCAAAACTTTGGAGCTCTCATAGCGGCCTGAGCCTTGAGATGATGTATGCCATGATGAACCGGATCACGAGCTATGAGCAGCGAACAACCAAAATAACAATCGGACTGCTGGAGCCCCGGCCGCTTATGGTCACCATGGACCATCCAAATTTGGTGAATTCATGAGAACTCGTCCACCAACTTTCTCTGGACATGTCTCGCCAATAGAAGCTGATGATTGGCTTCGTGTAATCGAGAGGAAGCTGCTGATCACTCAATGCAGTGACCACGAGAAAGTCTTGTATGCCACTCATCAGATGGAGGGCATAACTGCTGAGTGGTGGGAGAATTTTTGCGCAACGCATGAGGCGCTGCAAAATATCACTTAGGAAGAATTTTCCGCAGCCTTTCGTCAGTACCATGTACCTGAAGGCATAATGGATTTGAATTAGGATGAGTTCCGTGCTCTCAAGCAAGGAGCTATGTCGGTAACCGGTTACCTGAATAAGTCTTCTCAGCTAGCTCGCTATGCTGCAGAGGACATCGCTACCGACAAGGCTCGTCAGAGTCGATTCTTGAAGGGTTTGAACTCAGGACTGCAGGTTAGTTGACTTGCCCACACTTTTCCAGACTTTCAAGAATTGGTTAACAAGGCATTGGTCATGGAAGACAAATGCAAGGAACTGGAGGACAATCACAAACGCAGGATGGCTCAACAAGGAAGTCACCAGTCCCAGCAAAGAGCAAGAGTGGTACCGCAGCAGAGTAATCGGTTTCCGCCGCAGAATTCTTTCAGGACGCCTGCACCAATGTCAACACCTCTTCCAGTTGCTCAGAACTTTCGCAACCCCGCGCCAACCAACCCCAATCCGAGGAACAATCGGCAAAATGCTCAGAGAGTTTGTTATTCTTGCCGTCAGCCAGGTCACCTCGCCAACCGATGTCGCGAAGGGAACAATCACTCCAGCCCGGTTTAATCTTGGAGCTGCGCCAAGACACCAAAGACAGAAGCGATCAAGGAGCTGCTCAAGGTACCGATCAACCGGGAGGCGCCTCGATGCGTAGTCGAGATCGTGTCAACCACGTCACTCTGGAAGGAGCTCAGGAAGCACTGGACGTCGTACTGGGTAAGTTTCTAGTAAACTTAGGACCTGCATCCATTTTTTTTATTCTGGAGCTTCGCATTCCTTTGTTTCTGGAGTTTTTGCAACTAAAAATAACTTGGAAGTTATGCACCTTAAGCATACTCTGTTA
This sequence comes from Phyllostachys edulis, assembly GCA_036346405.1. Taxonomy (NCBI): domain Eukaryota; kingdom Viridiplantae; phylum Streptophyta; class Magnoliopsida; order Poales; family Poaceae; genus Phyllostachys; species Phyllostachys edulis. The sequence continues at coordinate 46,488,766 of CM070565.1, forward strand.
ATCCAGTCGCCTGGAGTAGAGCTAATTTCTAAAGTGGGATGTTTAGGAGCTAAGTTACTCATAGCTGGAGTTGAGTTTCTAGCAAACCTAATTGTTTTAGACACACAGGCCTTAGATGTCATCCTTGGCATGGATTGGTTAACCAAGCACAAAGTCGTGCTAGATTGTGGCCGAAGAGCCGTAACCATTGAGGATACTAAGGGAAACAAGGTGGAGTTCCTAGCTACCTCAGTGCGTGATGGACATCTGCTAGTCAATAGCCTGAAGACAGTTACTTTGGAAGATGTGCCTATCGTCAGAGAGTATCCAGATGTGTTCCCGGAAGAAGTACCAGGAATGCCACCAAACCGTGACATCGAGTTTGTCATCGATCTAGTGCCAGGAATAGCACCAATTTCGAAGAGACCCTATCGGATGCCAGCCGATGAATTAGTGGAAATGAAGAAGCAAATAGAAGAACTTCTGAAGAAAGGTTTTGTGAGGCCTAGTTCATCGCCTTGGGGAGCACCAGTCTTGTTCGTCAGGAAGAAGGATGGAAGTATGAGAATGTGCATCGATTATCGATCTCTCAATGAAGTCACCATCAAGAACAAGAACCCATTATCTCGGATTGATGATCTGTTTGATCAGATGAAAGGAGCCAGAGCGTTCTCAAATATCGATCTGCGATTAGGTTACTATCAGTTGAAGATTTGTCCTAAGGATATACCTAAGACCACTTTCTCAACACGGTACGGACATTATGAGTTCTTGGTCATGCCTTTTGGTCTGACTAATACCCCTGCCTATTTCATGAACATGATGAATAAAGTGTTCATAGAATACTTGGATAAGTTTGTAGTTGTGTTCATCGATGACATTTTGGTCTACTCCAAGTCAGAAGAAGAGCATGCTGAACATTTGAGATTAATTCTAGAGAAGCTCAAAGAGCATCGGTTGTATGCTAAGTTTAGCAAGTGTGATTTTTGGAAGAAAGAAGTGGATTTTCTTAGGCATGTGATGACAGCCGAGGGAATAGCAGTTGACCCCGGTAAAGTTAAGGTAGTATTACATTGGGAACAGCCCAAGACTGTTACTCAGATTCGTAGTTTCTTGGGAATGGCAGGATGTTATCACCGTTTCATTGAGGGATTCTTAACGATTGCTAAGCCTCTTACGCAATTGTTGAAGAAGGAGAAAAAGTTCACATGGACCCCAGCTTGTGAAGAAAGCTTTCAAGAATTGAAGAAGTGTTTGACTTGACCCGATCTTGATTTTGCGGATATCATAAAGATTTTGATATCTACTGTGATGCTTCGCGTCAAGGATTAGGATGTGTCCTGATGCAAGAAGGAAGAGCTGTCGCTTATGCATCAAGGCAATTAAGGCCTCATGAAGTGAATTACCCTACCCACGATCTAGAATTAGCTGTCGTAGTGCACGCTTTAAAGATTTGGCATCATTACCTTATCGGTAACCGCTGTGAAGTTTATACAGATCACAAGAGCCTGAAGTATATTTTCACTCAGTCTAATTTGAACATGAGATAGAGAAGATGGTTAGAGTTGATAAAGGATTATAATCTTGGAATCCATTACCATCCTAGTAAGGCTAATGTAATTCTGAGATGCCTTAAGCCGTAAAACTATTGCAATCTTTGTGGAAGTAAAAGAAGTTTGTTCAGAACTTCAAGAGGAATTTCAGAAGCTAAAGTTAGAAGTGGTATCTGAAGGATTTGTAGCCAGTCTGGAAGTACAGTCTACTTTGGAGAAGCCCATTCGAGAAGCTCAACCAAAGGATCCCATGTTCTCAGATATCAAGCTTAAATGGCAGAAGGAAAATGTAAAGACTTCACCTTAGATGATCAAGGTATACTGTGGATCAATAGACGTATTTGTGTACCAGATGTTGATGGGTTGAGACAGCTAATTTTGAAGGAGGCCCATGACTCCAAGTATTCGATTCACCCTAGTAGTACTAAGATGTATTAGGATGTTAAGAATAAATTTTGGTGGCCAAACTTGAAGCGAGAAGTTGCAGAGTTCGTTGCCTTGTGCGACGTGTGTCAGAAGGTAAAAGCAGAGCATCAAAGACCAATAGGTCTGCTGCAACCTTTGAAGATTCCAAAGTGGAAGTGGGAAGAGATCGGAATGGATTTCATTACCAGTTTACCCAAGATTCAATCGGGTTACAATTCGATTTGGGTAATAGTGGAATGCTTGACTAAAGTTACTCATTTCTTGCCAGTCAAAACCACATATTCAGGAGATCATCTTGCAGAGCTGTATATGTCAAGGATTGTCAATCTACATGGTGTGCCTAAGAAGATAGTGTCAGATCGAGGATCCCGTTCACCTCTCGTTTTTGGCGAGTTTGCATGCGACCTTAGGGACTCATCGAATTTGATCTTGCTTATCATCCCAGACGGATGGGCCGGTGAAAGGGTTAATCAGATATTGGAGGATATGTTGAGAGCTTGTACTATAGCAAATGCTACCCACTGGGATAAGAGTTTGCCGTATGCAGAATTCTTGTACAACAACAGTTATCAAGCCAGTCTGCAGATGTCATCATTTGAAGCTTTGTATGGTCGTACTGCGAGAACCCGTTGAATTGGTCGAAAGCAATTTGAGCGTTTGGTTTTGGGCGGACATCATTCAAGAAGCGAGAAGAGCAAGTGTCTATGATCGAGAGAGATTAAAGATAGTTGATCGAGGCGAAGAGTTATCCGATAATCGTCCTTTGTGATCTCGACTTTGAACCGAAGATTTTGTTTATCTTGAGTTCGCCACTCGAGGTGTAAAAGATTTCATGCCAAAGGAAGCTTACCCTCGGTATGTTAGTCCGTTCAAGATTTTGGATAAATCAGGAGAAGTAGCTTACGGTTGAGTTGCCACGATCGTTAGCGGAGTACATGATGTCTTTCATGTCTCTCAGTTGAAGAAGTGTCTTCGTGTGCCAGAAGAACAAGCCCCGTTGAAGTCAATTGAGCTAAAAGAAGATCTCACTTACAAGGAGCAGCCAATCAAGATTTTGGATGTCGCAGAGCGTCAGACCAGAAGCAAGACAGTTTGTTTTTGCAAGGTTCAGTGGAGCAACTACTCAGAAGGTGAGGCAATGTGGGAGCGTGAAGAAGAGTTGAGAGCCGAGTTCCCTAGCCTTTTCTCTAGCTAGCCTGAATCTCGGGGTCGAGATTCCTTTAAGGGGGGAGGTTTATAACATCCCAATTTCTGAGCTTTAAAAATCCTTTGAATAGCAAGTAGGGAGAAAATTCACCATTTGGTTTTATTTGATTTTAATTCAAAAGCTTAATATTGGACTTTGAGTAATAAAACAATTTAATATGACTAAAGACAACATCAACAATGGTCAAAACTATTTTATTTGGATTCTATGTGCTTGGATATATTTTCTAGATTTTTCTAGAATTTTTCCAAGTTCATTTGCTATTTTCTATTGCTTATTTGAATTTCTGGTATTTTCTAAAAAGAAAAACTATTTAAAATCTCAGATAATCAGTTGGATCGAATTTCTATTCATCCGGCCCATTCCTCCACCTTTCCGGCCCAATTCCGCGTCGGCCCGCTCATTCGCGTGTGTCAGCGCCCCTTCCTCCCACTAGCAGGTGGATCCGTGTTCTTTTGTTTCGCTGTCGCGTGGGCCCTCGTCTCTGTGCCGCTGACTGGTGGGACCGCCTTCACGTTGTCGTCCTCAAGCCGGTTTCTTCTCCACAGAGCTCCCGTCACGGCCGCCATTGGAGCTCTTCTAGAAGCTCAATCCGACAGCGGGATTTCTTCACGAAAACCTCCCGGATTTTGCTGCCAAATCCTATCTCTTCTCTCCCTGCACCCGTTTCTGTTGGAATCTTATCCTGAAGCGTATCAATTCTCCAATTTCATTCGTGACCAAAACGAACTCAAATTGGGTGTTTCCTTATCCGTGTCGCCCCGGCCCTATAAATAGGTCCTCGAGGTTCGCCCTGCCCTCCGCATCCCAAACCCTAGCTCAATTCCACCAGAGAGCTTCAGCGCTGCCGCTAATCCGAGCTTTAGGGTTTTTCACCGCCGTCAGTTTTTCTTCGATTGCGTCGCCGTCGACGTCGCCTAGCCGTCGTAGTCTGCGCCATCGTGATCAGCATCGTGTGGGCTACATCCTGGGCCTTTCGCCGTCGCCAGTACCTCGTCGGAGTGCTTGTCCGACAACAATCGTGTCTTCCCTCCACTCGAAGCTTGCCGCCGGCCACCACCGACATCCTCGACCACCCGAAGTTGGTCCATCAGGTGCGCAATAGCGCCAGCTACCTTCCAGTACCATCCACTGCCGGTGAAGCGCCGCCGTTCGCCGTGTCGTTGGTTTCAAAGCGCTGTCATTGCCGTGTGCCGACGTGTGCGTCCGCGCCACCAGCCATCTCAGCAATTGTGCGCGCGTGGCAGCCATGTGTCACCCAGTCAGCCTCCACCTCAGCGTTGACGCGACAGATCAGATCCAATCCAAGTAATGGTTCGATGTACTCGGTGCACCGTGGACCATCTCACTGATGTGTTGGTCCCACATATCAGTATTTCTTTTAATTTCTTAATTCCGAGCGTTGATGTCATCGTTGTGCAATAATCCGATTTTTCTTTTAAGGAATAATTCGGAAATTCGGAATAATCCAGTTTTAGGGTTTTCCTTAGATTTTCAACTTCCCAAGCTCATATCTTTTGCATCCGAACTCCGATTGAGCCCATTCAAATTTCTAAATTCATCTAAATTCAAGATCTATTTATCTGAGATTTTTATTTAATTTTTGGAGTTTGGTTTGCCTCTGTTTTTATTTGTTCTATTTGTTTGTTTTGTTTGCGAGTAGACGTCGATACCTCTGAAGGTTTTGAAGAAGAAGGAGCACCTCAAGAGCAAGATCAGTACCTAGACCTTTTCCAAGGAAAGTTATACCTTTGATCATGTTGAATCCCAGTATTCTAAAATTACTTTGATTCAAATTATTACATTTTACTTTAAGTATTTATTTAAATGCCTTTGGGTGTAGTTATTAATCCCATTTTTTATATCCACCTATGTGTTATGTCATAATCTTTTGTCACCCTAGATTGGTTTATTTAGTTGGTAATATTGTAGCACCAACATGGGTTGGTTAGATACGAGTAGATTGCTTAGCCATGCCACGAGTCATCATCTCATGTGAGTTGCAAATATACTTGACTAAGTGATTATGGAACTAAGCGATAAAGCGTGTGTCTTGTGTGCTATTACTCGTTGATGGCATATGTTGCATAACCAACGAGGTGGGAAAGGATTTAGACTGAGTCAAGTGGTGGATACTGTGTGCTACTTTTGGTGGATCTATGTGCACGGGCTTAAAAATCTGTGTGCATAGGGATTCGTACTACATTGGAAGTCTTGCCTTGGTCAATTAAGGACTTAACTTTGTGCGCCATTGAACTGAGCCTCTCGTGCAACCACATGCCTGATGGGACGGGCCTAACTTAGTAAGTTATGGATTCTTGACATTGACTACTTAGGTAGTAGGTTAGACTGTGTTGTATAGGTAGAGGTGTGTTACCGCTGTGGTTGGGTGCACATCATGGGGCGGTTCGCCGTGTCCTTGTCCAATAGTGTGTGTTATGCCAAGCACTGTGGAAGGGTTGGTATAGCGTAAAGCACACTGGGAGTGTCAATGCTTGAGATGAAGTTTCTGAAACGTTTTGTTATGATTAGTGCTAGCTACACTAGTTGTATCATGTGGGTAAAGTGTACAAACTCTGCAGAGTGTTAAATCAATCTATTCGAATAGCCGAGTCCGCGGTCATGGACATGCTCGGGGATTTCACACGAGGGGTAGATTTTCATAAAATGTTTGGGAAGGGAGCTATGTGATCTAAGTCATATGGCTATGTGAATAACTTGTTTAGGCTATGTGTCTTTGTGAAAATAACTGTTAAATTATTATTTTCTATTTGTTTTGAATTATGCTTTCAATCTATTATTTGTATTCAAATTGCAAATGCTGCATTTCTGCAAAAGAACCACAGAAGCCATTAATTTGGAATAAGCCTGCATCTGTAATTGCATTTCTGTGGTATGACTTGCGAGTACGGTTGTGTACTCATACTTATTGTAAAACATGCAACAGAAGAGGAGGCGTCACGCCTGCTTTCGAGGAGTAGTTCATCGAAGGTGCTTGATCGTACGGTCTTGATCCCAGTCGGTTGCCTGTGGTGAATTGATGGGATGCCGCTGCCGTTTCTAATTCCGCTGCTATTTATTTCTTTGTCAGCCCTGCGTTGCTTAATAATTATAAACTCGACCATAAGGTCAAAACCCTTATTTGTTAATCAAACTACTCTTTTATGTTATTAATCGCTTGTGTGGATCGATATTCACCTGTGTTGACACTGTGTGCACTAGCGTGACCCTGGACTAGTGCATTATACACAGAGGGTCCATAATTGTATTTTTGGGTCCCGACAGCACCTTCGTTGGCGACCACCGGAGCAAATAGGTCAAGGTTGTCTACATCGGGAGTGTGGAAGAATTTCAATAGGACAACCAAGCAAGACTCACAGGGAAATGAGGTACCATTTGCTATTTACAAAAATTTTCGCAATGAATTATCTGCAATGTCTTCAGGTGGAATGGTGCACTTGCTTAGATATGCTACAAGATGTAAGGCCAAGCAAGGATTGATGATGAGGCAGACACAACTGCAATATAACCCCGATGATACGGTACTTAACTGGGACTATGATCCTGAGGTAGCTCGTCAATCTCTCTGTCGTTTAATTGCTTCTGAGGATTTACCGTTAGGCTTTGGGGAGTCTACTACTTTCTAAACTTACATTATTAGGACCGCGCATAATCCTAGATTTTGTACTGTTTCTAGACAAACAACAACTAGGGATCTAGTAAAATACTACAATGAACGCCATAATAAATTAAAGGAACTATTTTGTATGTGCACATTTTCGGTGGCCTTGACCTTGGACATATGGAGTGGTCGGTTTAGAGAGGATTATCTTAGTGTAGTTGCTCATTATGTTAATAACGACTAGGTAATGGAGAAAAAAATTATAGGTTTCAAATTAATTGATGTCATACATACAGGTAAGAATATTGCGGATTGTATTATCAAAGTCATGGAAGACTTTGATCTTACAGACAAAATATTCTCGATTACTTTAGACAACGCCGCTTCAAACTCTAAAGCCTTGGATATTCTTACTCCAGTGTTGAGTACATATGTCGATTCCTTCTTGCTACATTAAATATGCAATTGTCATATTATTAACGTTATAGTCAAATGTGATTTGAAGAGGTTGAATTCATATATTAAAGCTTTTCGTGATGCGATATCTTACTTGAATAATTCTAATATAAGAATAGCACTATATAAGAACTTCTGAAGGGTGATGGCTGTACATCCAAGAAAGTTCAGTTTGGACATGCCGATAAGATGGAACTCTACTTACTTGATGCTTAAGAGTCTTTTACCATATAAGAGCACTTTTTTGTTTATATTCAAACGCGCTATTAGAGCACTGACGGTAGTGCGCTATTAACTGAGTAACATTGGTTCGTTGCTGAGAAGATACTTTAGTTTTTAGAATTTTTTATGAGGCCGTTGTTACTTTGTCCGCTGTCTATTATCCAACATCTCCTATTATTGTGCATACTATTTTACAGATTGCTAGTCAATTAAAAAACTATGAAAATGACACAATTTTAAGAGAGGCAATTGTAGCTATGAAAACTAAAGACCTTAAATATTGGAGAGAAATCACTTTCCTATAGCATTTCCATTTATTTTAGATCCTAGAGCTAAAATTGACGGATTTGCTAATGTTCTTGATCTTCTTAGTGATGCTACAGGGCTAGACTACTGTAATTATTTTACAAATGTTCGTTCTCGATTACATGAGGTTTTCCAAAGGTATGAAAATAAGTTACAAGGAGTCCGCTTGCAACGACCTCCAGTAGCACCCACCTCAAGTAACAAGACAAATCTGTGGGGCAAGATCTGGGGTGTAGGCTCTTCCTCCAGGTCTAGGTCCAGGCCTTCTTCTTCTTCTTCTTCTTCTTCTTCTTCTTCTTCTTCTTCTTCTTCTACAACGGCACATTCTCAACAAAGTCCAAGACCAACCTCTCACCCAAGGACTGGGGAACTATCCGCCTATCTGGACAGCGATACATTAGATTTCAACTCAGAAAACTTTGAAATTTTGCAATGGTGGCATGACCATAAGTTAGCATATCACGTGCTATTCATACTTGCATGTGATGTGTTAACTGTTCCTGTCTCGACGATTTCCTCCGAGTCTGCTTTCAGTCTTTCCGGAAGAATATTGGAGGAGAGAAGAACACGTCTCACAAGTGAGATGGTGGGGATATTTCTAACTGTGGAGGATTGGGAACAAGCTGATTCACAAACACAACACTTAGTGGAAAATTCAGAGTTGTCAGAGGTGTTCGAAAATCTGTACCTAGATAACGACACATAGAATAAGGACGTATGTAGAGTTATAGGTTTTACTATTTTTCCTTTGCCAAGGTTTTCTTATGTTGAGTTTTTTACTTGTCAAATGTTTTAACGAGGTAACCATTTGAACATTAATAAAGCTTTTTATTAAATTTTCAATATGTTTGTCTCACTTTTTACAATTTTCATATCTATTTCTGAATTCTACACATTTTATGTTTTTTTGGATTTTTTTTTGAAGTTTTCAGGCCCAACTGGCTAGGTGAGCCATAAACGACCCGTCAGGCGAAATGGGCTTGGGCCGGCATGGCATGAGAGGCCTTCAGGCCATGCTTGGGCCGCCACCAAGGCACGTGGGCTGGTACAGCACAGTCCATTTCATTCGCGGGCCAGAACGGCCCGTGCCGAGATGGGTCGTGCCTGGTCATGCCCGTGCCGAGCCGGGCCATGCTACCCATTTGGCCAACTATCAGGATCATCGCATCATCCAGACCAAGGGCAGAGGAGTATCTTCTCAATATATTCGCCCACCGAAAGAATCTAGAGTCTGGTTATTACAAATTTTTCGCTCTCTACCCTTCTTAAATGATTTGGAAGAGATTAAGTGGTTGTGATATGCTGTTTATTTAATATAGGTATATATGGTCATTTGTCAAATAAATAATTCACACACAGAGTACGTCTTGAACTAGGATCGGCTAAATCCAAGTCTCCCTTCTTTGACTAAATGATGCCATACAGAAATGTAAACAGATAAGAACATTCCTAACAAGTTAAGTCATAAACTGCATCGACTCAATAGACAAGATGCCCACTGGTAAGTAATATCAAGATGATTAGGATACGGAATTTTGGACACTGTTGGCCCCCTAGGCCACAACAATTCCAAAAATAGAATCTCTACCACTAAATTCCATTCCTAGCCCCTTGAGCCCGCCACCACTCCTCAAGACCATAGTAGCCGCCCTCTGCACTCCCAGTGCATGACAAGGCGAGGACCTTTGTAGCACTATAGTAGGCTTTTTCTCAAAAATCTATTTAAGAATATTTTTTGAGGAATTTATAAATATAGAAAATGAGCCCAAAAAATTATGAAATTTTTTGTGGAGCCTCTTGGCATAGTGTACTTGCTTGTGTAATTTCTTTCAAAATTTTATCCGTTTTGATTTTTTTTTTCTCAAAAAATTCATTTAAGTATACTCTTTGTAGGAATTTTCTAATATAGAAAATGAGGTTCAAACATTATGAATTTTTTTTCTGACTCCTTACATAGTGGACTTGATTGTGTAATTTTTATATAATTTTATATGCTCTGAAATTGTCTCGACAAATTAAGGGTTTAGGTCTCGAAAATTAGGACGAAATGTTTCAGAAATTAGAGTTTCATGATTTCATGTGACTTGGAATGTGGGAAGTTTAGTACCACATGACTACTATAGGTAAGAGACACTCTCTCCTCCGCACATCTGTCATCCCGTCGCTGTTGTCCCCGCTTGCCCGCAGTGCTCGCTTTTATGACAATTGTTTGATTGAGTAATGGGGCTGATGGTACTAGTAGGTGGCATGGGTGATTTCGTTGGTGTTTCCAATTCCACCGTAGAAATAGGCTTGTGCAACATACTTGGTGATTCCCGAGCAGTTACAGTAATGGGTGTAGAGTGAGCAAGTGCCAAGTGACCGTTGGGTACAATATTATCGTCAGCAATATCAAACGTCCATTCATCATCTTTAGGTTGATCAGGATTGACTGTTCCGTTTTCATTGTTCTCTCCTATGTTAACCAAATTGTGCTTATTAGCTTCCATCTTAAATGCGTTGTACTGCAAATGACCATTCTCCCTTGGATTGTTGTTTCCAATTTGTAGTGGTTCTTCAGCAGCAGCGTTGACTAGCACACGGTAAGGGCATGCACCTTGTCCCTGCAAAATGAACAAATATGGTGACTGGGATATGATGGTAACAACAAAACCATATAGGCTGCATACGGAAGGTAATTGCCTGAAGCCTTCTGTTCCCTTCTGCATATGTGATATATTACATTTTGTATCTTTAACTGTGGGATCCCTTGAACTGTTGTTGAGATTGTGATGTGTCCACAGGTGGCAAAAACAAAATTCAATGATCAAGGGCTACCTTTCCCACCGCCCGTCCTCCCTCCTTCGCACATCTATCGCCTCATCCAGAATTCTCGGCGCCAACGCTTACGGAATTCCTAGCGCCAACGCCATGGCTCCTCCTTCGCCCGACTTTAAATACTGAACTCTCGCAGTCGCTCTTCACTCATCTCAATTGTGTTTTGCTTCTCATTCTGGCGCTCGTCGCTGAGGACTCAGAGAACGTAACATAATTACTTTTTTTTAGGGAGATTAAGTATTTGTTTACTTCTCGTCGCTCGACCTTTTTTGATTGCTTTCCCCTGAAGGGTAGGTAATTTGTCAGATGCTTTTGTCATTATTACTATAGTCGTAGTTATTAGTCAGCTAATCGTAAGTAGTTAGTATAGTGGTAATTAATTAGTTGTAATTAGTTAGTTCAGTGGTAATTAATTAGTTGTAATTAGTTAGTTTGCTGGTAATTAATTAATTTAGTGGTAAATAATTAGTCCATGACCCTGTCGAGGAGGCACCGGAGGAGCCCAAGACTCGCCCGACGGAGACCGGCGATCATCGTAGCTTCTCTCGTTGCCCTGGAGCACTCCATATCCAAGAGGTGAGTTACGTACAATTCATGTCTTGATTTTCTATTTGCCCTTTCGTTATTCTAACAACATGCAATCGTCCAGCCCGTATCGCAGGACATGGGGGACTTCGACACATGACACCAACGTGGGGAGTCCCGAGACAAGGGAAAGGGCATGACTCCTGCGACAGAGCCCGACCGCCATAGCGTTTCCGGTCGCCCGGGCTGAAGAATCTAGACCCGCCATTATGATTTAATAGAGTATTTTGGTAATTAATGACAAATCTAAATGTGAGAATAATATGATTGTTGACTATGATATTGTTTAGTCTTATTTGGATGAAAAGGTGAAAATCATAGAGGTATGCATTCGACATCATATTCTTATATATTGTTGCATTCCTCGGATCCAAAATATAGATTGAAATCCACCAAAAGTTTAACTTGAATATGTGCATATATTTTTATTACACATTCGTGTATGCACACATTTAGGGGGAGTTCACTCTATATTTTGTGGTTTCATTAGTATTGATCTATATTTCTTTATCCACATATATTGGGGATCTCTACTTTCAAACATATCCTTTGATTATATAAAACTTGTGTAGTTCATATATACTCATATTGCTTTATATTCAATTATTTGTAATGTGTTAAGGGACTAACGTGTGTGCTAAGATGTTTAAAGGCTTAGTCCCGGTTTATGGATGGCGATATGGTAATGGCAATGCAAAGACAATAGAGGGATCATAGCTAGTAGCTTGAGGATCTAATTCTTGTGTCATTTTGATCAACTAGGAGTCATGCGTTGCATTTGTTTCTGCTTCTGGAAAATTGTTAAAAAATCGGTAAGACCGCAAGTATTGAGCAGTATTACCGCAAGTCGGTAATACCGAAATAAGTGGCGGTATGTTTTTTACAGAGAACATGTCTTTGGGAGCTTTTCTTGAAATCTTGAAAACGGTATGACCGCAAATGAGAAGTGGTACTACCGCAGGTTGGTAGTACTGATAATTATATGGCGGTACTACCGCAGGTCGGTGGTCCGAACGTGTGGTCCGATCGGGTGGTCCGAACGTATGGTCCGATCGTGTAGACCGATCGGGAGAATTGATCGGGTCGGACCAAGTGGTCAGGTAAAATCGGTATGACCACACTTCTTGAGCGGTATTACCGATGTGCGGTAATACCAAGTTTTACACGGCGGTACGTTATTTCCAAAGAAGGTGTTTTTCTGCGTTTCTCGAACCTCTGAAAATCGGTAGTACCACATCTGAGAAACGATACCACCGAAGAGCGGTATTACCGGATTCTAGTTGGCGGTAATACCACATCTGGTAGTAATGGCTATATTTAGGTAATTAATGTTAATCATTGTGGGACTAACATTTTACATGAGTTGGATGAATAGGTTATATTCCAGGGTGATGAAGACTTTGGGTGGCATCATGATTTGATCGTCATCAAGTCAAGGTTCAAGAAGAGGATGTATCATGTGTTGATGCATATCAAGATGTCGAAGAGGAGATGATCATGAGTTGATCATCAAGTCAAGAGAAGACCCATCATGTGTTAATGGAGGGCACGTGAAGGATGCATCATGGGTTGATGCACATCAAGACAATGACTTGGACTTGAAGTGAAGATGTGCGTCATCAAGCTTCAAGAGGATGCTCAAGGCAAAGGTATAACTAGCTAGGGCTAAGAATGTGTTCTTAGTCTTTTACCGATCTTGGTGTTTGGTTGAAAGACCAAATTGCTAGTATAGGTTGCCGTACTATTAAGAGGGATCTTATCTAGTAGCTTGAGTCTCATCATGTGTTGATAGCTCAATCCTGCTTGCTCTAGCACTCCGTGGTAGTGGCTATGGCGCCGCGGAGACTAGTTGTAGACATCACTGCATAGATGGTACATAGGACATTCTTTGTTAATTTATCGGTTCAATGTGGATAACGTTGGTACAATATAGTATTAAAGAATATCATCCACTTTAACATTGTGTTGTATCACAGGCTAGATAGGCTTGTACATGACCAACTGAGGGAAATACGTGGCATGCAGATCATATAACAACGTACCATGGCCTTCGAAACGCACACGAGTCGAAGGCAATGGTACATTGTTATATGATCTGCATGCCACGTATTTATCTCAGTTGGTTCATGTACAATCTTATCTATCATGTGGTGAAATACAGTGTTAAAGTGGATGATTACTTTAACACTGTATTATACCACAGGCTAGATAAGCTTGTACATGAACCAACAGAGGGAAATATGTGGCATGCAGATCGTATAACAACATATCATAGCCTGTCCATTGTTATATCATCTGCATGCCAAATATTTCCCTTAGTTGGTTCATTCACAAGCTTATCTAGTTGTAATACAATACAATATTAAAGAATATCATCCACAATAAACTGATAAATTAACAAAGAGTGTCTCGATCATGTAATACTTGTAACGCTTCAAGTGTTGTCAATTTTATGTATGAACACGTACACGACAACTCCTTTGGAAACCCTAATTCTATTATCCCTAATTTTCAAAACCTAAAATCCAAATTTTTGATACCTAAATCCTTCATTTTGGAGACAATTTCAAAACACATAAAATTGTCCTAACATGTGCCAATACAGGAAAAAATTCCAAAAATGCCACATGAAGAATTAGGTGATGGGGCCATGGCAAGTTGGCAACAAATTTTTTATGCTCTATTATTGATTAAGGATGGTACTTTTAAAATTTAATGTTTGAACTGGTTTGAACTCACGGATAACACGAGAATCAACAGTTAATGCATAGTACTCTACGCCTTTAATTGTTAATTTTCTGCACTTCCCAGTAGTACACTTGCAGTAGACATGTAGTACTAAACTTCTCACATTCGAAGTCACATGAAATCATGAAACTCTAATTTCCAAAACCTTTCGTCCTAATTTTCGAGACTTAATACGAATTAATACAAAACCTCCCTATGTTGTTACCTTATTTGTTAAGTTGTACGGAGTAGTTGTGAAGAGATGTTTTCTTTTTACATGATTGTTATGAATTACTACTCAATACGTGAGTTTAGAATCCACTCTGCAAATTCTACTACTGTAAGGTTAGGCACTAGAAGATTTATTGCCCTGTGCTGCGTGACAACAAAGGACAATAAGAAGTTAGCACTCAGGGCTAACAGTCAACTTCTACTTACTATAATAAGCTTTTTATAGGTTTGGCTTGACGGTTTAGGGTTTACCTATAGTGTTGTGATACTTGCTAAAACTTGTGCCTGACCGTAAAAAAGGGTTCCTAATATGTTCGGTCTAATTGTCTGCTTGGTTAATAACTTATAATTTACTGGAAGGGGTCGTAAGTAATTCGTATCTTTTGCATATGCAGTAAGTATGTATTTATATGCACTTGAAGTATGTATTTATATGTATTTAAATGGATTAGACATGTTTGCAGGAAGGATTCCTAATATGTTTGGTTTCACACCGGTGTGGTGCCACGAAGCGTCACACAACACCCTTACCGGTGGAGGCACGCGAGCGAATCAATCGGGAGTTGAGTCCAGAGAATCGGCACGCCATAAAGCGGCCATGCGGCAAAGGGTGACAAAGAAATGACGGGCATGAGATATCTTGGAGGAGGAGTGTCTCTTACCTAAAGTAGTCATGTGGTACTAAACTTCCCACATTACAAATCACATAAAATCATGAAACCCTAATTTTCGAAACTTTTCGACCTAATTTTCGAGACCTAAACGCTTAATTTGTCGAGACAATGTCAAAGCATATAAAATTCTGTAAAAATTATAATTTGTCGAGACAATTTCAAAGCATATAAAATTCTGTAAAAATTACACAATCAAATCCACTATGTAAGGATCCTGAAAAAAATCTTAATGTTTGGACCTTATTTTCTATATTAGAAAATTCCTACAAACAGTATACTTAAATGAATTTTTGAGAAAAAAAAATCAAAATGGATAAAAAAATTTTAAAAATTACACAAGCAAGTACACTATGTCAGGAGGCTCCACAAAAAAATTCATAATTTTTTGAACTCATTTTCTATATTTAGAAATTCCTCCAAAAAATATTCTTGTATGAATTTTTGAGAAAAACCTGCTACAGAGCACCAGGCGGCTGCTGTGGTGCGGGAGAGCAGCAGGTAGGCTCAGGGGCTAGAAATAGAATTTTAGTAGTAAGGAGGCTATATTTGGAATTGTCATGGTGCAGGGGCGACAGTGTCCAAAATTCTAGGATACGAGACTGCATAATCCTGAGATAGGATAGGACCACTGCAGGTAGTGTGGATGGAAGCATTTGAAGTTTCTAGTGCAGAGGTGGTTTGCATTGCAGGTATCAGTGTATTACAACAATTCAATACCACCTGAACTGAATTGAATTGAATGGAAGCGGACATTTCTCCACCCAAATCGATGTATAAATTAACCTAGCAGCCTGTATTACCGACACAAAGAAGAAGAATGGACAAATCAAACAGGAAAGAAAGGACGGATCAGTGAATCGATCGAACCACCGATGATCGAGTGTGAGAATTCAGGATGAGAATCACAACTCAGAAGAAGGTTGTGCCGGCGAGGCCGCGGTGGAGGAGATTGTGGGCGATGTCGTCCCTGGCCTTCTTGGCGCTCTCCGGCTGCACGGGGTTCTCCGGCACGGTCTCGTCGTCGACGAGGCCGCACCGGAGCTCCGGGTCCATCTCCTCCCCTCTGACCTCGCATATGTTGTGCAGCACGCAGCAGGCGCCGAGCACCACGGGGAGGTCCTGGAGCTTCACCTCCGTGCGCTTCTGCAGGCACGCCCACCGCCCCTTGAGCCGCGCGAAGGCGTCCACGGCGACGCGCCGGAGCTCGTCCACCTTCTCGTTGAAGGCGTGCTGCGCCCACGTCAGGTTCTGGTGCGTGTAGGGGACGAGCACCCAGTCCGTGAGCGGGTAGCTGCCGCCGCCGACGACCCAGGAGCCGGCCATCATGCCGGCGGCGGCGCGCTGGTGCAGGGCCGACTTGTCGAGCACCTGGTCGTCGGGCATGGAGCCCGGCCAGCCGATGCAGACGTCGGTGAAGGCGCCGTCGGGGCCGACGACCCCCTGGAGGGTGATGGAGTAGGAGGTCTTCTGGTTGCGCTCCGTGTGGCGGCGGTTGAAGTAGGCGGCGACGGAGACCTTGGGCGCGATGATGGGGATGTGGGTGGTGTACATGGCGCCGATGACGCCCGGGACGCCGGAGGTGGCCTCGAAGCGGCTCTTGAAGGCGGTGGCGGTGGCCTGGTCGGGCCACTGGAGGAAGCGGGGCATGAGGAGGGAGCGGATGGCGGCGCAGACCTCGAGGACGAGCTTGTGGCAAGTGGAGATGCCGAGGCCGAAGCGCTTAGAGACGAGGCGGAGGGGCTCGCCGGTGGCGAGGCGCCAGACGCAGACGGCGACGCGCTGGTGGACGGGGATGGCGGCGCGGAGCGCGGTGTCCTCCTTGGCGACGGCGGAGCCCAGCGCGTCGCAGACCATGTCGAAGGTGGCCCGGCCCATCCGGAAGGCGCGGCGGAAGTCGGCCTCCGGGTAGTCGGCGCTGCTGCACTGGTCCCACCACGCGCGCGAGCGGTCCTTGACCCAGAGGCGGCGCTGCTGGTGCGGCGAGGCCGAGGCGTCGACGTCCCCAGCCCCGGCGGCGTGGCGGGCGCGCTTGGAAGATGGCCTCTCAGTCCCAGTCTCAGCCCCAATCCCGTCGTTGCCGTTGTCATCCACCTGAGTCGAGCGAGACACCACCTCGTCCTCATCCTCCTGATGATCATTCGATTCCTTCCTTAGGCCGGCGTTGAGCTGGAGGAGGGGGAGCTCGCAGCGGGGGTCTTCGAGGGAGGTGAGTATGTTGGCGATGGACCTCTTCTTGCTCTTGTCATCGCCAGCGTCGCCTACCTTGGGGTCGTCGCTGGCGCCGCGCTGCCGTCGCCGGTTGGGCATCGCGGCGTATCGGAGAGGGAGGAGGAGGAGAAGGCGTTGTCTGCTATGCTTGCTGTGCTGCTCTACTATTGGTGGTGGTGATGGGGAAGTCGTCGTCGTCGTCTTCTGTGTCATTTCATTTGCTTTTGTCATTGGGTTAGGTTGGGTGGGTCCAAGGAGAAGACGGAGACAGCGTGCGTGCGTGCGTGTCTGGGAAGGACGAGGGGGTATGTATGGGAATTGCAAGCGGATCTTCGGTGTCAGAGGACTTAAATGCAGATTATACACGGTACGGTGTATTAGGCCGAATCTCAGCCGCCCTATCAAAAGCGGACGCATGCCCTCTACGGTACCGCAACGAGCCTGTTGCTACAGCATTCACTGCAGTGATTTTGCTGTTTGTTACTGTAGCACAATACTACATCTAAACTATTCGGTGCCAATTCGACATGAGGCCTAGTACGCGTGTACTGTGCGCCTCTAGCTACTTGCCATAAAAAATTCTATCCACCGATTCAGATCAAGATCTGAAGCGCGATGCTGCTGGACAAAATAGCCAAGGCGTTATTGCCTCTCTTTTCGGCCAAGCCGGAGACACTCGTGCTGTGCCACCGTGGCGAGAGTCAGTAGATGACTGCCAAAATTTGATGTCCGTGCTGACTAGAATTGGTAACTAGTCCGGTGTTTGTTCCTAGTAATTTGCTAGCTAAGTTTATCTATGTTTTGGTAAATACTTTACTGCTTCGTGTTGACATCCTAGCCAATTCATTTGCTGCCTACTGTTTGCCAACTGGGCGTCTTCCTCACCAAGATTGCTCAAAGTTACAAGAACATGATGTCCACAAAAGCTTACACGGTGCTCTCAAGGCCCCAAAGCTAACAGTTGCGACCTTTTAGGGGGGGAAAAGTCCAAGGAGTTCCTCCCTCTTGTGCCAGGAAAATGTTTCAGGTTCCCAAAAGCTACATTATTGATCGGTTTATCTCTGTGATTATAAGCTACAAGATCGTATAAACCGATAAATCAAGAAAGAATTGGTGTATCACAAATAATATACACTCAGCCATTCATTGGTTTGGGTTACTCAAAAGTAATAGTTACCCGAAAACATTGCCTGACCACAGATAGCAAGGAACATACTGCGCTCAGACAAAATTTATGGTGAAGGAGACGTAAGGGTGGGCCTCTGTTTCACCTGCCAGGCCAGCAACGCCTACATCGTCTTCGGATTTCCAATAGATACTGCAATTCAAACGTTGCATTAGTGAAAAACAGGAGGAAGCTGTGACTAACAATGCAATGGACTGCGACCCAAACGTTGAATTACCTATGGGCATTGCCGCAAAGCTCCTCTAAGATGCTCCGTACTTTCTTCTCACTCTTTGTAGACGGTGCTAGAACAGCAGACTGATGCAACAGAAAGGGGGTATTTACAGATCAGACATGAAGATATTAAATTGAATATCATAGAACGGTAAGGGAAAATACCAGGAATGATGGTGGCAGACCGTATCTAAGAATGCTCTCTACAAAGACACGCACAGCACAGAAGTGCATCCAGGAACTGAATACCTGTACCATAGTATAGCAGAAGCAATTTACAATTGAGGAACCATGAAGACAGGTATTCACGAGAAAGGAAGCAAAAGAAACCTAGCAGACCACAATAACCCAACAATCAGACAACTAATTCCCAATATTCTCCTCATGTTTACTGAAATAACCATCAACAATCATGCGCTCCAGAATTATATCTATAGATCTAGGCTCTAGCCAACTAACTCAGCTCAGTAAACAACTTCTTCCATGACGTCAATTTGCAACTGCCCAAAGCAGAGAAATAGGAGTAACAGCAAAGAAGTTTTCCATGGATAGAGAAGCACGGAAGTTTTGCTGCTTTATTACGACTTTATGAGAATTAGCAGTTGTTGATATTCTGCAGAGGTTAATCTAAGCAATAACAGCCATCATTTGTACCTTTAAATAAAAAAATCATGGATTAGAAAACAAAAGGCCATGCATCCCAATCAGACTAAAAGCTTTGCTCAATGAGTTACCACCGTATGGATTTCCCCTGAATAACAAGGTTGCACTAGTGAGACCAATCTGACTAAAGGCTTTGCTCAATAAGTTACCACCATATGGATTCTCCCCTGAATAATAAGGTTGTACTAGTGAGACAATAACAACATCAATAAAATAACTCCCAGTATGCCCTGAAGTCACAACTCACATCTAATGTCCTTATTTAAAATTTAAATAAAAGAAACATACCAAAGTGGCATCTATGTAAGGTTGGCAACTGAGAGCAGGCACTATGAAATTAGTAATTTGGATTCAGCAGATCATGTCACGTCATTAAGTCCTTCAGACTACCACTAAAGGAGATGATATAACCAGAAAGAAATTCAAAACTTTACTGTGGAGGTTTGCAATTCAACCAGAGAAGAATTCAAAAACTTATGGAGGATAACAGCATAAACAGACAAGAAAATTAGAATAGGATGCAACCAAGAGCTGGAGCATAGTTCATAATGGATGAGTTCAGCACTTGGGCACCATACTTTGTTAATGAAACTAAACTTTATCAATTCTGATGCAAAAATGAAGAACATCAATGAAATCAAATGTAAATGTTCGAACGGCTTGTTTGAAGAATATCTACTGCAAATGTGGAAGAATTCAGCACCAGAGGGGGATGGGGTCACCTTATGGTTTCGTTGATGAAACTAGACTTTATCAATTCTAATGCAACATGAAGAAAATGAATGGCATCGAACATCAATGACAGCATGGTTCTCATAGAACCATAGCTTAAATTGCCATGCAACTTAACCACACTCAGTGGAAACATAACATGTTGGATTTTATAAAAAAAAGAAATGCCATTGGGACAGGGTCATTTAAATATGCTGCAAAAGACATGTACCTCGCTGTAGCTGGCATAGCACCATTGCAGAAGAGAAGTCCTCATAGCTTCCTGGTCTTGCAGTAGCTTTTCCAGCTCTTCCTTCCGACTTTCTTGTGCTTCAGGACTATACTCAAAATCACGGACCTGGAATTCAATATGAAATAGAAGTTAATGGATGATAAAAAAAACCAGATAACAACAGTTACTGACTAAGAATATTAAAATTCTGCCCAGGTTGTTTGGAGCTATACTGAAGGTTCTAGGGATTAATGCTACCTTGCCAAATTGATGTGAAGTGTAAACAAAGGTCTGGACAAAAAAAAGTTAGGACAAGAAACTGACCTGGAAACCTTTCTCACGAGCACGGACCTTAAAGTTGTCAACAACCTTAACAAATAATGTTACGGTGTAGAGAGCATACTCATTGTCCTCATAAAGCTTTTTAGATGACCTGGGTACCTACAAATCAACAATTATCTCAAAATCAAGAATCCACCGAATACAAAAGGAAATTAGGAATACCAACCACACCAACTAGTACCAGAGGTGGTAAACTAAATTACACATTGTTGGTTTAAACCAAAAAAAAACACACAAGTAAAATAGGCAAATTGCTGAAATGAAGCACAATATGCAAATAGTTTAATTGACAGTATATACTATTTAAGAGGTTAATGAGAACTTTTGAACTTACCACAAATGTGTCAAGTGACTCATAGCTTGACAACCAGTCTTTTTGGGAGTACTTTGGAACAATAGCAAGAAGTGTTACAAGATGTTCTGAAGTGACTATATCCTCTGGTTTTACCAAGTTGGAAAGATCACGAACTGCTAAGCTGTCACACAAAAGAAAACAAGCTAATTAGAGTAGGAAAAGCAACAGATGAAATGACAACCTTGTGTTGCATTTTTTTCCTTTAACATAAAACAAGAAAAAATGACTTCAGGTCAAGAACTCTGCCGCATAATATTAGTATCAAGCATTTCCTCTAGAACCTAGTCACGGAACGCATGGCCACATAATTTACCTTCCACTTTGCTTTCTGTTGATTGCGCTAAGCTGGCTCCTGACATTATTATATTCCGATGCTCGAACCTGGAAAAAGGCATATTCAGCTGTTGTAAATTCAATATTCCAACTAACACATTTATGAAACCAGTTTCATGTATTACTAGAACGAAATAAAGGTCCACAAACTTTACTGAGCCTCATAAGGCAATACTGCCGATAAGGGGAGGGGGCAAATCACAGACAGAGATAGGAACGAAATAAAGGTCCTTAAACTTTACTGAGCCTCATAAGGCAATACTGCCGATAAGGGGAGGGGGCAAATCACAGACAGAGATACACGTGGTGTTTTTGTTGTCAAATACTACAATTTTTGCCCCTTCCTGACAAAATCAGGCACCAATAATTCCTAATTAGTTTGCATCCTAGTGGTTTCCTAAATTTACATGAATATCATGTGACAACTCAATGCTAGAAAAGGATCCGCAAATCAAATAATCATGAAAGTAGTTGCGCAAACAGCTAGCCACACATGCACAAAAGCTACATCTGCCAAAATGCACTCGCCAACAATAACAACCTTGTTTAATTTGAAATTTACACTTTCAGGCGACAAGGTCAAGACTTGACTGCTTATTGCAAATCTACCCAATTCACCGCCGAAGGGCAACCTTAATTCTTAACCCACACTTTACCAATTACAGCGTCCATCGAGTCTAGCTAATTAATAGCCATGCATAGTGTTACTGTTCCTAAATCTTAACAACACCCTATATAATCCGGCAACTGATTAGGTGACACCAGGGAAAAGTGATGAGCAAACAGAAGCGGAGCTATTATCACCTTCATGTCATCCTCGATCTTGGCGACCTGTAACTGGATGGTGCCGACGATCTCCTTGAGTGGTGACATTGTCGGGTACTTGCCCTCATCCCACACAAACCTACACGAACAATCGAAAGCAAAGCTACAATTTAAGCAAACACACGCCCACCCAAACCAACCAATCGCTGAATAGTAGCAGGTTAGCAGCAACACGGGCAGACCTGGTGAGGTAGGTGTCTACTGGGACGCCGTCGACGGTGAGGGCCCCGCTTTCGACCCCTCCGGCGCGCTCCAGGTCCTCGATCTGCCTCCGGATCTTGTGCGAGACCCCCTCAATGAAGACGTTGGACTGCACAGAAACACGTAGGGATACTCTATTAGCGTCAAATCGAACCATAATAGCAGCAGCGAACGAGTTAGAGATCGGGATCGGGATCGAAGCGGAAGGGGGGACCTTGACGAGGTCGTCGCTGAGGGCGAGGAGGGAGTCGAGCGTGCCGACGCGGAGATCCGGAAAGTTGAACTGCGCGGGGAGGCAGGGGAGTGAGCCCGGGAAGGTTCTAGAAGGTGGACGAGTAGAGAGAGTCGAGAGGAGGACGAGGATGGCTTACGCGGTAGAGCGGGGTGTCGAAGGAGTGGCGGGAGATGGAGTCCTGGAGGCGTACCCAGAGGGAGTTGGCGGTGGCGCCGGGGGACTGCACGGGGAGGGAGACGATCCAGTACCTCGTCGCCATGGCCGCCGGTGAGGTGCGCTTCCGCGAGCTTGTCTGATTTGATCTCTGGTGGGGAGATGGATCGGAAAGACGGGGCGCGGATGGAAGCAAGTACAGCTGGCCAAATGGGCCGCTATCGGACCGGCACAAAGCACAGACAAGACACTGTAGATCCGGTTCAAAACGACACGGTCCGTATTGTTTATAGCCGTACCGGCCCGAGACGAGGCCACAGGTCGTGCTGGCCGCCACCTCGGCTGCGGTGGGTCAGCCGGCAAGCATAGTTGTGCCATTGCTGCTGCATGGAGGCGGGGAGGCGGCGGATGTGGCCGGAAGCGGAGGAGGCGGGCGCGCGGTCTTCGCGCGATCCACCGGAAGCGGAGGAGGGCGTCGCCGTCGCCGGAGCTCTGCAGCCTTGCAATGTGGGGAGAGAGAAGCGAGGCCGGGCCAGCATGGGTCAGCCGACGTCAGGCATGGGGGCATGAGGAGGAGGAGAGGCCTGGGGAGTCGTCAATGCCAGGGGCCGGGAGGCTCAAGGCAGGGGTCGATGAGGCAGCGTCATGTGGGCATGGGAGGCTCGAGGCGGGCTCCCTACGGGTCATGAGGCCTCCGGGAGGCTCTGAGGAGGCGGGCTCCTCGGTGGGGCCATGGAGAGCCTCAAGGCGACAGGGGTCGTGTCATGAGGAGCTTTGAGGCGGAGGTCGCGTCATGGGGGGAGGAGGCTGGGTCATGAGCCGGGAGGCTAAAAGACGGCGGCTGGTCGTGGGTCATGAGGTCGATTTGGGGAGGGGGGGAGGGAGAAGAAGAAGGAGCAGGGTGACCAGGCAGAAAGTCAAGTGGTCAGGTGCGGCCCAAGACTCGAAAATTCAAAATTTCGATCACAGCGATTTTTTTGTAGTTTTTGACCGTTGTGGGCTTAAAAAATAGCAAAAAAATGAAAAAAAAATCCAAAATTTTTTCTATAAATAGGCACCATACCCCCCCCCCCCTCATTCAGCACCCCTTAATTCTCTATTCTCTCTTTGAAATTGTGTTGTGCAAATTCAAATCCGTGTTGAGCTAATTTGGCAAAATTCAAAAAAATTGTGCCAAAATTTGGAAATTTCAATTTTCGTCAGCAAGTTAGCGAAAGAGGTAGAATATTATTTTTGTAATACTTTTATTGTTAGTTATTAGTATGCTAAGATTAAAGTAGTAATAGTGTTATTTTCGATTTTGAAGTTTTCATTATGGATAGTCCTTACGACAGCTTTGCTCTTAGTGTCGAACTTTCATCGGACGAAATTGCGTCTATAGAGGTGGCTGCTGCTGCCTCAAACCAACCGGAGGTTTCACCGGAGGAGCAAGGTGGAGTTCCGTCATCAGCCTCCACGTCAGCATCAGGCTCAACGGCAACCGGAGCAAAGAGGTCGAGGCCGTCTACATCGGGAGTGTGGGAGAATTTTGACAGGACAACCAGGTAAGACGCGGCGGGAAATGAGGTACCATATGCTATTTGTAAAATTTGTCGCCATGAATTGTTTGCAAAGTCTACAGGTGGAATAGGGCACTTGATTAGACATACTACAAGGTGTTGAACCAAGCAAGGATTGGCGATGAGGCCGACACAGTTGCAATACAACCCCGACGGTACGGTATCTAGCTGAGACTACGATCCTCAGGTAGCCCGCCAATCTCTCTGTCGTTTAATTGCTTCTGAGGATTTACCGTTAGGCTTTGGCGAGTCTGCTTCTTTCCAAAATTACATTAGGACTGCACATAATCCTAGATTTACTTTCGTTTCTAGACAGACAACAACTAGGGATCTAATGAAATAGTATAATGAACATCGTAATAAAATAAAAGAACTATTTAGTACGTGCACATTTTCGGTGGCCCTGACCTCGGACATATGGAGTGGTCGGGCTAGAGAGGATTACCTTAGTGTAATTGCGCATTATATTAATGACGACTGGGTAATGGAGAAAAGGATTATATGTTTGAAATTAATTGATGTAGCACACATGGGGGGAGAATATTACGAACTGTATTATCAAAGTCGTGGAAGACTTTAGTCTTACAGACAAAATATTCGCAATTACTTTAGACAACGCCGCTTCAAACTCTAGGGCCATGGACATTCTTACTCCAGTGTTGAGTACATATGCCGATTCCTTCCTGCTACATCAACGATGCGCTTGTCATATTATCAACCTTATAGTCAAATGTGGTTTTAAGAGGTTGAGTCCGTATATTAAAGCTTTTCGCGATGCGATTTCTTTATTGAATAATTCTAATGTAAGAATAGCACAATATAAGGACTTCTGCAGGGCGATGGGTGTACGTCCAAGAAAGTTCGGTTTGGACATGGAGGTAAGGTGGAACTCTACTTACCTCATACTTAAGAATCTTTTACCATACAAGAGCACGTTTTTTGTATTTATTCAAACGCACTATCCTAGCACTGACGGTACTATGCTATTAACTGAGCAACATTGGTTCGTTCTTTGAGAAGGTCTTGTCATTTTAGAAATTTTTATGAGGCAAGCTGTTGCTTTGTCCGCTGTCTACTATCCAACATCTCCTATCATTGTGCATACTATTTTACGGATTGCTACTCAATTGAAAATGTTTGAAAATGACATAGTTTTACGCGATGATGTTGTTTCCATGATATCTAAATACCTTAAATATTGGAGAGAAATCCCTTACCTATATGCATTTGCATTTCTTTTAAATCCTAGGGCTAAAATTGGTGCATTTGGTACTGTACTTGATCTTCTTAGTGATGCTACGGGGCTAGACTATATTGACTATTTTGCAGAAGTTTGTTCTCGGTTAGACGAGGTCTACCAAAGGTATGAAAATAAGTTCCGGGGAGTCCGTTAGCCCCGACCTCAAGTGGGAAGACAAATATGTGGGGCGCGATCTTCGGTGCCTCTTCCTCTAGGTCCAGGTCCAGGGGTTCTTCTTCTTCTTCTACACCAACGCCTGCTCAGCCAAGACCCACAAGGAGCGGAGAACTATCCACCTATCTGGACAGCGATACGGTGGATTTCAACTCAGAAGGCTTCGACATCTTGCAATGGTGACAAGCCTATAAGTTAACATATCCCGTGCTATCCATACTTGCACGTGATGTGTTAACTGTTCCTGTCTCTACGGTTTCCTCCGAGTCTGCTTTCAGTCTTTCTGGAAGGATATTGGAGAGAAGAACAAGTCTCACAAGTGAGATGGTAGAGATCTTTCTAACTGTGAAGGATTGGGAACAAGCTGATTCACGAACACAACACTCTGTGGAAAATCCAGAGTTGTCGGAGGTGTTTGAAAATCTGTACTTAGACAATGACACCGACACATAGAACAAAGGTGTATCATGTATGTAGAATTGTAGAGCTATAGGTTGTACTCTTTTTCATTTGCCAATGTTTTCTCATTTTGAGTTTTTACTTGGCAAAGGTTTTAACGAGGCAGCTAGTTGGACATCAATAAAGCTCTTTATTACATTTTCAATATGATTGCCTCAATTTTTTAATTTTATGTCTATACGAATTCTACACATTTTTCTTTTTTTTTGGATTTTTTTGTTCGATGGGCCAAACGGCCACATCTAGCCTCGACAGACCAAGCAGGCTCGGCCGCCCAACACTGCATCTGAATGCCCGTCAGGCCATGTCACAGGCGACCGTCACCGGATCGTGGGTCGGCCAAGACGACACAAATAGTACACGGGCGTAAGCAGCCGTGCCTAAATAAGTAGTACCTAGGGGCCGCGGTCTTGCCATGCGCCCATTTGGCTGCAGTCTGGAAGCAAGGCAATTGGAGGCAGGAGATTTTGGAGCTGCTTGTATGGGTAAACAGACGTGGGTGGGGTCGGGTTGTCGGTCAGAGGACTTTTTTACCCAGCCAGCGTAGGCTAGCAGTAGTACGTGACACATTATCCCTTGAGAGCCAGCTTCAATTTCTACATATATAAAGTAATAAATATATTGGAGTAGCAGCAAGTTCTACCATAAACGCTGATTAGTCATCGGTGCCCAAGGATAAAGTGAACCAACCTACAACCAAATAATTCAAGCAGTGGTCATTTAGAGACTTCCTTCCATTGCAAATATCTCTGGTTTGTTCTTATCAAGCAAATGGCACTTGATTAGGACTAAAGTATTGTCGGGACCCAAAATACAATTCTGGACTCTCTGTGTATAATGCACTAGTCTAGGATCACGCTAGTGCACACAGTCTCAACAAAGGTGGATATCGATCCACACAAACGATTAATAACATAAACGAATAATTTGATCCACAAATAAGGGTTTTGACTTTACAGTCGAGTTTACAATTATTAAGCCACGCAGGGCTAACAGAGAATTTAAAAGCAGTGGAAACAGAAACAGTAGCGGCATCCCATCAATTCACCACAGGCAACCGACTAGGATCAAGACCCTACGATCAAGCACCTTCGATGAACTCCTCCTCGAATGCTAGTGAAGACTCCTCCTCTTCTGCTTGATTGATTAAAGCAAGCATGAGTACACAACCGTACTCGTAAGTCACACCACAGAAATGCAATTATACATACAGACTTATTCCAAAGGAGTGGCATTCTGTGGTTCTTTTGCAGAAATGCAACATTTGCAATAGAATATAAATAATAGATTGAAAGCATACAGCAAAACAAATAAGCAATATTTAATTTTAACAGTTTGATTTCTTATGATTTAGATCACACAGCTCCCTTCCCAATTGTTTTATAAAGATCTACCCCTTTTGTGAAATCCCCGAGCATGTCCATGACCGCGGACGCGGCTATTCGAATAGATTGATTTAACACTCTACAGATGTTGTACACTTTACCCACAAGATACAACTAGTGTAGCAAGCACTAATCATAACAAAATATTTCAGAAACTTCATCTCAAGCACTGACACTCCCAGTGTGCTTTATGCTATACCAATCCTTACACAGTGCTTGGCATAACACACACCGTTGGACAGGGACACGGCGAACTGCCCCGTGATGCGACTACGTGGTAGCACACACCTCCACCCTTTTCACAAAGCCTAACCTACTGCCTAAGCCATCAATGTCAAGAATTCATAACTTACTAAGTTAGGCCTGTCCCATAACAGGCATGTGGTCGTACAGTAAGACTCAGTTCAATGGCGCATAAATTTAAGTCCTTAATTGACCAAGGCAAGACCTCCAAATTCTAACTAAGGCACACAGATTATTTTGATACACAGATTAATATTCCCATTTCACATAGCCACCATGTCACACAGTATCCACCACTTGCCTCAGTATAAACCTTTTCCCACCCAGTTGGTTGAGTGCAACACATGCCATCACGATAGCACACAGTACACAGTTTTATCACATAGTTCCATAGTTACTTAGTCAAGTTGATAATTGCAACTTTACATGAAAGGTGATTCGTGGCATGGCTAAGCAATCTAATCACATCTAACTGACCCACGTTGGTGCTACAATATTACCAACTTCATAAACCAATCTAGGGTGACAAAAGATTAGGACATATCAATTAGACAAGGAAGATATAACAATTTGGATTGTTAACTATACCCAAAAGCATTTAAATAATTACTTGAAATAGATGCAATAATTTGAAACAAAGTAACATTTAGAAAACTGGGATTCAATCATGGTCAAAGGTATGACTTGCCTTGGAAAAGGTCTCGGTATTGATCTTGATCTTGAGGTGTTCCTTCTTCTTCAAACCTTCCCGAAGTATCGACGTCTACTCGCAAATGAAACAAACAAACAAAATAAATCAATAATAGAGGCAAAACAAAATCCAAAAATTAAATAAAAATCTCAGATAAATAGATCTTGAATTTAGATGAATTTAGAAATTTGAATGGACTGAATTGGAGTTCGGATGCAAAAGATATGAGCTTTGGAAGTTTGAATTTGAGGGAAAACCCTAAAATAGGATTTAACTGAGTTCCCGAATTATTTTTTAATAGAAAAATCAGAATATTGCGCAATGCTGACATCAGCGATGGATTATCTGGAAAGGATAATTAAAAAAATAAAAATCCTGACATGTGGGACCCACATGTCAGCGGCTCGGTTCACGGTAGACCAAATCTACCAACCGATTGGATCTGGAGGGCGGTGGATTGAGCCACGCGGGCGCCGACAAAGCAGCCACGTGCGTGACACGTCAGCGCAGAGGGTGAGGTGGCCGGTGACGTGGACTCCACGTCAGACCCGACGGTGATGGCGGCACTAGACCCAATGGTCGCCGGCGAACGGCGGCTCCTCGCCGAAACAGGTGGTACAGGCGTGTAGCTCAAGTTATTGCGCACATGTTGATGCGCTCCCGGGTGGTCGAGGATGACGGTGGCGGCCGGCGGCGAGCTTGAGTCGGCGGTGAGCTACGGCTGTTGTCGGACGGGAGCTCCGGTGAGGTTTTGGCGGCGTGGATGGTCGCTGGAGGTAGCCCGTGTGGCGGCGGACCCGGTGGCGTGCTCCAAGACGACGCAGCGGCGAAGACGGCAGTGCAATTCGACGAAGAAGAAGCTCGGCCGAAAACCCTAGATGAGGGAATGCAGCGGCACTAGGGCTCGAGAGGGGCGATTGGTTGAGGGGTTTTGGTGCGGGTGGCGGTGCGATGCAGGGGGACCTATTTATAAGGTCAGGGTGGGCTCGAGGTGGCGTAACGGCGGTGGAGACCGAAACAACCCGAAACACACTCGCGAAGAATTAGGAGATTGTAACACCCTGGCTATTCAGAAGCCAAGATGTCACCTAAATAATATAACATACAACCATAATGCGGAAGAATTAGAACACCTTCTCATCTAATGACAAAAAGAGATCAATATTCAATATGACCATGTCATGAATATAGTCCGAATCTAAGCAATAACTATCGAAGGAATAATCAAAGATCACAAGTACTACTGAATTAACCATAACATAGCAATAGGTATCGTTCATTACCTAAATTTATTTATTACAGTTCATCAATAACGAATGAAAGATAAAACTAAATCATAATCTTGGACTTGAATAGGGTGAAATGAATGAGTAGTGTGTGTCTACTCCCTCCCAATAGAGCCAACATCAATAATCACCTAAAATAAACAAACAACGTAAGAATGAGTCCGAAACTCAGCAAGTACAGTGAATAAATGGGACATACAACAAACATGATCAAG
The DNA here is from genome assembly GCA_036346405.1 of Phyllostachys edulis. Lineage (NCBI taxonomy): Eukaryota > Viridiplantae > Streptophyta > Magnoliopsida > Poales > Poaceae > Phyllostachys > Phyllostachys edulis. Next base: position 46,518,480 of record CM070565.1, read on the forward strand.
CCAACATCATTAAAGAATATGAATAAATCACAGAACGAATATTTGAATGAATGGAATGAATGGATTGAATGAAATGAAGGGACTACACACATGCATATACCGGTATTGCTAGTGACACATCCGTCGGTGTTCACCTAAGCCCGCATTTAACAAAATGCGGGGATCTAAGTCCCGTATGAAGAACGTTTCACACGGGTGTCCCAATCTGCCCACATTGGAATGGTGGGTCTTATGTACCCATACTGGAATTTATGGGTCTTTTTAATCCACTCCCGTGGATGAAACATGAATAATGGATGCATGGAATGCAATATGTATATTGAAAAGACATGCTCTCTAATCATGGAGATAACACATATGGAAGGAACATGAACATTAAATATTATCATGGATCTTAGAAAAACACAATATCAACATCAAGCATTCAACATTTTCTAATTATCAGAATATCCAAGTACTTGCCTTCCGCGATGCGACGCGTTAGTAGGCAATGGCGGTGCTCCTAAACCTGAAGCCTCTCCGCCTACACAATATATACTCGAAATAAGAACAACATATAACAGGACACTTCCATTAATGTTCTACAACGCCTTCCCGACAACCCACAATTAATTAATTAATTAGATCTAATCTGAAAACAGACGACACAATCATGGAACTGATTCTGGACAGCAGCACGGAATCACTCATATCTAACGATCTGTGACTCGGAACGAGGTGAGCCTAGATCCTATGGAAACTTAACGAACATATCTACGAAAACCTAGTTGGTGAGATAACCCAATTCGGCCAAAATCAATATACTATAGGCAGATGAACTTAAAAGACATATTCTGCCCATTTAAGCGGACAGCGATAAAAGAACAGATCACAACTTTTGATCTACAACTCTGATTAGGGCGTTCTTTATCATTCTGAAAATTTTATGAAAAAATATAAAATAACCTAGTTGGATGGAAACCCTGAATTTGCCTTTAACATAAACATATCTTAAAAGACAAATTAACAGATCAATCACGTCGGAATTCTAGATAGCAGGAATGAAACTATCATAACTTTTGATCCATATGTCGGAATTAGGTGTTCTTAGCGGCCACAGAAAGCTAAAAACATTATCTAGATATCTCTAGGAGATGGTCATCCCCAATTCGGCCTCTAAGAACCCGAAATCAACCCCGTAATGTACTGGACAGAATTAAACATCTACCGGCAGCAAAACGATCCAACCAAATTAATCGAATTCGCCTCTAATCATCAACAAACAGTGGGGAAAGCACTTTGTTATCCTTGAAGATCCACGGGAAGATGATGATCTATCCTCGAAGAAGCTCCTCTCGTAGTCCCTTCTCCTTTCTTCTTCCCGATGGACAGCAGCAGGGAGGGTGGCGCCAGGGAGAGGAGGAGCAGCAGGACGCAGAGCACTGTAGCACGCCGCTACTGTAGCATGGTGGCTACTGTAGCAAGGAGTGGCTAGGGTTGGTCCCCTCCTCCCTTGCCTTCTAATGGGCTGCCTTGACCCACTCATGGGCCTTGGGCCACTATGGCCGCTCCTCTCCTCTCGAATATGAGTCGTACGCCCATTCCTTTCCTAAGATTCTGAATTTTGAACTTAATTCCATCTCTAAACTTTGTTTCAATCGATATTAAATAAATTTCCCTCTCCCGAATAATATTTTCTCTAATTGATATTTGGGGTATTACATTCTACCCCCCTTAACAGGATTCGACCCCGAATCTAAACACCGAAATAACAAAAGAACAACTGCCTCTGAAACGAAACAACAATTAACACGCTCGGACGTGAACACATCCGGATATGGCTTATGATACGAGACTCCAGCCCCACGCCGCTTCACGCTCACATGGATGCACCCATGGCACCTCAACGGATATCAACGTCTTATGCCCCAATGCTCGCCCCGACCCCTCCAAAGATATCGTCTTTGGACGAGACTCGAGCGTGGGGTCTTACTCAAAGGTCAACGGCTCTAACGAAACCTCAAATCCCAAATTTTTGAAGTTCTCACTTAACACCAGAACATACCAGACATTGCGTTCTCGCGTATGGATGCGAGGCGGTCAAAGCGATATGCCAACTTCGAATCCATGCAAGCTGTCGAAAACGAACCAAAGTACCTAGACCAAACTCCCTTTGTATGCAACGCACAACAAATGCCCAGAACCACCCCTCGCTACACATCCGTGCGTCCAATGCCGGCACATATGCCATGCCGTATGTCCACTCCGGGACCACACACGCCATGAGCCATATGCCCACGCCCTTGTCCTGCACGCGCTCGTGCAGCGAAGGTTGATGCTCAAAATCAACCAACTCTTCATCTAACAAGGGTCACCTCCTTTAAACAAGAATGTACAATAGAACTGGTTCTTAAAGCACTGATTCACAAAGAGAATCCAGCTGAAAATAGAGAGTTCTCGTCGTATCCACGCAATACTAACTCTCCACCAAAAGGGTAAAACCCTAAATCTGACAATTCATCACGACAACAATCCCACTTTCTAAAAAGGCAGTTTACGATGGAATACCACGAAAGCTAAAGGAGAAATCACTCGAATGCCCAAACCAAATACTTCTTTTGGTTTGTCTGAATTGGAAAGAATCAAACATGCCAACAATGCGCCAACTTAAAGTGCGGAAGACACCAGCCAACAACACAAAACTCAAACAAGAGACAAGAAAACGCTTCACCACCCGAGGAAACATCATTTTCTCGATCCTCTTTTAGAAATAAACCTCTCGAACCTTGGAATTGAATTCATCGCTACCACACGAGCTTAAACCTCTCAATTTAAACATCCTCAAATTATGCTTAAACTGAAATACATCATCCACACCATGGTGGAGAGACCCTATTGAATCCACCGAATACTCTAGGCAACTCATTCTATTGACGAAATTTACTTGATAGAAGGCATCCAAAGCTTCACAAAAATAGGTCCCACGTAATCACATTACCTCCAATTTTCCAGAATAACAACTCGAGAATCCTCGATCGCTCGCTCATGAACTACATCAGAAGGGTTCTATCAACAATCATTCCACTGCTTCGAATACTCTAGTTTTCTATCTCCTCTACACACAATCTTTGGGCGACCAAAAGTCTAGCATAAAAATGCAAAGCCCAAATTTAACCTCCAAGACCTCTACAACGAAATTTCTCTTATAACAGATAGTGAAATCATCGGATTAAATCTCTAACATCCCCACAAATCTAATATACTCACTCATTGACATCATCAGGAATCACCCACACATTATCGCAATACTTTCCAATTACGTTACTCAATAAAATTGATCAAAGTTTCCATACCTTCGATAATCCCCAACCTTTCAATATGAACTGAAGTTCTGGAATTTCTCTACACTATAGGTTCTACTCAGTCGTAACACTGTTTAGATTTACTTCGAAGCCAAACATTCCATTTGAATCAACTTTCCTCCAAGAGGTACATGTCAAAACCCATTCATCTTCTACTACTCCTCCAATAGCTTGGTAGCAAAATCTCATCACTACCATTACTTAACCACCACCAAACAGTTGCCAATTTACGCTTTGTAAAACTTTGCAACATAAAACTGTTGATCCTTTCTCAAAAGAAAGAGGCGAACAAGGACAAGTTTCAGTCACATAGGAAAGCGTTGCTCTCACAAATGAAAGCACGAAACCAAAAGAAATAATCTGTAACGAGGATCTTGGAAAAACAAAAGTTGAGTTCACAGTTGAGGGCACACATCCTCAAAAGGAGTAGCACATAACGACCAATAAGAAAAAGACATTGCGATTGAAACTCGACATCTCTTGAGCGAGAAGAGCGAAAGTTTAGGAACGATTCAAATAACCACAAGTTACAAAACTTGACTCAAATTCTCAAATACTCCTACTACACTCTTTCCTTTAACACTGAAATAAATCCTTTGACTAGCAACACTTTGCCACAACGAACAAGATAAGGTCTTTAGTCCAAACCACAAGAACTAATTAAGAACCAATACAATTCTTCAACACATCCTATTTACTCGGAACAGTTCAACTACACATGAAACATGAGATCTAAATGATCTCAACCACCAAACTCGAAACATTTTAATTAACGAGATTTCACGAGAAGCAAGCAGATTAAACTCCTCTTAAAGAAACCAGCATAATTTTCTTTCTCTATAAAAGAATCAATATCACCCTCACATTTCTGATCATTTTATTAACATCAAAATCATACATTCTTGGCAAAATTCAACATTCCTCACTATTCCATCAATAAATTTTCCAAAAGAAACACAACAATCATGACATAACATTTCTATCATCACAATAGGATTGCAATAACTACTTGCTCTGGAAAAACAAACCTAATGCTCAAGCCAAAATATTGAAACAAAACTCTACTAACAAGATCATACTAGTACATGACAATCGCACAAATGTACATCAATATAAATCTCTTACTAGATTTCATCCATTTAACTCTTACTAATGCTCAACGCCAATATAGTACACACTAAATGCACTCTAGCCATTACTGTTAACAATTGATGATTATTTTAATCATGGAAGCATTCATGGTCTTACATTTGTTTGCAATCACAAAACAGTTATGAGTATAGACTCACTATTCTATCTTAAGTTCAGAAATTAGAACGAAATACCTTTAATCTTCAATAATATAGGATACATAAGACAAGGTTTCACAAGTCAGAACATTCACCTTCTTTTCATTTCTTAATACATATAACATCAGTTTAGTATAGCAAAATTAGGTGAATCAAGCATTTGAATGAGTTCGTCAAGTATCTCAATAGAAGACATATTCAAGATTAATATTTACCAAAGCAACATTCGAACGCATCCTTAACTTAACCATCACTAGCGGTTAGAATAACCGGAAAAAGGACCTAGATTCCAAATCATCTAAGAAAATTAGCAGATTACTCGAACTTAATGATCAAACTGGTTCATTAACATTCCACACTTCTTAAGAACCATAGGTTCTGAATAGATATGGACAGACTCCTATTTACCCTTTATCATGTATCAAACACAATGACATTTCGAATTAATCAATTTCACCTTCATGGATGTTAGTTAAGAATAAATGGTTTGCACCATGCTAACAAGCCAACCTGGTAACTCATACCATAACAGTTTATTCGTTCGGATATAATCTCTCACTTAAACAAGATAAGACAAACACAAAAAGATTTTAACACTTTCCTTCAGAAAAGAGATGCTTTAAACTTCAACAATCGGAATGATCCAAAAGAAATGCATGGAACCAAAGCTTTCTCACGTTAACGAACTGGCAACAGAAAACTTTCATTACCCAAAATAACAAACGATTAAGTGAGTCATTCTTTTCCAATAAGAAAGAAGGAACAACCATGGAAATCTCATTCTCGCCAATTAACAACAATCACAAGTAGTAAAAGCAATTCAACAGTCGAAAAAAAAATTGTTTCAGATAACCATTAGAGACCCATTGAGACCAATCAACCACCACAGAACAAGAATTTGCCAAATTCGTAAATCAAGGAAGAGAACAACTTTCTAAAGTAACTCACGCTCAACACGAAACTATGGTACTCGGGTAACTACTCCCTAACCACATACCACGAGCGGTGGTGTAACCAGTGAATCGGAGTAACAACCACGACCTCAACTTCTTAACATATGTTATCAACACGTATAACCAATGTAATCAATTATGAATATATAGGATCATCTCATGATAATCATAGAATAAATACATAGATATAGTATATCACATCATATCATAGATTAACAACAAGAAAGATAGTACAGAAGCAATTCAACAATTGCTCAACAAATGAAACATAACAATAGAAATGCGGAAACAATGGATTACCCAATCCCACCTACTGTGCACAGTGTGTCATTTTAATATATTTCTATTAACCACGGACCTAAAGCCCGCTCTGATACCAACTGTAACACCCTGGCTATTTGGAAGCCAAGATGTCACCTAAATAATCTAACATACAACCATAATGCGGAAGAATTAGAACACCTTCTCATCTAATGACAAAAAGAGATCAATATTCAATATGACCATGTCATGAATATAGTCCGAATCTAAACAATAACTATCGAAGGAATAATCAAAGATCACAAGTACTACTGAATTAACCATAACATAGCAATAGGTATCATTCATCATCTAAATTTATTTATTACAGTTCATCAATAACGAATGAAAGATAAAACTAAATCATAATCTTGGACTTGAATAGGGTGAAGTGAATGAGTAGTGCGTGCCTACTCCCTCCCAATAGAGCCAACATCAATAATCACCTAAAATAAACAAACAACGTAAGAATGAGTCCGAGACTAAAGCAAATACGATGAATAAATGGGACATACAACAAACATGATCAAGCCAACATCATTGAAGAATATGAATAAATCACAGAACGAATATTTGAATGAATGGATTGAATGAAATGAAGGGACTACACACATGCATATACCGGTATTGCTAGTGACACACCTGTCGATGTTCACATAAGCCCGCATTTAACAAAATACGGGGATCCAAGTCCCGTATGACGAACGTTTCATACGGGTGTCCCAATCTGCCCACATTGGAATGGTGGGTCTTACGTGCCCATACTGGAATTGATGGGTATTTTTAATCCACTCCCGTGGATGAAACATGAATAATGGATGCATGGAATGCAATATGTATATTGAAAAGACATACTCTCTAATCATGGAGATAACACATATGGAAGGAACATGAACATTAAATATTATCATGGATCTTAGAAAAACACAATATCAACATCAAGCATTCAACATTTTCTAATTATCAGAACATCCAAGTACTTGCCTTCCGCGATGCGACGCGTTAGTAGGCAATAGCGGTGCTCCTAAACCTGAAGCCACTCCGCCTACACAATATATACTCGAAATAAGAACAACATATAACAGGACACTTCCATTAATGTTCTACAACGCCTTCCCGACTGATTTTGGACAGCAGCACGGAATCACTCATATCTAACGATCTGTGACTCGGAACGAGGTGAGCCCAGATCCTATGGAAACTTAACGAACATATCTACGAAAACTTAGTTGGTGAGATAACCCAATTCGGCCAAAATCAATATACTACAGGCAGATGAACTTAAAAGACAGATTCTGCCCAGACGAAACGGACAGCAGTAAAGAACAGATCACAACTTTTGATCTACAACTCCGATTAGGGAGTTCTTTATCATTCTGGAAAGGTTATGAAAAATTCTAAAATAACCTAGTTGGGTGGAAACCCTGAATTTTCCTTTAATATAAACATATCTTAAAAGACAAATTAACAGATCAATCACATCAGAATTCTAGACAGCAGGAATGAAACTATCATAACTTTTGATCCGTATGTCGGAATTAGGTGTTCTTGGCGGCCACGGAAAGCTAAAAACATTATCTAGATATCTCTAGGAGATGGGCATACCCAATTCGGCCTCTAAGAATCCGAAATCGACCCCGTAATGTACTGGACAAAATTGAACATCTACCGGCAGCAAAACGATCCAACCCAATTAATCGAATTCGCCTCTAATCATCAACAAACAGTGGGGAAAGCACTTCATTATCCTTGAAGATCCGTGGGAAGATGATGATCTATCCTCGAAGAAGCTCCTCTCCTAGTCCCTTCTCCTTCCTTCTTCCCGATGGCCGGCAGCAGGGAGGGTGGTGCCGGGGAGAGGAGGAGCAAGAGGAGGCGGAGCCTCAGAGCCGCGTCGCTCTTCAGTAGCGGTGGCTACTGTAGCAAGGAGTGGCTAGGGTTTGGTACCCTCCCCTCCCTTGCCTTCTAATGGGCTGCCAACCCACTCATGGGCCTTGGGTCACTATGGCCGGCTCCTCTCCTCTCGAATATGGGTTGACGGCCCATTCCTTTCCTAAAATTCTGAATTTTGAACTTAATTCCATCTCTAAACTTTGTTACAATCGATATTGAATAAATTTACCTCTCCCGAATAATATTTTCTCCAATTGATATTTGGGGTATTACAGAGATAGAAACGAATTCGAAAATTGAAAATGACCGGAACGGGTGCGGGAGAGATAAGGCTTCTAGATGGCGTCGTCCGCGCGAAGAATTGGGGCCGTTTGCGCCTTTGTCGGACGGAGCTCGGAGGCGCGACAATGGCGAACGCAGGCGCTGAAACGCACGAGGAAGAAAACGGCCCGGGGACGACGACGTAGTGGCGGGTCCACTGGCGATGAGACAGGAGCGAGCCCACTGGCGTGAGCGGCGAGGACACGCTCACACAGCGAGAAGGCAGCGCGCGGGCGGGCCAGATGAATAGGAATGGGCCGAAGCAAAATGGTTTCGGCCCAGAGACTATTCTGAGAATTTAAATAGTTTTTCTTTTTAAGAAAATACTGAGAATTCAAATAAGCAATAGAAATTAGCAAGTGAACTTGGAAAATTTCTAGAAAAATCTAGAAAATATATCCAAGCACATAAAATCCAAATAAAATAGTTTTGGCCATTTTTCATGTTAACTTTAGTCATATTAAATTGTTTTGATACTCAAAGTCTATGTTTAAGCTTTTGAATTAAATTCAAATAAATCCAAATGGTGGATTTTCTCCCTACTAACTATTTAAAGGATTTTTAAAACTCAGAAAATTAGGATGTTACAAGTATGACGGGCTATTACATCAAGAGCAGCATTGGGTTGTCATGCACCATTGGTGTACAGGCGAGTCCATTCCTTTGCTGCAAATGCTAGAAAATCTCTCATTTAATATATCAGGAAAATCATAGGCAAATGAGAGATTATATTGGCTGACTTGTCAACTAACATAAATTGTTTCAATAGCTTCTGCCTCATTGGCTTTCCAGTGCTCTACAATGTTATCGGAGAGAGGATCATTTGCATTTGGCGCACTCAGGAGCGCTTGGATACTGATAGCTAGAACATTGTCAAGAGGTAGCTAGTACCGTATTAAATATATATAAAAAACAGAGGAATAAATTTCTAAAAATAGACAATATTCAGACTTTGATGCTGGTGCAGCACATTGACAAAAGAGATAAATACAACCAAAGCAGGTAAATTTGGTTAACTAAGCTCAATAGAAAACATGTTTTACGAAGAAAAAAACATAAGCAAAGAAAACAACTCAGCAAACAAGAATATGATGTGCTAAGTCGAAGAAAATAGCATGTAAAATAGGCAGGCAGGCATGTATGTAGGCAGGGGGAGAGACCTTAAAAGAACCTTTCAAATCTGAAGAGCCGGACTCCACTTGTCCTTAAGAATGTCAAGGCATATCCTACCGAGCTACAAAGGTAAATCCCATTAATGAATACCCATTTCCATAGAACATAAACTAATACTGCGAAGGAATATGCCTGCTTACCTTGTCAATGTTGGGATGGTATATTTTGGTTAAAAACCTAACCTACATTGGCAACAAGCAAAGATAAATTTCCATCGAGATTATAAACATTACAAAAAAAATACAAATAGAGTATTTCTCACATTTTAATAGACACCAAAAGAAAAGGAGTGAGACAATAGTCCATTAATGATTGCTTAACAACTTAAGTATTATTTCGTCATCCTTCTAGTGAATGATATTGTCAAGCTAAGCAGATACACAAATTAGAATCAACTAATATCTGAAGTGACCGAAAGCCAAGCGAAGTAGAGAATTGAAGAACCTCTTTAGCAGCTAAAATAAAAAAGCACAACCAATAGAAAAACGATGACATGCTCAAAATAATACAGATATAAGTTCCTGTAGACAGCAAACCTAAAAGGTAGATATATATACATAATGTTGATACGGCGCACACAAGTGATAATTTCTCTGAGCTCTCTGCTAACCCAATTTACTGGCCTGAGAAGTTAATTATTATGCTATACATTTTTGTTAGTCCCTTCATCCTTTCCATATAACACATCTCAAATTAGGCAAGTGCACATTTTCCAAACATAAGGAAAATCAAGCTGATGCGTAATTAAACTATCACTATTCACTACAAGCACATTGCATATAGCATATCAAAGCAAAGTGAATGCCATGGCCCATGAGTGACAAAGTATCACCGCCAAGACATTGCATCTAACATATCAAAGCACAATGAATGTCAGGATGAGTGACACAATGTCACAATCGCACAAACAATTTTCACACATGAGTGAAACAATCACGCGAACGATTCACACATGAGTGACACAATCACATGAACATAGCAAAGCATGGTTCAAGCAAATGAATTTTTTAGTCACTTTAATGTACTTGGTTATTCAAAATTGTAAACATCATCAAATTAATGTTTTCCATCAGAGCACAAATCAATGAATGCAGAGTGGCGACCCTATAACATAACTACACGATGAATTAATGGACTATTGTCTCACTCCTTTTCTAATAACAAATTAATGGACTCACGATGGATTAATGCAAGAGGGCTCACCATGAATGGCTGAAGGAAAAGTGATTAGAAAGTATGCTTTTGTGGCTATCGTATGAACAATGCCGCCCGCTTTTCTTTTTTGAGTTTCCATGGATCTCTCCGACGAAGTAGCGGAAGCATGAAATGCTATTCACGGAATGAGCATTGCTATCTAATTCATACAAAAGAGATAGAGGGAGCTAACTTTTGTCAAATGGGGCTAGAAAGCATAGAACCCCGTCTTAAATCAACCAGTGAATCCAAAATCAAAGTAAGGAGAACAGGATATGTTATGAGAAGAGTGATGTGGGAATATATTGCATTTCAAAAAGAATCTATACACTCAATAAGCCAAAACGGGAAGATTCAACTACAAAAAGAACTGGTACGGTGTGAGAAGAGACATATTCTCAATAATGAATAAGATGATGCAGCTCTCGCTGCCTCAGGCTCAGAAGGAGGTAACGTGAGGCAGAGTTGATGTATCAGAGGTAGAAAATGGACTTTCTATTTTGCATTTCCGGATGAAAAAACCAAACAATGGGTATTAGAAGGTGGACCCTTGGCATATTGCTAACATACCATAGTGGGAAAAGAGGATATCTTACCTAACAATTCTAAGTACAGCATAGTTAGCTTGAAGGTATAAAAGCCCAATAATAGTATAGACAACATTAACCAAATTTCATAACATTTCTAAACACAACATAGTTAGCTTGAATGTATAAAAAGCCCAATAATAGTGTAGACAACATTAACCAAATTTCATCTACAAAATAGCTACCTTCGGGGCAACCATTGGATATTCCTCAGGTAAAAATAGTTCAAGCTAAAAAACCCCACCTAACCATCAGATAAGAAAAAGAAACAATATTAGGAAACTAAATTATTATAAAGTAAAATGGTAAAGCTTAAACCAAAAACTTCTTCAAATGATAATCTCGTGCAAAATACAAGTAAAAGTATTGAGGTAATTCATACAAAGAAACATGAATAGGATCTGCTAAACACAATACTTCGCTTACATAAGATGGAAACAAGTTCCCTATGCTAAATTTCAACCATTATGTACCATTTAAAGATGATAGCCATTTTATCCTATCACAAACAAATTTGAACGTAGAATACTGAAGATGACTTTACCCCCACAAAGCATCAAACAAGTGCGCACATAAAACACAAGCCCGCAGCAACAAGCACATAAAGTCCTGGCAAGAAACATTACTAAAAATCACCAGCCCTTTAACCTGGTGCTCGTCAAACATAATAATCACCTAAGAAAAGAACACTGATAGGGCAAAATCACCAACCTAATTGTGCAGCACAAGCCTAGAATGTGTGCAGAAGCCATCCATAATTCCACACAAACATTTTGTGTGTATTAGCATTACATACCACAAATAATACCGTATCGTATCAAAGAAAAAATTTATGGGAAAAATATACCTTCATAGGGCAATTGCACCGGCCCAAGGACCATGACGTTGAAGTAGCGCATGTTCTCCTTCGACGGCGGCAGGAGAGACAGAGGAATGAGGGAGAGGTGGAGAAGTGGGAGGAGAAGGGCAGAGCAGGGAGGAGACAACGACGCTAGTGGAGAGGGGCAGCAGGGGAGGTAGAGGGATGAGGATGGGAGGCGGAGGAGGGGGAGGTGGACAACAAAGCAACAGGGTGGGAGGTGGGAGGGAGTGACGGCGCCAGTGGAAAGGGCTGCAGGGGGAGGCGGAGGATGGGGAGGGGAGGCGAGGGAGGAGGAGGGCAGAGCGGAGAGGAGGCAGCTGTCGTGGGAGGTGAGGAGACAGCGTGGGCACAAGGAGAGGGAAAGAAGAATGAAAGAGGCGTGCTGGGGAAGACGACTCGACACGACACAACCGCACGCGACGAGTGGAGTGAGTGTGCGCCGAGCAAAGGCCAGTTTCAATCGGACAGTGCAGATGCGCAGAGCGGAAATCGAATGGCCAAAAAAACGCATCAACGTGGCCACCCTGGCTGGAGCGCCTATGAGCCTCCTTTTACCGGTAAAGTTGGTCAGAGTTCAATTTTTTGGATATCTAAAAAAGAGTCCCATTTCCATTAGTCACGGATTGGGTGGGTTATTTGTGTGAGTTCTTAGACTTTCTAGGATTTAAACTCGTGACTTGTGGGTTGTGACCCTTAAGATGACTATACCAACCCTTTTTTCCTTTGAAAAATGAGTTTTCCCTTGAAGGGGTGCCACTAGTTATTGTAATAATCCTTAAAGCTCATCAAAAAATATATTAAGAGATTAAATCGTAATTTTTTAAAAAAAAATGTAATTTCCGTCACTCGAAACGGAGTTTTACCACAAGACACGAATACACTAGTCTAAGTGTTTCTAGAGAACATGCAAAAGACTTTCCTATCTCATCTAGCGTTGATACACACTGTAGGTCTGCAATTCAACACAGGACATGTTGAATGCATTATTATTGTGTTTATATTATTTGGCTCAAAGCCACAATGTATGTAAACAAGTGTAATATTCATGCAAGCGCAAGAGATTGGGGGGAAAATTAACGATTCAAAATGTCATAAATTTTTCGTAGCAGGTGATGCAAAGATGCCTAGTGTGCAGGGAACTGTTGTTAGGTTGGTTCGCTAGAGGGAGTGGTTTACTCGTAGCCCAGCAATGTACATTCATGCTCACCTCAAGAAAACTATTGTGGGGTTGATCCCCACGTGGGGACTGCCGACATCATCGTCTGATCACAATCTCACAAATCTCATAGTGGCGACTGCCGGTGATCACCGTCTGATCGCAATCTCACAAATCTCATAGTGAGGGCCGCCGGCATCACCGTCTGATCGCAATCTCACAAATTTTATCATGTTTTTCTTCATAGGTACGCTAGTGCGCCTTTCAGAAAGAAGAATTGCACTGGTAGGTTTGAATTTATATGTCCAGATGCCCGTAAATAGATAAGAGTTAAATTTGGTTGATTGCTTTCAGGATTACACAAGAGCAATGCACTAGAGTACCTTTATTTATACCAGACTACCATTGCACTGGATGTATGCTGGATTATAGAATTGTAAAAGATGTCATTTTCCTTCGTTAGACATCCAACATGAAAAATGGCCTTGGGCTACAGGGTTCTCCACATCAATAGGGCTTGAAAGTTGAACATTTATTGGTGAGTAGCTGTCAGAATGCCCTGGATTGTCTCTATTGTAAACTTTTTGGTGAACCTATTTTAACCAATACTCAAGAATTCCAACTTTTTTTTGGTATTGTACTCCTATTTATTGAACCTATGTACTTCCCGTGATAATCTAGCTCACCTTCTATGTGGAGATGCACGAAATAGATAAGCTAATATACTTTCTGTCGACATCCAAATTTGTAATTCGGAACCCTCTGTGTAAACAACGCTATTCACTAGATCAATAGATAGCGCACACGTGTACATCGTTGAATCATCTACATACATCGCACAAATCATGACATGGTTAATATTACATCACATAAATAGACCACACAGTCAACTGTTTTACAAAATGGGCCAAGCAGACCAATTAATATATATAGTGCTTAGTACAAAAGGTAGAGACGCTAGCGGAAGCAAAAAGCAAAAGATGGATACATCTGCTCTGCCCACGGGCAAGCAACTAGGGGTTCCGACCTAAGTTCCTCCATCATCTTCAACATCTGGTCGAGATGCCACGAAGTAAGTGTAAGGGTCTTGGTCAAATGGTTATGAGTTTTGTTATAATTAAGCGAGTGTGAGTATACAACCGTACTCTGCGAGCCAACACACAGAATGCAGCTATAATGTATGCAAGGCTGATCGAAGAAAGGCTTGAGGTTCTTTTATTTGCACAAAGCTACATTTGAAATAGATTAAGTAGTGAGCAAGTCATAAGACCTAGCATTTTGACCAAACCAATTTTAATAAAATTGAGTTTTGTTATGAAATACTAGAGGAGGCCCCAACCTCCCTATATCATTGAGTGGCTCCATCTACCCAATGAGGTGTTTTTTCTCATGTTACAACCTGTACTTTCCACTGGCTCCAACTAGGACGAATCAGGCCATGGGCTCCTACCCGTGCCTTCCACCGACTCCAACCAGGACAAATCAAATCTTCAGGCTCCAACCTATCATTTCATCCAACCCATAAATTATTTTATAAAAAAATGAGTCTACATCAAGTAAGTTCTCGGCACGACCCATGACTATGGGCACGGCTATACGTATAGTTTTCAATCTACAGAGGTCACACAATTTTACCCACAAGAGACAATCATCCTATACTGTCAACACGCGACCGTAGGTATGAGACTAAGATCATCATCACAAGGCCTTTACAATGCCTTACCCCCAACGTATTCCCACCCGCTAAGGTTTCACCACCGCGGGCCATGCCCTCATGGAAGCCCCCTCTTGCGCGGTGTGGTTTCCTTGTGGCTTCTTTACCCTTTACACACGCCACATTTCACCCGATGACGAAGCTAACGCCGAGGCGAACAAATTAATCAGTCAGGTCGTACCCATTATAGACTTGTGGTTACACTATTTTTACACAAGAATATGTTACAAGAACCAGGTCCTTAACTGGCTTGGGGGTGCTTCTCCATACCCATCTCGCGTGCTCTTATCTGCACCCGCTCGACTTGGGGGTGCCAAAGTCCAAATCTATTTTTGAGTTTTTGTATTCAAATTCCTTTCTAGTTTCACATATCAGCCAGGATCAGGTTAAAAAATGTCGGGGTAATTTAATGCCAACATGCTAATGTATCTAAGCAAGACTAAGCATGATACTTAGATACAGACTTAGTAGCTAATCATGTATACCATTGCTTCTTAGGGTGGTAAAGGATAGTGTCCAAGTTCAATGATGAAAATGTTATACTCAATTATCATTTAGGTAATAACTATGAGCTAGTCAACATAATTGAATAAATCATAGCAATGCAATTTCATAATTTAAAATAATATAATTTGCTTTCAAAGATAGGCGTAAAATGATCAAAGTGTTGACTCACCTTGCTCGATGTCTTGGTGTTCTTGGTCTTGCTCAATCTACTGCTCTTCTAGAGCTTCGGTATCTATATACGCGAAAAGCAACCAAGTTCAAATAAACATGAATGAATTCAAATTGCATTAAAAATTCCAAATGAACACCGAAATTCACGTTTTCAGTTTTGTTGGGTAGGGTTTGAATTTAGAAACAAGAATCGTTGAATTTAGATTTAAAACGAGAGAGAATGAGCTCTCCAAAGTTTTAAATTCAAAACAATTCTTGAAATTAATAAAGAAGAGATAATTCTATCACTAACAAGTGGGGTCCACCGGATTTTAATTTCTTTTTTATTAATTTCTTAATTATGAAACCCTACTGCGACTGATGGGTAGGACCCCGACTATTTTAATTTCTTTTTGATTTATTTTCTAATTGGAATTCGCTATAGTCGCTGACAGGTAGGGCCCAACCCATATGGACTTGGTACATGGGAATAGTGCATGGACCAAAGGCCCCACATGTCATTGAAGATGGTCTATAGACTATTTCTACACTGTACTTTTAAAGGGTAGGACCCACATGTCATAGACTCAGCACTAACCTTCGGTTTTAATTACATTTTACTAATCGATTCGGGCCCACATGTTATATTACTTTACCCTTAATTAACCCGTACCTAATGACATCATTATGGTTAATGACCTTGCTACAGTGATTCTCCCCCAAATTCACTCGGGGCAGGGGAGTACGCCTAGAGCATGCTCTGGCAATGCACGGCGCCAACGAATCGGGCTTCGGGGGCAACCCGGGAAGCCCAAAATGGGACTCTACGACCTCGACGACCCTATTGGTGTCGACGGCGAAGGCAACGGTGTCATATGGTTGTGGCGTGGCTGTGCGAGGCGGTGGTGGTGGCATTCGAGCCCATGGCGGTGCCGGCTAGCTGGTGGCCAATCATGCCAGGTGGTGTGAGCATTAGCACCTACTCCCCGAGGGGGTTCTAGGTGTACCACCTGCACAGCTCAAGGAGCTCTGTGCGAGCCCATCAACAGCAACCAGCACCTAGGACGAAGGGAGTATGGTGCAGCGGTGCCACACTACTACACTACCCTCATCGACCGACATGCTAGCTACCCCTACCCCTAGAACACGATATGGCGTGATCACTTACGTGGATGTGACTGAGAGGACGGAGTTGGGCGGTAGAGGAGGAAGGCAGCACAGCTCAGGTCCGACGGCGCAGAGGAAGAAGACGGGCGACAACGGCGGTTCTGTGGAGAAGAAAGCAACTAAAGGTGAGCACAAGGTAGGAGGGGAGTTTGCGTGTCCAAAGCCTTGATTCGGGGCAGCGGGGACTCACCCAGGCGGTGGAATGGGCGCGGTAGTGGTGACGGCTACCGAAGCAGAGGGCGAGGTCTCACCATTTGTTCTTGCTCTCTCGTGCGTGAGAGAGAAGAAGGAGGCAAGAGGAAGGCAACGAGGGTGAGAACGATCTCAACGCACAGCTTAAATAGGGGCGGAAGTGATGGGAAGGCGGTCGGATTGCGCACGCAGTAGTAGAGATGGTGGCAGGCAGAGCAGTGGCGGGCGTAGGGCAGCAGTGGCGTGAACGCTACACGAGCATGGATTGAGTGATAGGAGTTGGCTGCCAACTCCCTCGCGACGCTGTGGCGGCGTGATGGTGCACTTTACGGCGACGACGTGGCACCAGTGGCGATGGTGCAAGTTGATGCATGGCAACAGTGAGCCGAGCAGCCTGTTAGCGCGTGAGCGAGGAGGAAGGAGTTGGTGGCGCGGCTGGGCTGGCAGTGTGAAGGGGTAGGGTGGGTTACGACTAGGCCGAGAAGGAGGGAAAACGAGTAGGCTGGCCCACTTGCGAGGGAAAGAAAAAGAAGGGAAAGATGAAGAGAAAAGAAAAGAGAATGAGGAGATGGGCTGGTTTCGGCCCAAATTAAAGTGGGGGATTTTTATTATTCCTCTTTAATCTTTTTGCATTTCAAATTCAAATTCAGATTTGAAGTTCTAATTAAGGTTTTTTGTAATTAAGTTGTGCGTTTAATTTTTGTTTCTGATTTACTATTCTTAGCCTAATTACACTTAGATAATTGTTTTTAGGAAAATTTCAAGCACAGATAAAATTCAAATAACTCTCAAAATTCCAAATTGAGACCAACAAGTCACTCAACACACAAAAAGTTTTTAAAAAATCCTACATTTTCATCCTGGGATTTTTTGCTACAATTTTTGGGATGTTACACTTCCCGACCGTAGACCTGATGAAAATCAAGTGGTAAATCGAATCGCTAGAAATCACCAACCTAGACATCCTACAAAATTAATTTCAATCATATCAGACAAGCATTGAGGTAGAGGATGAAGAGAGTAAACCACAAAGAGAGAGGAAAGGAGTAATATCCAAATCACTAGTGGAAAAATCGGAGCAGCGACAGCGGTGCTTGATCAGCTGTGGCTCTTA
The DNA here is from genome assembly GCA_036346405.1 of Phyllostachys edulis. Classification (NCBI taxonomy): domain Eukaryota; kingdom Viridiplantae; phylum Streptophyta; class Magnoliopsida; order Poales; family Poaceae; genus Phyllostachys; species Phyllostachys edulis. The sequence continues at coordinate 46,536,393 of CM070565.1, forward strand.
TGCCTAGGCCAAGGATGTAACATCCCAAAATTCGCTTTCTTTAAAATTTAATTTCAAATTGAGCATTTAAAATTTGTCTGGATTTTATTTGGATTTTATCTGTATTTTATATGTAATACTGGAAGAAAATCTCAAATTCCAAAACTCCATTTCCAATCTTTATTTCAAATTCAAATCTCTAGAATTGATCCAATTTATTTATTTTTGCTTTCTCTCTTTTTCTTAAAAAAATATATTAAAAAAAATCAGATTTCCCATTTCGGTCACCCATCCCATGCACGCTTAATAGCCAACACTTTGCATGCACAACCACCGTGGGAGCCATTCAGTTTCAACTAACTATATACATCCTTCTAACCCTTTATATCTTCTTTCTTCTCTCTCTCCCAAATAGTTTTCTTCCTCCCAGCCGAGCTTCTTCCTATTCTCTTTCTTGTTAGCAACCGGAGCTTTATTTACCTCCATGGTCGAACCTCACCTTGGCTACCACCTCCGGCCATCACCGTCAGCAGCGCCGCCCTAGTCCCACTCCACCGCGCCACCCTTCCTTTCCCTCTCCCTTGCCTCCATGCATAGTAGCCGAACGGTAGAGCTTCCATTGCCATTAATGGCAGCCATACCTTCATTCTCTCATTCCTCTCCATTCAAAGCTTTAATTTCGATTTCATTTGATGGGAAACGGATGCATTAACCTTTCCCATGTTGTCATGTCATCATTTCGCAACCATCTAGTGCTCTTCTGTTTCTTTCAAATCCAAACTAAACCGACGTCCGTAGTTCTTCGCCTCCCCAACGTTTCAGCTCCCGGTTGCAGCTATATAAAGAGGCATTCTATCTCTTCATTGATCCTTTGCACCCTTTCCAAGTTGTAGAATCACCGGAACATAGCAGTCATTCCATTTTTTGGTATTTCCTTTGACAGTAGCTTGTGCCGCCACTGCTACGGAGCTCCTCCGGCGAACCATCGCCACCGGGGTAGGCCGTGTTCTTGGAGTTCCATTTTAAATGCTTGCTAGCTTGACCTTCCACCACCAAGTCGCCAAGCGTCTTGATTTTCATTCGGCTACATGCTGTGTTTTGTCTATGTTCTCATGAAGAAGAAGCTGAACAGTGCATACTTCTAGTTGTCTCATGCATGGAGCTTTGTTCATAGAATTGGTTTTGTGAGAATTTTGTTCTAGTTGATGCATGCTCTTTCATTAATTTTGACTAGCTAATGCATTCATTCTTCATTTGGTGAAGCCTTCTTCATGTTGCATAGCAAGCAACAGTACCATGCAACTAGATAATTCATGCTAGACCTTTTGTACATGCATCTCTTTTTTTGAGAATTTATTTTCTACAATTTCGTTTGTTCTCATACGAACTCCAAATCCAACGATTCTTTTTCCTAAATTCATTCTCTACTTCCAGTATTTATTTTGTATTTTTGGATTTTATTTTATTTTTCGTTATTTATTTGGTCCGTTGCGCGTGTGTAGAAACCGACGTCACCGACGTAAGTTTAGGTCAACAGGAAGCGCTCACCTCCATCGTCACTGAAGGCGAGTCTCCTTTGACCATTTCGAACCTATGATTTCTAAAAGATGTTTTCAGTTTTTTAAATTATTATGCATTGCTATTTACATAAAATGATGAATTTAAATTGTAGGTTGTTAGTTAAACCTAAAAGATTGTTAATATCTTCCTTTGATATTGTTATCATATTCCATTGTCATCCTAGTATAGCAAATCCACGATATTGATTACAACATTGTGGAATAGTTTAACGCGGTAGAATTGCTTAGACATGCTTATCGGTCTGGATCACCCATTGGGAGAAAACTCTTATTATATTTTATGCAAATCCTTTTTGAAATGTATAACATTAGGTAATGTCAGTATTTGGAAAATAAAATAAAACACTGAAAACTTGTTTTAGACTTGGGCGGGTGGTAAGATCAGGCGGGTGTAGCTAGAGCACGAGAACTTGAAATGTGGTAAGTTCCGCCCAAGTCATACTAAGGATCGACGCTTGTGACTATTCAAACCGAGCACTACCGTACAACCACATGTCCAAAATGGGAATGGACCTGACCAACTAATTTACTATGTTCTAGCATTACGCCCGCAGGCTGTAGATGGTAGGAGTTACCTGGTTAGTGCAGACAATGGTAATTGACGTCTATGTCTGTCGGGGCTTGCGCCGGGCGTTGGTAATAGATGTCCAAGTCCGGGCAGGTTATCCCCCACAACAGTGAGCTCCAGGTCGATGGTAAATGACATCCATGATTTGGGGTAAAGCTCATCGGGCGGGCTAATGTTAGGATAAAGTATTGTAAAGGTCTTGTGATAATCGTTTAGTCGCACACCTTCGGAAGTGTGTTAAACGGACATTATAAACTGATTATCTTATGTGGGTCAAGCTGTACAACCTCTGCAGAGTGTTAAAAACTATTCGAATAGCCGTGCCCACGGTCAAGGACGAGCAAGGTGCGTTTTCACATAGTAGATTTTGGTTTTCATTTCAAAAGAATAAATTTTGGGAACCGAGAGCAGTTGGGACTATCGGGTAGTTTCTGGCAGCTAGAGCCAGTTGGGCAGCTAGAGCCCTATCCTTTAAACCTTGGCGGCTAGAGCCTTGATGCTAGTGGTTGGTAGCTAGAACCTCCACTAGTGATGCAATTTATTTATTTATTGAAACTACTTCTTGTCAAATGTGCTTTATGAAAACTGTTTAAACTTAAAATATTGCTTTGTGCAAATAAACCCTATAAGCCCAATTGTTAAAGCTATGCATATGCATGTTTCCCAAGACTCGCGGAGTATTTTATGTACTCACATGCCACACTCATAATTAAATCTCAGAAGCTTTCAACGACACGGAGGAGGACTACGACTATTTCGCATGTGGCTTTGATGAAGAACACCCAGAGTACTAGGTTGCGCTCCCCAGTCGAATGCTGGTGGGCAATTTGATGGGCCATCACTCGGAGTTTATCATTTATTGTTTCTGCTGCTGTAAGACTCAAGGTCTTTTGACCTCTTTCGTAATAAGTGGCCTTAAGGCAGGTATTCAGTTGTTTATTAATGTTATTCGTGATTCAAACTTGTTATCAACAATGTTTCTACTGTATGCACTAGCTACTGATTATGGGACAGGTACAGAAATACATAGAGGGTTTGGATGCAGAAATCTGGTCCCGACAAAGGAGGTCATGAAGACCTCTAGGATGCCCGAGATTCTAGTTGCACAAGCGCTCAGGGGCATGGGACGCATGCTGATGGCTGCCACCAACCCGACCGACGCCCTCCCAAGCCCAACGATCCAACACAGTACCACAGATTGACAATGATGGCGTGGTTTCTTGTGTTCTAGGACTCCAGGTGAAGCTGCACACTGGTCGGATCTGGCCACCCAAGGGTAGCTCACCTTCTACACAGAGATGCATGAAACAGATAAGCCAATGTACTCCTCGACCATAGACATCCTAAAAAAATTAGTGGTAAATTGGATCGCTGGAAATCACCAACCTAGACATCCTAGAAAACTAATTTCAATCATACCAGACAAGCAATGCGGTAGAGGATGAAGAGAGTAAACCCCAAAGAGAGAGGAAAGGAGTAATATCCAACTCACCAGTGGACAAATTGGAGCAGCGGCAACAACGCTTGATCAACAACGGCGACGGCGTCTAGGCCAAGGAGGTCATGAAGACCTATGGGATGCCTGAGTTTCTGGCTTCACAAGTGCATAGGGGCATGGGATGCACGCTGATGGCTGCCACCAACTCGACTGACGCCCTCCCGAGCCCAACGATCCAGCGCAGTACCGCAGATCAGCAGCGGCGTCGTGGTTTATAGTGGTCTAGGACTCTAGGTGAGTCCGCACACCGGCCGAATCTGGCTGCCCAGGGTGGAAGAAGTGGCAGAGGAGAGGGAGGGGTGCAACGAGGAGATGGAAGTGTGAGAGGCTCACCTCGCCGTCTCCGCTACGACAGAGGAACAATAACTAAGGCCTTTAGTTTGATTTCGGATGAGTTTCAAAGCAACGGATCGGCGATGATAGCAGGGCCCATGGTGATCTAGGGTTCGGGGGTGTGGCCGGTCAGGGACGACAGCGGCGCAACAAGCTGTGGCCATGGGGGCCGGCGACGCAGTGCAAGCTAGACTAGGGAGAGGGCGCGAGGGAAGCGAGGAGGTGACTAGATTGGTGGCACAAGAGGATGGATCGACGGTGGAGGGTCGGTTTAGGGTGAGTTAGGGTTCCCACCGAGGTTTGGGGAAGAGACTTATGGCGCTAACGGTGGCATGGCATGCTCACCAGTGGCTGTAGCGATGGGAGGGGATGAGGGAAGGAAACCAGAGTCGAGAAGAAGGAAGGGAGGTGGAGCGAGGGCGGCTCTGGTGGTGGTGATGTCGAAAGGGACAAGGTAGGGGGTGGAGGAGGCGGCAACCTCTGCGAGGGGAATCCCACTACGCGTGGGGGTTCCTTGGATTTCTTCGTACGTGGGGTGGCATGATCATCCCACTGCGTGGGGGTAAACTCCTTTTATTAGCTAAGCTAAGAGATTCATTACTTTCAACATACTGAGCATATAATACCAAATAACATTAATTTTCTCTTGAATATACGGAGAAAATGGTTTAGGTAACAATAAATTTGTTAGAATTGATGACGAATCAACTTGTATAATTTGAAATACCATGCAACTTGACCTCTCCAGTTTTTAGGCATGTGTCCATGTGATATAGGCTTTGAAGAAATAACTATGCTTAGATGTGGAATTGGCTAGAACGTCATTTAGTTATAATATGATAGTGTTGTTAGACCATGGCAGTGGCCTGGCTATGTTACATATTTCATATGTTGATAGCGGGTTGGCTATGTTACATTTTTGTTAGATAATGGCAGTGACTTGGCTATGTTAATTTCTGTTAGATGATGGCAGTGACTTTGTTGTCCTTTTTTTAACTAATAATAAATCATAACTTATGCACTAGATGGACAAATATTCTGAACTAGTCCCAGATCAGTAGCTAGTTCACATAGGAAACATCGATGAAATACCATCCATTTAACGATTTAACTAAAAAGATCTCAAAATAACAAATAGTAATAATAACTGGACCTTATAGTCAATGCTTACCTAACTTGCCACGTAGGGCTAAAGAAACAAATAAACTCTTATAGCAGAACGAAAAAACTTGGAAAGGACAATCAATATGCCTACAGGCAATCGAGTGGAGAATACATCCTAATTTGCAAAGTCTTCATAGTACTCCTTCTTAAAGAATTCTTGCGCAGCTTGATATTCTTCAACTGAGCAGCAAAATTTGAAGTCGTGAGTACATAAAGTACTCAACAAATTGTAGGGAAACAATATGTAATTAATATTCATGCAATGCTTGAACAAATGATTAGCTGTATGGTTCTTTTGCAGAAAGCAGTATTGACGATAAATACAATAAATAGATTGGAACGCATAATTGAAAAGAATAATAAATAAATAAACAATTGCTTTGAAAAAACCAATGAACTTCCCATTCACTTTCCAATCAAACCACCATGTGAATTCCCCATTCACCAACCGACACAAACCACCAACTAAATTACTCATTCACCAAACAAACATTATATTCATCAAGTGAACTTCCTATTCACACTCCGACATATTTTTATAAAGAAACTCTACCTATCATGTGAAATCTCTGGACACGTCCATGACCGTGGATACGGTTGTTTAAATAGTTTTAACTCTGCAGAGGTTGTACAGCTTTACCCATAAGAGATAAATCATCTCAAAGTGTCTAACCACACTTCCTTAGGTGTGTGACTAAGTGATCATCACAAGGCCTTTACAAAGCTCCTTCTTAACCCAATTATGCCTGCTAAGGTTTCAACACTAAATGTCTCACCGACCAGACAGGGTCCCCCCTCTTGCGTCATTGTGAGTATACGTCTATCCTGCAACTCACTCTTACAAGACAGAATCGAAATTAAAATATTGCTAATTAATTAGCTAGGTCCATCCCATACTGGACATGTGGTTGTACGATAAGGGCCCAGTTCAATGGCGCACAAGATTAAGTCCTTGACAAGTTACTCAAGCGAGTCTACCACATCCCACAATGTGCTAACCACACCCCCTTTACTTCACGATCGCTCGCCCGAGTGAAAATCATTTTGCTCAATTAAGACCAATAACATACTTTGTCGTGGTACACAAATTTTAACAACAGTGGCTACCTGCCACAATCACATATCTCATTAAGTCAAATTCAACATTATTGTACATGTGATCATGAGCCTTTCGCAACTAAGCATGACTAAGCATATGTACGATACCCATGTTGGTGATACAAATATATCTAACTAAAATTAACCATGCTATGGTGACAAGTGATTCCTAGAATTCAAAAGTTCAATGGAGGCATAATGATACATAGGTGATAACTAATCCCAAAATAGTTAATATAAAGATAGCATGCAATTGATATAAAACAATATACTTTTGAAATCATAGGTTCAATATGATCAAAGGACTACAACTTGTCTTGGCTTTGGCTTTGGCTTTGCTCAGTTATCACACTTGGATCTTCAAAGTTTGCTTCTACTCCTACTCCATGAAACAGATCGTCTAACGAGAAAGAAAACAACAAACGAAACACAAATAAATTCAAATAAAATAAAAAAAATAGTAAAACCAACTCTAAAATAAAGTGCTCGATTTTAGATGAATTTAGGAATTTGAATGGACTAAATTAGAGTTTGGATGAAGGAGAACGGACTCTTGGAAGATTTGCCGGAAAGGAAAAAGAGAGGGAAAAGAATAGTCCAGATAATATTCCTCCGGATTTAAAAGAAAAAGGAAAACAAGAGAAAAAAGGAACTGACAGGTGGGGTCCACCTATAAGTGAGAGAGAGGAAGACAGAGATTGACACGCGAGGCTGGGCTAGAAGTGCGAGAAACAGAGAGAGGAAGAAGCTGACATGTGGGACCCACATGTAAGAGAGAGAAAATTTAGCACAATGCAGAGGAAGAACAGAGGAGCGGCTCCGGCGGTTCAGGCAACTGTGGCGATGGTGGACGGCGGCGAGGGAGTGGAGATGAAGGGCAAAAATGGAACGCTAGCAGCACGACGAAGATTTGGGCGGTGGTGACGCAGCGAGAATGATGACGAGGCGGCAACAATGGCGGCGGCGGTGGAGGAGCAGCTCTGGTGTGCGGCGGAGACAGAGGAGTGAAGGTGCCCAGCAACGACGGAGGTGAGCACGGCGACGGCGATGGCACAAGGATCAAGTTGAGCACCTTGGAGCGGTCGAAAGATGACCGGAATGGCGGCGAGACGAAGGTGACCGACTACAAAGGAGGAAGACAATGGTGACATGCTACAGGAGTGGAGAAGAAACAAGGAGGGAGGGGATTGGATGAGAACAACTAGGAACACGAGATGACTCACTTGGGATGATGAGAGGACTCACCGGTGGCGAGATCGATAGGTGGCGATGCGGTCGGTTTTGGGGAAGACAAAGGCGACGACGACTCGGTGATCTTTGGGCGACGAGAGAGAGAGAGAGAGAGCAACGTGTAGAAGACAACGATGCGAATTCGATGGTGAAGACGATGCGCCCAGAGGAGAAACAACGATGACGGAACACACGAAGAAGTACCATGGCGGTCGGCAGCTTTGTCGACAAAATCCGACGAATAGACGGCGCAACCGAGAACGAGATCTTGGGGCTTCGGACAAGGAGGACAGGGCAAGGATTGCGGCGTGGTTGTCCGCTCTTTTATAGTGCCAGGAAGGGAGAGTTTGGAACGATCATGGCGGCGCTGCATCTCGGACACGTACTCAAGAAGTCCAACGCAAGGAGGAAGAAGGAAGAACCAACAGGGGTGGCCCGCACGGTAGTGAAAGAAGGGAGGAGGAAGTGGGCTGGCGAGCGGCTCGGGCCGAAAAGAAAAATGGGCTGGGGCAAAGCAGAAAGGAAAAGGCCAAGGCGGCTGAGCCAACGGAAGAAATTGGGCCGAAGGAAAAAAGAAATTCAGCCCGAAGGGAAAAATCCGGAAAAAGGAATTTTCGAATTTCAGAAAAGAGATTAAAGCAAACCAAGCTCTAAGAAATAGCAAATAAATTCCAAACATTCCCATAAAATACTCTGGGACTCAAGGAACCCAAATAAAATAACTTTTAATTTAATTGAAGTATAGATTAATCGCATTAAATTATTTTGATTTCTAAAAATTCAAATTAAGTTTTGACTTGACCAAGAAAAATCAAATGGTTATTTTTATTTGTAAAAGCTTAAAAACAAAAAAAAATGGGATGTTATAGATTCTTTGGCCAACGAAGCATTTTGTGAGATATGTGTTGTTGAGGTTAAGGCTGGAAATAGGCCTATTGGATATTTGAATCCTAAGGGAGATAAGAACCTAGCTGAAAATTTTGTTGCAAAGGCCGGAAGATTTTACGACAAGAATCAATTCAAAAATCATTGGGATACTTTTAAGGTCAAGTTCTCGATATGGAAAGAGTTGAAGCATGCAAATACCGGTCTAGGTTGGAATGTTGTGGAGGGAACAATTGAGGCTGATGATGATTGGTGGGTTGATAAAATAAAGGTAGGATCTTGAGAAATTTTTTATCATCCTTACATCCCAACATAACATTTTGCTTACATAACTTGTCTAATTTTTTCAGGGCAATTCGAAGTATGACCAATTTAAGAAAGCACCACTTGATAACCTAGAGCGTCTTGAAGTCATATTTCAGGATATTAATGTGACAACTTGAGAAAGCGTCTTAGATGATCGTATTTTTCGGAGGTGCGATGTCACATCCCCAAATTAATAAAGAGAATTATTATGCATCTCATGAGCATGCATCATTGTTTTCAAGCATTTGCATTGTTTATTGCAATTGAAAAATCTTATACAAAGTTAAACCTACAACTCAATTATAAGCTCCAAAAGAAAAACAAGAACATAAACTCTTGTTCATCTTCTAGAAATAATTTATTCAAATACTAGAACAATTATAAAGAATTAATACAATTTTTTCCAAATTTTTGGGACTGGTTTAAACACTAAGAAAATTCAAACACAATTTAATGACCTACAATAAGTTTGAATTTAAATTATACACATTATTCATGAACAGTAGTGTTCAATAATTTTTATAGACACTAGAACTTCCCAGGAACCCCTGTGATTTATTTCACATTTTTAGGAAATTTATTTCTAATTATAAGGCCTAGGTCAAAGTGGCAATTTAGTTTTGAAACTCAGTCAACTAGGCTTAGCTGGAGCCAACCAGGACCGCTCGATCTCCATCGTGTGGCCCTAGCTTGCGATTCGTATGGCGCCAGATCAGTCCGAACGGCCCCAGCCGCTATTGTCTGTTCGATCGTGATCAAGCGGCTCAAGCGAAACCGACCGAGCTCAACTCACTTGGGTTCGACCTAACCATATCGCCCGACCGCCCCATGTTGTGTCGCTGCCACATTGGGCCCGATCACGACCTTTTCCTACCTCTGGCGCTTGAGCTCATGAGAAGCGCTTGCCACTGCCACGCAAGCGCTCTGCATAGCTTCGTCAACGCCGTCACGCACCGCCCCATTTGACCACTCCCTGAGCCCCTCCTTGTGACGCCGTGACCATTCCTGTCCTTGCCCGAGGTTAATACCCCTCCATCGCCCCAGTTCATCTCATCCTTCATCTCGGGGCTGAGAGAGGAGGAGTTCGCATTGGCACGGTTCTTCGGTAAAGTCCACACCGCGTGATTCCTCCCTTCTCTATGATCAATGGCATTTCCATTTTCGCATAGCTTAGCTCTTGTCGTTGCTTGTAGCGTTCATCTCATCTTCGTGCCATCACAAGCTCTAGAGCGTGCACCGCAAGGACATCACCGTGCCCTTCGCCTCTCCAGAAGGTATTATCCTCCTTTTCCCGTGTCACATTGTGCCTCCATACATAATGTTGTTTTCCCCTCAACTTAATTGTCGGATTATTCACAGGAGTTCCTCAATTTTGAGGTTATTCCTTTTCGGCCGACAAGATCCCCTTTTCACTTCATTGTCAATCGGGTAAGTCTTTTGCCGATTCCTTGAAATGTCACCGTCTCCTTAGCCTCCTTAATCTTTCCGGCACCCTCATTGCCTTTCGTTTTGTGTCCAGTATCCTACCCTCGTGGAAGCGCCTTGCCGCCGCCATCGGGCCAACCCGCTAAGCTTCTCGGCCCTCTGCCATCTTGGTAAGCTTCAGTGCACCTCGCTTAAGCTTTTGCGCATGCTTGATTGCACACAGCGAAGCTCGATTTGCACTTACACGTACACCATGGAAGCGCCGCCACTCAACTCAGGCGAGCCGCCACTACAGGCCACCAGGGAACTCACCGCCGACACCTTATACTGCGCAAGGGTCTGAGGAACCCATTTCTGTCCTTGGATTGCGCCATCGTGGACTGTAGCTCTGGCGATGCTCCGGGTAATTTCGCGAGCAAGGAGCTCCCCTGTGTCAAAACTTCCAACCGGGTCTGTAGCAGATAATTAGGATTTAATGCAATGATTAACCATTAATGTTGGATCTTTGTCGGGAAAACGTGGTTAAAGCGTGTTAAGTGTTAACCTACAGGGTATGACATGCGGGCCCATGGCTAGTTTAGGGTTAGTGTAGAGTTGTGTGATGCATTTTCCTTTAAGGAAGACGTATTCCCTTATAGCTTTAATATAAAGTGCGCATTGGTAATAGGAAAGCGTATTTTCTAAAATACGTTTCATTCGCAGCTGGGCTGGGTCAATTTGGACCGAATCAATGGTTTACCTGGGGCCCCGCTTGTCATTGGCTGCGGCTAGAATAAACCCCAGTAAGAAAAGTAATAATTTCCTTAGAAAATTCGAAATCCATTAATTTACACACTGAAAAATATGTATAACTTCAAAAATACATAACTAATTCATTTTAACTCCAAAATGGATGAAACCACTTCTGATAATTTTCATTTTTAATGAAATTTATAATAAAATTGGTTTCAAACATGTCTCTATAGCAGAGAGTATTATTTTAGAGAGTGATCCATTAACACTATTTTTGTTACAAAAGAAAATGCCGATAACATTAGAAATTCATAGCTAAATCATGAAAACTCCAAATGAGGAAAACTCAATTGTTTTAGTCTTGTATTAATATCCTCTATTTATCCATATAATCCTTTGTACTACTACTGCTCTACAAATTTTGACCTCATAATTAAATTACTCAAAGAGGACATATCAAAAGCCGAAATTCAAACTAGTATAACTTTCACTTCACAAATTTAAATGAAATAATTCTTTCACCTAAATTCATCTAAAATAATGATTTAGCTACTGTAGAAAAATCATGCATTTTTGAGCATTTTGAATTTTGAGGTATTTCTCGGTGTTTATTCGGTATTGTATTTATATAGATCCCGAGCCTATCGATATTGACCTATACGCTACTGAGGGAGAGCAGCTAAGCTTCTAGCAAGGTAAGCATCATTTGAACTTTCTTTTGCATCATATTTGATCCCAGTTTTGTTAAGTTAGTGCAATGATAATTGCTTGCATGCTATTTTGATAATGTCACTATTTTTGTGATGTGTAGATTAGTTATCTCCTAATTCATTGAGGTTATACTTGAATTATTCCAGTACCACATGCTTGAGTTAGGATGATTGAAGTATATTATTCAAGTTTGCTTAGCCATGCAAGTCTAGAACCGGTAGATGATTGTCGGGAATAACCCGACAATTATGGGATAAACACAACTATCATTATATACTTTTGTTTCAGATCTTCGTATCTGTTTTATGAGTCAAATTTTATCATTTTAAATGAGCTTTTGGTCTGGACAAGTGATGGTTAGTGATGGTGACTTTGTGCACGAGATTTGGGTAAGTGGTGGACTTGTTTGGACAATTAAGGACCGAACTTTGGTAACATCTTTGATTCAAGTAAAACTCGTGCTACCACATGCAATGTATGGGCGCTGCTTGGTTAAGTAAGGGGTTGGTGTTGTTGAGTTGATGACTGGTGGTGTGAGGACATATATGTGTTCTATCGCATATATGTTTCGTAGGGTGCCGATTGCGATTCTTTAATGTGAGGGTGAGCCCTATTTAAGCTTTATTAATCGGGTCGGTGTTCCCGGCACAACTTGCGTGTCCAATTGGTTGGTAGGTGGTATAGCCTATCCTAAGTGGGGTTACGTCGCGCATGGGTGATTCAACTCAATAATGTCAACTTGCTGAAAAATACTAAGTCTTAGTTTACCCGGCCGGCATACCATAGGAAGTATGCTATATTCGGAGGCATCTGGAGGCTTACGGGCTAATCAAGTCATGTGGGCAAAGTAGTACACCCCTGCAGGGTATAAATCTATTCGAATAGCCGTGTCTGCGGTTATGGACGACCACTTGAGTTACATGGTTGCTATTGTTAGACTTGGAATTAAAATTATGGTTATAAGTTGGTATCATCATGAATGGGATGTTCATGTTTGTTGTTGTATCAAAGTGGACAGCCACTTTGTCATTTGTATGGTTCATTTGTTATTCAATTTACTACTTATTCACATGCTTTACTTCTACTTCAAATCTGATTTCGAAATGGCACTTGAAAAACTAGTATGTGTAGGTTGTAAATTGTTGCGTCTCTTTTGTAAAACTAAGCCAATATGAGCCATCCTTTGGAACAACCTCTAGCATAACTAATTTTTATTTGCGTAAGACTTGCGAGTACCTTTGTACTCAACCCGGTTGCTACAATTTCAGGTGAGGAAGAGTATGAGCCCGTTGAGCTTGTTAGCGCCGATTTTGGCGACGCTAATGAGTAATGCTATCATTTAACTCCGAGTCGGTTGCCGATGGGTTATGGGGCATACCATGCTGGATATTTTGGTTTATTTACTTGCTTTTGCTGTTACTTAATACTCTTATTGAATTTGGCCGGTCGGCTGTTTGTAATAGGTGTAGACTTTAACTATTATGTTGTATGTCTTTTGAACTATCTATGTATGCTGTTGTATGGATGTGATCAACGTTGTATGAGAGTATGAGTATATTGGTCGCTGATCTTGGGAGCCAATATGATTGCATACTCACTGTTCGTGGCTTCCTATTTAACTCACTAAGTGTAGTGTTTGACTTGTTGGCGAACCGACAATCATGTAGTGCTCGCAGAGGAGCAGCGTGCATGATCGTCGGGGCTCTAGTTTGTAGTTAAGCCTTTCACTGAGATTGAGTTAAGTTGGAATCCATTTACTTAAGGCCCTAGAGTTATGTCCTTAAGACCATGCTTAGTCTCGGTCTTACGAAGATAACCCGGGGGTCCTCACATGCGATGAGGATGAGGATGAGGATTACATGCCACAAGCTGCTCAACAGGCATCATCTGCACGACTTGGTGAAAACGACATGTCAGTGGATGACTGGGGCATGGGTGCTCTTCGTGATTTAATTGCCGATTCTTTGATGGCTAATAGAGAGTAGGAATATATTTTGCTATGCGACTTTTTGTTGGTAATGTTTGGCTTTCGGATATGATAGTGGATGTTGCACCTTTTTTGCTAGTATTGCTTTGTAGAAAGAAAATGTGCATTTCACCTTCTAAATGTGATATTTTACATTGCAACTTGTTGCTCAATTAATTCACAACTCAGTAAAATTAAGTCGTTTAATCAATATTTTCGTAAAAAGAATAAAAACAATCATATTTACACTAAATTATGATACAAACATGCCTTTAGAACCCTCAAGGGTATTTGATACATTTCATCATTCATCCACAGTTGCATCATTCAACCACCCCAACAAAAGTCATACTGCTAAACGGCCTCTCAGGAAGAGCTACAGCCATCAGCTACAGCCGCCAACAAAAAACCAAACTACTAAATGGCCTCTCAGGAAAAGCTACAACCATCAGCTACAGCCGCCAACAAAAAACCAAACTACTAAACGGCCTCTTAGGATCAGCTAGAACCGCTTTTCAGGTCAGAAAGCCAAAAACACCATCAGCTACAGCTGCCAACAAAAAAAATGTCAAATGGTTTCCCAGGAAAAGATACGACTGCTTTTCAGCTCAGAAAACCAAAACCAACTTTTCATAAAAGCTAATCTCCTCCAATCAGGCCCTAAGACTTGTATCCGGAAGATCCAACCGCTTCGCCTATGTAGGGTGACCTGTGTTCCAAAAATAGGCCTACTAAGCCATATGCTAGCCCGTATACAAGGAGCTGTTGTGGCCGGTTAGGCCGAATAATCGAACCGATCAGACCATATAATCGCTATTAGGTGGGTGACCGAACTACCGCGTACCGTTTTTTAGAACCTTGATGGTGACAGCGGCGTGCAGGTGCGTCCACCAACACCAGTTCTCCACGCGAGACAGGCAGGTACTCAATTCAGCAAGCTCAAGCTGTGCCTGGAGTATGCCACCCTTTTTCTTCTTCTGTGGCTTCTTTGCAGCTGTGACCAGGGGCGGAACCAGCGATGGGCTATGCCTCCGGACTGGACTGATTCTTCCTGGTCTAATTCTTATATTTCTTTAATTCTTAAGAGAGCCTGGAGGTATATCGCACAAACTCCAGCTGGAGCTCAGTTCGTCATCATTTTTCTAAATCATACTAGTGCTTAATTTTGACAGTAACAAACATCAAATGATAAGACCAAAGTCAGACGAAAGGCAGAGGCATGTCCCGCGCGCAGTGTTATCAGAAACACCACCTCTGCCGTACGTCTCCCCAAAAGAAGAGAGGGGGACGATCATACTACCTACCAGGAAGAAGAAGGCAAGTACAAACTGCCGCGTTACAATTCTAGGAACATCTTCTCTACCTGTTTTAGTCGGCAACACTGGCAAGGATTGTACGACCAATTCTAGCTAGGCTAGGCACATGATAATGTCGTCGCTCGCAGCCGCGGATTGTAAGCAAGCACACAAGCACAACAAGAGTTAAGGTACACAGCGCCTGCATTGAAACTTGACAAATTAAAGCCAAATACATGGATCCTGCTAGCTAGCCTTCATCTGTTGTTCAGAAATATAGCCCCGCACGCTATAATCACAATAACAACACGTACTCCCTGCATAAACCAGATTACAACATCAAGCAAGTCAAATTAATGGCAGACTCTAAACCACAAAGGTCAAGTTAGCAAGGAGAGGTCAAGGCAGTCACTGTCACTTGCCTGATTAATCAACCAACCATCCAACATTGGAAAGCCATCAGTTCGTCGAGTAGAAGCTATCTCATTTCTCGTCTCATCGTCACTCGTGCTCTGCTTCACACGTTTGTAATATATAGCAGCGTCATAAAAAAAAAGATCAAGGAAGGGCTAAAGCTGAAACTACAAACACCAACAATTAAGATCAAGATCACGAGGTTCATACCTCTTCAATGTCCTCCCTAACATCCAGCCTTTTACCACCAACCTGTTGCATGGACGTAAATGAATTCAAGTGCTCAAGCTTAAGAAGGTCTTTGAGTTGTCTGCTTGCAGTAGTGATACAAACATGTGGGTGAATCCAGATGCCAGATGTTGCAACCAGATAGTTCAACGGATATTGGTGAAGATAGTATCTGGAGAGACCCATAGAATGCATTTGCTCAAGTGAATAGGGACCCATGGGGCGACGATGCTTTGCTTGGGGTCGCTTCTTGGAACGGCTTAACTCATGTTCTCTCATGTTCTGCTCTGTTGCTACATCACGGCTACTGGAGCTACGTCTTCTGCTATTTGACGGTCCGGTCTGTCCAGATGCATTTGATTTTTTATCACCAAACATAACATGCCTTCCTGACCTCGAACTGAAACCTGTATCACCAGAAGGAAGGGTTACTTTGCCTGATGTCCCAGCCACAAGACCTGTCTGTGTACGGCCTGAAGAACTCATTGATGCACTGGAAGTAGAAGACTTGGTGGAAGTCTCTGAAGAAACGGACATCCCTTTTAATGAACTTTCTGATTTGATCCTCGTCATCGAAGTCAGACCCTGCAAGCCGAGGGAAGGAGGTGTAACTCTATCTGCAATGTATTAGGCTTAGGTACCACCTTTTTCTTTCCCTTTCCTTGTCTCCGTACATGTATACATTGGTGCCACCCCCTCCCAAAAAAAAATGACAAAAAGAATTTAGGGAACAAATGACATGTTCCTGGTGAACTAAGCGGTTTTTTTTTCTGAATACGTGGATAGGTATAAAACCTGTGAAGAGCTGCTTTCAAAGGTATTTATCGTCTTCTTCACTGCACTACTTGATCTACTCTCTGTTTTACCATGATCTTTCTTGGAGTCAATGTGATCTTCAAACCTTGAAGTGTTTCCACCACTTTGCAGTAATGAGGTTTTTGAGGCCTTCATGTGGGGATCTACATTTATTCCAGATAAGATAGCCCTCTCTTGCAAATCATCCAGTGACATACTCTTCCGAAGCGTAGGTTGATCTCCTTTGCTCGGAATGTTGGAGATCTTTTCTATGAGCTGTTTAAACAATGGTCCGTCTGACAAAATTTGAAAGTCATCTATAAGAAAGAGAATTCCCAAATGTTGTTCATATCAATCACACATTTCATCGATGATTAATTTTCACATACTAGCATTTCAATTACACGAGTCCTATATAGACTAAGTAATGTTCTATGATACTGATGAGGCATATGCAAATGCCTAAACCGATAAGTTTAATGAGTCTACACACCTCAGACATGTGGGTCATTGCTTCTGTTTCAAACTCTATATAACATCAGGACAGAATTTTAAGAAATACTAATATATGGATACCATATTGTTAGCCTAAAGCATATAATCTGTTCAGTGGATCTCCAAATGTGTACTTGCAATGGAAAATCAGACAAAATTTGAACAAGATTATATTCTACAAGTTACCTTGAAGATAAAATTCATAGCCATTCCCAAGCAGCTCTTGCTGCTTTCTTTTCATTGCAGAGTTCCTCTGAATATAAGAAAATAGTGTAAACACAAGCAATATAGTTTAAATTAAGCTGATTTTTTTAGAATTTTGCACTTGGAGTTTTCATGAAAATAGCCTAAAAAGTAAAAAAAAGACCCATCTGACCATTTCTTGGATGCGCTTGCGATCTTCATCACTGAGTGAGAACTGCAACTGGAGAATAATTTTTCCTCCACTGTCAAGAGTAAAAACAACATCCGTAGCTCCTGACTCAACAATCGCTTTTGTGTTCAACTCTGTGGTGATTTACAGGACACAATGAACATCAATTGATAAGTGCGCTGATAAATAGAAGAAAAGAACAATGAGCCAACGAAAAAACCTGCTTTTGATATCAATTCCCTGTTTGCATTGTACAGCGTCATTACAATGCTCTCGCGAAGTGATGTAACTGGGCTGCACACATATTTGGTGTGAGATAACTTCAAAATTTTCCTTTACGTGCAATAAAGGCAATTTCAATGCACATTTGCTGAAGTAGAAAGGTAAACGGCGGGTATCACTGTATCAAAGGTAATATGAAAATGGGCTTACAAAGAGAAGTCATCCTGTCCTATGTTTCCACTGTACTCTCTTTTGCCCACAGAAACTGCGTCCAAAATGATGTTTGTATGCAACAGAAACAGATAATATTAGCAAATGGAAGGTGAAGAAAGAGGAAAGTAAAATAGAATCAGGAGATACCAACCTTGCAAGAACAGTGGAGTGGTGACTGGTGGTTGAATGGCTGCATAGTAAAAGAAAAGTCAATTCTTGTTTCCAGTAGAACAGTATGAGCATTTTGTTTTGATATTTGCATAAAACATAAACTTGCCTGAGATGTGGATGCTGCCTGGCATCCTTCTTGAGTTCCTGCTTGCTGCTGCGTAGAAGCCCTCCAATTCTGATCTTCTAGAGCACAGAGAACACCAGCTAGTGGATGTTGTTTGGGCAAGTTGGACGTGTGGCTATCTGTAACCATTGGGTCTGCTGGGACCACTGGAAGAGTTTAAGTTTGGCTCCTAGTATTGCTATCACAGATCTACACCCACAAATAATGAAGAGAACACCATTGACACTGCATTAAGGCCATACGGCTGCAAGAATTTTCTGAGTGGGGTCGGGTCCCAGGTGCAGTCTCAACAATTCCTCAGTAGCTAACCAGACCATACGTAAGATGCATTTTTCTTTCTGATATGGTAATTGACGGGCTCACACATCAGTGGAAAGCCACAGAACAGAAGGAATCGAGACAACAGCTCATGAATGAAGGATTACATAACATACTGTTAAATGGGACAGCGCACAAGAAAATTCCTTGTCTTGAAGAATCCCTAAAACCAAATGAGCCAAGACTAGTTTGCATCCATAGAAAACAGTTCAAGAGTGACCTTTGGACTTCAGAGGTCAGATCATGCAGACATTAGCTTACAAGACAAGTACTGCACTTGTAAATAAACCGATCAGGCTCAAACCATTCCCAGTGAAACATCACACACAACATATCTAAATAACAATTGGTGAGCTCATAGGCTTGGGAGGGATTCTGCTCGGATGAACTCCTTGAGAAGGGCCTTCTCCTCATCGAGTTTCTTCTTCTCCGCTGCATTGTGTGGCTTGATCTTCCGCTTCTCTTCCAGCATCCATTTGTAGAGCTGGCGCTGCTCGTCTTCGGGAATTGGTGGGAGCACCTTACTGGGCACAGCAATAGGTTCTGCAGAATTCTCAGCAGTTGCAGTAGATGAGGTCGATGCAGTAGCAGCAGCAGGATCAGCTTCAGCATCTTTCTTTCCTGAGTCCTTTTGGTAGGTCCTCACAAGTACGTAAACTGCACAAGGATGTGAATCAATAAACCCATTGAAAGATTTGAGTAAGCATAAAAACAATACATGAGTGGTAAGGAATTCATCTCTATCAACACTCAATATCTTATATCTTTCAGAACCTCAAACATCAATGCCTGCACTTGATGTCATGAATATTTATTTCTTCGATACAACAAACATGCTGAGACAATCATGTAAGGATGCACGTCTGCGGTCAAAATTTGCGGGCATACTCCATGAATTAAGCCATGTTTTATCCCATCCCTCACAACATTAGCGACAGTGTGACAAAAAAAGTGGAGTCATATTTAGAGCAAAGAATGACGCAAGTATGATTCATATATATATATATATATATATATATATATATATATATATATATATATATATATATATATATATATATACATACACCACTTCTATGAGTATATACTCCCACTTGAATATACTCCTTTATCATTTTCAAGATACTTAAATACCAAATAAGATACTCCAATGCAACTTGATTGAAAGTTTTTCATTGCAGCCCTTTATTTTTTTCTATATACCCTTTTTCATATATAAAAGAAGTATATATATAGATTTTGCTATAAAAAGTGGCATTTAATGAATTTTTTCATGAAACTCACTTTGAGGTATCTTGTAATCATTATTGGAGTATGTTCAAATTAACAAAGAGGTATTATCATACAATTTAAGTGGTATATGAGAGGTGGGAGTACGTACTCCCAGGAGTATCATATCGTTTTCATATATATATATATATATATATAATAATAATAATAATAAGACATCCAAATTTTGGACCCACTACCCTTTTACAGCTCACTGTTTTCTATACTCTACGCGGCAAGAGTACCTACCCAGAACCATATATATATCAACTCAGCGGATTTTTTTAAAATAATACATTTTAAAAAAAGAATTACAGAAATAAATAGTCGAAAAAGGAAATTACAAAACTAGACCCATGTTGCCCATGAAACAGGGCCCTATCGCCAATTTAGATCTGAATCCCTGAATTGCTCGTCTAGAGGGGGGCATATGCAACTGGTCTGTCGCCAATTGAAATAGCGGCAGCTCCCTGTCGCCAATCGACAGGGGTCTAGCTTTGTAATTTTCTTTTTCGACTATTTATTTCTGTAATTCATTTTTTAATGTATTATTTTTTTAAAAAAATTCTCAACTCAGCCAGTAAGGAACTACAATTTTCTGATAACAATGAGTTGTAACCAACCTCTAATTAAAAGGTGAACAAAAAATGATAAAAATCCAGATAATAACATGAAAAATGGTTCTTGCTTACCATTAACATGCCAAAGTAATTCTGTAGGGTAGCCACCACTTACAAAAATTGAATTCGCTAACACAAACATACTGGCTTAAAAGCAAGAACTACTACTGGCAAGTAGTAAGCTAGCGGTGAATCATCCATGAGCTCCAATTAACATAAAGACAGATTCTAAGACTCGCCACTTTTGTCACTTAAACTTTCTCTAGTTCTTGAGCTTCTCGTTGAAAACAAGAGTTAAATTTCCCAAGCTTATCTTTTTTAAGTACCAGAATGTGTGACCTACTCCCAGGGTAGAATTAAGCAACAACACTAGACCTAGTTAGATCGCCACAAGAAAACACTAAGATCGCTCCTAACACTGAACAGTAGTATACCATCGTTCCTAACATATCACGAGTAAGGCTATAAGCAAAATCGCTCGCAGGACGCAAGTTCCCTCGCACAAATCAGCAGCAAGGCAGGCTCGGAAGATGACGAAAGCGGTAGGTGGCAACGATGCACCATGCGAACTGATGGGAGAAAGAGAGCGGGGGAGGGAGGAGAGGAAAGTTGAGGTGACCTGACCTCCGCCGAAGAGGCTGGCGGCTAGGAGGAAGGGGGACATGCGGCGCATGAAACCCTTCCTCACCTCCGGCGGCGGAGGAGGGGGAGGCGGCGCGGCGGGACCGGGTGGCTTGGGCTTGCCGTGGGCGTGGGCCACCTCCGGCGGCGGCGGAGGGGGAGGCGGCGGCGGCGCGGCGGGACCGGGTGGCTTGGGCTTGCCGTGGGCGTGGGCGTGGATGGCCATCTCGTCGTCGAGATTCTCAAGGCGAAACCCAGCGAATGCGAGTTCCCCAATTACAAATACAGATGGAATTGGTGGGTGACGACGACTGACTGATGAGCCTTCGCCTTTCCCTTTTCTACTCCGTTCTTTCTTCTTCTTTTCTCTGGCCTTCTTTCAATCCTCGCCGTTGATCGCGACGAGTGATGCTACGTTTGATGGGGTTGCCAAAGGCACGATGGACCAGCATGATCCTCGATCGATCGATTGCCAATCTTGCTACAGTACTACAGAGTGATTATTTTGATGGAGCATACTCGACTCGGGGCAGAGCCACGATTAGACCATAAGGAGGGCCGAGGAGAGTAGGATACTACGGATTTATCGATATGAAAGAAAAAAAGAGCTGACTGTTTTAATTTTGATGATCCATGATTGACAGTACGAAACATGTTTTGTCGTTGATTTCTCCTTCAGGAAGTCCATAGTAGTAAAAGCTTGGTCTTTCACATCTAATAAGGCCCTGTTTGGTTGAGGTTTAAGCGTTTTTGGTTTATAGCTTAAAGTCAGTTTTTTTGGCTTAAGCAACTTATAAACATCTAGTTTTTAAACCAAACAAGGGTGTATGGTAGCAAAAAAAAATTCGGCCTCTTGAGCTATAGCTTAAAGTTGAAAAGTCTGAAATACCTTAATACAAGTTACCACTTGTTCATTCACAGATCAAGTCATCATCTATTTCAAACTTTTGATAAACAGCTCACTTGCTTCCAAGAAATCTGGATCAAGCAAAAATCTTGCTTTCAAGAACATAAGAAAACTTCAAACTATCTACAACTTAACTCCATACAATGAAATATTTGATAAAACAATTGAGAACATGATGATTGATAAACAGTACAAGTAGATTCACACGATACAAGAGCACAAAGGAGCAAAACAAACCTTTGAATCACTTCCATACAAATGTAGAAGGAAGAACCCTAGATTTTTTTTTGCAGCATGATAATTGTTTCCATGAGACCTTCATGCACACTTCCTACAACACTATCAATAGACCTTCGGTCCCAATTAAATACATGTAAATACTGATTTCATGGACGAACAACAAGAACTGAACCACATGTAAATAATGATTTCATTCACGAACAACAAGAACTGAACCAACTGAGCGGGGATTTGGGGATCTACATGTTTTCTCTATCAGATCCAAGCATCATCCACAAGAATAGATCCAGCGTCAGGTTTTCTCTATTGGATCCAAGCATCCTCCACAAGAACCCACCTTCATATTAGGAGTAGGAGGAGTCGAGGTTGGCGACCTGGGGAGCATTCGAGGGCGGCAGCATCGGCTGACCGCGTGGAGGAAGGAGGCGTGAGTGAGGTGGACGGCGGCACCGAGCGACAGGGCGGCGATGACGGAAGCACGGGGAAGGAGGACGGCGGGATAGGGAGATGTGGTCGTTGGCACCAGCCGCCGGCGAGGAGGCAATTGGAGCGACGTGTCCCAAACCCTATTGGAGGATGGAGGTTTGGGTGAGGTGGACGGCGGCACCGAGCAACAAGAACGGTGATGACAGAGGCGTAGGGGAGGAGGACGGCAGTGCGGGGAGATGTGGTCGCGCCGGCGACCAGAGCGACGCGACCCAAACCGTATTGGAGGACGAAGGTGCGGGTGAGGTGGACATTGATACCGAGTGACGTGAGTGACAATGACGGAGGCCCGATGGAGGAGGAGGATGGCGCAAGGAGACGTGGTCGTCGATGCCAGCCGCCGGCGATGAGGCAACCGGAGTAGCGTGGAACCCTATTGGAGGACGAAGGTGCAGTTGAGGTGGACGGCAACACCGAGCGATGTGAGCGACAATGACAGAGGCGCAGGGGAGGAGGATGGCGACGCAGGGAGACGTGATCACCGACGCCAGCTGCCGACAAGGAGGCGATTGGAGCGGCGCGTCCCAAACCCTATTGGGACACCAAAGAGGCGCCTTCTTGTCTCGTTTGGGTCAGCTGAAGGGAGGATAAGGTTGAAAAACTGAAAGGTTTTGGACTTATATACAATTGTATTTGATGGTTAATTTCAGCAAAGTTTAGTGGCAAATGGCCGTTCTATCCCATAAAAGCTAAAAAAACACCCCCTTCTATGACTTTTGGCTTATAACTTAAAGTGGCTTAAGTTTTTCATAAGTCAGTTGAAAAAGCCACCTGTTTGTTTAGACGCTGGTTTTTTTGCTTTTAAGCAAGAAAAAAAAAACCTACACAAACGGGGCCTAATACAACGTGATGATATTGGCTTTTCTAATTTGCTACATCCTATTATACAAACTGCTACAAAAAAAAATCTGTATATCACAAAGTAATTAGAGCTCAAACTATACTAAAGAATAGAGCAATGGAATACAAACTATGATTGTGAAGGATAACACTTTGAGACCTTGTTTGAGTGTAGATAAGTTGGTTTTTATTTGTCATGAATTAAGCTTTTCAACTCCGTAAAACACATGCCGATCGTACCATAAGTTGATTGACAGGACCAACGCTCCAAAACCTTTTGTTGGCGCAACCGAGATCTACTTTATAGGAGATCAAAAAAAAAAACTCGCAAGTTCTCAAATACGTGCTCGCAGCTGAGCACAAAGCTTATTCACCTCACCTTCGACTTCGAGCTCAGAATTTTTTTTTTATTTAATCTTTTTTATTAATATTTTAAAGTTAACCTCTCGCAAACTTTATTTCCAAATCTGACCCATTTGGCCACGCCACCATACCTGACGTGGCAAATAAACTCTATCACGCCACATGAAGCGGTGTGACAAAACATGCCACGCAAGCCCTCGGCCGCACGCTGTGGCAGCATGGAGCTTGCGTAGCATGTGCCACGCCATATCCCATGACGTAACAGAGCCCGATGCTGAGGAGACGATCAGACCGTTCGATTGGAATCAGATGGTCCAAACAGATGAAGACGTTCGGACGGTCCGAACGTACCCTTTGTCACGCCATTTAGCACGGCGTGATAAGAGTCTTGGTCACACTATATCCGAGAAGCGTGTGAGCCCGATCTTGCGAAGAGCGTTGGACCGTCCGATTCCAATCGGACGGTCCAAACAGACGGAGACATTCGGACGGTCCGAACGTACCCTTTGTCACGCCATTTAGCACAGCGTGACAGTAGTGCTGTGTCACGCCAGCCAGATTGGCGTGACAGGGGGCTACTTCCAGTTTATTTGTAAATTATGACAGTTATTCCATTTGGATTTATAGATTTGGAACCTGTGGTAAGATGATAATAAAGAGTCTTCCTTTGGAAAGATCAAAAATAATTGAAGGTACGGTGATGCATAAAACCATGTACATGTAACATTTAACAATCCACAACTTGAAAACGGAGACCCTCTACGTAACCAAATATAAGACCATCCTTTTAAATGAGAGTAAATACATATATGGACCGGTAATCTTTTTGTGCTTTCAAAACCTTTGACACTTCACAATATTTCGAAGGTGTGTCCCAGAAGTGATACATAATGCATCCTAGAAAAATAAGAAATATGTGGATTGTGTGGTACAACATGAGGCACAATTATGCACATATGCTAGATAGTACCGCTGATGAAAGATGTGTAGACATCCTAGTGGAATGATAGGTGGCAAAAACATAACTTTGTGGTCGTAGACCAAACCGTAAACTTCCAGAACTCGTTTTTTTTATGTTGTTGGATGCCTTGCTACGCGAATAATTGAATGCGAAAAGACGACGAGATTTAAAGTTGTGAATTAAAATAGACTTCATAATAAAGCTTAGAATAACATGGCGCACAGGGTTTTATTACATGCATAATAAACAACATCATGCACGATGCAACAAACCGAAGTACTCCTACGATACATATGCACCTTTTTGGAATGGAAATAGATTCAACCTTCGACGGGGGACTAGTACAGAATGGTCTGACCTACTGCGTGGACCAGGACCATTTTTCCTTTCTTGCTAGCTCAGCGTTGAACTCCTCGCCGGCCTCTTTGGCCTTGGCAGCAATTTCCCTCTTTCTCTCGCGCTCCCTCTCACGAGCCTCGCGCTCCCTACGCCTGCATGCCTTGAGATGAGCTTGCGTCTCCTGACGTATGCGCTCGTTTCGCTCGTCGTTGCGGCGTCGCTCCTCCCGCATGTCGTGGTCTTTTTGGTCAAGCCACTCGTTGAAGTCGAGAGATCACTGGTCATGTGGGTGGATCTCGTGGTCGATCCACTTGCGGTAGCCACATAGCGGATCCGGAGACTACAAGTAGACGACAGAGGTTGTTAGTGCGTACTTTGAAAGAGAACTAGTATGGGAACACACTGTAACTGGTCCTTACCAGCTGCCGATAGCTCGTCGTGTCCCAACGTCGGTCGGGATAGTCCCTAGAGTAGTTCGCGCAACCCCAGTAACGCATGTCCAGGCTGAGCGGGTGCTTGGACTTGAAGAACTTGCATCTGTCTCTGCACCAATAGAGGGGCGGCATCTCCCCCTCTGGCAGGTGTTGCGGCGAACGCTCGGTTGGAACGTTCGGGATGGGGTTGCTACTACGGGGGGCTTCATTACGAAAAGATGCCAGATAGGCACGCGTCTCTTGTTCGGTAAATTTTCTGCAGAGTCCTGTATTTTGGTTCTGAAAAGCTGAGGATGTAGAGTGTTGTCATGTCGATCTGAAAAGCTGGCGAGGCAGAGTGTTGTCACGTCTTTCTTTGCAGAGAGAAGTCATGTCTTGCTTTACAGAGTGCTATCTTTTGATCGAAAAAGTCGGCGAGGCTTTATCACGTCTTTCTTTGCAGAGTCATGTCTTTTCGTTCTAAAAAGCTGACGAGGCGGTCAGGGTTGTCAAGTCAATCTGAAAAGCCTAAACCCTAAGCCTAAACCCGAAATCTAAACTGCAAACCCTAACCCTAAACCCTAAACCTAAACTGCAAATCCTAACCCTAACCCTAAACCCTAAACCTAAACTGCAAACCCTAACCCTAAACTCTAAACCTGGTATGGTGCTAAGTCCTGTCACGCCAAAGCTGCCCCGTTTGTCTTGTCACTACGCAAAGCTGCCCCGTCTGGTCTTGTCACTTCGAAAAGCTCCCCCGTCTGGTCTTGTCACTTCGCAAAGCTGTCCCGTCTTGTCTTGTCATCTGCAAAAGTTCGTCTCCTTTGGCCTTGTCATCAAGCAAAGTCGCTTCGTCCGGTCTTGTCATCGCAAGGTCGTCTCTTTTGGTCTTGTCACTGCGCAAAGTTGCCCCGTTTGGTCTTATCACTGCGCAAAGCAGCCAGCCCTGTCCCCCCGCGGGCTATAAAATGTGCGCCCTATGCTCCGGAAGAAGGACCACTCGACCCTTGAAACTGTAGGAAGAAGAACCTTCTCCGTCATACAATAACATACCATGGCAAACGCCGAAGGACCAATCCAACCGGAGTCGCCAAAACAAGACCTTCCCCTCGAAAGGAGGGAGGACTTCGACTCTAACTACCGGTTGATGCTGAACAAGCGTGCTCAACCAGTATGGCCGAAATGCGAACACAAGGAGGACATTGTCGTGCAGGTCCTGGACGCCCCTTTCGATAGCGGACGACGTTTCTTCCGATGCCTATACTCTGGGGTAAATAGTTTTGTTCATGTTACTGCTAATACATCCTCCATGCTAACCGTCCCTTGCAGCAGATGGTGAAATACGACTTTGTCCGCTGGATCGATCATCCCCATGAACGACATGTTGTGATGTACGTGGATACATTGTGGAACCGAATCTTTGAGTTGGAGGCGCAAATTGACAATCTCAACGAGCAAAATGATGACCTCCGCCAACAGATGCAGCGCGAGAGGGGTAACGAGGAGGTCGTGAACATAGGAAGTTCCTATGATCCCACAAGCTGCTGCGCGAAGCCTAGTTGCATATGTGCGTGCCACTACAAAGACGGCCAACCACGTCCGAGGTGCCCCACCGGACAACACTCTATATGGGTAGTGCGAGGCACCTTCTATCATTAGGCACAGACAGAGAAGCTTGTACCTCGGTAGTCTCCCCTTCTGTACGCAATTATGTTCAATCTCATAAAGTATGTAACTAAATGGTGGACGCGTCATTGCAATTGCCTTTTATTGAGTTGACTGTTGCATCGATGTATCGCGTGCATTAAGCTATAGGCATTGATATGCATTGAACAAACCTAAACCCAAACCCAAACCCTAAACCTAAACCCTAAACCCTAAACCTAAAATCCTAAAACTGTAACCTATTCCAAAACCAACCCTAAAACCTAAAATAAAGTAGAGTGTTGTCACGTCATTTTTTGCAGAGTCATGTCTTTTCCGTCTAGAAAGCTGAGGTGGTATAGTGTTGTCCAGTCGATCTGAAAAGCCTAAACCCTAAGCCTGAACCCTAAACCTAAACCGTAAACAATAAACCTAAACCCTAAACCTAAAACCCTAAACCTAAAACCTAAACCTAAAACCCTAAACCTGAACCAACACCAAAACCTATTGCGATA
This sequence comes from Phyllostachys edulis, assembly GCA_036346405.1. NCBI lineage: Eukaryota > Viridiplantae > Streptophyta > Magnoliopsida > Poales > Poaceae > Phyllostachys > Phyllostachys edulis. Next base: position 46,563,734 of record CM070565.1, read on the forward strand.
AACCTAAACCCTAAACCTAAGTACTGTTACGCCACTACACAGGGCATGGCAAAAACATACTGCCACGCCACGATGCTCGATGTTCCAAAGGCGTTGCCAAAAGGGGCTAGGGCTCCGGGGTTAAGTCCTGTCACGCCGCTTACCTTGGCGTGACAAGACTGCCTTGTCACGCCACTATGCAAGGCGTGGCAAAAACGTACTGCCACGCCACAATGTTTGATGTTCCAGAGGCATTGCGAAAAAGGGCTAGAGCTCCGGGGGCTAAGTCCTGTCACGCCATTTACCGCAGCGTGGCAGACTGCCTTGTCATGTGTAACATCCCAGTTTTTCTGAGCCTTTTTGAAGGTTTTCAAAACAAAAAAGAACCATTTGGATTTGATGAGAGTTCAAAAGCTTAACTGGATATTTCAGAATTAAGGTGTTTAAAATGACTAAATCAAACTTGAACTAATTCAAAGTTGGATTGTTTTGAGTTGTTGGAGTTCTCTAGTGTTGTTTCCCCTCTCCTCTGTTTGTTTCGTGTTCCTCTCGGCCCAACTCTTTCTTCCTCAGGCCTCCCCTTCCCTTGGACCTCTCTTGTGGTTTAGACCTCTTTCTCGGTTTAGACCTCCCTTGTGGTTTAGACCCCTCTCTCGTTTGGACCTCTCCTTCGATCCAGACCTCCCTTCGTTTGAATCTAATGGTCCAGACCTCCCTTCGTTTGGATCTAAGGATCCAGACATCCTTTCGTTTGGATCTAAGGGTCCAGACCTCCTTTCGTTTGGATCTGAGGGTCTAGACCTCCTTCTCGTTTGGACTTCCCCCTCTGTCCAGTCCTCCCTCCCGTCTGGACTTTCATCTTAGGCCACCTCCCAGGTGGTCCTTGGCGACCACCCCTTGGTCAAGACCACCCTTCTGGTCTTTTTGCAAAGATCACCCTCCTGGTCTTTCTGCAAAGACCTCCTCTTTTGTCCTCTAGCCGTGACCTCCCTTTGGAGTCGTGACCTCCTCTTTTGTCCTTTAGCCGCGACCTCCTCTTTTGTCCTTTAGCCGCGACCTCCCCTTGGAGTCGTGACCTCCTCTTTTTGTCCTTTGACCACGACCTCCCTTTTGGTCGCGACCTCCACTTTTGTTGTTCTGTCGTGACCACCCCTTGTGGTCACGACGTCCCCTTGGGCACGTGCGCCTTTTGGGTCACGACTTCCTCTTTGGCCGCGACCTCCCCTTTGTTTTGACCATCTCTTTTGAGTATTGACCGACCCCATCTGTCAGTCTTGCTCACCCTCTCCTTCCTCCAGTCGTGTCAATGTTGACGCATTTGTCCTTGCACATTAAATGTTGTTGTGTCGTATTTAATGCTGTCACTTCTGCAGCACCTGCTCCCATCATCTCCTTCACCTGCTTCACCTGCTCAGCATGCTTTGTCCTGTCACACGTGCCCTTGATCGTGTGCACCTCTGAGTCCTCCAGTGACTCTCCCCTAGCTATATAAGCCTGAGCAGCCCTCTTTCATCACCTTTTTTCAATTCTCTTGCCCTTTCCCAGCCCCTCCGTGCTTCAAGTTTCGCCAAGGAGTCTGCTGAAGCTTGCGCCTTCTTCAACCACCTCGTCACCAAGAAGTTCACCGGAGCACTGTGCCGTCTTCGCCGCTGTCTTCGTCCTCCTCCAGTCTCCTCCGGCCTCTCTCTCTCTCTCTCTCTCTCTCTCTCTCTCTCTCTCTCTCCTGGTGAGTTTCTCTGTGCCCTGTTCTTTCCCTTGTTCCTACGACTGCGTTGCGTGGTCGTATTCGTTCCTACGACTGCGTTGCGTGGTCGTATTCCTCCTTACGACTACGTTGCATAGTCGTATCCTTTGTATTCTTCGTACGACCCCTTTGAGTAGTCGTAACCTCCTTAGGACCTCCTGTATCCTTTTTGTCGTTTCCTCAGGGCCTCCTCCTTTGGACCTCCTCAGGACTTCCTGTCCTCAGGACCTCCTCCTTTGGATCTCCTCCCAACCAGTTGGACCTCCTTCCAACTAGTCGAGCCTCCTCCGGAGAGCCCCTTTTCCTAGTTCTGTTCCTTGCTGTTGGTTTTAGTTTGGTTTGGTTTGTTTTGGAGTTCATTTGGTTTTTATTTGGTCTTTGTTTGATTTGCTTCGTTTTCTCGTGTAGATTTCGAAGACTCCGGGGAGCCCGAGTTCTACGAAGAAGACCCTCAAGCTTTCGAGCAAGGCAAGTTACACCCTTGATCATATTGAACCCCGTATTTCAAGTTATATAAGTTCTGTTTCAAATTACTATTGCATGCTTATTTCAATTCAAGTAATTTAATCCCTGTTTTAACCTTATAGTTATTCCTGATTCCTTTGCACAACCGAACTTGATTATTGATCCAATCATCCCTTGTCACCGTAGTAAAGAGCTGGTTGGTACATTAGTATGAACTAGCATGTTTCAAAACTCTGTGCTTAGTCAAGCTTAGACCAAAATCTTGATTTGGGAAGTTTTACTGCCAAAGGACCAATGTTGTCTAAATATTTTAATTCATGACATTGGGTTGTCGTGGTAGTTTGTAAATATTTTTAAAAAAAACAAAGAAAAAGGAAAATTGGTTTGGACTTGGGCGAACTGATTGTCTGGATGGGTGCATGTTCATGCACGGGATCGATCCATTTCTATGGTCGAGGCTCAGGGTTCTGTGGAAGTCGCCCAAGTCAGTTAAGGACCGGTCTTCGAGTGTATTTTGCCATGCCTCATCGTGCAACCACATGTCCAGGGTGGGGTGGACTTGGCCAATTAATTTGCAATGTTCCATCGTGTTCATTCCATCCGGTTGTGTGGGTGGTCTTTCACGACCTACGTACATGCATTCCCACTAGCGCAAGAGGGGGCTACAAACTATGTAGGTTTCTATCCACAGGGGGCGAAACCTTAGCGAGGGGGACTGCGGTGGAATGGCGCATTGTAAAGGCCTTATCACGTGCTCTAGACCACTTATCTTCGGCAGTGAGTGGTGGTATCAATGGATGCCAAACAAACTAGAGAAGTGTCTTGTGGGTAAAGCTGTACACCTCTGCAGAGTGTAAAACTATTCGAATAGCCGTGTCCGCGGTCAAGGACATGCTGGCAAAGCTGCTCTAAGTTAGATGTTGGTTTTGTTTTCAAAAGACATGTTTGAAATGGTTTTGGATGTCTATCCAAATGGGTTCGGGCTGGAAGCCTTGTGATAGGAGGGTATCCTTCACCACTTTTTGATGAATGTTATCCAACTATAAAATTGATTTAGAAAATGAATTTTAGTTATTGTATAATGCTTTGGAACTTAGTATATGTATTTGGAAACAAAACTTGGCTTTATGCAAAGACAACCCTAAAAGACCTCCTTTGAGTTATTCTTGTATGCATGCATTCAATCTGCTACTTGGCGGGTGTGACTTGCTAGCACGGTTGTTGTGCTCACTCTTGCTTGACATGTTTGAGCAGGAGAGGACGTCTTCGATGAGCTAGAGGACCTCAAAGACGACTAGGCTGCGACCTCCACACGACTGTCTATGGCGAGTCGTGTGGTCTACTGCTTTTGGTCTTCCGCTGTATTTGTTTCTTGTCGGCTGTATGCCCCTTTTGTAATCAACTCTGTTGTTATTATAATAAAGATGCGTTGATAGATGTTACCACTTTTGTTCATTGTGCGATCTAGCTATGGTCCTTGGGACTAGCTCGGTTGTGCACAGAGGTTTCGGGACCTCCCTTCGGGGTGCTCCTGGGACTGGCCACGACCTCCCTAAGGTCCGGTCGTCTCAGAAGACCTCCTTTGGGGGTGCTCTTGGGTCAGGCCTTCGACCTCCCTGAGGCCCAGACCGTCTCAGGACCTCCCTTTCCTGGGACTGTTCGGGACCTCCCAGTGGTCAAGGTCGTGACATCATGCCACTATTTACAACGTGGCAAAAGCTTACTGCCACACCATAATGCTTGATGTTCCAGAGGCGTTGCCAAAAAGGGTTAGAGCTCCGGGGGCTAAGTCCTATCACGCCACTTCCCGCGGCGTGGTAGAACTGCTTTGTCATGCCACTACTGAAGGCGTGACAGTACCAACTGTTACCCAATGCAATCATCCAAACTGGCCTCATGCTATCAACATTTCATGCATCCAGAATCATCCAGATTCTTGTCCTACTTAGCGGTTAGGATTCGAGGAAGCAAACCATATGCCTCTTTCCAATCACCCCACAATAACTGCATCACTCTCTGCTTTGCCCTCCATGCTTTCCCGTACTTCACACGGTACTTAATGAACCCGTAGAGAACCTCGATGAGGGTGGCGACGGACACATCAGGATCGACAGCCACAACCGCCATAATATGCCTAGCAATGAAATTTGCGGTCACCTGGAGGTGCTCCCCGGACACTTGTGCGGTCCCACAAGTGTGAGGCTGCTTCACATTCCCTATTTTTCATTGCTTGTCCCTTGTTTTGCGGCCCCATACCGTCCATCCGCACCCCCTTTTGCACCTCACGGTGTACCTTTTGTTCACATCGGAGTGTTGCACCATGAATGGACGATGGTGCCACACTGAGTATTCTTGTAGCCAAACTTCATGTCCTCCATGGTTGGAAACAACATGTTCTTCCGTATTATGTCATTCTCGGGGTCCGCAATGCCATCCCTGCTCTTCAACCCATTAGCACAAACCGCCTTATCAGCTAGACCATTTTAGAGACAGAAAGTTCTGAATTGAATCATTTTGCTCAAAATACCTCAAAAGCCCAATTTTCAACTGTTTTTCATTTGCAATGAATATTCAAGTTGATTAAAGATCTATCTTAGTAAAGAAGGTCCTGGACTAAGAGCCATCCACAACTTCTTCCTAAGCTTCAACCAATTTTAACAATTTGCTTTTTAGCCATGTGCTAGATCTCAAGCCTTGCCGCAGCCATCTCAAGCACAAAAAGCTTAAAAGAGTGGTCTAGGTCTTCCAAAACTCCCCCTGAGTTCATGCCTAGTACAATGGCAAGCCATTTCATGAGAAAGAATTGGTGAGATCAGTTTTTTCGCACAAAAGAGATCATTTTTCATTTTGCACAAAGGCTGTTTTAGATTCTTTAATGAACTGAAAGCTGAATGTCATGGTTGGAATTTCGCATGGGATCTCAGTTAACTTGGTGGTTCTGTATTGGTCTTGTCTAGATATTGCACCATAGTCCATAGCCTTAAATAATGTAAACAATAGCACTACAGGCTCTAGCAATAAAGCCATAATTTCTTGTGTAATCTCACGAAGTGTTTGACTGAAGGCAAATTGAACTTAAGTTCATACTTAAGTCTCATTGTGGGGTGGCGAGCTCATATGTTGATGAGTTGATCCTCACCACACTAGCTTTAAATCTATTATCGATAGTGGAAACTTAAGTCTCTAATGGCCAGAACGATAATAGCTAACTTATCAAAATGACATTTAAACCACTAGGTTTGTTCATTATGTCGAAATATCAATTTTATTTAGTAATTGCTTTTCATGATACAAAGATAAGGTGGTATTAAGATGCACACATACTTGATTTAAAACAGTTTACCTAGTGCACAAATATAGCTTCTTAAATGGATATCATCAAGTGGTAAACATCTTTAGCACTTCAACAGATCCTCTTTTGACTTTTAATGTCGTTGAGCACTTTATTGAATGCTCATTTACTTGATAATTTTCCCTACTATGATTTGTAGATGTCTTCCTCAAAAAAAACGTAGTTGTACCTTTTAGCCTTTGCTTATTGCCATTTTTGTGAAGATTACCTTCAACCCACTAAGTTGTATATGTTGTGAATGTGCGACTATAACCGAACAATTTTGTCTACAACAATGGAGATAGTTTTTTTTTTGTATGATAGATTTGCCAAAACTTCCATGCATTGATACTTTAACTGTCCTATCATCTTTGCTAGATCTTTTGCATAACAGTAAAAGAAGAAGGAAAAGATGACATCTGATGCTTCTCATGCATTTTCTAGGGCCGAAGTTGGAGGCTTGTAAAGACATGGCGAGATGCTGCTGGCCTGCTGCTTGTTAAGACATGATATCTTGGATTCTTGGTATTATTGAACTATGTATGTCATGAATGAACTAGGTGTGATGAGCTAAATGTGAACTATGTTTTATGTATGTGATGAACTAAGTTTTATGTATTTTGACTTGTGAGTTATGACTTATGAGCTAAATGTGGTACACTAAGTGTTGTGTTTGTGATGAATTAATTAATGCACCTTGCTATTGCCAATGTTATGTGTGATTGCTAAAAATATGAATAATTCATGAATGTTTGTATCAAACAAACTAGTTATATGTTTTCGTTAATTTCTGGCATACAATTTAAGGGGTTTTCATGTTCTGAAAAAAATATCTGTGACCGTATTCGTTTCGATTCGTATTCACTACGTATTCGTATTCGATATTATTCGCATCCATATTCGTATCCGGAATATCCGTATTCGTATCCGCATCCGGGAAAAAAATATGAAAACAAATATGGTAGAGTCATTATCCGTCTGTATCCAATCCGTTTTCACCCCTAACTGGCGCACCACGCGGGGAAAGCATGGCCTGCCAGGCTGCGCATAGCACGACCTAGGCTTCGGCCCACGCGCACATAAGAGTGTGTGTGTGTGTGTGTGTGTGTGTGTGTGTGTGTGTAAGAAAATGGTATGGTACTCCCACCTCTTATATACCACTTAAATCGTATGATGATATCTCATTATCAATTTGAGCATACTCCAATAGTGATTATAAGATACCCCAAAGTGAGTTCTGTAAAAAATTTCATTAAAATTCACCTTTTATATCAAAATTTGTGTATATACTTTTTATATATGAAAAAGGGTATATAATAAAAAATAAAGGGCTCCAATGAAAAGTTTTCAATCAAGTCGTATTGGAATATCTTATAATTGGTATTTAAGTATCTTGAAAGTGATAAAGAAGTATAATATATCTTCGTTTAAGCGGTATATTGAAAATGGGAGATATATATATATATATATATATATATATATATATATATATATATATATATATATATATATATATATATATATATATATATATATATAGTTTTTCCTACTCCCGGTGTAGGTACTCCATATTCGTATCTCACAACATAGAGAGTATTTTACGCAACCGAGAGTATGTATGTATAGTATACGAGTATATAAGACAACCTAGGTGGTATTCACACCTTTTCAGAGGGTGGTATGTACAATTTTTTAGACATACTCCTTTTTATGTGCGAATATGAAGATATTTACAAAATATGCTAAAAACTATAGACTCTCTTGCAATTTTTTCGTGTGGTTCACATTGGAGTATCTTATAATTAGTATATGAGTAACTCTAAAGTGATAAAGGAGTATGTCAAGTTCTTTTAGGTGGTATATCAAAAGTGGGAGTAACTACACCCGGGAGTAGAAAGTATTATATATATATATATAGAGAGAGAGAGAGAGAGACGCGAGCAGCAAAACTACAGTAAAGCTTACTTTCACAGGTGTTTGTCAATAAAAAGTTGTTTGATGATGTTCTAAATTGACAGTAAAAATGACGATGGAAATTTATCAATAGTATGATCACACGTTTGTTTTACTGTCGTTTAGGTATGGAAGCTGGGACCATAATATTTGGGGTGCTGGGTTCTACTACGAAAAAATGACGATACGTTGCTGGTCCAATAAATGCTATCGTTTACCGTAGATGGTACCTATTATTACTTCGAATGGCAAGCCACGCCTGCACGCACACCCGCCTATAGGAAAATGGTATGGTACTCCTAGGAGTACCTACTCCCACTTCTTACATACCACTTAAATCGTATGATGATATCTCTTTATCTATTATAAGTATACTAAAAATGATAAAAAAAAAAGTATAATATGTTCATTTAAATGATATATTGAAAGTGAGAGTACATACTCATAGGTGTGTGTGTGTGTGTGTGTGTGTGAAAATGGTATGGTACTACTGGGAGTACGTACTCCCACCTCTTATATACCACTTAAATTTTAGAATGATACCTTTTATCAATTTGAGCATACTCCAATAATGATTATAAGATACTTCAAAGTGAGTTCTATGAAAAATTTCATTGAAGTTCACTTTTTATAGCAAAATTTGTGTATATACTTCTTTTATATATGAAAAAAGGTATATAGCAAAAAACAAAGGGCTCTAATGAAAAACTTTCAATCAAGTTGCATAGGAGTATCTTATAAGTGGTATTTAAGTATACTTATAATATATGAGTTTAAGTGATATATTGGAAGTTGGAGTACATACTCCCAGGAGTACGAAACGGACGTGCTATATATATATATATATATATATATATATATATATAGAGAGAGAGAGAGAGAGAGAGAAATCAATCAAGAACTTAATCGGGATGTTCGAATTTAAAGAAACTGATTAGCCAAATTTGAACTAGCCCAAAACTGGTAATTCTTTCAAGCAGCAGCTCTAGTCGGAGACATGCTTGTAATACACCGAGATAAGAGCAGCAACAGAGGCTTTCGACCAGCCTCAACAGATTCGCATGCTACACTCAGTAGTGCATAAGTAGCTCGTCAGACATGACATTGTTACCACTGCCATGCTTAGGCTGCAAAAATCCAGCAAAAAGAAGTGCTTGTAAAACTTTACACAAGCTTCAGACTTTAATATTAACCGATCACCAATGATCCAAACCTGACAACTGCGAATAGAGCAATAATTAACCAGAATTTGCATGTTGCTGTACAGCACCTGCATTTGGACCCCACAAGTAACATGTATTTTAGAAACACAAAAGAAACATGGTACGCCGCATGGCTTTTCAGGTCAGCAGAGCTGATTCAGATAGTAGAGTGACAGTGTTAAATTGACATATAGTAGATCCTAGAGCAACCTAAACTAAGTAATTCGTAGTTACGTTCGCTTCTTTCATCCCAGACATAACGGCACTTGCAAGGTAGAAAACGCGAGTTTGAAATGTAGACGACAAAGTGTGAATTACTAAATGCAAAGAAGCACTTTTGCATTCACTAACTTGTAAGCTAAACATACAGGGCTATACAAATGATAAATAATCCTGACTCTAGAAGCATGGACCTCGTATAAAAAAATATACAGCTGGGCCCGGGTTTTGGGTTACAATCCACCAAGAAAAGAAATTAGCACTGGCAAGAGCCACCTCCAGCTATCTAGACTGCAATAAAGCATTTTCCAACTTCAAAAGGCGGAGTCAAAATGGCACAGAAACAATTATCTACCTGACATTAAGGTGAGTACGATTAGCTCCAAGTTGAATCAAGAGCACTATCATCTGCAGCTTCCATAGTACGGACACCTAGCAAGAGAGGAAAGGTAACATCAGCAAAATAAAGGTAATCCCAAGTCCCCACTCGCTTGGCTCCTGCTACAAAGAATGCAGCACCTTTTAGGTAATGACATGTCGATGTTCCTAAATATTCATGAAGTTTCAAAAGAACATGTTTTATAGGGAAAATCGCAGCAGAAGCCCCTCTGCTTTTACATATTGGAGTAATCAGCCCCCGTCCACTTAAATTTCAATACTATATGCCCATCTACATTACGTAACGGAGAACAACAGCGAGTTGATGTGTAAGAGGACCAATGGAAAAATCCAAATGGTTTCAAAATTTAACTTCATCTACGAATGGGCATACTAAAATTACAATTCAAAGATAGAACCTGTTGCCAACAAGTCAACAAGCAGCAAACAAGTTAGAAAAACACATACCTGTACAGTAACTTTACATTAGAAAGAAGGGTTGCTCCGTACAAACGACCAACCCGTATTAATTCATCATCAACTTGGCTCAGAATCGGAAGGAGCATATACACCGCCTTGAACAAGTGGTCTCTGCTGATGCTGATGCTTATGCGGAGACTGCAGATGCTGCCTAGATTGTTGTTGGTGCCACTGGTCACCAATACCTTGGCCATGCATAGGCAAACCACCTGAAATTTGCCTTTGCAGCACGTCTTGACTAGATGATGGCAATGATGTTTCATTCCCAACAAAATTATCTTCAGGAGAGCTAAGCAGCTTAGATGTTGAGGTAAGTGCAGTAGGGTCAAGTGATGTCTCATGCTTCTGCTGGTTTATAGATGAAAGTCCAGGACTGCCTGACTCTGTACTTTGAGGAATAGGAGTTTGTGAGTCCGTCCTACAATCAGAGTTCATTTGGATGTTTTGTTGCATCATCATTCTTTGAATGCTGTTCTGTGATGGATTGCTGTCCTGTTGCTGCTGCTGCATAGTCAACGGTGATTTAGAATGAAGCAGAGGTTGTTGTGAAGCTAACATGGTCTGACTAGGAGAACCCTGCATCAAGCCTTGGTTACCAATATCTGGCAATTGTTTTGGCGATTGAGGCAATGGAGAAGTGTATAGTTTATGTTGATTCCCAGGCTGAGGCATTGACGAAGTTGATGCTTTATTACCAGGGAAAAATCCTTGGCCATGTTGCACCAGTTTTTTGTCGGAAACTTGTTTTTTGATAGATGTAGAAACAGCACTGACTGGAGTGGTGTCGACTGGAGGAGTCTGAGGTATCAGCATGTTTCCTCGACCTAAACTCTTCATAAGCTTAGCTTGTTGACTACCTTGATTCCTTTGTTGTTGATTTTGTCTAGGCTGCTGTTGACCCTGCTGTTTCTTCTGCTTATGTTGTGTAGTATTGGCAGGTTGATTGGGAAGTGCAGATTTATCTGGTGGATTTTGTGCAGATTGCTGCCGCTGATGCTGTTGTTGTGAAGAAGGGGCTGATGTGGCTGCAGGTGCTTGGTTCTGCTGCCGAATTTGTGAACCATTCTGCACACTGGGTACTGCACTTGCTCCAGAAAGATCATTCTGCTGTTGAGGCACCATACGTTGTTGAATCTGTCTTTCTTTAGCCAAGCGCATAGCATATGCCTGCTGCTGTGGGCTTGAATGGCTAGTTCCTTGGATCTGAGAATGGTGTGGGTTTCCAAACAAGTGTGATGGTTGTGACATCTGATGTGGCTGTTGGGGTTGCTGAACAGGTGACGAAGCTGCAGTGCTGGAGAATGATGGATTTATGCTGCTGAAATTGACAGCTTGACTACTTCCCTGTGAAACCTGCATGTTGAACTCCGGCATCACCATCTGCCTATGCTCTTCCATATTCTGACAAGGCTAGATGGAAAAAAAAATGCCATCAGCAATCCACCAATCACTTTAACTTTCACTAAGTACTGATTGAGTTTAACAGTTTAAGCTTAGTATGATTTAGTTAAGATTGGACAACAGAATAACTTTAATCATCATAGCGTTCAAGTTGTGTAACTAACAGAAGTACTCCCTCTGTTACTAAATAGATGTTTTATAATGCATGCAGTCAAACTTTTAAACTTTTACCACTAAAACAAAGAGAACTATTTAGATTGGTCATATGAAAATGATAGCAGCAGATGTCATCGAAACACTTACACAATATTATATTTTTTTCTTTTTCTTTTTACTGAAATAAAAGTAGAAACATAATAGTCAAAGGCATAAATTGGAGACAGCGTCGATGCCTACAGCGACATATATTTAGTAACAGAGGGAGTATTTGCTAATCAGTTAACAGGCAGCAAATGAAACCTTGGCATAACAAATTCACCCAGAGAATAAGTAACTATGTTACATCAAAAGAACTAGGGCAGCAAATGCTAGAGAAGCCGCATAGCTCATGAACAAGCATCCTCTGTGACTGTGATATCCTTTTCAGATTTGTGGTGATTTATTATATCATCTTGGTTACCACTACAAACTACTTCGTTCCTCGGGAAACTATGAGAAAGGGTAGTTTGACCCTTTCCTTGTATAAGTTTGTCAGGAAGCTTAGCTTTGTGCAATAATAAATAGCAAGCAACACTCATGAACCTGAACATAAAACAACACATCCATAGCTTGGAGGATGAAACTGGAAATGACTGAAACTGAAGACACTAGTTAACGGTTACTGCCAGTTTTCAGGCATTCCCCCTTTCTTTTCTTCAAGGGAAAGTGTTAACCATTAGATAAGAGCTAAAAACATGCGGTTTAGGAAATTTTTTGTGCATGAAGCAATTTAGTAGTTTTCATAATATGAAAGGCAAGGGGCTACTCACACGAAGCATCTGCATAGGATCACGTGGCCTCAACATTGAATTTCCTGGAGCAGACATGGCTCCAGGGTGGACATTTACTGCATTTGGCACTCCCTGCCCACTGTTGGGTAACACGTTTCCAGACGAAACCATATTAACCATTCCTGGGGAACAAACTCTTGGAAAGCCTGCCCTGGAAGCAGGCATACCTCGATTTAGTCCAGTCATCATTCCCATACTATGGGCACCAGGCATCATACGAGCACCACGATCAACCCCAGCAGGAAGTGCTCTAGGAACAGAACCTCCAGGTTGCTGAAGATTTCTGCCACTGAGCATTTGGTTATACTGAATCTTCTGTTGCTCATCACCCTGTAAAGAGGTGGATCTAGGAACACCATGTTTCTGAGCATCCCTGTAGCAGAAATAACACAAAAAAATATTATAAAGGAACTTTACCATGTACTCTGTTTAATACCTACTAGGAAGAATACTTGATCATTTACCTAGAAGGGGCACTCAATGTTGAAGGTGACGGTAAATTGCTGCCCAGAACCATACCAGGAGACCCTGGTAACCTAGAGTTCAGATTTAAGGTAGTAGTAGGAACAATGGAACCATGATGGTTTGGCAGCGTGAGCCCATTTGTATGAGAACCCTGGTACCCACTACCAGGTGTAATTGCATCCAGGTTCGAACTCATTGCATCACAAAGATCAAGTGGCCTGTTACAAAATAGACATCAACAAAAAAAGGTTACTGTTGGATGTTGGGTAATGGGTATGGGTAATAAGTGTTAAGAGAATGAACCCTTCATTCCTTGGGCCAAAAGGGCTATACGTACAGCTACATGAGTGGTCAAAAAAAAAAAACCAACATATACAAGTAACTAATCACACAACTTATACAATACTCTAACACACCCCCTCAAACTCATAGTGAATCAACAACATTCAGTTTGGAGAGGTAGAAACTGTGCTGAGCTCTAGTATGTGCCTTGTGAAGAATCTCCTAACTGAAGCTCCGAAGGCACATACTAAAAAGCAACAACTTGCTCGTGCACATGCAATCTCATGTACGAAGCATCTATTCTGATGTGTTTGGTGAGCTCATGTTTCACTGAATCTCGAGCAGCTGATCGCACCAGTGTTGTCTGATAAGAGAGCAGTCGATGCAGGAACTGAAACACTGAAATCCTTAAGTAACTACCGAAGCCAAGTGATCTCAGTTGTCAACGACGCTATAGCTCGCAATTCAGCCTCATCACTCGAACAAGAAACGACAGTCTGCTTCTTGATCTTCCCGGCAATCAAAGAGAAACCAAGGAAAACACAATGAGCACAAAGAGACTGGAGATCAAAATAATCACTAGCCCAGGTTGCATCAGAATACGCCTGAAGCTGCAGAGAGCTAAAGCGAGAAAAGAAAAGGTGAAGACTGATGGTCCCACGAAGATATCGCAGAACACAAAGAAGGTCACTATAGTGAAGCTGAATGGGAGCAGAAACGAATTGACTCAATGTGAACTGGGTGAGAAATAGTAGGTCGAGTGATCCCAAGGTAGACGTGGCTAACGACAAGATGGTGGTAGCGAGTGGGGTCCTCAAGAGGCTTACCATCAATGGGCCGAAGGTGAATACCAAGCTCCATAGGAGTGTCTACCATGCGCTGATCAGTGAGACAAGCGCGAGCAAGGAGATCCTAGATGTACTTTTTCTTGAGAGAGGTAGTAGCTCTCAGGCGTAGATGTGACCTCAATCCTAAGGAAGTAATGAAGAGGACCCAAATTAGGCATCAAGAACCGCTCACTGAGACGCTCCTTCACAAAATCAATGTACCGAGAGTCATCCCCAGTAATCATGGGCGGCGGCGGGGGGGTACCCGTGGTGCACGAGCACCCCCAAAAATAAATGAATTTTTTTTTAAACTAGGTATAAGCACTCAGCGGTTGGATACTTGGGCTGACCATTTCAACAATTCAGCCCACCAGGCCACCAACCAGAGCAAATCGCCAGGTACTGAGGCAGTGAGGCACCCGCACCTTCCTAAGTCATTGTACAATCGATCACAGAGAATATTATCACAAAAGACTAGTTGTACAAGCTAGCGATGGCCTTTGGCATCTGTTCTGACGAAACGTTTCGGTTCTTAGCGCAGCCTTTTGTTCCTGTCATAGTGTCATCTCGGCTAGCTACAATCGCCAACTGAAACAATCACTTCCTGATGCACACCTGCAGAGTACCAGTAATTTATCTCGGTACAATCATGGCGAGCGATGAGGGTGCCCGGACACAAAAATTGAAAACATTTCCAGAGATCGATTCGCATTTGGGCCATATTCATAGTACTCCTTGGTGTGCACTCTCTTGAAACTCACCACAACCCACAACCTCGCCAGCTTTCGTGCCTCCACTGACCACATCCATCTCATCATTCACCAGCCCACATCCATCTCTATCTCCAATACTCCAACTCCTCCCCAATTTGGTTCCTACTACTCAGCGGTAGGTGCGTATGAGAGAGGAGCGATGGGTGGCGTGGCACTGGTGTGGGAGCAAAGAAGCGGCGATGAGAGCGACGCACCACTCACTAAGACCAATGGTTTTGCAGGTGCGCTTGGAGCAACTTCCATTTTTCTCACATTCATATTATTATGCAAGTCATTTTTCAAATTGATTACTATAGTAATGACATGCGAAAAGATACTAGTAGACAATTTCCTCCGTTCTTTTTTTCTTGACATTTTTTTACTTCTAACAGGCAAATTCCTGGCTTCGTTGATCGATACGTAGTTTGAACCAGTGAAAACTTTTTCGGCGAAATTTCGCTAGTTACCGGCAAAAATCGGAGCTACCGGACCCCTCCGGTAAAATTTCCAACCGCCAAAAAAATTTCGGATTTGCTAGTTTTTTGACAAATATAAAGAAAGTTTGTAACCATATGCAAACACAAGAGTGCATGTGCCGTGGTGAAAACACCCTTAGTCTTGAAGAGGTTGGTTCTGGGTTTGAACCTTGGCTATGCATTTTTTTTTCTGTATTTTTCGTTTTAACTTCACAAAAATTTCAAATTTCGATTCAAAAATTTCCGCCAAAATAAATCCGAAAATTCCGGTAACCGCCTGTAACCGGGTCTATCACTAGGCTCCGAACTTTTTTCCCAACCAGTAGCTTCTTCGCTGGTTTGAACTAATCGTACCTGGCGTTGCTTTGTGTGTGCACCCCCAGCACCAAATTCCTAGCTCCGCCACTACCAGTAATGATCATATCATCCACATAGAGGAGTGTCCGACCCCGAGGAGAGGTGTGAACAAAGAGCGCAAGGTCATGATCACTGGCGGAGAAGCCAGCAGCTGTGATACCAAAGGAGAAGTGGTCAAACCAAGCACGAGGGCTTTGCTAGAGCCCATAGAGAGAGCGGCGAAGGTGACAAATCATACTATCAGGGACAAAATGCCCAGGGGACGGCTGCATGTATACCTCCTCACGCAGCTCGCCATTAAGAAAGGCATTCTTGACGTCCAGCTAAGGGATGGACCACTGTCGAACAGAGGCCACAACAAGGAGAGTGCGAATAGTAGTCATGTGAGCGACAGGAGCAAAGGTTTCATCATAGTCACGACCATACTCAAGAGAGCCATCCGAGCAGGTCTTGATCTTTAACACCCACTTGCACGTGATAGGAATGACGCGAAGGTAAGGGCATAAGATCCCAAGTGCCAGTACGCTCCAAAGCAGCAATCTCCTCAGACATAGCGAGCTGCCACTCAAGGTGAGCAACGACCTCCACGAGAGGTCGAGGCTCGTAAAGAGCAACGATCGCAAGTCAGAAGCGCCAGAGGCCTAATACCGATAATGTGACGATCACAAAGATCGTATCTAGGAGGAGAGGCTGGAGTAGGACCCAACAAGGAAGGAACCTCCGAAGGAGAGGGAACAGGTGGAGCCGGAGGAGGGAAGCGAAGAAGGTGAAGGCTGAAGCAAAACAGAAGTGGAGAGCCAAGGGTCAGGCAACAAACGTGACCCACGGATATGACCCAAGCGATGGTGCCACTGAGCGAAGGAAACAGTAGAAGCAGCAGCAAAAATAGAGGCAGTGGTAGTGGCTGACTGGTTGGTGGAGACAATGAAAGGAAAGTGCAGCCAGTCGAGCTCCCAAAGACGCTGCGAATCACGGCGCCAATGGCTAGTACCAAGCAGAGTCCCCGTACGGCGGTCCTGAACACAACAAGAGTTAGACTCAAGAATAACACAACAGTTGTGATCAGTGATCTAACCAGCCGACGTAAGCTGCATAGTAAGCTTGAGAACATGAGACTATAGGAACATGAAAAGAAGAAGTGGAAAGGGTGCCTCGGCCTGCAAGAGAGAGAAGTACCATCTGCAATTTGAACAGTGGAAGTAAGAGCTGTGGGACTCCTAGAAATGAGTAGAATCTAGTGTCATGTAATAAGAAGCACCAGAGTCCAAGATCCACGGAGACAATATACCTAACAAGTGAGGTGGCAGAGGTGAGGAAGACTGCTGAGAAACAAGAGCCACACGAACAAAGGCCGAGGAGTCTGAGGACGAGCCAACACCGAGGCGCTGGAGCAGGGAGAGCAATTGTTGCGCGGCATCACCAAAGGAGCCTTGGCGAGAGTCGCCAGCTCCTGAGTGAGAAGAACCTCTAGAGCCCTTTAGAAGACGCATCGCCATGCGTACTGGTCCCTCCTCCCTGTAGCGCCCCGGTACTGTGGCCATCACGCTAGCGAGAGGTGCGAGAGAAAGCAATAACCACCGGTGTCACGGGAGCTGGAGGGGCCATGGTTGGTGCTAAAGGAACAGGCGCTGAAGCAACCAAGATAGTCTGCATCTGAGCCACGCCACGAAGACAAGTCTCCTTAGCACGAACACGAACACGCTAGCAGTAGGTGCAGTAGAAACAGTAACCACCGGTGTCACGGGAGCTGGAGGGGCCATGGTTGGTGCTAAAGGAACAGGCGCTGAAGCAACCAAGACAGTCTGCATTTGAGCCACGCCACGAAGACAAGTCTCCTTAGCACGAACACGCGTGAGGGCCTCCACCAAGGTCAAGCGCGGGTGGCAAGTCAGGAGCTAAGCACGCACGATCTCAAACTTAAGCCAAAGACGCGTTAGGAAGTCGTAGAGACGGTGAGTCTCCTGGTGACGCCACACCGCAGATATCTGCTGGTAGAAGTCGTCCACGGTGGCATCAAGCTGCTGAATGGAGTGCGCCTGGTGCACAACAGAGAGATACGTAGCATCACTAGTCAGCTGGTAGTGAGCTCAGAGGCGCTCCCACATTAGCAGAGTCGTCGGTAGCTCCGCCACATCCATGGTGATGGCTACGAGCATGCTGCCCACTAGGATGGCGGTAGCACGAGCCTCGGCATCCTACCATCTCTCATAGGCGTGCAGCTCAAACTGGCAAAGCTCTAGGGCCTCCTCCAGAGCAACAGTGGCAGCCTCCTGAGCAGCCTGATCCGCACCAATAGGAAGAGCAGGCGGAACTAGCGATGTAGGGCAAGGCGGACAGGGTTGCTCGCTGGTGAGGTGACCCCAGAGGCGCTGGCTGTTGAGGTGAATCCTCATGTGAACAGCCCACTCCCGGAAGTTCGTCCCGTCGAACCAAACCTAGGGAAGCGAGATGGCGAACGAGCCACTGATGGTATCCATCTGATCCAGCACGAGCACCAAAACACAGATCAGTGGAGACCTGACGAGGCGACTGCCTGGGACAGGGAGGGCCCGATAACAGCGGCGGCGTTGAGGACGAGTGGGCAGTGCACGGAGACGAGCGGTGCAGGCACCAGAAGGGAAGACCTCGTCCGAATCTAGATCTCAACACTGCCTCCGATGCATCAGCAGTGGAGATTCGACGAAGAGGACGTCGGATCCGGCGGCTAGAGAGGGAGACAAGGATAGGGGAGTTGCGGCGCCGACGGTGGAGATCTGATGAGGTGGACGGGAAGACAGGCCAGATCTAGCCGGATCCGCGGACGACTGGAGAGGAAGACGGCGGCGGCGGTCAGATCCGAGGACGAGGTGGCGCACTCCACCTCCTAGGCCGCCCGGAAGTGAGGCGACTGAAAGGTTTGGATCGATCCGGATCCGACGGCCTTGCCGGGGACGGACGGAGAGGAAGACGATGGTGGCCGAGGCTGGGGACGGGGTGGCTCGGGCTCGTCACGTGTCGTCTAGGCCGTGGTGGCCAGTGCTGAGAGAGGGAAAGAGATGGAGAGAGAATGAAAAAAACTAGGCTCTTGATACCATGTTAGAGAATGAACCCTTACTTCATTCCTTGGGCCAAAAGGTCAATATGTACATCTACATGAGTGGGCAAATAAGCAAATAACCCCTATATAGTTAACTAATCACACAGCTTATACAATACTCTAACAATTAAGAGATACTTAAAATAGCATATAAGAAGATAAAATATCTTAGCAATTTCCCCAAAATGAGATCTAAAACAACAGTTCAAAGCAATAATCACTTACGTCAAAGTGCCCCCAGCTGTGTTGTTCGGGCATGCTTGTGAAAGTGCGACAACATGAGAACCATGTGTCTGTACAATCGATTTGAGCTCCTGGCTATTACCCTTCATGACAAGACAAAACAAAAGCATAACCATAAGAAATACTAACAAGTAAACAATATAGGTAAGAGCAGCAAAACAAAGGTACTATGGCAAAATGTGAAGAATACTTCAGAGCTCAGAAAGATGATTGGAACTAATGCGAAAAAAAACTAGTTCAGTGAAAGAGTCCACTACCACATCATATTATCAATTATAGCATATAAGAACTGCATGTGCATATCTGCACATAAAAATACCAAAGCTACATTGACAAGCATGGCTCTAGAAGTTGATAGAACAGCATATGCAACAAGTACTCGACTCCACCCACGATAACCTAAAATTCTTGCAAGAGAGATTGTAAAAGAACAACAAATGTTTACCAAGATTTACCCATCATCCGTTATAAATGTAATAAAAAAGTTGCAAAGATAGTTACATTATGTACTGCCAACAAATCAAGTCAATAAAAGGTTTTGGAAAATAAGAGAAGATGAACCTGTCTATGTCTGGAATGCACTTGTTGCATGAGGAGTATAATTTTCTCAAAATGTGCCTTAAGATTCTCTTCCTCAAATGGTCCTTGAAGTCTCTGGAACAACTGCCTGGCACTACCCTGATGGGCATAAGAACCAATGTTAGAGAACCAAAGTCTGTGCTGCATAGGCTCGACAAAAGAATCTGCTGTCGCAACAGTGTTGATGAAAGCTGCACTCAATTGAAAAGGAAAGTATTGCAGGGACTAAATAGAAGGTCCAACATCACATTTGTGTGAGTTGCACCCCCACATACATGCCAAGCAGTAAAAGATACAAAAAAGAAGTTAATGGAAGAGCATGCCTTTGGAATGCCAGGTATTGTGAAATGATAGTGTTGAGATGAACCAGAGTCTTCTGCACTGTCAGCACCATCACCAGAACTTTTATCCACAAGAAACTTATGGCGCTCCTTGCATTCTTTAGGTTGTCTATATACAGACTGCATAGATAGGATACAAGGAAACTCAAAAATTAATTCTAGAACCCAGGGATTGGAAATAAATCAAAGTTCACACTACATGTTCAAACGATATGATAAGAATATTAAACATAGAAAAAAATTTATCCCATACATAAAATTACCTCGAACTGTACAATGCTATTAATTGCATCGCTTACTAACTCCCAATTTTGACCCATGTCATGGACAAGGACAACAAGAGCCTGAACATTTAAGATATTTAGGTCATTACCACCGATCATAGTCAAGAGAAAAAAGTATTACTTCAAGCACACAAGAACCTGATCCTCGAAGTTTGACCATCCACCATTGGAAGCCATCTGCCAAAAGCATAAAACATTTCAATAAGCAAATTATGGGAAATAAATGATGCTTATACAGCATGAGCTGTCCGTACACTATGACGCTTGCATGTTCACAATTATGGCAGCTCAACTTAAAGAAACAACTTCAACGGCTCTCATGTTATAATCCAGTTGCACACCAAAAAAGAATCAAAGGGGGTAAATATGGATCATAAGAATGTGTTGCAAATTCAGTAATTCACCTACCACTCCTTCCAGGACTGATTACACTATACTCTAAATTCTGAACTACATGAAATGTGTGAGTGGCATCTACCTGGTGTTCCCCATAAATGAACAGACAATCGTGGCACAGTAACTGTCAGAAGAGAAATTTCTTCCTAAACTTTAGACCATAGAGGAGGGGGCTATGACCTATGAACCTCTTTTCCTCGTATAGAAATGCACCGGTTCCACCAATAAAAGAAGATCCATAAAAAAGGTCCAGGTGGCAGTAAAAAAAATTAATCACATTATTCCTCGTTTTCCTACAATACAACTACAAGCTTACTACTTCTGCATGCTTGCTTAACCTGAGCTGAACCTATCTTGACTAGCCAGCAACATACATACAACAGTACAAGCAGGAGTAGCTTATTGGTCTACTACTGGTAGCAAGAGGACCACAGAACAAATCAGATGAACCAAATTTCTACCGTACAAGCAGGAGTAGCTTATTGGTCTACTGCTGGTAGCAAGAGGACCACAGAACATATCAGATGAACCTAATTTCTACCGTGAGTCCGTGACTCCATGATTGTAGGTACGCAGAGTAAATAAATGGCAACACAGGCAATCAAAGGTCCCATCCAGCCATATGACAAGGTTAACAATACAGCGTCTATGAAAACAAGAAAGGTGTATGACTGTAATGTAGAGAAATGATACCTTTAGTGCTTTCCCTTTTCTCCCACGATCCCTATTAGTGATGATCTTTATAATTTTAGCAGGATTTGCCATGTTGCTCATCTGTGATGCAACGGGAGAAGCTTCTTGTGAAATATATATCCCTTGCTTCATCATTTTAAGCTTCTTCGAAGCATGTTGACCACCATTTGCAACTATGGATAAAATAAATACATGACAAGTTAGGAGCTATTTATGCTTTGTCTCAAAATACATAAAGAGCAAATAGTTGATTCTTGCATGTGTGTGACATAGGCTAAAAGTGCACTCTATATAAACAGGGGGGATGAAAGTACCAATGTTCCCATTTGAATCAAATTGCTGGGTCTCTGATCTCTTCTTCAGATAATCCTTCTGAATAGAAAGTTTTTTAAAAAAAAATGTTAAGAGACTAACAAAACTAAACTAAAATTGCAAAAAAAATCTAAGTGCATCTTATTAATATCAGAAGAAAGAAAGAAGAAATAACCTGCTCATATTGAGTGATCAAATCAACTTGCGATCTCCGATCATAGATACGGCCCTGAAACATTAGGACGATAAAATTACTCTGACAAAACATTGCAAACAACAATAATGGGGAGCAGGCTTAAAGAATTACAGCAGCCGAGGCACAGGAATTGGCTGCATTTTGAGCAGTCTTGTAGCCCGGGATATTAAGCTTTTTCTTCTTGTTAGCTTTAGTACACACTTCACTACCATCATACGGCAATTGTCTGTCAAAATCAACTGTGGATTCATAGTCCATGTTTTTCCACGGCAAGGACCCTCCATGCAATGAACTTTGATCATCTTGGTAAGAGTTTGTGTCTCCACTCGAAACATCTGTTTTACTTGTGACTTGGGGGGTTCCACCAACACTAGCAGGAAATGGGCTTACAACTCGCTGTCTAGGAGCTGTACGGATGCGCTTTGTAGGAATTGCAAGGAAAGATGAAGGTCTTTTGCCATTTGATAGCAATGGCTGGTTTCCTGACTTGCTTTCCAAACACGGTTCGTAAGGCACATCAGTACCTATTTCATATGGTCTTGCACCGTTAATCCTCTGCTGCATCAGGTGTTTCTTCTTATGACCCCTTTTTGATAACAAACCACCATCATATGCTTCAGGCAATATATAAGTACAAGTATCACCTTCATCATCCTCCTCATATGCATTCTCCTGAGCCAAATCTGAACAAAATGTAAAAGCATTAGTATGTGTATGAAGTACATGATATCATAATAAGAAAAAAGGTTTAAGGTACTGGTGAATATTACCTGCAGCAGAATCACATACAGATGCCTCATAGTCATCCTTGAGTCCAGTGTTACCAACCTTCTGCAATTATTAACTTTAATAAATATATTTTACCAAATACCAAACCTGTGAACACAAAATGTAAAGCAGTGCTCCAATGCTTATGAAGCCAATGGTTTGTAAAGACAAAAGGCAAAAAGAAAAAACTATGGGCATTCATGCAGTACAATACTTAAAAATAACATGAATGTAATAGGATAACAAGACAGAAAAGCAGCAGCCCAGTTTTTTTTCTAAAGCAGTGGAAACAACTTAAGACCTCTATACCGGCAATTTAAGAGTCATTGAAGAGAAAAATAAACTGCCTTGTCCTCTACTACTTGCTTACACATATAATTGCCAGTCCATATTGTGGATCAACATTTTAACAGAACTCCCATAACGGGAAAACTAAACAGAAGAAACAAATTATGCTCATTGTTGCTTACACATATAGTTGCCAGTTCATGTTGTGGATCAACATTTTAACAGAACTCCCATAACGGGAAAACTAAACAGAAGAAACAAATTATGCTCATTGTTGCTTACACATATAGTTGCCAGTTCATGTTGTGGTTCAACATTTTAACAAAACTCCCATGAGGGAAAACCCAAACAGAATAAACAAATTATGTTCATTAGGTCTTGAAAAGAATGCATAAAGATTCTCTTCACCTTATGATACACGAAAAGAGATTCCACGGACTCCCTGTATGCTAGCATTGCACCAGGTGCTACTGTATAGAAGAGACTTTCCTGAAAATTAAGAAAAGAATCAGAGAAGAATGGTGTTGAGATAATATTCATACATATTTCTAGTTGCAAAAACAGGAGTAACTATGCCTAGGAGTATTTATCAGGGCGCTAAGCATGAGATGTCTTGCAAAAGTAAAAGTAATGAAAGAAATAAATCATAATTGGCTACACAAAGTTGCAATGATTTACTTCTGAAAGTTGATCGGACACTTTCAAGATGCCAAAGTCATTTAGCCTGTCAGGAGTAGTTGGTGCTTCAGCCAACACAAGAGAATCAGATGCGTGACTGTTATATTCAAGAAATCGAACTGCATAATCCTGAATTTGAGATCGACGAGGCCGCGCAGACTCTTCTGCTTCCATGGATTCATTGCCCTATACAATTTCATAGATCACGTCAACCTCACAGATTATAACACATCAAGTGATATAATAAAGTACATACCAATTAAACTGCTAAAACATGATTTTGGGAGGGTAGAACTGTTACTGAAATCTATTTTACTCAATTCTCGACTTTCTGGTGATGCCTATGTACCAAAAATCCTTCAATACATTGGGACTAAAAATTGAACATATGAGATGCCATGAAAACAAATACACCACGACGGCACGACCCATGAGAAAAGGTTATGTGAGACTAGTTTCACTTACCTGTTGTTTTTCAGCTTTGATTCCAGTAGGCTTTGTCTCTTCCAGCATGTCTGAACCATGTTGTTGCATCACTTTAGCTGCCCCGACAGTAGTTCGAAAAGCCTCAGCTGAACGCCAAAAACTCATGACACCCTTTGCAAGGATTCTAATAACAGTTTTCTGCTTTCTCTGAATGCTTGCTTCTTCAAATTTGGCCAGACTGTCAGAGGCAATGCAATGGCACACTTGAGATGCAGCCATACATTTCCACAGGCGCTCCTATTAAATAGAAACATCAAATCACACAAGGACTATGTAAGCAAATCTAAAAAATAGTAAATTGAATCGGAGGTCCCTAAACTAGCAAATAAGTATCACTTAGGTTCCTGAACTTGGAAAAACTTGTCAGGTCCCTAAGTTTGTAATAAAGTGCCACTTATGTCCCAAAACATGCAAATTGTGTCATTCAGATCATTACAACTTCATAGTTAGCTAAAGTTGTTAGCACACTAGTAAAACGGAGGTGGAAAACTAATGTGGTTCAATCAAATTAATGATCCATACGGCAATTGAAGGTACAACGACTTTTAGTTGGCTAAAAGTGGTGAAATGTCAGTCGAATATATGTGCCAAGCTAAGTTAAAAGTTAAAATGACCCAAGTGACACAGTTTTGCAAGTTTAGTGAGCTGCCAGACTAAAATTCAAGTTTAGGGACCTAAGTGGTACTTCATTACAATTTTAGGGGGGCGGGGTGAAATGTACTCAAGAAAAAACTATTTAAGCACTTTAGCCAAGAATAGTGACCAGATTCTGTACATAACATCCCATGCGAGCATGAGGAAGAAATATAAAGATCAGTTGAGAAAATACCTGCATGAAATCATTCGCCATCCAAACCATCTCCTCAAGGACAAAATCCCAGTGACCCTTTCTCCTCTTCTCTAAAGAAGTATTACAAAGAGATCGTTCACCAGCTCTCTTAAGACTCACCTATTGTGAAAATTATTTTCACTCTTTTCAGAAAAAAGAATGATATCGGAGAACTTGAGAAAAATATATAAACTAACCGTACCTCTATAAGATGAGCTTTTCTAAGGATAGAATCTTCATATTCCTTTTTTGCCACATTAGACCCATAATTTTTTAATGAAGGCATAGGATCAGGCAAATGATTTTTAGGCAAAGAAGAGCCTACAGCAATAGGATGGGTAGAGTTAGAAGTCCCACGACAGCTGTCAATTCTCTCCGAAGCTGGTCTTCCCTCATTGTTCATACTGTGGCCAGGAGACGGGCGGCATGTATCCTTCTGTGCAACTATTGCATTGTCACAAACTTCCATTTCATCTGTCACATGGACAGTGGTACTGACTTCAGGTTGTACAGAATTGGAATTTTCCTTCAAAGAAGTAGGCCTGATAAAACCTTCCAATTGACCACTTTCAATAACACCCTTGCTAGAAAGTCTACTAATGTCCAGGTCTTCATGAGACTTTCCATCAATCTTAATTGCAACCAGATTAGTGTTCCCATCTGCATGATTGTCAATAATACTGGTGATGCCTTCACAAGGTGGATCCACCACATTTTTGTGCAAAGTAGCACCTTCTAAAGCACAGACAGGAACAATGCTGCTGTTATCCGGTTCACGTACATGGATATGGGCCATACTTTTATCCAAGTGATCATCGTCAACCTTCTCGTCATCAGCACATGTTTCTCTCGCATCACGTGTAGATGTGCTAGAATAAGATGACCTTAGAACAACTTTTGAAGTAGCGTCAGGGGTTTCTACACATGCACCTGCGGCAGCTATCTCACCACATCCCTCAAGCTGCTGATTGCCATTCACATCATTAGGCGACACTTCTGTAGCTTTACTATTACTGCCACCTTGCCTTGCTTCGCTCTTTACTACACTATGGCTTTCACGAACGGTTTGAATCCCGTCCAACTCCATTGCCACCTGTTCATCAGAAGCTATATTCTTTGGCGCATTCTCGCACTTTGGTCCTGCCTGTTTTAAACTAGAAACAGATAATACACCATGACCATCTGCTTGTTTTTCATGGATTACACCCTCTGCATCTTTTGGATCAGAACCTTTAGAAGGAACCACGGGAGATCTAATAGAAGCAACATTCGCACTCTCCCTACTTGGCTTTGACCTGTTGCGTCGAACATATGCCTGGCTCTTCACTCCAAGGCGCGACAAAGCAGAGTCTTCAGCATTTTTTGCATTGTTGTGGCCATCAGTGGGCAAGGACTGCTTGGGTTGAGCTGCATTAGTTCTTTTGGTTCCTCTTTTTACAATCTTCTCCTCTACAACATCATTGTTATCTCCACCAAAAAGCATAAGATTGTCTGCTGTGTTGTTTTCACGACACAGTGAACTTCCCGGTTTGCCGCTACTCTCAACTGAATCTCCACGAGGGGATGCAGTAAATGCAAAACTACCTTTAGCTTCACTGCAATTGAAAGCAAACAAAAGGCTTCTAAATCAACTTATGGTAATGCCATATAGCCATCAAATGCTACAACAGGAAGCAATAATTACCTTATCACATTTTGTTCAGCTATTTGATCTGTAAGAGAAGTTGACTGTACACTGACTGATGCTACATGGCCAAATTTGAAATCCAATGGGTTGCATCCCTGCAATAAATAGGAGTAATTAGACCAAAAGAAGAACAAATTTCAATCTGAAAGATAATCTGCAAACGTACTTTCTCTAGAAATTCCAACTCTCTCCTCCGTTCTTCACGAACATCATACTC
Organism: Phyllostachys edulis; assembly: GCA_036346405.1. Classification (NCBI taxonomy): domain Eukaryota; kingdom Viridiplantae; phylum Streptophyta; class Magnoliopsida; order Poales; family Poaceae; genus Phyllostachys; species Phyllostachys edulis. The sequence goes on from CM070565.1 coordinate 46,590,107, forward strand.
CTGCCTGAAGTTCAGGAATCATATGTAAGTCCTGCAGTTCCGTACCAATCATCCACAAAAATGCAGGAAATGTTTCCATCACTGACATACCTGAGTTCCTCCTGAGCTTTCTCAATGGCCACACTGCGTGGTGAAGATTTGGTACTGACACTAACACCGTAATCGATAATTCCACCCATAGTGCACGGCTCAGTATTCACCATAGAACAAAAGCTAAAGCAGGCATCGCCCACACATCACTAGAACACAAGCACATTTACGCAGGCCATCCACAAACAGACAGTATCTTCCCACGAGTCACCACAAGCAAAAGCTACAACAGCCAAGCAAAAACAGCCCAATGCTGCCTGCAATATATTGCTACAACGGTATTACAATTTAGACTAAGCAACGTTGCACTGACATTTTGGGCATGTTGGCAGCGTTCTACAAGCGCGCTTGTCAGCAGTTCGAAGTAGCAAGCGCAGTTGGCTGCAGGCATGGCATACCCATCAAAGCGGTGCAAAATGCGGCACGATTCATCGGAAAGCTCTGGGGCACCGACGCGAGGCCGAATGGGAACGAACCGAACGAGGAGGGAAGAAGGAAGCGTACCTCGGGAGCCCTGGCCCGCGGAGCTAGGGTTAGGGTTTGGAGTAGAGGAGACGGGACAGCTGCGGAGCGGGGTCGAGGGGTCAGTGGGGCACCGGGGGAGGCCGCGGGAGGACTGGGCGGAGGAGGAGGCAGGCGAGGTGGCTGGCGGAGGAGGTGGGGTCGCCGGCGGGGCGGGCTGGGGAAGCGGGAAGGAGCGCGAGGGAAGAGAGGAGAGGCAACGTCTGTGTCAGTTGTGCTGGCTTGGCTGTCTGGCTGTGGGCGTGGGCGACAGGGCCGGGGTGCCCGTCTCGCGAGTCCTCGTGGTGCGGTCTGACCCGGTCGGCGTGTGGTTCGATTCGACACGACGTCGCGGCTGGGCTCCACTCGACTCCATTTATGTGTTTTCCCAGCGTCTGAATTTATGTGTTAATCCGTCAGGTCAAGTTTAGTTTTATGTATTTTCTAGGGGTGATAATGGGTTGGGTTCAAACGGGTTAAATGGGTTGGGTTTTTGATTGAGTTGGTATTGGATGGGTCACAACGGGTTGAAAGAGTCAATGGGTTAGGTCGGGTTGGGTTTCCTCATAGAAAGGGTTGGGGTGGGTTTAGAAATCTAGGTTGAGAACGGGTTGAACCCGTGGGTTGCAATGGGTTCGTTCCATGGGTTTGTGGTTCTCCGTCTCGGTGGAAGACATGGCCGTAGGCCCGTAGCGGAGAAGGCAGCGGAAACCTCGAAATCCACAAAATCCCTCAGGATTTGATCACACCAGGAGCGAAGCGATCCTTACCAAAGCCTAACGAGCCTACTGGCATGCTCCTCCTCGACCGCCGCCGCTGCGGCCTCGGCGGCAATGGCCTTGCCACGATCGGGGGGAGGTGAGGGTGGATAGCACCTTGGCGTTGCTCTTGAGGCCGACTGCTGCGCAGCCGAGGCGTGGTGTCCTCGAGCACGCGATCGAAAGATGAGGCCGACGCGGTCGAGCTCGGCGTCCCGCCCTGCCGTGCCACCTCCGCCATAAAGATCGGCACCATCCACACGCCCAATTCCACCTCTAGAGCGCCAACCCACGCCCGACCACGCTGGTCGATCCTCCGTGAGGAGACCTCGTCGGACGCCATTGGATGATTGGAATGTTAGGGGGTTTTGGTTCAAGCTGGGTGGTTCGATGGTTTTGGTGTGGCTTTGGAGTCGTAGACAGATAGCAGCCAACAAGGCCACAACTCATGTGGTGGCATGGAGATGGGGGATACGGGGAGGAGGAGGAAGAAATGGGTTACGGGGAGGAGGGGTAATGTGGGGATGGGTTGAAAATGGGTTAGAAATGGGTTAAATCCATATTGAGAAAATTGGGTTGGGTTGGGTTGGGTTGGGTTGGAGTTGTATATGGGTTGGGTTTTGAAGATGGAGTAGTGGGTTGGTCTGGGTTGGGTTGATGTGCTGTATTGAAGTGGGTTGGGGTGGGTTTGGGTTGGGTTTTAACCCATTAACAGGCCTAGTATTTTCGTCCTAATTCTAACTTAGTATGCATCTTTGTCAAGTGGGTTCTTACTGTTGTAATAATTGCGGTTTTAGCAAATAATCAAAATTAATTCCAGCATAATCATAAGATAAAAAGGCATTAAGCCACCAGCATTTAAATGACCAAACCGACATAAATGTATGTAGATCATCCAAATCATTTAAACTGAAAGAAATGCTAAACATATACCACATGTATATGAAAGAAATCAACATTGAGCTCATAAAAATGATGTTCATGAATGCTCTCGATGAGCGAGTTGCAAAAGAATTAATCTTTGCCATCTCCGTCATTTAGTCTATACTCTTCATCAATTGAATATGACAATATTGATTTAAACTTTGAGCTCTAAACAATACTATACTAATCATCACAAAGTCTCAAACAAGCGACTACAGGATATACTTTTACCAAACCGAGATCACAATAGATCACTTAACAGACTCGGTTTAATAATGTAACTAGACTACAAGATCGGTAATAACATCAATTTGATAACAGGAGAGTAAACAAATTGAATTGCTGAAAATCTCGAACCGAAGGTTCAAAACATTCTAATTCACACGAAAGTAATAAATGAAAGAAACACAAGTGACGGTAGTATGTAATCCAATTAGAGCTCAAGTCTAAACCCTCTTATCACATCAATTTCAGTAATTAGACTATTATCATCATTGAGTATTTGAGATGATCCAACAGAGCCAACAACTCTCTTAGCAATATCTCTCAGGACTAGAGATTAAAACTACTCAATCACAGATCAAGCAATTCAACTAGCATATCATATATATATGCAAAGAGACAAGGCACAATAGGTTGAATACTCACAATTGCGATGGTATTCCAAACCACCATGTAGATCAAGGCAAGGCACGTCTTACAGACGTTTGTCCCGAAAACCTATTGCCAAGGTATTCGGAGATCTGATTGCCACTCTCCTTCCTTCTGAGTACACCAAAGAATGGAGTGAGGTACAGGATGTGCCACACAAGGCAATGAGAGGAGCACCGCCGAGTACTCCCAAGAACACCGGTCAAGAATCAAACCGAAGGTCACCTTCCTCCCAAGATTGAGTCTCGATCGGTCAAAACCACCAATCGAATGCACAAATCCCGATTCTCAATTTCGGCACCAACAAAGAGATGGCACCAGAGATAGAATTGGCGGGATGCACACGAATAGGTACGGATCAATCACACAGAGATCAATCACACAAAACCAAGAACTAAATCGAGAGGAAGAACGGGACTTAAATTTGGGGAACTCACTTGAAAATTTTCGAGTTCTCCTAAGATCGAGGAGACCGACTTTTTGTAGAGGAGGAAGAACCGATCTAAACTGCTGCCGCCAACCGCCGGAAAGATCGTGCCCCGACCATCCGCTAATCTCGCGACGCCCACGACTAGGCCGTGAGCAAAACTGCTGAGCTCAATCTGCTGCTCACGGTTGGAAGCAACAATCTCAACCCTTATCTCTTCCCACCTCTCAAAGACAAGTGGGCCCCATCAATTTTCTTTTCTTATCTAATTTTTCTTTTCTCAAAATGGGAAATTACCAATTAGACCTCAAAAACCAACACTTACTTCTGCCTAACCGTGTGTCTATATTTGTCAAGGAATTAATATCGATATTTGTGAGTAAATGCTGGGGACACAACTCACGAGATCACGTAAGAAGAGACATGGTGTTTTTTAGACATGTACAGGTCTTCTCTGGAGATAATAACAACCATACTCATGTATTTGTGTGTTGAATAAGATTACAATGTAAGACAAGCCACCGAAACTAAGAATGTTCCCAGTGGCTTCTACCTTCTCTCTATGCATCGGTCTCTCTCTATCTGTCGGCATTGCTCCTTATAAAGTGTCGAAGAGGTGACAGTTGTTATTTATCAGGAGGCGTCTTAATGGTTGTTCGAATCCGCATGTTGATGACGGTTGTTGTAAGTGAGACGTCCTCCTTGCACGTTCAACAGGCGGTTGTTGCCAGAAACAGAGGAAGGTGCGCGCAGTCAGTTATGTCAGAGACACAAATGTGCATGTGTTCTATTTGCTACCACGCATAGTCGAGCATGGTGTACAGGGTCCCTAGTAGATAATATGGGGCTCACATATCAATCTGTAAGACTTATCGATCAGAAGGTGGTCAAGATTTGACATGGTTGTAACAAACCTTTCAACCAAGAGGTGGTCATAACCTGACCTGGTCGTGGCGAGTATCTCTGACCAGGGGTGTACTAGAGGGCTATTAAAATACCATTACCTATAATGAATATTATAAATAAATAGCTTCATTAATTGAGGATTGTCCAATCCTCGTCATCTAGCCCCAACTTTAAGTGAAAATGACTTACTTGAGAAGATGTCGTAGAACAGTTGTCGAAGGAAGACTTTCCGAGTAGTATTTCTCTTGTCCATAAATTGACTTGGTCAAGGAAGATATTTTTACTTAAGTTTTAAAAATAACTTTATTACCATGTGAATGGAAAAGGGATGTGAACAGTTACCCACGATTTCGTCCGTTAGGAGTAGTTCCTGAAGGAATTCCAACCGTTGGGTTCCCCCACGATTTCCATTACAAGCTGACAGGCATAAATAATCACTAGGGAAGTAAAATTAGGGATTTTACTTTCCCTAATTGTTTCATCTCCCTTTAGCTCTTACCTTCTCCACTACCACTTAAGCTCGAAACCCTTCTTCCCAACTCTTTTGAATCCAAGCAAATTTCTTGGAAGAAATGGTTTGGTACGTGTCCAAGCGGGACAAATCGGAGATAGATGTGGATAAGATGACCTCCTTGGTTGCCGCTGATAAGATTTCTTCAACCAAACTAAGACGATCTTGGTTTGGTTGGAGGAAGAAGTGGTTCCACACGACCGTCCCCTATGAGGATTGTCTATTCTTCATGGGCAAGGCCGTAGAGAAGAAGGCACTGTGGGACACGGCCTCGAGTGGTCGAGGTCGGATTGCTCCATGGATCCAGGGCATCAAGGATCTCAAGGATAAAGGGCTGAATGGATGGCATGTGGTGAGAGATTTTATGGATTTAATTATTGATGGTACAGGTGTCGGTGAGACTGAAAGGCATTACATTTGAAGTTATTGAAAAGATCCCGGTGAGCAGGTGAGCACTTTACTGACTATGATGTGTAACTTCTAAACAAGACTGAGGTTCATATCGGAAGGAAGCATGCTAGACAATTGCTTACCAATCCACATAGAACCTTGAGCATGCTCTATGATGTGTAACTTCCGATCAAGACTGGTGTTCATATCAGAAGGGAGTAGCATGTAGAACAATTACTTACCAGTCCACAAAGAACTTAAAGCTTACGACCGCACATTCTACCTTCTTCCAGTAGAGGCCAACTTCGAATGCACCGAAGAGGAAGCCCAAATACTAATCGAAAAGACTAGACCAGCCGGAAGAAGGGTTGTAGAAGAGATGTAGCTAGGGTTTCTTTCAGAGTAGTTTGTAATGCAAAGTGAATGTAAAGAAATATTTGATCTTTTGGAATATAAATCTTCATTTTCCTGTAAATTGTCCTTTTTGAGTAGTTAGTAACTCATAAGACAAAATTAGAAAAAAGAAAAAAATTAAAGACTAAGGGGTAAAAGTTATAATTATAACTTCTCTCTAGCCACTGACTGTTTGCTTAGTTAAAGTAAATATACTAAGGAAACAATGAAAAAGAGATTGTTTAAATTCTTCCTACCATGTTTTGAACCTAGTCTCCTTGTATTGACATCAAGAGTTAGGGACATATTGACGCTAGGAAGCTCTTTCTAGTGGGCAAGATGTGAGAACCCTAAAACTCAAACTAATCTAAACGATGATAATCGGTAATTAGCAGTAAATTAAATTCATCTAAAACAAGAACAAAACATAATTATAGATTAATATCGACCACATCGCCAATCAATTTCATATAAGATAATATTATCAAGAGTTCATCAACAAGAATTTACGATATAAATTATTGCCGCAAAAAAAATCATTAATATAATCTCATAGTCATTTACAAGAATCCATTACAAGCATAAGTGAAATATTAATACAAACTCGGGATTATTTACAAGAATTATTTACATCAAACCAAAATAAAAATTACAGCTCTGAGATTATTTACAAAAGAAAACAAAAATCTTGCATGCATTCCACCGAAGCCTTTCCTTCTTTTGTCTGTATATCGCCAACCCGTCGAACCCCTTTCCTCAGCCAATCCAAACCCTTGGCACATTTCCGTTGACCGCCAACAACCAAGAGACCAGTAGCAAAACAAAAACTATAAAAGGAAGTTAGGAGTAGAAAAGGATTGCCGTCAGATCGCGGGGAGATCATCGAGGTTCCCAGACCGACCTAGGTCAGTCGGGACCATCTCACTCCAGTGGGTTTCATCACCCAACAATTATAGAAATCTGACACCCATGTCATACCAACTTACCTTCGCCGTAGAAAATCCGAAAAATAGTATCAGAAACATCATTTGGACCAGTGGACCAAACCAAAATAGTGAGCTGTGAGAGTAGAGTGGATAAGAGGAGGGTAAAATGGGTATGCACAGGCCAAGGGAAAAGCCAGCCAGCCGAAGGCCCCCCCTCCCCCGCCACCCCCACATAAAACCATTCAGTCACAACCAAGAGCAAGGAGCTCCAGCAAGCCCTCCTCCCCCAAAGCCAACACACAGCTAACCCATTGCCTCACTTCACAGCAAACACAAACCCATTTCTCAGCCAAGCCTCACAAAGCCAACTCTCCAACTAGCCCTACTGCCACCGCAAGCACAAGCAAGACAAAAGCCAAGCACACCATCACCATCCTCCCATTGCCAACAAAGAGCAAGCCCAACATCGCCACCATCATTACACCATCCACAAACCACCCACAGAGAGATAGCTAAGGAGGAGAGGAGCAAAGGAGTCGGGGAAGACAAAGGGAGCGGGAATGGCGTCAACGATGGCTTCAAACTGACAAAGACCACTAGGACAACGCTAAGCCGACAAGGAGAACCAGAGAGAACTAGTAGGAGCAAGGAAAGCACCACGACCACCACACGACTAGCGTCACCAACCCGACCACCGCTTCCATCCTCAACCCAACCCAGCAAGGTAAACCACCATCTTTCCCCCACTACCATTTTTGCCCCAACCGAACCCCCACTAGATGAACCAACACCATGCACTGAGAACCCATTCAATAGCCCACAACATCCACTCAATCCATCACAGAGAGAGTAGAGAGAGTAGGGGGAGTAGAGTAGTATACCTCGGTGACCACGGCGGCACCACCACGAGCATGACCACACGCGCCAAACGACCACCGCAACCCCCCGGGCGTGCGGAGAACCTCGAGCCCCATCATGGCTAGCCGACGGTAGTCACCCCACCACCTCCACCATGCATAAGCAAAAGAAAATCAACAAAATCAAAAAGTGAGTCAAGTCCAAACCATGGAACCATAAGAACAGAAGGGGAAGAAAAATAGTGGGGAAAACAAATCCAAGACGGGGGACCCAGGGCAGGCGAGCCAAAGACGCGGCCGAGCGACGTGGCTAAGTGAGGGCAGCGGGTGAGCAAGGCGTAATCGAGCGTGGGAGGCGGGTGAGCCAAGCGGAGGCGTGGGCAAGAGGAGGCGCCACGAGCCGGGATGAGGAGGAGGCGGCGCCATGAGCAGGCCATTTGGCCAAAGCAAGTGTAATAGCCCAAAAATTCATAAAGGCAAAAATATGGGATTTTTAAAACTTTTTATGTGAAAACTATTATTGCGCGTCTTGATTGCCATTTCAAGTCTTATTTGGACTGCATCATATTTTCTTACCGGAGTAAATAACATCAGATCAGGTAACTCTGAAGTCTGGGACCCCAAATGTTATATAACCAACTCTAAGAGATGCTAGCCTATTCTTCCTCTCGTTTTGCTGTTCATCCGACTAGCGGCTGATCAAGCCGGTCTTGACCATACCACGATTGTAGGACCGGCACCACATCTCTCTCTCTCTCTTAGGGTGCCAGTGCGATCAGAGAGGTGCATGGCGGAAGCTATCAATCGCCATTACTCCCGTCACTCAAACCATCACAACATCTCTGCCTTTGTCTTGCCCGCTCAAATCAACAAAGACCAACCACTCCTCCTTGCTCGGCGTGCCAAAGTGCCTATACATAGTTGCTCCAAGCCCCTTATTGCCATTCTTCGCCTTTCCAGTGCTAGCCCCACTTTCTTCCTCCCCCAAGTGGACTCGAGCTCTAGCCAGGCTCAAGCACTCGCTTCGGTTGAGTGTCGTCACATCACCGCCTTCACCATTGACGCCCATCGCGTCGCCTTTGGCCTCGTACTTCCTCCCCTCCGACCAGAATACTCCAAGACACCCCTTAAGGACCATCTACCTACTCCCATGGAGCTACCCTGAAGATCGAAGACTACTCTCCTTCCTCAAGCCACCTCTTTGAAGCGTGGAGTTTCTCTCATTGTCATGATCCACCGTCGTCGGCCCGATTCGATTAGCTTGTTTCCCCGACTCTGTCTGCACGTTCCTAGTGGCTTAGATGCTCCTCCTTGTTCGAGCTACCCTGTTCTTTCTCCAATGTTTCTCTGGTTCTTTCTCTGGCTTTTTCACTGTTTCGTTCGATCGTGTCAAAGCAGTCGAACATTTGCTTCTTTCGACCACTGTTGTGTAGTCAAATACTTCTCTCATTCGACTACGCACGGTTAAGCCTTCTACAACCACTTAGTCGAAACTCCTTCGACTACGCACAGCTGAAACCTCCTCTGACCACGTTTAGTTGTATCTCCTCTTTATAGAAAGTTATCATAGGATCTAACACATTCCCAAGTATTTGTACAGAAGAACTCTAGTGGTCGAAGATTCCTTCGACCAGCCCCTCCACGACCTCCCCAGGTCATAACACTTCCGAGACCTCCCCTGGTCGTAGCACCTCCACGACCTCCCCAGGTCGTAACATCTCGACAACATCTCCAGGTCGCAACACCTCCATGACCTCCCCAGGTCATCACACCTCCACGACCTCCCCAGGTCGTAACACCTCCATGACCTCCCCCTGGTCGTAACACCCCCACGACCTCCCTTGGTCGTAACACCCCCATGACCTCCCCAGGTCGTAGCACTTCTGCGACCTCCTCAGGTCATACCACTTTTACGACCTTCCCCTGGTCGTAACACCTCCACGACCTCCCCTGGTCATAGCACTTCCACGACCACACAGTTCGACCACTGTGTTTCGACCACTCAGTTCAACTACTGAGTTTCGATCACTCTTTCGACCGCTATGGTTTGACCACACCGCTCGACCATGGTGCTTCGAGCACACAGCTCAACCACTGTGTTTTGATCATACTCGTTTATACCTTCGGCCAACCTAGTCTAAGACCCTTGGTCTGAGACTCTTTAAATTGTCGTCAGATATGGGTGTTTCCTTCAAAAGTGTTCCCTTTCATTGAATGTATTTGGATTTATTTGAGTTCATTTGATTGTTGATTTCAAATTGAGTTTCTTGGGGTTTATTTGACTTCTGGTTATTCTTACGTATAGAGAAGCCGAAGCGACCGAAGATCCTCCGGTTGATCCAGGACAAGATTAGCAAAACCCTGACCAAGGCAAGTCAACACTTTGATCATATTGCACCTACCTTTTGCAAATTATGTTGCTTTAAATTATGAAATTGCATTGCTATGTTTTATCCAACTATATTGGTCTAGCTCATAGTTAATGCCTTACCGATAATTGTGTATAAACTTTCCATCTTTGAACTTGGACATTATCCTTTGTCACCCTAGACTTAATGGATTACATACTAGCTAATAAGTCTGTATCTAAGTGTCATGCTTAGCCTTGCTTAGATAAAATGTCATGCGGGCATTAAACTGCCTAACCACAATCATTAAAAACTTTTTGAAAGTGATTTGGGGCAGTCGAGGCTGGGAGCCTAGCTAGTATGTTGGACTAAAGAATATTTTCAAAACAAAAGGAAAACATGAAAAACCGTTTTCAACTCAGGTGGCTGGAAAGAGTGGCTGGTGCCGGGGGCACGAGAGAATGTTGGTATGTGGATGTACCACCCGAGTCAATTAAAGACCGAATCTTGAAATGACATCTCATGCAAAAACAGTGCAACCACAAGTCTATAATGGGTACGACCTGGCCAACTAATTTGCTCGCCTCGGCGTGACTTCGTCGTTGGGTGGAATGCGGGTGGACAGTCGGGGGAGAACGAAGCCATGAGAACCGCACGGCACAAGAGGGGGTCTCCTGGGAGCGTGACTCCGGGTGGTGGAAACCTTAGTGTAGCGGATGGAGTGTGTCAAGGTTGAGCATTGTAAAGGCCTTGTGGTAATCTCCCCTTGATTCACATGTATAAGGAAATGTGTGTATATATCAAGATGATTACCTCTTGTGGGTAAAGTGTGCAAACTCTGCAGAGTAAGAAAACTATCTAGATAGCCGTGCTCACGGTCAAGTGCGGTGCTGAGAACTTGCTCGATATAGCTTTCATTTTTACAAAACCATTTGTGATGAAAAGGAAGGATGGGATGGGACCCTAGGGATTTGAGAAAGCCTGGTCGGGGACCAGTGGTAAATACGGGATAGCCCGAGTATTGGGTGGATGGAGCCACTCAATGGTATAGGAAGTGGGACCTCCACTAGTACTTTACAAAATGAAAAATCATTTATGAAAACAGATTATTAAAAATGCTAAGTCTCAGGATTTCTACTACTCAATCTAGTTCAAACTTGGCTTTGTGTAAATAACTCTAAAACTTCCCTTGACTAGCCCTGCATCTATACGACTGCATTGCGTGTTGGCTCGCGAGTATGGTTGTGTACTTAGGCTCGTGCAATATAATCTTTCAAACCCATGCGATCAAGACCCCTACTACTACCACTACCACTCCTTAGGACCTCCTCGGAACCTCTCTAGGACCACTCCCCAGGACCTCCTCGGAACCTCTCTAGGACCACTCCTCAGGACCTCCTCGGAACCTCTCCAGGACCACTCCTCAGGACCTCCTCGAAACCTCTCTAGGACCACTCCTCAGGACCTCCTCGGAACCTCTCTAGGACCTCCTCAGGACCTCCTCGGAACCTATCCAGGACCACTCCCCAGGACCTCCTCGAACCTCTCCAGGACCACTCCCTAGGACCTCCTCGGAACCACTCTAGGACCACTCTTCAGGACCTCCTCCGAACCTCTCTAGGACCTCCTCTGAACCTCTCCAGGACCACTCCTCAGGACCTCCTCGGAACCTCTCCATGACCACTCCTCAGGACCTCCTCGGAACTTCTCCAGGACCTCCTCAGGGCCTCCTCGAAATCTCTCCAGGACCACTCCTTAGGACCTCCTCGGGACCTCCCTTCAGGACCTCCCTCCCGGACCTCCTCGGGACCTCCCTCCAGGACCTCCCTCGACCTCTTCAGGACCACTCCAAGATCTCCACGAGACCACTACAAGACTTCCTCAAGACCTCTCAAGACCTCCCCAGGATCTCCTCGGGACAACTCCAGGACCTCTTTGGGACCTTCAGGACCTCTACAAGACCTCCCCAGGATCTCTTCGGGACAACTCCAGGACCTCCTCAGGACTTCTTCAGGACCTCTCTAGGACCTCTTCAAGACCTCCCTAGATTTCCTTTTTCGACCAAGTATGGTCGTAACTATGGACCTGACCGCAGGTCTACTTTGAGCTTACATGGTTATGGGAATGGTCCAAGAATGTATCTGTGTGTACTATCTACTGATCCAGGGAATAGCACAGTTTGACACAGTGGGTTCCAAATTCCAAATTTGGGGGCTGACAGCAAGAAACCAGGGGAGAGAAGAGATGAGGAGAGGAACAATGGGGATTGAGGAAAGTAAATAGAAGAGAAAGAATGAGTGATCAGGGAGGTTTCGGTCGAGTGAGGAAAAGGAGGAGAGAGAAAAGGGGGTTAAGTGAGAGAGATTAGGAAATTAGGTTTAGAAACTTAGGATTTAGGTAAGGGGGTAATTTCTAGTAAAGATTAATGGTAGCGGATATAGCAGTAGAAGTGAGCACCGATAATATTACGTGCTGGCGCTGTGTGATTATTGGACCAAACGAATTTGTGAGCCATGTAAGGAAAAATTGCAGTAGACCGACGGGAAAAAAAATAAAAAGCAGGGAAAAGCATAAAATTAATCTAATACTATTTAACAAAATTAATTGCCAATAGAACTCCCTAAAAAAATTAGACAAATAATCTCCTACGTTAGAATTAATTTAATCATGATAGAATAATTAAAATAAACAACCTCTGGTAAATATCACCCTTAGAACAGACTGGTCAGAGTCTGTTATTTCCAAATGTGAGCATGGGCAACCTCGATTCTAGAGCCAGTAGATCGCAGAACAATCGCAGTTGGTGAGTGCTAACTTAGCGGGAATCCGAAAAATGTTATTAAATTAAAATTTGCTGACAAAGAAACTCAATTGATTAATGTACTCATAGTAACACCAAAAACAACTACGTATTTATTTATTATTCATGTCTACCGTATAATTGCAGAGGACGAACCAACGCAGGCAGGTGTATTTGATCCAGATTTCGTTGACGCTGATCTTTTCTATGACTATGAAGGCAAGCCTATCTCTTGAACATCAACCTAGTTATATTAAATGTAAAAGTTACTTTACTGTATCATATATTTATGTGCATGAAAACTATGTCTCGAAATCAAATCAGATAAAAGAGATAAAGAGATGAGAAATGAGAAATGAGAAATGAGCAGTATAGCTGAGATGAGCAGCTGTATTGCAAGAGAATTATTAGGTTGGTAAAGGGGGCCCTTGACAGGAAAAGAGAAGAGGGAAGAGTGTTGGAAATATGCCCTAGAAGCAATCATAGAGATGATTATATTTCGATATGTTCATAATATTGGATAATATTTTGTTATGTTCATAATATGCTATCGTTAATATTTATTATCAAGTATGTGACTTGATTGTGAAACTCTATATTTCTACGATGATTATTCTTAAACGTTCCCTAGTCGAAAATATATGAGAACACATATGGATAGACTAGCATATGTATTGGTTGATGACTATGTTTCACGGGTCATAGATATGGAGATATCAATTCAATAATATAGACACATGTTATCAAACATGGTGTTGGTTTGACAAACCCTGAGACATTATTGAGATTGTTATGATTTCTTGTGTCATCAGTTGGTCTCAAGCAATGATGATGTATAATCCTTAGACTCGAGATCAGCATGGTTTCCTACATGTGTAATAGCACTGTTAGGGTTGCTAAACGCTACTCGTAAGTGGGTAGTTCTAAAGGTAGCTTTTGGGTGTGCTATGAAACATGCAGAGGAATGTGACTGGTCGGATGTGGGATTTGCCTCTCCTATCATAACAGGAGAGATATCTCTGGGCCCCTCGTTGTGGTCGGATAAAGAAAGTGTATGGCCATGCCACTAGTGGTCGAAGAGTTCGACCACGTGAAGTTATCCATCACTTGATCGAAAAAGTATTGAACAATCCATGGATGACAAATTGTCTCACCTAGAGTGCAACCAGATGTCGTGAGGCAAAGGGAGAATACACAAGCAGGTCGTTCAGTTCGACCAGATATGAACTGGTCGTAGACTCATTGAACAAAGTCACGAACTAGTCGTATAGAGATACGAGCTAGTCGTAGACTGGTCGAAGATAGTCACGAACTGGCCGTATAGAGATATGGGCTGATCATATACTGGTCAAATATAGTCACGAACTGGTCGTATGGAGATACGAGCTAGTCATAGACTGGTCAAACATAATCACTAACTAATCGTAAGGAGTTACGAACTGGTCGTAACTAATTATGGACTGGTCGTGACTAGATACGAGCTGGTCGTAAGTAATAAGGACCTGGTCATAGATCATATTGCATTAAGGTTCGTTGGATATATTCTATGTGTGTTCGAGAAACGTTATGTCCTGCTAGGTACCGCTAATGACTCGTGGTCGGAAAAGAGTTTTCGAGTCATAACCGATTACACATGAACCTATAGGGTCGCACACTTAAAGGGCTAGGATTTGATTTGGATGGTGATCCGAATTCTTGTAGGCCACGAGTTCCTAATGGGCCTCAAGTTCGAGCCCCATCATGGATGCCTATATATAGAGGGGCGGTGGCATAGGGTGGATGATCCTCTTTTGAAGAATTCTCAAAATCCTAACATTCATGCCTTCCTCATCTAATATTACGCCGTCGGCGCTAGCACTCCAGCTCGTAGTGTCCCTACCCTGTATGTGTGGATAGCTTGGAGGTGTTGTTGCGAAGCATCAGCACTAGGACGATCCGCAACTCGTGATGATCATAGGAGCAGGAGGAGAAGACGTGCGGCGAGTACGACTACGACTACATCAACTCTACTTCCGCAACGAGTTGGCGCATCTAGTGGTAATCTCGTGGTCTTTTACTAGCAGAGGTTCCTTGGTTGGGTGGTAGAATATTTGTTTTGTGCTATCGTAGCCTACCCGTAATCCTTCAGTGGTATCAGAGCCATCCAGACTAGTTTTAGATTCGGATTATATGCATATTGTGATATGTGGGAGTCATAGATGTGATCTATTTCTGTTTTTGTTGGTCGTTCTATGTGATAGATTGTTTTTGGCGATGGTCGATATGATCATACATGCGCGGTGGTCTCAAGATGGGTTCATGATCGTTATTCTATGATCGTGTTTTCATGGTCGTATCACGACTTGTCTCTACCGGTCGATTTCCGCCATCAGGACCTTGGTATTCGGTATTGCTAGTTCACGCCATCCGTTAGATAGAATGCGATTCTATGCCTAACTTGCTTTTGCAGGATTTTGTGAATATTATGACCCATGATATATGAGATGCATGGATGTGTGTAATGTTCATGACCTGCATGTCATACTTATTGCAGCACAAGGCTGGCTATATTTGTATAACGGTCTGCGTGTCAACTTGTGATGCTTTCTTCACTCCTTGTAATTTATGGCTATGCTCATGTTTTGAATGGGTTGTTTATTTTAAATCTTGATGATGCACCCGTCTATAATATTAATGCAAAGAGGCTTCGGCCTAATGATATGAATTCCACTTTCATTTGGAATTGTCGTTTGGGTCACATAAGTGAGAAACGTATGAAGAAGCTCCATGATGATGGAATTCTAAACTCATTTGATTTGGAATCATTTAAAACGTGCGAATCTTGTCTACTTGGAAAGATGACCAAGGCACCTTTCACTGGTCGAACTGAGAGGGCGTCTGACCTGCTGGCACTCATACATACTGATGTATGTGGACTAATGATCATGACAGCTAGAGGTGGATTTCAGTATTTCATTACTTTCACTAATGACTTTAGTAGATATGGGTATATCTATTTAATAAGGCACAAGTCGGAATCCTTTGAAAAGTTCAAGGAGTTCCAGAGTGAGGTATAGAATCAACTTGGCAAGACAATCAAATCTTTACAATCTGATCGTGGAGGTGAATTTTTGAGCCATGAATTTGGTGATCATTTGAAGCAACATGGAATTGTTGCACAGCTTACGCCACCATGCACTCCACAATGGAATGGAGTGTCCGAGTGGTGTAATCGGACCTTGTTGGATATGGTTTAGTTGATGATGAGCCAATCGGATCTGCCATTGTCTTTTTGGGGTTGCACTCTAGAAACCACCGCTTTCACTTTAAATAGGGTACCATCTAAATCAGTAGATAAGACACCATATGAGATGTGGACTGGGAAGAATCCTAGTTTATCTTTTCTAAAGATTTGGGGATGTTGAAGAATCTAGACCCATCATTATGAGTTAATGGAGTATTTTGGTGATTAATGACAAATCTATATGTGAGACTAACACTTTTATTGATATATCTATTGTGTAGTCTTATTTGGATAAAAAAAGTGCAAATCATGGAGGTATGCACTTGACATCATATTCTTATATCTTGTTGCATCCCTCGGATCCAAAATATAGGTTGAACTCCACTAAAAGTTTAACTTGAATATGTACATATGTTTTTATTACACATTCATGTATGCACACATTTAGGGGAGTTCACGCTATATTTTATGGTTTCATTAGTATTGGTCCTTGTTCTTTATCCACTTATAGTAGGGATCTCTACTTTGAAACATATCCTTTGAGTATATAAAACTTGTGTAGTTCATATATACTCATATTGTTTTATATTCAATTATTTGCAATTGTGTTGTGGGACTAATGTGTGTGCAAAGATGTTTTCAAGGCTTAGTCCTGGAGTTTGAATGATGACATAAAAAGGAAATGCAAAGATGATAAAAGATTGACATGGCTCAAGACAAAGGAGTCATGCATTGCATTTATAAAAGCTTCTGGAAGAATTTTAGTGGAAATCGGTATGACCGCATTTGGTAAGCGGTATTACCGGTGTGCGGTAGTACTGGGTTTTACGTAGCAGCATGTATTTTCTAGGGAGCTTATTTTTAGAAGTTTTTCTTGAAATCACAAAATCGGTATGACCGCATTTGATGAGCGGTATTATCGCAAGTCGGTAGTACTGAAATCTAATTGGCAGTATGTTTTTAACAGAGAGGTTGTTTTCGGGTGTTTTTCTTGAAACCTGAAGTCGGTACGATCGCAATTCTTCTACGGTAATACCACAAGTCGGTAATATCGAGTTTTATTCGGCGACACGTTATTTCTAGGGAGAGTGTTTTCTTGTGATTTTGATTCTCTGGAAATCGGTAGTATCTTGATCTGCCGAAAGCAAGATACTGGATTGTCTAGTAATCTTGCACCTAAAAGTAATGGCTATATTTTGGTAATTAATGGTAATCATATTGTGGGACTAACATTTTCCATAAGTTGGATGAATAGGTTATGTTCCATGATGATGAAGACTTTGGATGGCATCATGCGTTGATTGTCATCAAGTCAAGATTTAAGAAGAGAATGCATCATGTGTTGATGCATATCAAGATCTCGAAGAGAAGTTGATCATGAGTTGATCATCAAGTCAAGAGAAGACCCATCATGTGTTGATGGAGGTCAAGTAAAGGATGCATCATGGGTTGATGCATATCAAGACAATGACCCGGACTTGAAGTGAAGATGTGTGTCATCAAGCTTCAAGATGATGCTCAAGGCAAAGGTATGACTAGCTAGGGCTAAGGATATATTCCTAGTCTTTTACCGGTCTTGGTGTTTGGTTGGAAGACCGGATTGCTAGTATAGGATTACCGTACTATTAAGAGGGGTCTTGTCTAGTAGCTTGAGTCTCATCATATGTTAATAGCTCAATCTTGCTTGCTGTAGCTCTCCGTGCCATGATGCTATTATTTGTGAATGTGTTTTGCAAATAGTTGAGGCTCATACATTTAATCCTTATAGCATGTGACTATACTTTGCAAATGTGTTTTGCAAATGGCTGAAGTCCATGTACCTACTTCTTGTGACATGATCTAAGTTTGCAAATGTGTTTTGCAAATTGTTGGAATTCATGCATTTTCCCTTGGCATGGTCTAAGATTGCTTATTGCTATTTCCTTAGACTTAGACCATGGTTGTGACTCTCTGGAGTTCTTGTGCTTTATGCATTGATATAATGTGTTTCATATGAAGCAATTAGATGGGTTGTGTAGCCCTCTAAATAATATTTCCATAGAGTCTAAGATCACTCAATTACGACATTGGATTCAAAAGTTATAACCTTTTTCCCCAAGTATCATCTGTGTTGAAAATGGCATACAGTAGTACCATACTGAGATGCGGTATGACTGCCCAGAGGTAGTACCGGATTTGTACTGCGGTACTACCGCACTAAAAACTTTAAAGAGCCAGATCATTGGAAGAGAAACTGCAAGAAATACCTGACTGGTCTGAAAAAGAATGGTGGGACTAAACCTTCCACTTCAGGTATTAATGTTATAGAAGTTTTTCTTGCTGATTCTTCTGTTAACTCTTGGATATTTGATACCGGATTGGTTGCTCATATTTGCAATTTGATGCAGAGTCTAACAAGGAGTAGGAGAGTTGCAAGAGGCGAGATGGATCTTCGCGTCGGGAATAAAGCAAGGGTTGCTGCATTAGCCGTCGGAACTTTGCTATTACTTTTGCCCTCAGGATTTATTATGGAATTAAATAATTGTTATTACGTTCCAGCCATCAGTAGAAACATTATCTCTGCCTCATGTTTGATGGCAGAGGGTTATAAATTCATTGTTGAGGACAATGATTGTTCCATATTTTTGAATGAAATGTTTTATGGCTCTGCTCCTGTTTTGAATGGTTGTTTATTTTAAATCTTGATGATGCACCCGTCTATAATATTAATGCAAAGAGGCTTCGGTCTAATGATATGAATTCCACTTTCATTTGGCATTGTTGTTTGGGTCACATAGGTGAGAAACATATGAAAAAGCTCCATAATGATGAAATTCTAAACTCATTTGATTTGGAATCATTTGAAACGTGCGAATCTTGTCTACTTAGAAAGATGACCAAGGCACCTTTCGCTGGTCGAACTGAGAGGGCGTCTGACTTGCTGGCACTCATACATACTAATGTGTGTGGACCAATGAGCACGACAGCTAGAGGTGGTTTTCAGTACTTCATTACTTTCACTAATGACTTTAGTAGATATGGGTATATCTATTTAATGAGGCACAAGTCAGAATCCTTTGAAAAGTTCAAAGAGTTCCAGAGTGAGGTACAGAATCAATTTGGCAAGACAATCAAATCTTTACGATCTGATCGTGGAGGTGAATTTTTGAGCCATGAAGTTGGTGATCATTTGAAGCAATATGGAATTGTTCCACAGCTTACACCACCGGGCACTCCACAATGAAATGGTTTGTCCAAGCGGCATAATCGGACCTTGTTGAACATGGTTCAGTTGATGATGTGCCAATCGGATCTGCCATTATCTTTTTGGAGTTGCACTCTAGAAACTACCGCTTTCACTTTAAATATGGTATCATCTAAATCAGTAGATAAGACACCATATGAGATGTGGACTGGGAAGAGTCCTACTTTGTCTTTTCTAAAGATTTAGGGATTTGATGTCTATGTTAAACGTTTGATGTCTGATAAACTCACACCTAAGTCAGATAAATACTTCTTTATAGGATATCCTAGGGAAACCAAAGGATATTACTTCTACAACCGAGAAGAGAGCAAAGTTTTTGTTGCCCAAAATGATGTCTTTTTGGATAAAGAGTTTCTTTCAAAAGGAGTCAGTGGGAGAAAGGTGAAACTCGAAGAAATTCGGAAAACGTCTGAAAGTGTTTCGACTCCTATTGAACCTCAACAGGATGAACAAAACATTGTTGAACCTGTTGACGAGGCATCAGCCCCACGTAGATCTAAAAGGCCACGTCAATTACCTATAAGGTATGGGCATGACGTATTATTATTGAATAATGATGAGCCTAAGACTTATGAGGAAGCGATGATGGGCCCAAACTCTGATAAATGGCTTGGAGCTATGAAATCCGAGATAGACTCCATAAGAGACAATTAGGTTTGGAACCTAGTCAATCCACTTGGTGGTGTTAAAACCATCGAGTGCAAATGGATCTATAAGAAAAAGCTTGACATGGATGGAAATGTTCACATTCATAAAGCTCGACTAGTCGCAAAAGGGTTTCGACAAGTTCAAGGAGTTGACTACAATGAGACTTTCTTGCCAGTCATGATGCTTAAATCTGTACGGATCATTATAGCTATTGCTGCATATTTCGACTATAAGATATGGCAAATAGATGTCAAAACGGCTTTCTTTAATGAAAAGCTAAGTGAGGATGTGTACATGACACAGCCTGAAGGTTTTATTGATCCAAAGAATGTTAGTAAAGTGTGCAAACTTCAGAAATCCATTTATGGGTTGAAGCAAGCATCTTGGAGTTGGAATATACGTTTTGATAAGGAGATCAAAAGGTTTAGTTTCGTCAAGAACAAAGAAGAACCTTATGTTTACATGAAAGTTAGTGGGAGCGCACTTGTAATTCTAATCTTGTATGTGGATGATATATTATTGATTGGGAATGACATTCCTATGCTGGAATCCGTTAAGGCATCATTGAAAAATAGTTTTTCTATGAAGGACCTAGGAGAGGCAACATATATCTTAGGGATAAAGATCTATAGAGATAGATCAAAAAGGCTAATTAGATTAAGCCAAAGTACTTATATTGACAAGGTGTTGATTCGGTTCGACATTTTGGATGCCAAGAAAGGGTTCTTATCTATGTCACATAGCATAAGTAGTCAATGTCCTTCGACAACTGATGAGGAAGACTGTATGAATGGTATTCCATATGTTTCAGCTATTGGATCTATCATGTATTCCATGATATGTACTCGACCAGATGTATCATATGCTCAAAGTGTTACAAGCAGATACCAAGCTGATCGCAGTGAAGGTCACTGGACAGCTATGAAAAACAATCTTAAGTACTTGAGAAGGACTAAGGATGTGTTCCTAGTTTATGGCGGTGATGAAGAGCTCATTGTAAATGGTTACACCGATGCAAGCTTCCAAATTGACAAAGATGATTATCATTCGCAATCTGGTTTTGTATTCATTTTGAACGGAGAAGCAGTGAGCTGGAAAAGTTCTAAGCAAGAGACAGTTATTGATTCTACGACGGAGGCCGAGTACATTGCGGCTTCTGAAGCTGCGAAGGAAGGTGTTTGGATAAGAAATTTCATTAATTGTTGAGTTGGGTATGGTTCCGAGTGCCTCAAACCCAATGGATCTCTATTGTGACAATAATGGAGCCATTGTACAGGCTAAGGAGCCTAGATCCCATCAAAAATCCAAGCATATACTCAGGCGTTATCATCTTATTCGCGAATTGGTGGATAGAGGAGATGTTAAAATATTCAAAGTTCACATGGATTTAAATGTTGTTGATCCGTTGACAAAGCCTCTCACATAGCCAAAGCATGTGGTGCACACAAGAGCTATCGGTATTAGATACTTAAATGATTGACTCAAGTGCAAGTGGGAGACTGCTGGAAATATGCCCTAGAGGCAATCATAGAGATTATTATATTTCGTTATGTTCATAATATTGGATAATATGTTATCTTGTTCCTAGAATAATATCGTTAATATTTATTATCAAGTATGTGACTTGATTGTGAAACTCTATATTTCTGCGATGATTATTCTTAAACGTTCCCTAGTCAGAAACATATGAGAACACATATGGATAGACTAGCATATGTATTGGTTGATGACTATGTTCCATGGGTCATAGATATGGAGATATCAAACCAATAATATGGACACATGTTATCGAACATGGTGTTGGTTTGACCCACCTTGAGACATTGTTGAGATTGTTATGGTTTCTTGTGTCATCAGTTCGTCTCAAGCAATGATGATGTATAATCCTTAGACCTAAGATCAGCATGGTTTTCTACATGTGTAATAGCACTCTTAGGGGTTGCCAAACGCTACTCGTAACTAGGTAGTTATAAAGGTAACTTTCGGGTATGCTATGAAGCATGTAGAGGAATGTGACTGGTCAGATATGGGATTTGTCCCTCCTATCATAACAGGAGAGATATCTCTGGGCCCCTCGTTGTGATCGGATAAAAAAGTGCATGGCTATGCCACTAGTGGTCGAAGAGTTCAACCACGTGAAGTTATCCATCACTTGATCGAGAAAGTATTGAACAATCCATGGATGGCAAATTATCTCACCTGGAGTTCAACCAGATGTCATGAGGCAAAGGGAGAATACACAAGTAGGTCGTTCAGTGCGACCAGATATGAACTGATTATATGGAGATACGAGCTGGTCGTAGACTGGTCGAACATAGTCACGAACTAGTCGTATGGAGATACATGCTAGTTGTAGAATGGTCAAACATAGTCACGAATTGGTCGTATGGAGATACAAGCTAGTCATAGAATGGTCAAACATAGTCACGAACTGGTTATATGGAGATACGGGCTGGTCGTAGATTGGTCGAACATAGTCACGAACTGGTCGTATGGAGATACGAGCTGGTCGTAGACTGGTTGAACATAATCATTAACTGGTCGTAAGAAGTTACAAACTGGTCGTAATTAAGTATTAACTGGTCGTAAGGAGTTACGAACTGGTCATAACTAATTATGGACTGGTCATGACTAGATGCGAGCTGGTCGTAAGTGATAATGACTTGGTCATAGATCATATTGCATTAAGGTTCGCCCGATATATTCTATGTGTGTTCGGGAAACGTTATGTCCTACTAGGTACTGCTAATGACTCGTGGTCAGAAAAGAGTTTCTGAGTCACAACCGAATACACATGAGCCTATAGGGTCGCACACTTAAATGGTTAGATTTGATTTGGATGGTGATCCGAATTCTTGTAGGCCTTCGAGACCCATCATGGATGCCTATATATAGAGGGGTGATGGCAAGGAGTGGATGATCCTCTTTTGAAGAATTCCTAAAACCCTAACAGCCACGCCTTCCTCATCCAATACCACGTCGGCGGCGATAGCACTACAGCACGTGGTGTCCCTGCCCCGTATGTGTAGATACCTTGGAGGTGTTGTTGCGAAGCATCAGCACTAGGACGATCTACAACTCGTGACGATCACAAGAGCAGGAGGAGAAGACGTGCGGCGAGTACGACTACGACTGCACCAACTCGCTACATCGACTCTACTTCCGCTACGAGTCAGCGCGTCTAGTGGTAATCTAGTGGTCTTTTACTAGCAGAGGTTCCTTGGTTACACGGTGGAATTTTTGTTTTGTGCTATCGTAGCTTACTCGTAATCCTTCAAAGAGGTGGGACCCTTTACATATGGATAATATATAAGGACCAACAATACTCTCACCCAAATAAGAGGTCGTATTTAAGTGCCAACTATTTTTTCGTTTTGGCGGGCAGAAAATACTACCTTGTTACCTAATTATGTTCTGCACATCGGGTAAGTAATATTGCATGGGTTGAGTTATGGAGGAATCCAGGACCGGTAGGCAGAGTCTGGAAGTGGGGGATCCAAAACGATATAGTACCACACGGTGGAGTGTTGGGTGCGGAGATGTTCGGCCCAACCAACATTACGAGAACTCGGTGGATGATTGGGTGAGCTTCCTAGGACACCGACGGAAAGTAATGGGTGGAGACTTAATTACGTAACCTGGAAAATGTTCTGTATTCTAAACTTGATACCGCATCAAAGGAAATACGGGAGACCTAGTTCGAAGAGAGATCAGAGTAGCTATGGGTAAAGTGGTACAAAGCCTGCGTAGTGCTATGTATTAAACTATGAATTCATGCCTGTCTCCTAGATTGGAGTCTACGGTGACCGTTAGAGGTTTATCTTCTTACCGAGTGACAAGTAGTCTTTTCTGAATTAAAACTTGCCACGTAAATCTTGGTAAATTATTTTACAGAAAAAGAGATGATTTAGAAAATGTGATAACGAACATAAAAGAGTCATACAATGCATATTTGCTAATAAATGCTTACTGAGTACACTAGTACTCATTCTTGCTATTATTCTCCTTTGTTAGACTCTAGTCCGGCCGAGAACTATCCCGAGTGGGATGAAGGACAAGCAGGTGCCGAGGAGGTCGCACGAGGCGAGGGCGCTTACTACGAGGACCAGAGCAAGGTGGACCCCTTATTCGACGAATGGGATGAGTAGACGACCAGCAGAGCAGGGCAGTCAAGCGAGAGGAATTCTTTCCCGTTGTAATTAAATAATTATATTAAAGACCATAGCCTTGTATGGCTAACTGTTGCAATAAAGCACAGTTTCTATCTTATTATTCTATTGTGTTAACTCTGGTGAGGCTTGCTATTCGTCGGAGCGGTGTCCTACCGGGCGGACAAATAGTAATTCGTATGCTAAAGTGTAACTACCCTCCGGGGTAATGACATGGGGCGCCGCACATGACCACGTGCAGAGAGGAGAGACTTTGACTAGGCGACGTCACCTTTCTCCGACCATTGTAACAGAAACCAAGTATTTAGAGTGATCGGAGAAAAATGAAAACTTAGCTCATCAAGTAATTATGAAAGACAATAAAGAATGAATACAATCATAAACTTTATTGGAAGCACAAAAGTTTATACGTAGAACTTTCTTAGCTGGCCAATGTTCCAAGAATTGGAGAAGACATCTTCCATCGCCAATGGTACTGAATCCAACCACATGACTTCGACTACTTTGTAAGGCCTTCCCACTTGAGGGGGAGTTTATTCCAATTAGACTAGGTTTGAATCTTTTTCAGGACCAAGTCACCTACAACAATGCCGCGAGGTTGGATCTTACGGTCATAGTACTTGTGTAGGGCTTGTTGGTAGATTATCGATTGGATTAGGGCCTAGTTCCTCTTTTCTTCAAGCAGGTTGATGTCATCAGCTTGACGTTGTTCTTGATCCTAGTCGTTGAAATTTTCAACCATTGTGGACCTAATCTTTAGTTCTGGTGGAAGCATAGTCTCGCCACAAAAAACTAAGAAAAAAAGTGTTTCGTCTGTAGCCTGACTAGCGGTCGTGCGAATTGCCCAAAATACTGAGGGTAACTCATCCCTAGCCTCGAGCGCTTTACAGGCTGGTCGAAAACTTGAGTTTTGATTCCCTGCATAATTTGGTTATTTGCCCTTTCGATTGCCTCATTACTTTGTGGATGAGCAACAGAGGCATAGCATAATTTGGTACCAAGTTCTTCACAAAATTTTGCACTTGCAAACTAGGTACCATTGTCAATTATGATCCGACTTGGAACACCGACTCAAGCTATCATAGTGTTCATCATAAATTTATTAGCCGCTTCCGTTCTTCAATCCATTTTGTGAATGTATTGATTGCGCCAAAAAGGTACTCGAGGCCACCTAGTGCCTTTGGGAATGGTCCTAGGATATCTAAACCCCAGGTTGCGAAATGCCAAGAAAGAGGAATGGTTTGCAACGTTTGAGCTAGTCGGTGAATCTATCTGCTATAAACTGGCATTATACACACTTAGTAACAAGCTCTTTAACATCATGAAGGGCTGTCGACCAGTAAAAACCTTGTCGAAAGGCCTTACCGACCAAGGTTCTATAGGAAGCATGAGTTTCACGGATACCTCCATGTATTTTGTTAAGGAGTTCTACTCCTTTTTTCTACGATATATAACGCATGAGCACCCCTTGAGTATCTCAATTGTAGAGGACTCATTCGACCAAAGTATATATTTTGGCCTTTCGGGATAAACGATCAGTCTCAATATTGTCATCGGGTATTGTACCCTTCTGAAGATACTCATAGATGGGATTCATCCAGGTATCCTCGTATTCTAAATAGGCTATCTCACTCAGAATTGTCTCTGATCCTTCAACCAGAGACGACTTCTGGAGCTGTTTTAAGAAGACTCCATATGGGATGAGTGATTAGGAAGAAGCTAGTTGACCTAAGTAGTCGACGAGAAAATTATCCTTTCGAGGGATGTATTGAACCTCAAGATCGAAAAATGCCTTTCAAGCTTCCTGACTTCTGACAAGTATTGAGACATGGTCAAATTAGAGAATTGGTACTCTTTTCTAACATGATTCGCGACTAACTGAGAATCACCTTTCATGAGTCGTTGGCGAATCTTGAGCGCTTTTGCTGCTTGAAGGCCAGCTAGTAAACCTTCGTACTCCACCACATTGTTATTAGCAGAGAAGTTTAATTGAATAGCATATTTAAGGTCTCTGGTTGGAGAAACCAAGACCGCCCTAGCCCTGGAGCCACTAAGCATTAGTGACCCATCAAAGTATATTGTCCACTAGTCATTTGATCTGTACTCGAGTCCCTGAACTGGTTCAGGTTTTGTCTATTCGGCAACAAAGTCTGTCAAAATCTAGGATTTAATAGACATTCGGGACATGAAATGGAGGTCGAACTCCCCAAGTTCGACTGACCATTTAGCCATGCACCCCGCTACTTCTCTGTTCCGGAGGACCCCTCGTAAGGGAAATTCAAATGACATAGTAATCTTGTGCACCTGGAAATAATGCCTTCATTTCATTGAAAACGTGAGGAGGGATATAAAAGTTTTTGAACCTAGGGGTAACACTCCTTCAGCCCATGTAAGACTTTGCTTACATATTATACTGGTCGTTGAGTATTTTTCACGTTCAGCGACTAGTACTGCACTTACCACTTGTGGTGTAGCGGGTAAGCACAATGAGAGTGGCTTATCTGGTTGCGGAGAAACCAAGACTGGAACACTCGTAATATATCTTTAGATATCCTTGAAAGCTTTGTTTGCCTCTTCAAACCACTCGAAACCCTCATGTTTCATAAGAAGTTTAAAGAAAGGGAGTCATTTTTCTCTCAGTCGTGCTATGAAGCGACTTAACGCTGCCATGCACAATGTGAGTTTGTGGACTTCCTTATTTGTGGCCAGAGGGTTCATCTGATTGATGACCATGATTTTTTTTCGAGATTGGCTTCAATGCCTTGGGCAGAGACAAGGAACCCAAGTAGCTTCCCCGAAGAAACTCCAAACACACATTTATCAGGATTGAGTTTCAAGCAGTGCTTTCTGAGATTGTCGGAAGTTTCTTGCAGGTTGGAGATATGATATCGATGTTTTATGCTTTTTACGACCAGATCATCAACGTAGACTTCCAAGTTTCTGGCTAGTTAAGGATAAAATGTCTTTTGCATTAGGCGCTGGAAGGAAATACCAGCATTCTTCAACCCAAATAACATTTTGACATGACAAAAATTGCAAATGGAGTAATGAATGCGATCATTTCTTCATCATCTAAACACATACTGATATGATGATATCCAGAATATGCATCTAGGAAATTAAGCATCTCACAACCAATAGTAGAATCAACTAATTGATCAATACGTGAAAGGGGAAAATCATACTTCGAACAAGCTTGATTTAAGTTAGCGAAATCTACATACATTCTACACTTACCATTGTAAGATCAAGGATGACCGACTAGAGGGGGGTGAATAGGAGGTTTCTAAAAGACTTGTGCTCTAATAAACAATTTTAAAAAGTATAGTCTAATTAAAGATTTCTAGCACAAATCAAGAGGTAGATTTCAAGTTTTCACTAAGTCACCCCAAGGCTTTGTCAATACTAAATGCAATTTTAGTTAATAAATTCTGCACAAATAAGTAGCTAGAAATGTAAATACGAAAATAGTAAAGACGAGAGAAAACCGCAATGAAGACAATCTATGTTTTTCCCATGGTATCGAAGACTTGTCGATCTTCACTAGTCCACGTTGAGGTAAGTCCAAACAAATTAGACCGGATCCACGAGTTGAGCCTAACAAACCTCGATTCCACAAGGATTGCTCTTCCTCCACTCCAGAGATGGTGAGCACCGAACCACTCACAAACGGTGTCGGGCCTCTTCACAACTTTCTTGAAGAGATCACCACACAATCTTCCTCCAAGCCGTCTAGGTACCGACAAACACCAATAGTAATAAACCATAGCCCTTGCTTAAAGGTTATCAAGTGCCAAAGAGATCAACAAATCATGCAAATGCACTTCAATGCTCTCAACTACCTCAAAATGTGAATATGAGCAAATGAGTAGTAGATAGTGCACCAATGGCTCTAATGTATTCAATGAGATCAGGAGTTATGAGCTTGGTGCTGGTGAGGGGGGAGTTATAGCCCCAACCACAAAAACGGTTGTTTGAAGAAATTCCCTAAAAAATTCAACAAGTGCGGTACTACCGTCATTGATCGGTCGGTACAACCCCACCTACTGTACAACAATCATATGGGGTTCATTAAATGCTTTAGAACTAGCCATTACGGTTTGGTGCAGTACTACCGCACTCACATAGTCTGGTACTACCGCTCGATGGTAGTATTGCTTGGCTCTACCGGTACTACCGATTTCCAGAGGAGGAAAAACCCTCAAAAACATGATTTCTAGAAATAACGTACCGCCAACTAGGAATCAAACCTACAGATTATGGTAGTACCAAGACTTCATGTGCGATTATACATAAGGTGGTAGTACCGCATGATTATACTTATGCTCAAACCGTTTTATCGACAACTATTTTTCAGATGCATGCATGTCTTAGTTGATCAAGATGGCACAAAATAAGTCCTCAAGCTACTAGCCATGATCCCTCTTTATAGTACGGACATCTAGCCAATAAATCGGGTCTTTCCACCAATCACCGAGACCGGTAAAAACTATAAAAGGGACCTTGGGCTACATAATACCTTTTTCTTGAGCCATGTCAATCTTTTGTCATCTTTGCATGCCATTTCCATGTCGTCATCCAGAATCCGGGACTAAACCTTTTAAAACATCTTAGCACACATGTTAGTCCCATAACACATTATTGTCATTAATTACCAAAACCATTTTTAAAGGCCTTGATGCTTTCAACCATTAGATTTCCTAGTGATTACAGGATTGTTCAACCACTTGAGGTGATCGGCCTCTTTTTATGAAACTTGCTTTAAGTAGCTTGTCGAATTCCGACCGGATAGCTTCTCATCGGTCGGGGGCGAAGCGTCGCAAGTTTTGTTTGACGGGCTTCTTATCAGGCCATAAAGCTAGCCTATGCTCGATTACCTCCTGGGGGACCCCGTTCATGTCGGATGTCTTCCACGCGAATATGTTTGTGTTTGCTCGGGGGAAGGTAATGAGTGCGTCTTCCTATGCGGAGTCGAGGCCGACCCTGATGTGAACAGTCTTAGAAGGCTCAACGGGTTTGAGTAGAACCTCCTTGACCTGGTCATTCGACTTAGGTGCAACATTTGGTTGTGAGTGCATCATCGTGTGCTGCTCATTGTGAGCTTCTCGAGCTGAGATTTGACCCGCTAACTCGAAGGACTTGCGGTCACATGTGAGCGTCATTTTCTTATCATAGTGAACTGTGATGACCCATTTGGGACCTAATTTAGCATTGATAACCATAATGAGCAGCCATTAGAAACTTTGTCAAAGTAGGTCGACAAAAAATAGCATTGTATGTAGTATCAAAATCGACCACAGCAAAGTAGATTATGTCTGTCCTGAAATTGTCTGGAGTCTCAAACATAACAGGAAGGAAAACTTGGCCAATAGGCTTGACCGAAGACCCAGGTAAGATACTATGAAACGAATACCGCACTAGTTTTATTTTGGGAGAATTGATTATTTGCCACTACAAAGAATAGCCTTTTACTATTTGCCACTGCTAACACTGTAATTGATAATTTGCCACTCTAAAGATTGGTTGATTAATAATTTGCCATTCTGGACTTTTAATTACATTTTGTCTCATTTCTCCCCTTTTTCTCAAAATGAAATGTCCTTAATGCCCTCCATTATTAACACATACACAGCCCACCACAAATCACAACAGCAAGATGATGGACCTTGTTCTCCACTCTTCACCCGCCATTACCATCATGTTGATATTGTGAAATCTAACCAAAGACCATTCAACTACTTAAACATGTGAATCGCGGTCTCCAATCATCGAGAGTACATCACATTGCCATGTTTTCAATCGCTCCTCGTACAAAAAAGAGGAAGCCTACACGAGTCAAGGCACAACCATGCACCTACACGACACAAGACCATCTCTACAACGCTTTCACTACTAAACGCTACAAATATCGCCGCCTCGACTCAATCGATCAAGCTGCGCAATACCGATCGAGACCATGTTTTCTAGTCCTGTACAAGTGAACTTCTGCGATGACAAGAAAAAAATAACGAAGTAGGTTCGTGGTAAAATGTCCTAAATCAAAGCTTGTCCTTGCCAGACATGAAAAGCATCCGAAAATTTCGCTATAATCTTCTCGCTCCAGGCCGTTATCGCTTTTAATTACACGAGATGTTGTGATTTGTGGTGGGCTGTGTATGTGTTAATAATGGAGGGCATCAAGGACATTTCATTTTGGAAAAAAGGGGAGAAATGAGACAAAATGTAATTAAAAGCCCAAAATGGTAAATTATTAATCAACCAATCTTTAGAGTGGCAAATTATCAATTACAATGTTAGCAGTGGCAAATAGTAAAAGGCTATTCTTTGTAGTAGCAAATAATCAATTCTCCCTTTTATTTTCGTCCTGGACACTTACACCTCATTTAGGGCACTTGTACATAAGATGTTAAGTGAACTCCCACCATCAATTAAAACCCAATTAGCTCAACAATTATTGATGGTGGGCTCGACCACAATCGAAAAATGACTGGGCCGAATACAAGGGATCAAACAACCTTCCTTTTCAAAGGAAACAGAAACTTTCGACCACTTAGGTAATTTATGGACAACTAGGAGGTCGATAGAATTTACCTCATGTTTGACATCCTTAAGCTGTTGTTTCAACTCATATGCTGATGAGTCCCCATAGATGTGGTATATCATGTGCTCAGGGTCTTGATACGACATCTCATCATCATCCGACTTCTTCCTGCCACTTGCTTGCCCCACCTCTTCGATGGTCAGAAGTGGGCCCTTGCTGGAGTAGTAGTCCTCGAGTTTCTGTTGAAAACTCGACAATTGAAGAGGTCATGCCCTTCCTTTTTTATGTCAAGGGAATCACCTTGGCTTGTCTGACTTTCGTTCGGGGCTTTTATCTTTGCCCCGATCGGAGTACTGCATGGATCCTTGAGGCTCATTGTCACTGATAGGTAGCAACTCCTTCGAGATTTTTGCTTGTGGCTTCTTGCCTTTGGACTTGCTCTTGGATTTGCCAGCCTGCTTTTCGTTCTTCTGGTCCCTGCCGTTCACCCCTCGAGAATACTTATCATCATGATCTATAGCCTGGTTCCACTCGATCACGTCAGCATCGGTTGTGTAGTGGTCGGCCATCTTGAAGAGTTCAACGACAATGTTCAGAGGCAATATCTTCTGTGAACCTTCGGTTCCTGACTCCCTGCTTAAGGGCTCGAATAACAGATAAATCTAATACTCCAGGAATAGTATTTCGGACCTGGCTAAAGCGTTGTATGAATTTACATAGGGTTTTCTGCGAGTCTTGCCGCATACGATGCATGTCGTCCTCCTTTCCAGAGCGATTATAAGTACCCTGAAAGTTCGCCAGCAGCAAATCATAGATATGCTGCCATGAGCAGATCGACTCATCAGGTGGTTGATTGAGTAGCCCTGGCCGAGCAAAACCTTCAAGCATGGTCAAAAGATAGTTCGCCATGACATGTTCGCCGGCCGGCATTGGTCGTGGTCACTTGAACCCTTGCCCTATGAGTATCCTAACTCCCCATCTGGGTGCAATGATTCTGGTGAGAGCGTTGGCGATAGTGTGCCCTCCTGCTATGCGTCTGTGGCACGGTCTCTTGGGCTTTGTGACAGATCCCTAGAGTAGGTGTTGCTCTCGGACGAGTAGATGCTCGACTCGTAGTCATACTAGGCATCCATGTCGAGTCCTACGAGATCGAACCAATTCTCCTTGTTCCACTCATTTGCTATGGAGGCATCTGAGTAGAGCATACAAAGATCACCGTAGTGTCCTACGGACGTCGCTAACTGTCGATGAATTATTATTGATATTTGTTATTAAATGCTGGGGACACGACTCTCGAGATCACGCAATAAGAGACATGGTATTTTTTAGACAGGTTCTGACCTTCTCTGGAGAGAATAATGAACATACTATGTGTTATTGTATCGAATGAGATTACAATGTAAGACAAGCCACGAAACTAAGAATGTTCTCAATGGCTTCTACCTTGTCTCTGTGTATCGGTCTCTCTCTCTCTATCTACTAGCACTGTCCCTTATAAAGCGTCGAAGAGGTGGCAGTTGTTGCTCATCAGGAGGCGCCTTGACGGTTGTTAGAATCCACACGTTGATGATGGTTGTTGTCAGTGAGGCGTTCTCCTTGCACGTTCGCTAGACGATTATTTCTAGAGACGGAGGAAGATACGTGCAGTTATGTCAGAGATACAAAGGTGCACATGTTGTATTTGCTACCACGTATAGTCGAGCATAGTGTACATGGTCCCTAGTCGATAAGATAGAGCTCACATATCAATCTGTGAGACTTATCAACCAGAAGCTGGTCGAGATTTGACTTGGTCGTAATAGACCTTCCGACCAAGAGGTGGTCATAATCTGACCTGGTCGTGGCAAGTATCTCCAACCAGGGGTATACTAGAGGGCTATTAGAATACTATTATCTATAATGAATATCATAGATAAATAGCTTCAATAATTGAGGATTATTCGCCAAATTTATCCATCAACCGATTTGGCGGGAATATAACTTTTGGAAAGTTGCAAGCATACTTCAATACGAGGATTTGAATACAAACTTTACGAGCCTTGTTACTTCATTCAAGCCTAGATAAAAAAAATCACACAGTTGATCTCGTATTCCTTGCTTTGAGACTAAGACCATCACTTTCATTACTCAGCAGGATTACAATCGTGCTAAATGCACCTTACAAGAAAAGCTGGCACCTGATTTATCTAGGTACACTCCGGAAAGGATTTAGAAACTTGCTTTGCACACAAATGAGCAGCTAAATTCGGTTCTCTCCTAACAAACAGAAGCGAAAAGGAAACAAAGACCCTACTTAGCTCTTGGATTTACATGTGGATTGGCAAAATGTTCGCCTGATGGTCATTCCTTGTGTTCGAAAGACCAACCAAATTTTAGGAATCTGTTACCTAGTGTGTGATATCAGTTGCACCCTATCTCGACAAGCATAAACATTCACTGTTAAAACTATTGAGGAACCGTCGCTGGCGAGTCCAGTCTGAGCGATTACCTCGTAGACAAGTATAGAATTGTAAGAATAATGCAAGAACACAAGAACAGAATAGTAGATTGAACATAGAGATATAGGGGGCTTCTTGCTTCTCTTTATTCCTTCATCAATCGATCAATCGTTTATAATGAATAGCACCCTCTATTTATAGGCTAGAGACCCTGCTAGGGTTTGGGATGGGGAGCCCATACATGGGTCGGCTACTGGGCCAAGCCCATAGTTTCCCAACACTCCCCTTGGGCACCCATCCTCACATGTTCATGCCTCGTCAAAACTCCATAAAACTGTAACATCCCAAATACCTAAACAGGTGTTTGCTTCTAATGTAATTAAATGTGTAGAAATTAAAACTTTTTCTCACATCTTGAAAAACCCCTAAACTCTCATGTTATTCTTGTCCGAGAGTTGTGTAATCCAAAAACACAAAGCTCTTGTTGACCTAAGTCAAACTCATTTCCCATTTGTCACAAATCTTGTGCCAAACCCTTGGAAATATTTTTCCTTGGTCCTAGAGATGTTGTGGGACCCCTCTGAAAAATATCATAAGTTATAAAACTTGTTTGATAATTTTTGGAGGTAAAACAATTTCTTGAACAACCTTCATGAATTTCCTGAGAAAAATGCATAGCATAATAACCTTTGAAAATTTTATGTAAGGTTAATCATGATGTCAGCAAGCTCCTGTTAAAATTTCATAAATTTTGGAGTTCATTTGCTATCTCAAATAATTCTGCAAAGTCTCAGCTATTAAAAACTAAATTTAAAATGGTGCACTGTTCCTTGGGCTAGCCGCTTTGCAAAGTTGGTCCAACCCAACCCACTCCCAGGCTCATCAGACCTCCTTTCCCGCTTTGATGAGGTCGCAGCCGTTGGATTTACATCCAACCGCCACGATCTCCTTCGCGGTCAACACCGCAATGTCCTCCCCGAGCTGTTAAACCACTAAGGCATCCCATTCTACATGAGGTCACGGCCCTTGGATCAAAAATCCATGGCCATGACCTCCCCGTGTTTTTAAACCTCAAAGACCTCCTTTGCATTTGTTGAGGTCGAGTCGTTGGATTCAGATCCAAAGGCCACGACCTCCATCGCAAATCATCGCAGCCCAGACCTCCCCGCTTCAATTGTTGTGCGCTGCTGATCAAATCCAACGACCCACAACCTCCCAAAGGATATCCGGCAAGACATGAGGTCGTAGCCCTTAGATCTAAATCAAGGCCATGACATCTCTTGTGCGCTATGCAATGCCTAAGTCCTCCCTATTCTGTTATGTGCCCTTGGATTTAAATCCAAAGGCCATGACCTCCACATCTTGGGTCAGAGTGCCCAAACGTTAAGTCCTCCAGAGGTCCGCACAGTTGGATTGAGATCCAACGCCTTGGACCTCTGTCCCTTTTTTCCACGCAAGATTCGCATTATGGAGATCGAAGGCCACGACCTCCCGCTCAGATCGTGTGGTGGGACCTCCTCCCACCACTTAAAACTTAACGGTTCAAAATTAACATCCGATGGCCAGACCTCCTCATTCACTTAATCCGACGGTGAGCTTGAGGTCCTGTTTTCTCCTAGCTTGGGCTCGTGTCGAGCCATGGCAATGGGCAAAGTCGAGCGGGTCTTGTCCCAACGGCTCGCCTCGCAAGCATTAAATGCGTGTCACTCTTTCCGCTCCTAGGCCAGCCCCGCCCTAACCTACTCTGTCCTCTCCATCATGTCAACTTCGTGGATTCTCCTCGGCTAAGCTCACCATGAGCTTAACCCGTGGTCCAGAACCTCTTTTTGCCCTAGCTATAAAACCCCCCCACTATTGCCCTTGGCTTCTTTTACACACCATTGTTGCCATGCTTGCACCTCTGTGCTTGTGAGCTCCAAACCACCTGAAGCCCTCCTTGGCCGCCATTGTTGAAAAGCTGGGAGCCCTCGGTGGCACCATTGTTCCAGTGGCTCCCTCTTCAACTTCTTGCTTGTTTTGTGCCCCCCTTGCCTTCTGGTGTTAACCCTAACCTTGTTTAGGTTGACATTTTCAGAGGGGGCCTCACTAGGAGCTGGAGCTCGAGCTTTGGCCGTGGAGCAACCCCATCTTCTCCAACTCCGGTCCTCCCCTCCACGACCTCCTCAAAGATCCTCTCGACCTCCGTAACGTTCCGATAGTCCTTAGATGCCGCACCGCATGTATGTTGTTACGAGCTTTTCTTGGGCACCGCTTGAATGGCAAAGCTCAAATTTTGCTTCTTGCCTTTTTGACCGTGTGGTCAACTTGGCTCCTCTCGGCTCGCCGGCGCTCAAGGCCGCCGCCACCGCTGAGAGGAGGTCCATGGTGTGCGCAACACTATTGCGCACCCGCTGGTGTCATTGGTGGTCGCTCGGCGAGGTGCGATCACGCATTGCCCCCATCTTTGCGTTGACGTTTTGTCGAACGGACGCCCAGTAGCGTGCCGTTAAGACAAAGATCCTCCCCTTAAATGCGCCAATCATTGCTTAACCTTGGTAATCATGGGGTTAGCTTTTAATGCATTTACTCCCGCCTCTTTATGCAAGATTTAAGCCCTCGCATGACCTCCTCGTTGTCCCGCAAGATTAACTTCGCCAGCAGGCTGCATGAGGTGCATGGTCGGGCCGCCCATCTCGCAAGATCAACGGCCACGACCTCCTCTCGATCGCGCAGATGAGGTCCAAAGAAGCTGAAGGCCGAAGGCCTGAGATCTTGAGGCCATAGCCGTTGGATCCAAGATCAACGGCCACGACCTCTATCTCAAGGCGACGAGCTGCGTTTCATTGGGAGGACAAGGACCGTGGGATCCAAGATCCACGCCCATGTCCTCTAGACTCATGAAGCGTGTGCACATATCTCTCGGGAGGTCTTGAGCCGTTAGATTCAAAATCTATGGCTCATGTCCTCCCAATCCGTTCTAGTCCTTAGGACCTCCCGTGAGGTCTTAATTATAAACTCAAAAAGGTATGAACTTTAAAATTGCATAACTAATTCAATTTAAATCCAAATGAGATCATTCAAATTGTGTTAGTTTCTGGCTTGACCTGGGCTCCAATCTAAAAATGGTTATGAGCCCAGTTCAGCTCCAGAACATGGTTTTGCAAATAGATTTTAAAACTAACTTTAAATGTGCACTCAAAATAGTGTTTAACTTGTAAATTGCATAAGTCATGCTCTGTAGATTATTTTTGAGTGAATCCAACTTTGTTGGTTTCCTCTATTAATGAAATTATTGTGAAAATTAGTTTTGAGCATGTTGCTGTTGTCAAAAGGAGTTCTTGTGCATTATAATTTTGTTCAAGTTCTTGTTTTTGAAAGATTATAGAAAATGCATAATAGCTCCAAATGAGATGAACTCAATTGTGTTATTCATATCATGAGGTGCTGGTTTTACAGTAGAAATCTCAGTATCACCATCCTTCTAGAAAATGTTGCCTAATAATTAAATTAGTGAATAGTGGCAGTTTGGTATTTTAGGGCTGAGCAGATTTGTTTTGCTCATAACTTTTGCATTGAGAATCCAAATCAATTGGTTCTTATTGCTAAATTCCTAAAAATCATCCTCTTGCTGTTGTAGAAATTTCAGAGTATTTGGAGTTCGTTTGTTGTGTCTGTCTTTGTCGTTTTAAATCGTTTTATCGATTCTTTTCATCTTTTCGATTAGGTGTTGACGAGTGTGTTGATCCCGTGAGCGATCCTCAAGAACAATTTGACCAGCAACAAAGAAGGCAAGCAGTTTGATCATATCCCTCTATCGCCCCATTACTTTAAAGGTTAATATATTGTTTTACTTGCATGTATGCATGCTACTTTGTGTTAAAGTATCGCTAGCAAGCCTATAGTTGCATAATCTGAGGAATTGTTTATCCTCTACTACCATGAGCCTAGGTTATTTGTTGTGGTTTGAGCTCGTTGGATGAGCTCTTATCACTTAGTAGTTTTCGATTTAAACCGCTTAGACATGCTTAGTTATCGGTAGTAATGGGCCATCATCGATTTAGTCGATGGTCTTGATCACACAAATCTAATTATTACTCCTTTATGTCCAAAGACTTGTGCTTTGTTATTTTGTAAAGTCAAAATCTGAAAATAAAAGTTTGATTTGGACTTGGTCATATTGGATGGATGGTGTGGTTTTTGGAATGTGGTAGTATGCCGAGTCGATAAGGACCGAGTTACTTGCGCCACTGCTCGAAAGCAATTTTATGCTAACCACACGAGGGGATATGGGACCTCTTGACTAAGTACTTTGGGAGGTGTTAATTATGAGCTGGTCGGTGGGTATGTTTAAATAAAATGTGTGTGTGTGGTGTTGGGAAGGAGCATTGGCACCGGTTAGGGCTGTCTAATGTGTCTTTATCCCCGTGGGTTGCGGCTCGTAATTAGCATCATCCATTGGAAATGTCTCAGAGGACTTAGCGTTTAAGATACCAAAGGAAGTGTGCTAAATCATGTGGCGAAAAGGCGGTCTGCCGTGTGGGTACATTAGTACACCCCTGCAGGGTTAAAACTATTCGAATAGCCTCGTCCTAGGTTATGGACACGCTCGGAAACGCCCCGTAAGAACTAGACTACAACATTTAATTAAAACTTGATGGGTTGGTATGAATGGATGTTCATACTATTGTTGTGGTGACTATTGGGTTAGTCACTTCCAGGTTGTCTTTACTGTTGTTATTATTATTGTATCGTTGTTATTTCAACATTTAAAAATGCTTTGTCAAATTGCTTTAAATCTATTACATTATTGCAAATGAAAACTAGCTTTATGCTAAAATTGAGTCCAAGGCCTCATCCACTTAAATAAGCTTGCATGTAGTTAAACTATAGTTCTGTTATACTACACGTCAGTCTTGCGAGTATATTTTTGTACTCATTTGCTTTGCTTAACTGTAATTGTTGCAGAGGAAGAAGTGGATCCCCAAGGGATGCACTTTTGTGAGATGTGCTGCGGTTCGACGACTAGGTTAGTGGTCCGGTTGGTTGCCTTGTGGGTGGCACACTAATTGGCTCTTTTGTTATTGCCATCTTATGGCTTTTGCTTCCGCTGTTATTTATCTCTTTAGTTGTTTAGTTGTTATTTGGCCGATCGGCCTCTTTTGTAATAACTCTATTATGTATATCTTTGTTTATTCTAGTTCGTGCTTGGTTCTATGTTTGTATGGAATTGATGCATGATTTTGTAAAAGGGTGTATGTACAGCACTTCTGGGATGTATATATTTTCCCGAGGCACGAGATATTTTGTTTGTGATGCTAGGGTTAATGATAACTAAGCATTACAAGCTAAATACCCTGGGGTCTCACAAAAACCCAGTGGGAAAAATTTGGAGAAAGAGCACATAATACAAGTTCTGCTACGTTGCACGAATTGCCTCATTAAAAACCTTAGCCGAGAAACTCCAGGGAAACTCGTCAAGGGAAAAAGAGTACAATCCACCCAATTTCATTTAATCTCCAGTATTTACTCTTTGGGTACTTGATCTTCGTGATCAAGTTTCAATAATGAGTTCGTGAAGATTCCCCCTGAATTCTGCACTTCTCTAAGTCTCGTCATTACAATTCCATGTATGCATCTTTCAAAGCTAGATGCTGGAAGTAACTTAGTAAATAAATCTACAAGATTTTCACATGACTTAGTATGCAATACTTTAATTTCGTCCATCTTTTGCAATTCATGAGCATAGAAGAACCTGGGGTTGATATGCTTAGTGAGAGGACTCTTCACATAATCCATCTGCACTTGTGCAACACAAGCTACATTATCTTCATAGATAATAGTGGGGGTTTGCGCGGTATTCAATCCACACGACTGCTAGATGTGGTGAATCATCCGCCGAAGCCAAACACATTCTTGTAAGGTCTCGTACTGTGTTATGATTTCTGAGTGGTTCGTCGAAGTCGATACAAGACTCTGCTTAAACGATTTCTATGGAATTGCAATTCCACCACATAGGAATACATAATCTATTTGCGATTTGGTTGTATGCGGGTTCTACAGGTACTCGGCATTTGCATAGTCATTCATAGTTAGGTCTTGGTTCTCTCTATAGAACATACCAAGTTATTTGCTTCCTTTGGAGGTATTGGAAGATGACCTTCATTCCCTGCCAATACCTTTGGTAGGTTCTGCAATATACCTTGTTAATAGGTTAA
Organism: Phyllostachys edulis; assembly: GCA_036346405.1. Lineage (NCBI taxonomy): Eukaryota > Viridiplantae > Streptophyta > Magnoliopsida > Poales > Poaceae > Phyllostachys > Phyllostachys edulis. Next base: position 46,629,046 of record CM070565.1, read on the forward strand.
CAGCAAATGCAATGGCCAATCTAGTACAATTTGCTAAATACATGAGTGCTTCTATTGCACTTAAGTATGGGAATTCCGATCCCAGGACTTCCTCCCCCTCTTCTTTAGGTCCGTACAAATCTTTGTCTTGCTGCAAAGATCTCTCGACCATTTGCAATTTCAAAGGGTATGCTTTTCAAAATCAAACCTTTCTGACAACTTCTGAGTGTAGGTTGACTAATGTTCTAAAATCCCTTCAGGGGCATGCTCAAGCTGCAAGCCTAGGCAATATTTGGTTTTACCCAAATCTTTCATTTCGAACCCTGACTCCAAGTAAGAGCTTGCTTTCTTAATACCTTTCAGGGTTCCAATAATATTCAGATCATCTTCATACACTGAGATTATACAAAATCCATCATGGGATCATCATATAAATACACATGGGTTATTCTCATTGTTCGTGTAGCCTTTCTTGCATAGAAAGTCGCTTCAAACGATCATACCACATCTGCCTGATTGCTTAAGTCTGTACAGTGACTTTCTGAGTTTCACACTGTACAGATTTCTATTTGCTCTGTCTTGGTTGGGACAAGGATACATTCAGGTACCTTCATATAAATGTCCGAATCCAATATTCCATAAAGGTATGCTGTTACCACATCCATTAATTTCACTTTTAACTTCAAGTTTACTGCCTTTGAGATTAAATATCTAAAGGGTGGTTCTGCCCATGACCGGGGAATAGATTTCTTCATAAACAACTTCTGGATGTTGAGTGAAACCTTGTGCAACAATCCTTGCTTTACTTCTGTTGTAGGTGTAAAAACCAAACACGAGTGAGGGGGTGGACGTCGGCAGTCTGACGGGCCATCGTCCACGAGAGTAAAAAATGACATGAGGGTTTATACAGGTTCGGGGGTCCGAGAGGACCGCCCTACTCCTGTCGGTGAGCCAACGGGGGATTACCTCCGGAGAGGGAGCCCCTGAGGGCTCACCAGTTTGAACATACTTCTTTATTGCTCAAGAGAGCCATCCCCTTGAAAGGAGGGATACATGGGGTATTTATAGGCTCCCAAGCCTGTACAAATGACGGAAATACCTTTCAGTGGGATTGCTAGCCTAGGGGTACAAGCAAGGGGTATTACAGTCTTTCACGAGTATAACAGCATTTCTCGGGTCTGTACGCGTGTCTTCTGAGAGGCGGGCCTCATCAGTGTGATAGATGAATTATTCTTCCAACAACTTCATTATTTTCATTTATCTTTCGAACAAATACCCACTTATGCCCTACGAGGTGCACATGGGGAGGCGAATGGCTTACAGGCCCAAACACCCTTTTTCAGAGATAATAATTCTGCTTCTATTGTCTTCTTTCAATCTTCTCAATATGATCTTTTCTTTCATTCAGCGAGCGATACAGGCTCGGGATCAAGATCGATGATTGTGGCAATTTTCTTTGCAAAATCAATGTCGACATTGGCTGTTGTCTTATTCATAAATTCTCCTATGGTTACAAAGTTTATAGCTATTTCTTCAAGGGGCGATTCTTCTAATGCTTCTAATGCTTCTACTTGCTCACCGGTACTTTCAATTACGGGGGTAAGTCCCTTTAGTTTTTCAGTTCCGATGTGTGCGCACACATCCATGCTGATGTCTCCCTTCATTGGGATGTTCAATTCTGGTATGCCTTTTCTGAAGGTGCCATACTGGTGCCAGGTCTCAACTGGCTCCCCTTCTAGTTCTGGGGAACTTTGGTGATCAGCTGTGTCAAGTCATTCTTATCCTTTTTCACCAGGCGTCCCTAACTACTTCGGATTCGAGGGGCCGGAGTTCTCGTCCTTTTAGAGGCCTTAGGACAGGATTAGGGATACCTTCATCGGTATTTCAACCCTCTCCGGTGCATTGTGTACATGCGTATGCGACTTGGTCACGCTCTTCAAATCACTAAAGTGGTCAGGCAGATGATTTGCTACTGCTTGCAAATCAATTATCTTCTGGACTGCAATTGTCTTCTAGACTTCAATTGCCTTCTAGACTTCAATTATCTTCTGGACTTCTCTATTTGCTTCACTAGTACGCGGGTCATGTGCATGGATTTCAATTATCTTCTGGACTCCCCTATTTCCTGATATTTCCATCAAGAGGTTGATTTTCTCCCCCCAATGACGGGAAATTAGCCTCATCTAATATACTTTCAGCGAATCGGGCAGTATGCAAATATCTCGTCATAGGGTCCAAATACCTTATTATGGATGCTGTCTCATAACTAGCGTATATCCTAGACTTTCAGAGAAAGCCCATTTAGTTTGCTGTGATGGTGGTATAGGTATATAAACCTTGCAACCAAATCTTCAAATATGAGAAATTTTCTGTGCTGACCCTTACGCTAGTTGCATAGGTGAATAGATGTTATATGCCGGTGGTCTAAAATTGATAAGAGTTGCTGCAAGCAGGACTACGTGTCCCCAATATGCAGTTGGTAAATTACAATTCTTCAAATACGGTCGGGCAATAAATTTAATACTTATAATTAATGCTTCTGCTAGTCCATTTTGGGTGTGGACATGTGGTACGAAATGCTCAACTTTAATTCCCATTGCCATACAATAATCATCAAATGCCTTTGAAGTAAATTCTCCGGCGTTGTCTATTCTGGCGGACTTCACATGATGATCAGGGAAATTATTTCTAATTTTAATTATCTGCGAGATTTAGCTTTGCAAAAGCGTAGTTTCTCGTAGACAATAAACATACATGCGACCATTTCGAGAAAGTATCGATGAGCACCATAAAATACCTAAATGACCTTTACAGGGGTTGTATAGGACTGCAAAAGTCTCCCTAGATACGGTCCAGGAATGTAAGAACTTCATTCTTCACTTTCAGAGCAGAAGGTTTAGTAATTAAATTCCCGGTGGCACATGCGAGGCACACAAAATCTTCCTGATTCGAGGAATTATTTACATTGACATTATGTCCCTGTGAATTGTTAATTATATTTCTCATCATTCTAAGACCTAGGTGGCATAATCTACCATGCCAGAGATAGAAAAGGTTCAGAGCTTCTAAATACGGTTTTCAGGGCAGTATAGGCTGCAGATGCCTTAATATTAGTGTAGTATAGCCCAGTTTCAAATGAAGGAAGTCGTTCTAATTCTCTTTTCCACTTTCTTCACGCTTTGTAATGAGCAGGTATTCCTTACCATACTCTTCTTCAGTCTCTACGTGGAAACCGTTTGCGCAAATATCCTAGAGAGTTCTAGTCGATTTTGGGTACAACAAGGTTTCCTCAATGACCAAAGTTGTGCCTATTGGGAGTATAATTGTGGCCATTCCTGAGCCTATTATACAAGCATCGCTACACGCGATTGTCATAAGACTACCAGCATTCTTGCTTTTCGACTGAAAGATTTTCGTCTCTCTCAAGATGGTATTCGTTGTGCTACTACCGGCTAAGCACACTTCCTCCAATAGGGCGCCACACGCGTTCTAATATAATGTATTTTATTAATATGTAGCAGAAAGCAAGCAACATATAAATAAAATACTTCAGATATCAGAACATAACTTGCTATTATAAATACGGAAAAAAGTCTTGCAGGACTTATCATAAGAATTTAATGCTTTGCTCTCCTGGAGCTTACAACCATTATTCAAAAATAATTCAATGTTCTGCTTCAATTACGAACTACAAGTTACTATAAAAGATCCAAGTGCAATGCGTGCACTAGATCGAATCGGCGTAGTATTCAGAAACTTCTGCCTCAATCAGCTCCATGGAGATCTTCTCCTTTTGGGCAACTACGGCTGCAGCCGCTACTGTGTCCAAAGGAGAGATGATGGGGGCTGTTATTAGGCTGTCCACATCCATGAGTGCAACTAATGGATGTGGATCCTCCGTGCCTACAATGGCGAGGTGTGCCTCATGTTGTCCTATGCCCTTCTTCTTAGACTAGAAAGCATCAATAATGTGCGACCCACGACCTTACCCTTCTTGCCCCTCTCCTTCGTGAGAGGTTTTATCACCTTGTAGCTGCTAGCATTGGCTTCATGGCCAACATTGCTACTAGGTAGCTGTGAGATGTAGTTATTCTGTAGAACATCATCTTGAGCTTCCACAACTTGCATGGTGTCAATTAATGCGGCATACTCATTGTAGCCGTCTTGACAATAGTTGTGTGCGGATTGTATCGCATTTGGGTGAAAAGGTAGAGAGAATCTTCTCAATCTTCTGCTTATCCGTGATTACGTTACTACAGAGTTGAAGACTTATACAAATTTTGTACAAATTCTGGTCATGCTGGATCAGTTCTTCAAACTACTAGTTCGTGATGCTAGTCATTTCCATATTCATGCAAAGAGTTCATAAGATTATTACTAGTAATTTACATAAAATGGTTTAAAAATTCTCATAATTGCTCTTCGAACTCCTGGTTCGTGTTCCCGTATTTTTCTATGCATTTTCATGATTTACTGCTATTTTTAGTGATTAAAAGCAATATAAACAATTATAGATAATCAAAACAGTAAATACAATACATAAATTGCATAGAAATAATAATAACAAAGTTAAACACACTTCAAATGCAAAAATTTATGCAAAAGTTGAGTTCCCGAGGCTCTTTTCTACTGGAAAAGGAACTTTCGGGGAATTTTGCTATTTTCAGGGGTTACATTGTGAAATTTCAATGCTGAGAAAAGTTTTCACATAATTTTAAGAATTTTCAAGAGCCTTTTTACAAATTTCCCCCTTTTTCCATCCGGCCGTCCACCACTTTTTTTTTATTCTCGTTCTTGGGCCTTCTTAATTCGGCCCATTTGGGCCTTTCCTTGGCCGATCAAAGGGGGGTGGGGTAGGGATTCCCTACTCCAATTCCTTCAGGTGGCGGCGGCCTCCATTGGAGCCGCGAGGAGGCTGGTGGCACACCGGTGCTTCTTCATGCAACAAGCAGGTCTGCTTGGCGCTCCATGCGGGAGCAAAGGCTACGCCAGATGAGGCTCGGTGGTGGCGGCGCGAGGTTGGCCGGCGAGCGGCCACCGAGCCTGACCACATGCGGCGGCGCCGGCCTCGCGGGAGGCGGCTACGGGCGGAGCGCCGACGGCCTCGCAACGAGGCGATGGCGGACGGAGTGGCGGCTCTCACACGAGCCATGGGGAGACGGCCATACGGCTGGCGGTCATGGGGGCTATGGCGGCGCTGGGCCGCAGTGTTTAACGGGCGACGACAGGCCGGGCGCGAAGTCGCGGCGGGCGACGGCGGCCGAGGCGCGCTTAGCCGGCTGGCGCATGTGCGCTGGTCGGCGCCAGGCGATTCGCCGTCGCGGCGGGGCTTCGGTGGCGGCATGGATGGCTACGGCGGCGGCGGCATGGCTTAAGGCGGCGCGCTCGTATGCGCTCTGGCGCTTCAAGCGTGACGCGGCTGTCGGCTTCCTTTTTTTCTCTGCTTCCTTTGATGTTGAGGCCGTGCGGCGGCACTAGGCGGTGGAGGCTCTACCGCGGGCGTGGCGATGGAGGAACCCGCGCGGTGGGAGCGGCTGCTGCGGATACGGGCGGCAGGCTCGTGCCAACATCATGTTGGCCGACGGCCCAGGCGTGACAATTTTTTTCTTCAAGTTTACTGTTCATGCAATGTATGTGCTATTCTTGAGATGCAATGTAGTGCAATCAACATCGGTTCTTTCATGCAACCACCGATCGGTTTGGCCGGCGACTTCAAATCGGCTCGCGGTAGGTTAGAACGGATTTACAACTTTCAATCTACGGTACAATCGACATCCAATCTTTCATGCAATCCACCGATCAGCATTGTACCGGTGAATTCTAGTTGGCTCACGGTAGATCAGAGCGGATTTGCACTGTAGAAAATCTATCTAGAAAACGAATTTGCAGAATTGAAAGCGATCTAGAAAGGAAAAATGATTCAATCTACGAGTATCGTTTTTCGATAGTTACCTTTCGATCCGAGAAGAGTCGATCACGCTGATAACGTGTTGAGGAACCGTCGCTGGCAAGTCCAGTCTGAGCGATTACCTCGTAGACAAGTATAGAATCGTAAGAACAATGGAAGAACACAAGAACAGAATAGTAGATTGAACACAGAGATATATGAGGTTTCTTGCTTCTCTTAATTCCTTCATCAATCGATCAATCGTTTACAATAAATTGCACCCCCTATTTATAGGATAGAGACTTTGCTGGGTTTAGGATGAGGAGCCCATACATAGACCGGCTACTGGGTCAAGTTCATAGTTTTCCAACAAAAACATTCGGCAAAGAATCATCTCTTTGTTCTTGCAACAAACAAAAAATGGGGATTTCAGAATTTGCCCCTCATAGGATAGATGAATGTCAGATTTTACCTCTTATATGTCTATGATATATGGGTCCAGAATCCACATGTCATAGACACGTAGGGGGCAAATTCTGAAATTCATCTATTCACTAGGACAAATTCTGAATTATTGGTCTAAGGCTCAAATGTCATAGACATATAGGAGGACAAATTCTAAAATCCATCTATTCACTAAAACAAATTCTGAATTATTCCAACAAAAAACGGCATCCATCGTTTCGAACCACCACTCCTTAGGCTACATGCATCTAAAGCTGATCACGTTTTCTGCTCTGTTATTTTTGTACACTAAAGTTTTGCTACTAGCTCGGACTCAAATGGCACCCGCACCTCTTCCTCGGTCACCTAGGAATAAGGTCCACGTCCGGATCAAATAGCGGCAGCCAACGCTGAGTCACAACGCTGTTTGGCCCAGGCAGACGATGGCCATAGCAGCTGTCAGGCCAGACTGAAGCAGATACTCAGAACTAGTCCAAGACCCTATTCATTCAGCACGGCTTACAAAATTATTCAAAAACACAGAGACTAATTTCAATTCAAAACAAAACCTCTCAAAAACGACAGCCTCCGAGGACAAACTTTCTTCGTGACTTAAGGAATGCGACAGATCCGAGTTATCAGTCTGAAGCCTCGTAAAAATCAGCAGAAGCGAGTGGCGACCCTAATGTACACTAGAATGTAATCCGCGCTAATCACACGGTTATAACTGGTGTTAGGATAGAGGAAAGTAGGTATTTTTATGTGTATTGGATTTATTTTTTTGTAGCGAGTGATGATACGTGTGAAACAACAGTGTCTATCATTTGTACGGTGTGGTGGGACAGTCCGTTAAGCATTACAAACATTGTCATTCTTACTCCATTTCAAGGTATACAGAGACTTACATGTAGTATGAAGGTAATCGACAAAATCAAGAAGAACCAATAGATTCTCGTATGAAAAAAAATTCCCCTCTAGGGGTTGGCAAAATTTGGTAATTGCGCAAGCGACTCCCACTGCACCAAAGAGATAGTAAGATGCATACGTAAACAGAAGTTTTCCACAAGAAATATGAAACAAAAATGTAAAGGAAAATGATTTTGTGCAAATGAGAGAAAAAATATTTTGTACAAATGAGATACCATGTGAATAACCGTTTAGCTACAAATAAAAGACATTAGCACCGCAGGTAGCAAGTGTTACAGTGACATTTAACAGGAAAGTCTAACTTAGAATATCTAATATAATTTTGGCCAATCCTACTTGAATTGGTAGTTAACCAAAAAAATTTATTTCAGCAGGAGTTCTAATTGTATAGTTAGAAAAAAACATCACAAAAATATATTATCAGCTTCACTCAATGAAAGATTCACAACAGTTAGCTACTATGGCAGTATAAACCATGATCTCCACCAACTTTGATCTCACTCACAGAAGGAGAAAACAAAGTGGTAACAGCAACATATGCACTAAAAAGTAAATGCACACTATTCTTGCTTTTCTAATACCTTCTGAGGCTTCTCAAATATAATTGCCTTGCATCCACAGGTTTCAACTTCCATTCAAAAGGAGCAACAAAAGTACAATGCAACACTCCTTGCAATAGAAAAATGATCGTCATAATAATACGACCACATACCTCGGTAATTATGCAGAAACTTTTGTCAAACATCCTCTCCTGGAAGTTGTCCACCTCTTTTGCGTGAAACAACTCCACCAGTTGAAAATCGCGAAAACATAGCACAAGAATCTCATGTATTGTTCCTGGCAAATCCACTTTAGGGGAAAAAAATAACAGTATGAAATGTGTCATGAACTTACTAAAACTAAAAGGCTCAGGAAGGGAAAAGGGATTACGCTATATATATATAATTTGTACAACTCCTACCTGAATTGATGTCTAAACATAAAAAGCTATTTCGACAGGAGTTATGATTTTGTAGTTAGAAAGGACATCACAAAAATATATTATGAGTTTAAATCAATGAGCGATTCGCAACAATCTGATGCTATGGCAGTCCAAGTCATGATATCTGACAACCTTGATTTAACTCCAAAGAAAGAGGGGGCGCCGGGGAGGGGGGGGGCGCAAAAGAGAATAACAAAAGAGAGATCACTTTCAATGAGTGAACACCACTTTTATATCCCGATCGGAACTGGATTTGAACTTTCATATCCAGATTTAGCTCCACTTTCACTTTCATATCAGGAAAGTCCAACTTAGAATATCTAATATAATTTTGGCAAATCCTACTTGAAATGCTAGTTAACCATAAAAATTTATTTTAGTAGGAGTTCTAATTGCATAGTTAGGAAAACATCGCAAAAATATATTTTCAGCTTCAATCAATGAGCGATTCACAATAATTAGTATTGCCTAAATGCATTACTAAAATAATGGTCAAAAGGGGCCAAGCTGGATATCTACTACATCTATACTTACTACTCGAAGCAAGTTTTGAGGTAATGGTATTTAACTACAAGGATTAAAATGGTTAATGGACCTGGATTTCATGCACACACTATGGAGAACATTTTTGTACTACTTCTTATAGAATTTGGTTGCATGAGTTTACTATGTATAATTCAATTCAGGATATTTTTTTCAGGCTGACAAGAAACATTTGATAAATTGAAATATTGGCCTATAAGTGGCACCTATACAAACCTTTAGCTCTGCTCCTGATGCTCTGTTCATCTTCTCAGTGAGCTTTTCCAGATCAATGCCGCACATTTAGTTCATTTTTCTTGAGCGAATCTTCAAGATATCAAATCGGGACTGAAAAGGCAAAAAAAAATTGGTAAGCAATTCAAAATTAGCATTGCTCTGATCAAGCAATACGAACTTGATGTCTTGTACAAAATTAACACTACTATGTTGAGTACTGCACCGGTTACATCTTCATTAGGATTTGGGAATTCAATCTTCCTATCAAGGCGGCCAAGCCTCAGGAGAGCTTGATCCAATATATCTACCCTATTTGCGCCATAAGACTCTTAATTTTGTTTGATGCTTCAAAACTATCAAGGTGGTTAAGAAGCTAAAGCGTAGAAGAAAACAGTAATAGTGCAGTGAAACATATACACAGAATTTTTACCTAGGCATCACGAAGAGTTCACGAACCATTCGGGAACCCTCTTCGATATACTTCTGAAAGACAGAGAAGTAACAATACAACAAAATGTAATGTGCATTAAGTTGTTTACAAACCTCTTTGATCTCTTTAATTTGCTAATCAAGACCGCCAATCATACCATAAGTAGAATCAGGAACCTTCTCAGCCTTCATAAGATTAACCAACGGATCGACTTTGCTGGGTAGGATAACATGAAGCAAAGATGAAACATCAAAGTAGGAGCTGGAAGGAGCTCCGACCTGAGATCGTCGGCAGCGGCGCTGGCAACCACCACCTCCCCACCCTACGCCTCTGCTATGACCTAAGCCTCCCCAAAAAATTTTAGAATTTTTGGAGTTGTTTTGCTGTGTCAAATAAATCCTAGAAGCTCTCAACCTTTCACAAAAATTAGAAAATCCAAAAATACCTTTTCCTTTCCCCCACTGATGGGTGGACCCCACCGTTGGGCTCCCTGTTACCCCGGCCGAACCAGCCAAACCCGGTTGTCACCACACCAACTCGGCGTAGCCACCTCTCCTCCTCCCACTGACCTGCGGGCCCCACCCACAGGCCTTCTCCTCCACGCAGCTCGCCCGCGCCATGGAGACGTCGTGCGCTCGCGCCAACGCACCACTGGCTTGTCCCTGGTTTTGTGCGCGCCCCCGGGTTTCCCTCTCTTCGACCGCATCGTCCGCGATGTTTAAATGCTAATCATTGGTTTTAACCCATTTGAATTACTGCCAGGTTAGGCTAACATGCGGGGTCCCAAACAGAAACCCAAGAGCATTGAGTGCTCTGAGCTCCGCGTTGGGTCACTGACTCGTGGGCCTAGCACCTTAACTGAACAGCAAAACCACCGCATGAACTGTGCTGTGGACTCTGGCCCACACACTATTTCGTGGACCAAGCCAATGACACGTGGGTCCTAGTTGTAAGTAACTAGCTTTTCTCTAGGAATTTAATTCGAAAAGAAAATAAAATTTAGAGGGCCCACCTGTCAATGACTGAACTTTTTTGGTTGAGAAAGAAATCCAAAAGAAAAAGAAAATGAGGTGGGGCCTACCTGTCAGTGAGAGACTCTCTCTCCTTTTTCTTTTTCTAGGGATTTTCAAACCAAACAAACTTCAAACATTAATAACTTTTGTTGGGAAACTCCAAATGAGTTGATTTTGGATTCTAAATTCGTATAAAATCATAATCTACCTGAATATGCAAAAAGATTTGGATTTGCTTACTGTTTGGATTTATTTGCATTATTTAATTGATTTTCGGCTCTTTTTGCTATAGATGTCAATTGCGCGAACGAAATCTTCGATGACCAACCGATCTCATATTCAAAACAACCTGAGCAAGGCAAGAGCCCCCCTTTGATCATATTGATCCCAATATTTTACTTATTATACCTTGTTTTGCAAATCTATTATTGCATGCATGTATGTTTGATATCAAATTGCTATGTTTGGGATGTTGGTATAGCTGTAAATCGTATTTGTTGCATGAATTCTTTTGATATGTTGATATCCCTACCTCATTAACATTAAGATATGGGTTAGATAATATATAATGTCATTTGGGAATTTTGAGTGCGAGCTATCGTACAAATGCTTATTAGAACGATAGTTTTTCCGGAAAGAGATGTAAAAGGACAATATGATAAATGTGAATTTGAGAGTTTTATGAAAATGTCCAGAGGGGCGTGCCTCTGTTATTTTGAATAAAAAACAAAATGCAAAGCCTAGTTTTGGATGCGGGCGAGTTATATTATATTCTGAAAAGAGGGGGAAGGACTCTCACTCGTAGATAGGGGGAGATTTCCGTCCGGGTCAATTAAGGACTGAACGCCGGTATTTACGACCTAAGCATAAGCATACAACCACATGTGCTATTTATGGGGTAGCCTTAGCTAATTAAGTTGTCGAGAACTAGCCTTGCATGAGGGGCAGGCAGGAGAGGTGCGAGCATGTTCGATTGCCGATATAACAGCGAATGCCTCACTGGGACGGGGATACCTGGGTGAAGTGATAATAAATGTAGCACCTAGACGGGTATGCCCGGGTTCAGCGAGGATCAACATTCGACGGGCTAAGTGTAAGGTTAGGGCTAGATAATTGAAAGGCTTCGACGCATGCTCTAGACTGCTTACCTAAGGTAGTGAGCAGTAGTACCGACGGGTGCCAAACAAACTAGAGAAGCCGTGTCATGTGGGTAAAGTTGTACCCCTCTGCAGAGTGTAAATCTATTATAATAGCCGTGCTCGCGGTGATGAGCGTGCTAAATGTAATATTGCTGAGTATAGTTTTGACTTTTTCAAAAAAAAATGTCTTATCGGGAAAACATGGGAAATAGTTTGTGTTTTATTTGAAATAACTGTCATGTTATGGTTGAACATGAAATGTTGCTCGCAGCCGAGGAGGGTGGCGAGTTGTAGTTATTATTGAAATATTGCTCGCGACCGAGGAGGGTGGCGAGTTGTAGTTATTATTATTGGTGATTCATTCAATTACTTACTTATTGTCCTATTATTTATTTAAATGCTCTTTCAAATTCCGTTGCAAAATTATTACTTATGAATATTGCAAATAAAAGTGGCTTTGCGCAAAAGAACTTGCAGAGTAGAGCCATTCATTTGTTTAGCCTTGCATCTAATATAACTTCTACGATACACTACAAGTCTTGTTGAGTACACAAATACTCAATCTTACTATTGTTGTTGGTTTAGAGTTTGCAGAAGAACCGATGCCAGACGAGTTCTTTGCTCTTGGCAGCAGAGGGTTTGGTAACGGGTTTACCTAGGTTTTGTTCCTTGTCGGTTGCTTGTGAGATCGGATGGACATACCTCTAGACTTTTGCTACCATTGTTGTAATAACTTAAGTAGAATACCCTTTTTGTTTTATTTTAGTATGTATTTGTATAGATGTGATTGCCAACTGTTATGAATGTGTGTGCTAGCCATTAATCTTAGGACTAGTACAATATACACGTAACATCTCTGAGTATTCTACGTACAGGAGTTTGATAGGATGCAGCCCTTTCTCCCAACCTTTAATGTTAGTAACGCACAGCATTACTGACGACTCCTCCAGACGATATAGCCAACGCCTGCGAGCAGAGCGCCAAAGATACGCTGATAATCCTAGGTAGGGTTAACAAGGATAACATACAAGGAGCTGCAGCTTTGATTATAAAAAAGCCGAGAGTATATACAACTCCTCAAAACTTTACAGCCTCTGATGACCAGCCCTTCTAACCCTCCTAACAAAACCTGAAAAAAATAAATAAATTGAGATCATCATCTCAAGCACCTATAAGTTAAGTTAGCCATGTCGCTCTTGATCTTGCGATCTTCCCTTTTTCTTCCGTATGAAACAACAAAACAATTCTGAGGTTGGCAACCAAATCTGCGAACCTAGATCACACGTCCCATTTTACTTTACACTGTACACGAGCGGTGATGGTATGTTCAGCCGTTGAGCCTCGCCAGGAACTGGTTCATATCAAACTCGTCTGCATACTGCGACTGATCCCAAAGCTCATCCAGCCCATTCAGAATAGACTTCAAGCCCTTCCCACCGGATTTCCCTTGTCTATCGATACTATTCTCTTTGGAATCCCATGTAAAGATATTATCTTGGTCATATACAATTTCGCCAACTTATTCTTTCCATATGTTTGTCAATTGGTATGAAATGTGCCACCTTGGTTAACTGGCCTACTATCACCCATATTGCATCAAATCCTTTTTGTGTCCTTGGTAATCCCTGTGATTAAATCCATGCCGATTTCTTCCCATTTCCAACTGCACCGTAAGGGTTGTAACAACCCCGCAGTGTTTCGATGGTTTATCTTGATCTTCCGACAAATGTCGCGACTTGGCTATATATTCACTATATCTCTTTTCATCTTTTTCCACCAAAACCTCTTCTTCAAGTCTTGATACATTTTTGTTCCCCGGATGTATTGAGAATTGAGATGAGTGAGCTTCTTGCGTAATCAATCTGCTTAGCTTTTCTTGTTTGGTACACACAAACGGTTTTTGAACTTTATCATTCCTTGATCATCTTTCTTGAATTCCTTTATTTTTCCACCTTGATTTTCTCGCCAAGAGTTGTCAATTTCTTGATCTTCCTGTTGTGCTTGTTTGATTTGGTCGACCAACTCGATCAGATTCCAAAGTCGATATTAACCCTTGTTCAACAATTTCCAAGTTTAGTCAGCCGATTTCCAACACTAACTCGATCGACATTCCCGCAATGCATTCAGACTATGATGTGCCTTTCGCTAAGTGCATCTCGCGACAACATTTGCTTTATTCGGGTGATAATCAATATCCAAATCATAATCTTTTATTAATTCTAGCCATCTTCTCTCGCCCGAGATTCAAATCTGGTTGGTAAAAATATATTTCGCACTCTTATGGTCCGAAAACACTTCACAATGATTCCCCAAGAGATAGTGCCTCCAAATTTTTAATGAGTGCACAACCGCCGCTAACTCCAAATCATGTGTGGGTAATTCTTCATGAGTTCTTAATCGCCTTTGAGGCGAAGCCACAACTTTGCCATCTTGCATTAGCACACAACCTAATCCTTGCTTTGAAGCGCCACAATAAATCAAAGTCCTTCTCGTGGTTTGGTAGTATGAGCACGGGTAGTGGTTAATCGACCTTCAATTCGAAAGTTTTTCAGACTTATCCGCCCATTTAAAAGGAATATCCTTTCCGAGAAGCCGAGTAAGGATCGGCTATTCTCGAGAAATTTTCTATAAATCATGTAATATCCCGCCGCACCTAAGAAACTTCTTATCTCACCATCGCTTTTGGTCGCTTCCACTCTTGCAATCGCTCGACTTTTTCTCGGGTCAACTTTACTCCTTCTTCCGTGATGATGTGCCCCAAAATGACACTTCTTTCATCCAAAATTCGACTTGGAGAATTTTGCATACAACCGATGCTCTCTCAACTTGGTTAGGGCCAAATGAAGATGCTCCTTATGCTCTTCTTCACTTTTTGAATAAATCAAAATATCATCCACAAATACTACCACAAACCGATCCAAGAATTCCATATAGACTTGGTTCATCAAATTCATGAAATATGCCGAGCATTGGTTAATCCAAAAGGTACCATCGTGAACTCATAAAGTCCATATCTTGTAGTAAATGCGCTTCTCTATCTTGTTCTCTAATCTTGAGTCGGTGATATCCTCGATCCGAGATCAATTTTTGAGAATACCTTAGCTCCTTTTAGTTGATCGAACAAATCATCTATTCTGGCAAAGGATACTTGTTCTTAATGGTTACCGTGATTCAAAGCTCTATAATCCACACACAATCTCAAAGTTCCATCCTTTTCTTAACAAATAAGATCGGAAGCGTGCTCAAGGTGAGACACTAGGTCTTATGAAACCTTTTTCTTCCAACTCATCCAACTGCTTAAGCTCCTTTAACTCATCGGGTTGCCATTCTGCAGACAGGCCTTAGTTACGTGCTTGGTCTCGTGTACTAACTCTATAGTAAGCTCAATCATTCTATCTCGAGGTCTTCCGGTAGTTTCTCCGGGAACACATCCGGTATTCATCAATTATCGCATCTCAGATAGTGACTTCGAGATGGTGCTATTGACCTTTCGCCTCGCTTCCTTATCAAAGACCGACCGCCATGATCGCTACTTCTTGCCCTTCTCGCATTCTTCAAGGTTATCGTTTTCTTCTCACACCAATCGTGGCTTTATATTTTGATAACCAATCCATTCCCAAGATGACATCTATGCCTCTCATCTCGATCACCAATAACTCGTTTCAAATGCACTTTGAACTTCTAGGTTCAAAGTTATGCACTTATACCGAGATTTCAATATAGTCCCGTGTTTGCAACACATAGGATTTGGCAAAACAATAAAAGGCAAACAACTCTCCACAAAGAAAATCCAAGGAAATAACCGAATGTGTAGCTCCTGAATCAAAAAGCACTAAAGTCGATCTTGCATTGAGTAGGAACATACCGACGATGATATCGCTGGCCTCCGCCGATCCCCGAGTGGTGATATGATTGATCTTCCCTGCGATGGTGCCGGTGCGTGACGCCCTCCTCCCGAGAATTGACCCGATTGCCTCGGTTGGTTTTCGGCAGTAGCATTCCTCCTCTATTGGCCCGAAGGTGGAGGATTCCTAAGCATTACGGTGGTCGGTTTCTTGCTTGAGCTTTGGTTGCATCTCGATGACATGTTCTTCAATGGGCACCGCCCCTTGAAGTGACCAGTTGTCCACAATGAAAGCAATTGGAGGATTTCGAGGACAATCCTTCAAATAATGGTTTCTCCACGCTTATAGCATTGAATCTTTATGCTTCCTTGAATTCGCCCATGGTATATCTCGCTCGATGAAGAGTCCGATAATTCATCCACCACGCCGCTTGACCTTGTAGTTGATGAGAAGCAAACAAAGTCTTCTTTGTCACTACATCGATAGTGTCCAACTTTCTCTCAATATCCCTTATCCACCATCACTACTAACGGCTCGTGACACCGTGAAAGTTGGTGGCCTTGTTTCTCAAAATCGCCCATCTCGAAGTTCGAGTCACTCCTCCATTGTTGCCTCCAGAGTATGTCCACCAGAGGTCTGGCGGCAATTTGTTCGAGGAGTTGAGTATGTTGCTCCATTAATCCGCCCGATTCTGCTTCGCTCGAATCTATTTCTTCCATCATAGCCATGACCTCTCGCCAAGCTTGGTGGTTGCCCCGCTGATTCTTTCGCCATTGTTGTTATTTCCAGACATCTTTGTGAATTTACTTCAAAATGTTTTGACCAAACACAAAGGAGATAAGTAAGACTGATTCTTAGATAAGCGGTGAAAGCAATAGGTAAGTGATTAAGACTAATGTATGAAATGACTTTTGACAAGATGATATACGATATGGATAGGAAAACAACTTATTTATTATATTTTACACAAAGTAGACAAATTAATTTATAAAAGTCGGATGTATACTACTTAGAGTACAATACACAACTTTTCTTACAATCAAAAGTCGTTTCTACTACTAAGGTAGGTGGATCTACAATACTCTATCGTAATCTAACACCTTATGAGGACTCTACCACCCATCGGACGGAGGGTTGTCGGTGTAGTGGATCAAGATCTCGGTCTTCCTCCTCTTCGTAATCCTCCTTCTTTTCTTTCTTTAGCGCCACACCGCCGGCGGGTGTTGCCTCTTCCATCTTCTCCTTTCCTTGTTGGATCCTCTAAGCGACGCAGAGAAGCGCTATGCCCGCTGGATGAGGGCGAGCTACCGAGGTGACTCGAGTAATAACCGGAGACAAAGGAGTGTAATCCGTGATCTCGCAGTATATTCCATCGTTGATCTTCGTGAACGCCGGGCTCTCATCACGATTGATCCCGCCCTCGATCCGTTCATTATAACGATCTAACTCCTTCGCATGTTCTTGATTCCGCTTGGCCAAGTGATACTTCGTGCACCTTCGGTATTCCTTTAGGACCCCGTATATAGAATCTCCGGCTAGCACGGTGGCAACTTCACGGATGCGGGTCTTCATCATCACCGGGCAAGGAATTTGAAGTCGGATCCATCGCTTCTCTCGTGGAATCACCGATATTCGAGTGTTCAAACTCAATCATAATGCCGACGCAGTGTAGCAATCGCCGCCTTGCAAAGATCCTCAGACGCTCTCTTGGCGTTGACCTCACAAACCGACATTCAAGGTCGTTTGTAAGCTAACGAACCAGTTTATCCATGCCTTCCAGTGGTACCTTTTTCCATCACAGATCTGCGCCTCCGTGGAAGACAGTAATCGCTCATTGCGGGCGCCGATAAACCGTGATCATCTCGAGTAGTCTTTGCTCCATCCTCTAAACTCGAGTGGTCGGAGTAGGATTGTGATTTTCCCGACAAACGGAAAGTTTGAAAGGTTAGTTAAGAGGAGATAAATCTTTTAGAAGAACAACACAAGTTTTTCAAGTCTCAAGTAAGGTAAGGTAGCAAGAGAGGAAAAGAGACAGAATTTAATACTTATATTTTTGTTTTGAGAATTCTTTTGTAGTTTTTGAAATTATTAGTTTTAAAGGTCTTCAACCTATAACCAAGCTAAGGTCTCAACTTACGGCAAGTGGCTCGATATCACTTTTGTAACTAACTCAAACTAGGATCGCTAGAATCTTTACAACCGTCCGTGATGTACAACAGAAGCCGTGGTTTCACAAGCAAGCAAACGTTACAACAAAAGAGACTTTTATTACAAGCAGAGAGGCTTAATACCCGCTTTAAAAGCTTTTAAAAAGGCTCGAGCCCAAAGTAATATAATACACTTGCAAAAGAATTGCTAGAACCACAGAAGCTTGAGCGTGAACGAGACCCTAGTACCAAGAGTCGTCAAACCGGTTCTTCTTGTTCGTAGAGAACACCGATCTTCCCAAAACTCTTCGTTGATTGATTTAAGCAAGAATGAGTACAACTACAGACTCAACAAATCGCATAGGAAAAGCTATTTAACTATATGCCGAAATATCAAGGAAATGGTACGCTTTACCAAACAGTATATATGGAATGCAAAAGTTGACTTTAAAAGCTTTGTAGGGTTAACAAGGATAACATACAAGGAGCTGCAGCTTTGATTATAAAAAGCCGAGAGTATATACAACTCCTCAAAACTTTACAGCCTCTGATGACCAGCCCTTCTAACCCTCCTAACAAAACCTGAAAAAATAAATAAATTGAGATCATCATCTCAAGCACCTATAAGTTAAGTTAGCCATGTCGCTCTTGATCTTGCGATCTTCCCTTTTTCTTCCGTATGAAACAACAAAACAATTCTGAGGTTGGCAACCAAATCTGCGAACCTAGATCACACGTCCCATTTTACTTTACACTGTACACGAGCGGTGATGGTATGTTCAGCCGTTGAGCCTCGCCAGGAACTGGTTCATATCAAACTCGTCTGCATACTGCGACTGATCCCAAAGCTCATCCAGCCCATTCAGAATAGACTTCAAGCCCTTCCCACCGGATTTCCCCTTGGAATCTTTACTCTGCTCACCACTCGAGCTGCTGCTTGGGAGGACTGATGCCTGCATATGGGAGAGAGAAAGGGTCAGAAACAAATTATTCGTACGAGTCTCTCTCTCTACAAGAAAAGTAAACTGTCGCAAGGGTTTACTTTTCTGGAAGCGGGGGTCGAAGTGAACAGATCAAGTAGCTGGTCAGTGTTCATGGTCTTCAGGCTGGCGTTCTCAGCATTGATGACCGCATTGGCAACGGACACCTTGAACCGCTGGAGACTCATCACCTTCTCTTCCAGGGTACCGCGCATGATGAGACGGTGCACATTCACCACTTTCCTTTGACCCAGACGGTGTGCTCTGTCCATCGCCTGTAAGAGCAGAATAATATTATTATGTTTAGCAGAGGACAACATGACAAAATAATTTAAAAGCATCAAGAGCTGAAGACAAATAGCACAGGAAAAATCTAATGCGAATAAAAGGCCTTATCCTTCTGAAAAAGACACAAAAGCGAACCTGAAGATCCTTCATTGGGTTCCAATCATGTTCCATGAAGACCAATGTGTCAGCAGATGTCAAATTCAAGCCCAGACCTCCAACTGCAAAAAGAATGAATCAGAGCTAGAGCTAGCATATCAAGGAGTAAAACCCCAGTTCATATGGCATTCTCTAAACCTACCGTGAGTTGTTAATAGGAGCACATCAATGGTTGGATCTGAATTGAATGCTTTGACAATTTCAAATCTCTTCTCTGTTTGAACAGAGCCATCCAGCCGCAAATATGTCACGCTGCAATATCATCAAAATTTCCCTAATTAGATGACTTGGCTAGCAAGCACATGCAGAAGAAATATTGTAGGCAAATCTAATTGGTGGCACAAAGGAATATGGAAAAATGTCAGTAAACACATAAAAAAACTGCCAAATCTAATTGTGTAGTTTTAGTCAATACTCAATAGTCAGTTAGTACTGCCGACGACCAACTCAACTTTACAGATTATATAAACAGTTTGGCAGAAGCACTGCAATACTACAAAGTACAGAGACTCATTAAATAGTAAAACAGAAGGTGAAGCACACAATATACAGCAAGGTTCTAGTAAATAATTTGCATCAGCTGCTACTAATGTAAATCAAATGCCAAATGCCATTTGCTGAATCTAAAATGATGCATATCTAGACGCAGCTAATATAACTATATAAGTAACAAAATATCGTAGAACCCACCTTCTCATTTGGGATTGAAACAGGTCCTTCTCAATAATGTCAAGAAAAGCCTGAAGAATAGAAGGTTGAGCATACAACAAGGATGAAATAAGAACAAAAGCGAGAGAGAGAGAGAGGCACAGCATAACAAAACAGACTCAATACCTTATGCTGAGCAAAAATCAAAACTCTATGCTGCCCAACAGCTGCGGAAGCATCAGGACTTGATATTTCCGATCCTATACCACACTCCTGAAGTATCTCTTGAAGAGCAACAAGCTTAGGAGAGTGCTGCAGCTCATGAAGCTCATCACCGGTTCCCATACCTATTTCTTTTAGAACATCCACAAGACAATCAGGTGGGCTCTGCCCAATTACAAGCAAAGGATGGCTGCAGAGTTTTAATAGGTACTGCAATGCCTGCATTACAAAAGCAAATTCAATTAGAAGGCAATAGCGTAAAAACAAAAAACTGAAAATAAATAAACAAGAATTATTCAATTGCAGCACCTGAAACACATGACGAGTTGCCTTTGGTTGAGAAGTAGATGCCTCAGATTCGTTTGCCTTTACTATAGTTGAAATCTCTTCTTTGGCATTGGAGCTGGAGAATTTGTCATAAAGTTTGAGCTGCAATAGACTGAGATTGCAATATCTATCCTGGATAATCTTCTCTGGAAGATCAGATAGAACTTCATCTTTTGTTCTTCTAAGTAGAAATGGCATGACCTGGTATCACAAGGTTGATTTGATTTATCAATAAAGGTCACAACACACGATTATTTCTAAGATCTACCACAGAAGATAAAAACCTGCTTGTGCAGTGCCTCCATTGCAAGAATGCCAGCTTCAGCATCCTTTGCTGAACATTTTGAATCTTTAGCTGCTAGCAATGGTTTTCCGTAAGTAGCTTGGAACTGTGTAAAACAATGTTTGGTTATATTTCAGCATATAATACTTATACCAGAATAGACCAACATAGCTGCCAAGAGGGAGCGGAGCATCCGAGCATGTGCTTTGGCCGAGAGTAGTAAAGATTTTGTCTCTTCAGAAAAGCACAAATCAGCTTACAGTTGGTTTAAATCATGTGTTCACTTGGTTTAATCTAAGAAACTACTCAGTAATCACTTTTGTCCTTTTCTGTAGTATTTATGTGTTCCAGCCTCCAGGTTTATCCATCCCACACTACTTTGAATAATTGATTCTACAATGCAGCCTAGCACATATAGCATAATTGAAACATAAACATTGGAGGCATCATATGTAAGAAATAGTGTAATGCCTCACATATCATGCAGGTCCAAAATTATCAGAGTTTATATTATTTCTGGAGCAAAAATCCACATTGAAAACCAGATGGCCATTCCTCAACAAACCCAACTAAGAAACTAGGAAACTAGAGTAGAATGAATTGAGAACACGTTGAAAACTAAAGTAAGTTCTTGAGCAAAAAGACATGGTTTATTTGAAAATAAAATAAAAATTCTTATCATTCAGTTCCGTAAGGACGTATGAATTCATAGCGCAACTTACCTGTTTTTCTGTCCCAAGAAACCCAGGCATAAGGAAATCAAATAGAGACCATAACTCCAATACATTATTCTGCAATTTCAATGGAATGTGTCGATGTAAAGAAATGATAACATCAATTTCAGTAATGGAATTATCCATAAAGAACACAGACAATAAAACAATAGCAGCAATGTGAGAGAACTGAAACGGTAAAAAAGAAAAGCATACCAACAAGAGTTGCAGCTAAAGTTTTACCTGGATAGGAGTACCGCTCAAGATAAGACGGTGTTGTGCTTTCAACTGTTTCACAGCAGACGTTACTTTAGATCTTGAGTTTTTTATTATGTGACCTTCATCCAGAACACAATAGTTCCAAAAGATATTCCCAAGAAACTCAATATCCTTGCGTATAATATCATACGATGTTATGATCACATTAAACTTATCAAATTGACTACGGAGCATGATCCTGTCTTGTGATGAACCAATGTACTGAAGAGGTTTCATGATAGAACTGTCTATGTACTTTTCTATTTCATATTCCCAGTGTGCTACTAATGTAGAAGGGCAGATAATCAAAGACTTTGGATCTTTGTCATCATTCCGTGCACGTGACTCAGCAATATCACTTGCTACGATAGCAGACGCCTGGAGCGTCTTACCAAGCCCCATGTCATCACATAAAATTCCATGTAACTTAAACCGTCTCAGGAATGCTAACCAGTTGATTCCTTCTTGCTGGTACCTGCAATGACCAACCAGATGATAAATATATAATCAAAACAAAGAAATTGAACCTCACAGATGCGATATGCAGCACAACATATTTCAACATGAAGCAAACTACAGGCTTAATTCATTATAATAATTCTTTACATGCATGCAATCCACATGTGTATTGAATATACTATTTCAAATAAGTAGAAGCCATCATGAAGCAACATTCTGATGAATGAACTTTTATGATAGCTACAGACCTTCGCAATTCAACACTAAGATCAATGTTGAGTTTGTAATCATCAATTTGGGAGTTGTCGAGAAGCTGTTCCAGAAACTGCGCATCTTCTGCGCTGCTAAATAAGCGTTCACTTAGTCCACTTGGTAACGGAACACCCTTTGCTAGTGGCAGCAAAGGAACCAGAGCAGCGAAACTGTGAGTGACAGTCTGCCTAACAGATCCATCAGGGTCACTCATACACCTCAGAAGTGGAACAACAAGGAAAGGAGCATAAGGAACCAACTCCACAGCCAAACCCTGAACAATAAGGCTCAAAACCATCCCAGCTCCTTGTCTTGCACAGACAGAAGATGAATCTGATAACATCGGAATGACATTTTCTATCACAACTACCATCACATTACCAGTCAATGACTTTGCCATTGATGTGATGCACCTTGCAGCAGCTAACCTAACAGCCACATGAGGATGACGAACACACCCAAGAATACAGGGAAGGAGACTTAGCAGTTGAGGCCTCAAGGGCACAGCCAAGTGAGGTGTAACTGAGCGAACAACCTGCAAGAAGGACCAGCAACAACATTAAAAATATGGACATGTGGCTGAAATGGCAACCAAACCAGCTTACACTAAATGATAGAAAGATATGGATTGATGTAGCATATTGGTTTGGCATGATGATCTAAGCCTAGACAACATAACAGTTCTATGCAAAGCACCCATGAAAACATTGAATTCAAATTAATTCCTAATGAACAAACCTGGATATTATTTATGAGGGACTGTGGATCCTTATCTTCACAAGATCTGCCTAGTTGCACGATACTTAGATCATCTTTCAGAATGTCATCTTCGGTCTTAACAGGTTTAAGAAACTCGGTAAGGCAATCCCATAGCTTCGGAAGTTTTTCAAATAATGATGATCCAAATTTCTCACAGAGATGCTTCAAAGCCAACTCTGATCCACGCCGGCTTATAAAACCTTCCATTTTTGATCTTTCTTCACCACCAGGAATCATATTACCCCTGGATTTGTGACTGCTAAAACGCTTCCCAATTAACAGCAAATTTTGGTCCTCAATAACCTGTATTGAGTTGATAACTGCGGCTTGAGGTGTCTCACTAGCATCAGTGCATGCCAAGGTGCAGAGGTTCTTTGTTAGCTTGTCATTGGGGCCAGGCTTGCGGCCAACACAACTAAAAATGAGCTCAGCAAGTGCATCTGCGGCTTTGTCTTGAAGTACTTCCTCCTACATGACATGGAATCATTTGAGCTTATATACTAAGGCAGAAAATATTAAAATAAGCACAAGAAAAGCTACATGTTTTACCTGTTCTCTTTTTATAGCAGCCATTAAAGGTAAAATGACTGGGTTCAACTTGCTAGGCAACCCCGACATCCAGACTACAGCAGAAGCCACTAAAGAAGAAACTGTGATGTGCAAATTATTCTGCAGAATAACATCAAACAAGGAAACTTATGTGAAGATATAGATAATAAACCCAATAGGGAAATTATAAATATCGTAGATAGAAAGATGTAACAAGGAATTTAACATTGAAACACAAATCTGCAGAGACATAGTAGTTTGAAAATATCACATACCTGAACACATTTCAAGTAGCCTGATGTAGACAAAAGACCTTGTTTTGCTGATGCTATGTTATTCAAGACAATTTTCTCACTGTTTGAAGGGAGATCAGATTCAGAGGGTAACAAAAGATTTGAAGCGAAGTTAATAGCATCATCAACACTCAGTATGTCAGCATAGAAGTTTAAGCTGCGAACATAATCTTTGAAAATAGCACAAGAATCAATTGAGTGGAACAAATTATTGGCTTCATTACGCATCTTCGTATAAGTTCTTGCAAGTTCGGTATATGGAAGCGCAGAATCTTTTGTAGGAAATGCGGGATCAGGGCAACCCAGTAAGTCCAACAGCCATTCTTTCACAGAGGACAAGAAAGATAGCAATGTACCCATCGCAGCAGGGTCTCTTCTTCTGAGATCTTTAAACCAAGAAACAATAACCATAGAACCAACCTGGACCAACAAAACAATATGAGTATAATGCAAGTAGCTGAACACATTAACATACCAGTGGTATAATTGGGCAATTTCTTACCTGTCTCTGGACTCCTGAGAGAGACATGAGATCATTTGCTAGTGGACTAAGAACAACTTGCCACGAGCCCACAGGCAACTTAGAGGCAAAAAGCCCAAGGGCCATTGCCGTAAGCACTCGTGTATGAGTAACAGACTTGTCAGAATCAGCCCCCACAATTATCTTCGAAACACTCGAGGAAACATCAAAGTGCTTTTCATGTGAAGTATTTTCTACTGTAGAACCGGAAGATATCATTCTTGTATTTTCATGCTCTAGCCTTGCAGATCTGATCTTTGCAGCAGCTCTTGAACGGCTTCCTCGGGGAAGAGCAATTGGCAGAAACATTTTACTAGAATCCAATGCTGAGCCATATGGAGTAGTAGCAAGTTGCATCCAATTACTAAAATATGACCTAGCAGCACACTCAAGGTCCTTCTCAGGGCACTACAATAATAAAGATGATTTTGTTTGTTAATATCACCCTATACTAGACATGATTATTAAATTCCTGGGCATTTTAGTAATCACAATGTCCAGAACATCAGTAACCTGAAGCAGAAGTTTCCAAGCCCTTTCAGAAGATCGAAGAATCTCATCATTTGACTCCAAAAGTAGATTCTGAAAGACAACCTGCAGTGCGTCACCTAATATGGATGTGGGCCAGAATTTAGATGGGGTGGTTCCAGCTGAATTCCTAGTGTTGCCAACCTCAAGAAGCCTCTCCTACAGATAGTTCAAACTTCACAGTTAATTTGGAAAGCATAATGGTAAATGTGGACAAGATTGCGCTGAAAATTCATTACATGTAAAGGCAACGAAATTGCAATGTTCCATACTTTATGTTGGAAAAAAATCCAAGGGAAGGTTTGGTTTTCTTTAGTAAACAAAATTGCAGAAAACATTAACCAGATGGCTCAAAACTGCTGAACCACATTGGCACTAGAGATTTCTAATTGAATGGCAATGATTATGTTAGTTTCTATCACTCAATTCAAGAACTCAGGTGAATGCCTATACATCAGCACAATCAGGAATCACATAACCGGATGCACTGCGTTTCCCGGCCGGCCACCGGGAACGGTAACTGGGCCGGTTACCGGTTTTCCCGGTAAAAACCCGGATGAAATTCGCTCGAATTTAATTAAAAACCATTCGAAATTTGAAATTTAGAATTTAAATTTGCAAAACCTGGAATTACCGGCCGGGATTTTGTATCCCGGACCCCGGCCGGGAATTTTATCCCTGAGCACAATAGAACCAAAGTGGATCCCGTTTCTCAAAAAAAGTGAATCCTAGATTCCTAGTAATTCTTACCAATGTTCGTATAGCAGAACGCCGGACTGACGTAATACTGTGCCTCATAAAAGGCCACAATCGGGGTGTCAATGTGGCTAAAACATAAGGGTCCTCATTATATGCCGACCTGTCTTCTTGCTCAGCAATCTGAGTTGCTTTGTTTAGATCAAATTCTTCACTTTCTCCTAAGTCTGCCGTGCCAAGCATCTTCGGAACCATCTCTGGTTGTGAATATATCTCTGCTAACAAATTCATTACACTGAAATAGAAAAGAAATTTGGACATGAGCTGAGCAGAATATTTCCTGTGACATGAATATAGTCTACTTTAAAAGTAATAGAACAATTTCCTAAAAAAAGTAATAGAACAGCAACATGAAAGAACAGTCGAAAGTAAATTGGTCGAGTAATATTTGGCATGTCCTTATCTTTATGAGAACATCTGTTTGTCACATGAGGAAAACAAGATTGAAGTAATACCTGCTTGTAGATGGGCTTAGATCATCAAGGTCAAGCAAAATATCCCAAAGCAACATCACAATCGAATGCAGCATTTGATCATTTAGTCTAACTAAAGAAGCAGCAGCCGGGATCAGGGCCTCTGCGGCCACAGCTCGGACATCATCATCCGGATCCTCCAGACCGGCCTTACAAGCATGAAGGACATAGTCAAACAAATCTTTAAGCATTTCCTGGTAAGGTAGGAAACAATATTAGCAATTTGCACACAAATTGGACATCAAATTCATACATCAGAATTAACTAACTAGCCATTAACAGTATAAAACAGAAGAAACACAATATTCCTCTGAAGTCCCCCTAATGTAAATCAATGAACAGCAAAGCCTGGCTTGGTAACAAGCCTGACTACTGCTGGCACTCTGATAATATCTATCATGGTTAACAAGGTATGTATGCACAAGAGACTAGAACAAGAAAAAACAAATTGTCATATTAGGGCATCAGTTTATTGATTAGCAATCACCTTGCGAACAGCAACTAAGTATTTAATTCCAAGGAGGCTCCCATGACGAACTTCCCACTCTTGCCTGCACTGAAAGAACAAAGAAAATAAAGAGGGAGAGAGATGATGATGATGACAAAAATGAATGTATGGTTTTGAAAGTAGATAATCATGAGATAAATAATTGCTGCAACACACACCTGCATTTGCAGCAAGATAGTCAGTGTATGACATACTAAAGAAGGATGCATGTACTTCAGAACAGCACCAAGAGCTTGAGCACAGGTTTCACGAACAGGGGCAACCACTTGATCAGATACATAATCACCAAAGCTACGAGCAGATTAAGGCAGAAAGAAATAAGACTAATAACCAAGAGAAGAAAATATACATGTGTCTATCTGGAAGTCAAGAAATAATACCGGTCCAATGAAAGTACACAAAGGAAGCGAATTGCACAATCTTGAAGAAATTCCCAATTCTTGGTCCATGAGTACTTGGCCAATTTCATCAGTTTCATATGTTTTGAATTTTCAGGAACACGTGTAACAGAACTCGGATTTGATATGGGATTGAGTGTTTTGTGGAGTGATGTACAGGATGTATCCACCTTAGAGGGATCAGTTGAACCATCAACTCGGAACTCAGATTCAACCTTCACATGAGCAAAATTAGGTTCACCACTTGATACAGTGGGCACATTACTCAGACCTGCATCTGTTTGAGAATAATCACCATTAACCAACTCCTTATCCAAGTTAATGTCCATAGACTCACAAGGATTTGGCTCCTCCTCTTTCTTATGTCTCTTCAAAACTGGTTCGAGCTGTTCCACATCAATGTCTTCGTTGAGATCAATACCATGTGACCTTTTCAGGGAGTCCAAATTGGTTTTATCATCCAGATCAGCAAAAGGCGAGCTAAGATCAGGGAAATATACTCCAGCACAAGCACCTTGATGTGTCAAAATTTCCCTCAAAGCCATAATGGTGCCATGACGAACTTCCCAAACTACAATGCAACACCCAGTTAAAAGGTTGTATAAGCAAGACAAAAGAAGACAAATTTGGGAGTTGGATAATGAACTTACTAGGGTCAAACATATCATGAATAAGTTGATCCACAAATTGTTGGAAAGGCCATCTCCCATTCTCACTGTACTCCATATAGTCTTCATCTGCAACTGCATCAAATGCATCCTGAAATAAGGGAAAGCAAAATGATTAAATCATCACAGATCGAAGACAAAGCAACCCCAACAGAGAATGCTCTAGCACAAATAATATGTGAACTAACAAATGAAACAACAGCAGTAACAAGTCAACAAACTCGCAAGTGTGTGGAAGCACACACCCCCAAGCAAGCAAGCACTTGGCCACTTGCACCCTGCCACATTTGTAGACATGCTAGTCTGTGCTAACAATTGAATGATGTGAAACAGAAAGTTTTGCAGCTTCTACACCTATTAGGCTTCGAAATATTGAAAAGCTGAACAGGAAACAGCTTCACTGAGGCTTCAGATTATTTCAGGAATCCAATATAACGAAAAAGTTAACCATCTCATGAAAGTAACTCCAATATAAGCAAACAATTATAGGAGATTTGTAAGATCTTGGAAACGAAACAGTATGATTGATTGATCATACATTATGTGCCCCAACTTGGTCGGAAGAAGTTCCATTGGACGATGCAGAGTTTTTTAGCACAACCTCATCATCCTCAGGTACAGCTTTTGTATGATCTTTTGCGTTACTCTTTGCTTTCCGCTTCAGCATATTGAGCTCCCTGGCACTTAATCGGCTTGAACGAAAATTAGAATGTTTGGGATACCTAGGAACCATGGTGGCAACCAAGTGCTGAATATTCTGACCAGTATTGAATGAATAAAAACCATTGTTCTGCACATTTGCACCCCAATAATTTTTTTGGGCAAGAAGATCCTCATCTTTGATAACATCATTGAAATCCATAAACTGCTCGCATACATCCAGACCTGCACTAGAACAGAGCCAAAAAAAAATGAAAGCATTCCAAAACAATGGAAATATGCAAAGACGTTTTACATAATACAGATACAATCATAGTAAAGTAAACACGATGGAACCAGCACATTGACACCCTATATGAGAACAGTTCGTACTTTAAATCACATAATTCAGCAAAAAGATATATAGGAGCAACTAGCTATCTAGTACCATTTATTCAAACTAATATCTCTTATCCTTTTAAACCCTAACACCACCTCCGAATCTCAGCAAATAAGTGGTGCAAGATACTTGGTTAAAAAATCAGCTACTAGGCTTTTAGCAATCCCCAATACATGAATTCAAACTGATCAGCGGAAATTCAGATCACAATCAATTGCCAAAAACCTTGTTTATTCTTAAAGCTACAGATCTTACTACGATTCATGGTTTGGGGACTCTGACCAACCATAAGGTAAAACATGCTCGAAATCTTTAAAATGTTTTTTTGCGTTACCTAAGTAAGAAAAAGGTATCTAACCTAAACGACGCCGAAGATTTTGCTTTTGGCGAGCTAAACGCTCTGCTGGATTCTTGCCATTGTCATTTGCAATGTCATATTCCTAGGAATAAAAAAAGAACAAATTCTGTTAGCAATTTCACATGTTGCAGTAACAAAAAAAACCAGAAACAGATAAAAATTGGAATGCAATTGTCAGCTTCACCTTTACAAAAATTATTACTAAATTCTATCTTGATACAGACCAAGTCACGAAACTCCAGGAGAAATTTAAGCATATGATTATTATGGGATGCTGCAGATTATGTTGCCACAATTTATCCATTGTCCACTCAAAATTCTTTCCTTTAAGTTACCAGAAAAGTAAACAACCTGTACATCCTAATATGAAATGCTGGGAATAATCTATTTTAGCATCCAATGTCAATTGCTTTCGCTTAACAATGTTACAAGTTATAACAAGAAAAAGGGAAAACAATCAAGTAGTCAGCAGTGCATTCAAAATCTTGAGGGATGCATGACCCACCCAAAAAGGATAAATGAATTAAATTTTAAAATAGCTGTGACCCTAAAGAAACCCAAAATTATTTTAGTTGTATTCATTAAATCTTGAGAGGCAACAATAATGGTACAAAGAATACACCTGTCCACCTGATGCCAATAAAGGAGACCCAAACCCAAATACCTTTTTCATATCAAAGCTGTAAAAAAAACAGCATTAGTTTGTTCATTTTCAGTGAGGGGGCCAAGAAAGAAAGGGGAAAGTCTACTAAACATTGGGAAATATTCAAATTAAATTCCAGCAAACCTTCCAAAAGCAAGCTCAGATGTTGGAGTAGTATCAGCTGGTTGTAATCCTGACCCAACATCACCAGTTCCATCAGACAACCCAGAAGCATGTTTTTCTGCTTCCACAGATGCAAACAAGTCTTGCAATGATGTGTGTTTGACATTCTCTGCTATGGCACCAATCGCGTGGGCTGCTGCAACCCTTGTGTCCCAATTCTTACTACGAAGGTATTGAGAAACCTAAAGTCGGCACATAAGAGCATAAATTTCAGCCAACCATTATGTGCAGAACGCATACAAGAAAAAAAGCAGAATAGCTGTCCAGTAGACTACGTACAACATGTTGATATCATAGATGAGAAGGGTGGGAGTTATTATTTATCCTTGAATAAACACCTATCACTCAATACATGAGAGGACATCACATATCAAGAAGAATGAAAGAAAGAAAACAACTGGTGACATAGATGAGTGCCTAATCATTCTTAAAAAATAATCGATATTTCAAACAGAGAATACATGAATTCATATAGACCTAAAAAAATGCTATTTGATCTATCAACTTATACATCATTGAAGATGTAGCATAACAGAAAAATGTAGGATGCATAATCGAACAAGCATGCATTTGAGCAACTAAAAGTTAGGCATTCCTGCACAACCATACATCATATCTTACACTTACACACCACAACATATTAAGCAAACACTTCCAGGTTCCAAGTTTGCAAATCTAAAAAAATACCAGCAGTGGCATCGCCTATATACCTTTTTTAACAAAGCATTTAGCTCCTGGGGATGGGACTTAGCGATTTCTCCAATTTGACGTGCAGCCGCGGACCTTGTCGTTTGTGTCGAACCAGCTAGGTTGTGTTAAAGGAAACTTTGCAGAATAGATAAGCCAACAGGGATACCAAATGATTGAATGCTTGGCATCATTCTGGCCACTGGACATATGTGGTGCATCAGTACATTTTAGAAAAGTTTAACTTCAGATTTTAACAAACAAAGGTGTAGTTTTGTTTAATTTTTCAGAGAATCGGTACAAACTAGAAGCTAACACAGCAAGTACTCATCCGTAAATTACCATAGTGGCCACTAAACTTGCTAAGAGCCATAGCAAAATCACACGCAAACCAAATTCTCTGAGAGAAAAAAAGGATACTGTCTAGTAATGTGAGCAGGCGGTGAAGACGGGATGAACTCTGCGCCATAAATGATGCAGACTGCCAGACCTTTCATCCGATGAAGTATACTCGGAGAGGGTATACTTGGCTTGTAGTTAGCAGTATGCCGATAAGTTACTCCACATGTGGATGTAGTCGCATACACCTGCTCCGCGAAAAATAACAAGAAACAAATTAGGCTCGCTACAACTCCGCGCTCCTCGCTGATAGAATTAAACGATAACCAAACGAAAAATCCCGAAGCAAACAAATCCCAGAAACATGCCCAAAAAAAATCACATAACATGCGAGCAACGTGGAACCGAGCTTCCTAGATTTCAAATCTAGGAAGCAAATCACCCGCGCACGAAGCCCCAGACGCTGCAGAACAGAAGCAGAGCTGCCGCACCCCAGGACTCAAGCCTCGAGCGAGCGGGCAGCTCGGAGGCGGTCTAGACCCCCCGCGAGCCGTACGCGCAGCGATCCAATCCGAGCCCAATCTTATCCAAACGGGAAACCCAGAGAAACAAATCTCGAGAGGAAGAGAAAAGGGGGAAGGCGAACCGAGAGTCACGGCGGGGAGCGGGAGCGGGAGCGGGCGCGCGCGCCGCCTTCCGGAGCCGAGCGCGGGCGCGGCCGCTGCGGCGACGGGGAGAAGGGGATCGCGGAGGAGGCGGCGGTCGCGGGGAGGGGTGGGGTGGGGTCGGGTCGGGGAGTCACGAGCCCAAATCCGCAGTCGCACGCGCGCGCCGGGTCGGGTCCTTGCGGTTGAGTCTAACCGCGCGGCGCGAGAGGCGAGAGAGAGAGAGAGACCGGTCGATCAGGCTGCGGTTTTGTGGCGTGTTGGGTAGTGTGGTGTGGGGGTCGAACTGCCTGCGTGGGGGTCTCGTTATATAGGCGCTGCACTCGGGTTGGATTTTTCCGGACGGGCTCCTCCCTTGGGCTTTTCATTGGGCCCGGATGAGCGTGCCTAGAGAATGGGCTTCTGTGGCCCATACTCCTTCTGGAAGTTTCTTTCGAAACTAGCCAATGTTGAGGTGCCCTGCTCTTTCCGGCAGAAAGCAAACACTTCACATGTGAATATGTGATAGATTGGTTGTAGCAAACAACTCACATGGTGCAAGACGCAGGAACCTCTACTGCACAAGTGCAGCTGCACTGCATCCCAAGCACTCCAATCTCAATGCAGAAACCAAACAAGTGAACACCACTTAGCCCTTCAATTTACACTGGTATTTCTGGTAGATAATACCAATGTTAATACAGGAACAAGGAGCATCTTAATGAAGAGAGCGAACACGTTACACCTTATCCAGAATGTACTCCGCAGATTAACCATATGGAACTTGAAGCTAACAGTTGCTACGATTGAATAAGAGGACTAATGGCTCGGCATGCCAATACAAAATCCCTTCGCATATCCGAACACCAGCTACAAACATCAAGAACTCCCTGCCAGTGTTTGCAATTTCTACAGGTTGCCTACCGACGCTCTCTTACTGCTGCTGCAGCAGCAGCAGCTAAGCATTTATATTCTTGCCTTGTTGGCCCTAATCGTCCATCAAATTTTTCAAATGACCTGCTAATTGGGTGAGTATACAGATTGGCATCCGTGGTTGTCCAGGCAGTCCAGCGTCACTAAGATCCAATGCCCGCAACTCCCTTGGCTTTAGCTGCAGCTTGTTGTGCCGCAGCTGCTGCTACGGCCGCAGCTGCTGCAGCTGGAGATTGGGGTGAAGCTGGGGCAGCCGGTGTTTCCTGCGGCACTTCAGCAGCCTGCTGCCGCTGATTCTTATTATTTACCTGTGCTAGTAGTTTTTTTATCTGGGCTCCAGAGAGTGTTTCATGCTCAAGGAGGGTGTTTGCTAGCGCATGAAGCTCCTTATTGTGTGTCGTGAGAATCGTTTTTGCATTATTGTAAGCCTTCTCTAAAAGTTCCTTCACCTCTTGCTCAATCAGGCCTCTTGTTTGTGTGCTCATGGTCTTCCCATCATCATCATAGTTGTAGGAAACAAGACCGACCCGCTCACTCATACCATATTTGGTGACCATGGCTCTCGCCAGCCGAGTCGCTTGACTTAGATCAGATGAAGCACCAGAGGTTACCTCGCTTTCCCCAAATATAAGCTCCTCAGCCACCCGCCCTCCCATACAAACATCCAATCTCGCCAGCATCTGCTTCCTTGAAACTTGAGTCTGATCTTTCTCTGGCAGCTGTGTAACCATGCCAAGAGCCATTCCCCTGGGAACAATGGTAGCCTTGTGGACCGGGTGAGCACCCTCCGTGTGGATGGCAACAAGGGCATGCCCTCCCTCATGATACGCAGTCATTTTTCGGCTCTCATCAGATATCACTGCTGATTTGCGCTCGCTGCCCATCATGATCCTGTCCTTGGCATATTCAAGGTCATGCATTGTAACAGATTTTGCCCCATCCATAGCAGCCTTAAGAGCAGCTACGTTCACCAAGTTTGCAAGGTCAGCACCTGAGAATCCAGGTGTTCCCCTTGCAATGGTCATCAGATCCACATCGTCAGCTTTTAAGACCTGCAGTTCAGGGAGAAAAGGTCAAATCAACTGTCTAGACCGGAGAACTCATCAAGCATTGCAACAGAAATGTTTGGGATATAGGAATATAGGATTTACCTTTGACATGTGAGTCTCTAGGATCTGCCGTCGGCCCTCAACATCTGGATTTGGAACCACAATATGACGGTCAAAACGCCCAGGCCTAACAAGGGCTTTATCTAGTGACTGAGGGAAGTTAGTTGCTGCAATTACAATTATCCCTTCATTCTGCTTAAAGCCATCTAGCTCAACAAGCAACTGGTTCAAGGTCATCTTCATATACTGTTGATCTTTTGGGTTTCTGCTCCCACCAATCGCATCAATTTCATCAATGAATATTATACAAGGAGACCGCTTCTTTGCTGCATTGAAGAGGTCCCTCACTCTTCTAGCCCCAACACCCACAAACATCTCCTCAAATTCACTCCCACTGCACGAGAAGAAAGGAACACCGGCTTCCCCAGCGATAGCCCTTGCCAGCATGGTTTTTCCTGTGCCAGGGGGGCCGACAAGCAAAACACCTTTTGGAAGTTTGCCACCAAGGTGTGTAAAACGCTGGAAAGCATAAAACATGCTTGTGAATATATATATATATATAAGGATATATCTCACAAAATGGAGCGATTCTACACATCTTTTAGTGTAAAACTCTAGATTAAACTCAGCCGTAAGAAAGCAGTGCGAAAGCACAAAGTCATCACAAAACAATACTGCTTCATTTGATATGGCACTCGCACTACAAAAACTACGAAATAAAGTGGCACAAAGGTTTAAACGAGGATCCAGGAGAGCCTGGAAGTGAAGTTACCAAGTTAAACAATGAGGCCACCAAGGATTGCTAGAAGAACAGGGTGAGTAAATTAGATGGGAACTGCAATTCCTTCTGAGAGTTTAAAAAATCCGAACAAAGGGAGGGGAAAAGGGCATAGCTGATTAGAATGTTGGTAGACCAGCTGGTCTGGTCTCAACTTCATTGAAACTTCAGTACAACACGACAAACATGGTCTGGTCTCAACTGCATTGGAACTTCAGTACAACACAACATGTTTGTCCTAGCAGCGTTGTTGGGATAGACATATTGTTGTTTTAAATTAGCTAGCCGTTTTATCTTTTCCTAATCACTGGTGAGTGAAAACACCCTATTGATAGAACTTCACCTTGGGATCTCGTAGGTAGTGAACTATTTCCTCAAGTTCAGCTTTAGCTTCATCAACTCCCTTGACATCACTGAATTTTGTGGTCGAATCCATGCTTGGTTGAACCTCTTCATTCAGTCCAAGGCCTGTATACAATTGAAAGTCAATAAGAAATACTGCTGAAGCTGATTCAGGATCAGGAGATAGTCATCCCACATCAAAAAAACAAACCTTTACTAATTCCTCTATCTTCAATCAGAGCCCCAATGCCGGAGATTAGAAGGAAAGTAAGTGCAATGCTTCGGAAGGTACGCCAAAGCTGCTCCTTAAATTGACCTGTTTCTGCTGTAACCATGTGAATAGGTGCACTAGCAGTACCAAGAGCACCATCTTTGGTCAGCCGACCAACACTCCGAAGTGCTGGAATACCACTACGGCTTTCTTCCTCACTTGCTGACCTAGCCATTCCTGCATAAAAAAATTCATGTGATCATCCATGCACCAAAAGTTCTAAAACAAATTACACATCATTTATGCGGAAAACACAAGAATTTTAACTAGTAAGAAGCATGAATCTGTTAGTGGATAAGAGTATCACATACAGAAGTAAACGAGCAAAATGCAAAGTAGTAAGGACATGATGACAACAGTTCATGCTGAACAATAAAATCAAAGGATCATAACAGAAGCTACAGTAGAAAATATATGCTGATTTCAGAGAACTTCCACATTTTCATCAAAAAAGAAAAGAGGAAAGAATCTGTAGATCTCTACTGAAAAAGAAATATCCTGGTACAACTAGATAAAGATTGGTACAACAACTAGGAAGCAAATACTCAATAATGAACATACTGAAGATCAGTGCAAACAAAGGTATGCATATCGTAATAGAAACCCACTACATAAGGATACATCAAACTGACTTGGTTATTTTTTATGTGTTGCATAAGAAATACACTCAAAACAAATAGGACACCTTTTGCACATAACAGTTAATTGCACCAAAGTAATAGAAATAGCTACCTCTTTGCAATGTTTTAATCAGGGGGCTATCCTCCAGCCTGTCAAGACTGACAAGAGCTTTTACATACTCGGAGAGAGCTGAAGGGTTGGAATGTAATGAAGGCTGGCTTTCGACGATTTGTATGACTCTTTCTGGGTCACTTTTATAGATCTCTTTAAGAAGAGAAGCTTCACTCGGCGAGTCCAGGTCTCGTACCCTGCGCGCAAAGCTACCAACATAGCTTGACCGGTACCTCTCGTGCAAAATTCTAAGCACACGACCTGCATTAAGCACCCAACACAGTTGACAAAAGGAACAAGGAAAACAAAGAAACTTCCTCCATGAGGCAAATGGCAAGTGGCAACACTGAAACCACAAGGCCTATAATATGCAATAAGATATATTACACAGAAAGAAAACACCAGAAAAAGCATCTGTCTAGTTAAAAAGGCACCATTAAACCAGACACTAGTTGGCACATAAAAATATCCATTTACCCCTTGAAGCCATAGTTTACGCACAGAGAGAAGCAACCGTACCTGAACCAGTACCATTCGTAGGTGCCCTGAAAGGAAAGGAAGCCGCTAGCTCATTGTAAATCGCATTTGCTGATCGATGCCCTGCAGCCTATGACACAAACACACGCGAAAAAGACGTCACAAATTAAGCCGATCAAAATACGGTGCTATTTAACAACAAGCGAGAAGCACGGGTCAAATTTGTCAACAGTGCAACCCATAAAGTGGCACCCACTGCCTACTGCAAAGTGCAAACATCGATGTTCAGTGCCTTGTCTGAACCACAGAGCCACTGTCTTGCAGTTTCAGCTTCGATAAGCATTAAGGACGGAAGAAACTCTTAACAACCTCGGTACCTAAATCTCAGCCATGTCGTGGCACATTGTTATGAATATTTCAGATTAAAAACAACAAGATCTAGGGCAAATATTTTGGACTCTATCGCGAACAACCTACTAAACCCTAGTTTCTAACGGGCGCAGCCTCCCTGCAGGTCCCAAGATTTGGTCAAGAAGGCGTTATCTCGGAATCCATCCCTGATCTAACCAGCTCCTCCTAATCGTGGGTAATCCAGCTCAAAGATGTAATCTCTGTGGGCAAAACCGCACCGCGAATCGAAGGAGACACACAGAACGAAATCTTGCAGGAAGTAAAGAAAGAAAGGCGGGCGGACCTTGGAGAGGGCGAGCCGCCAGGCCATGGACTAAGAGGCTGAAGAACCCTCCTCAGCGTTGGACGAGATCCCCCGAAACACGGCACGCGAGTAGAAGAAGACGAGCAGTGATCGGGGTCGGAGGGAAGGACAGGTCGATAAAATCTGTAAAAATAATAATAATCACCGGGCTCTTCTTGCTCGAGCTGAGAGATTCTTCGTTCTCCCGGTGGAGACTGGTCCGATTGGAGACTAGAGCTCGAGGGGGATATTTGCGAATATGCCATTAGCGTTTCTCGGTTTAGTCCCTGCAGTTGCATGAAATCGTGTTGGATAGACGACGAAATCGTGATTGGCCCGGCCCACATTTGTCGTCCCCAAGTTATCGTGGGCTTGGGCGGCTGCGGCCGTGAATTTCCACTTTCCCGGCCCGCTACGCCGACCGGCAGCCACCGCGCGCGTAGCAAACCACCAACCGGCCGCAACACTGTGGATCGGCCACCGCCCCCTTTTCCCCTCTTCTCCTGCGCTTTGCCGAGTGGGGGAGGGAGGGGTGGAAATTGGTAAAGGATAATCCGTTTTATCCGATATTCGTATCCGGGAAAACACAAATGTGGTAAGTAAAATCCGCATTCGAATAGTATTCATATCCGTATTCGGTGTTATTCGTATCCGTATTCGGTGTTATTCGTATCCGGAAAAAAATGGATAGTATTCAGATTCAGATTGATTGTTATTCAGATCCGGAAAAAACCGGATAGTATCCGGAAAAACAAATACTATCCGGAAAAACGAATCTGAATACTATCTATTTTGTCCCGATCTGAATCTGAATACTATTTGTTCTACCGAGATTTGTCGCAAAAGTTGTAGGATATTCAGATTCAATCGAATTGAGTACATATTCGATTCAATTAGATTCGTTATTTACATTCGATTCAGATTCAGATTCGAGAATATTGAATTCAGATTCAGATTCGTTTTAAAAATAGGATTCAGATTCAGATCCGTATTCGCTTTTAAAAATAGGATTCAGATTCAGATTCGGACTATTCGATTCGTATTCGATCCGTTTCCACCCCATATAGGGGCTGTTTGGAAGCCAAGTTGCCTGGCCAGCTCTCTCCTTGGACGCTGCCTACTCGCTATTTGATGTTGTACCTGCATGATGCAGCCAGGCCAGCGGGCTACCAAGGCCAGGCGGTCAATTCCAGCGCCTAGGAGCAGCTGCCTCCCAGGCAGCTATTTCATCCACCGTTCATTTTTTGATCCATTGTTCTATTTTTTATTCACCAATTTCAGACATAGGCTTCTAACCAAACAACTCATCTTCAGGTTTGCCTGGTCAGGCAAAAATCATCTACTTTCTAGACAACCTCCAGGCACCACTTTTTCACAGGCACAGAATCCAGGACACCAACCAAACAAGCCCATATTGGCTTTCTTCTTGGGTAGATTTTTTTCTCTACTTATGATGAGTTTTATCGCACCGGCTCACGCGAATTTGGCCGTGGCGGAGGCATCTTTGAAGCATGTTGATTCATTAGCTTCATATGACAAAGATAAAGTTCTTGAACTTGTTAAGTTTTATCCTAAAGATATCTCAAACACATATTTGGTCCAACTTTCTTTACAACTTAATATGTTTATCGTTGACGTATGCCAAGATACAAGGTTTCGAGAAAGTGAAGAATCTCAGTGGGCTCTCTATTAAACTTGCTGAGACAAATAAGTATGATTGTTATAAACTTGTTTATTTGCTACTTAAATTGGTGTTGATCCTTTATGTTGCTACTGCAAGTGTAGAGGGGTAATTTCGGCAATGAATCATGTGAATAACAAACTAAGAAATAGCATGAGTGAATAATACTTGAATGATTGCTTAGTTACATGCGTTGAGTTTTTTTTTACAAGTTAGTGATGGTGTTGTCATCAATCGCTTTCAAAACACGAGGAAACGTCGTACCAAGTTGTAATTTTTAAAAAATATTATGTGATGTTGGTTTGTAGTGTAAACATGTAATTTGTCACATTTAAACTTTCATACTGTATTATTTAAACTTTTCTATTAGAATGGACGTGCCTTAAGTTCACATCTCTATTGTCAAAATCCTGGCGGAATCCGCCGCTGGGATTTGGATGGGCATTTTTGCCGCCCTTCACCTCCCCTCCGTATGCCGCGGGTGACAAGAGCCAGCCAAACTTGGACGCGAAATGGACGTCTGTCAATACATTCACGCATGCATTTCGCGTCCAACAAACTCAGTGAGCACGACACTTGATTTTCATGCATCTTGACCCGACCAAAAGAAAAAGGAGAGGAAGTAGTCCGAGTGAGCAGGCATAGGATCCGACCGTGAGAGAGTAAACAGCGCTCAGTCGTAGTATGCCGGTAAAATATTGTAGCAACAGATAAATCACTGTGCGATCATTTCTATTGTCTATGCAGAGTAGATCATCTGTATTAAGTCCTTCAATACAGAGATTCCGATCCGTCAGGCATAAGCCTCTCGACGAATAGTTCGGATTAATGCAAAGCAACCCAACTCAATTACTTGCACTGCACGGAGCTCGATCGGTCGGTGTGATTGAATTAACTTTTCTTCTTCTTCTTGGTTCGTACGTAGAGAGGATTAGTGTAAATTCTAGTACTATATATGCAATGTCTGAGGGCATACGTGAGCTAACTGTATGAAATACCAAAGAATGAGAAGAAAACTAGAGTCGCGAAGCAAGAGCTAGCGCGTGCTTGTTTTGCTTGTGCTTTAATCTTCTTTGTTGGCAATAATCTATAGCTCATAGTATGTACAATAGTGTAACATCAGTTTTCTGTAAGTCCTGACACGTAGGAATGAGATGATGTGGAGAAGAGGGGGTATATCAAATTGGATCGTCTCTCATGCAGTAGTCGACTGTAACACGAGAAATAAGATATATTATACATAAAGGAGCTATCTAGAGAGACATGTAAAAAGGCAATTTATTGTAAAAGCTGCCTTTAATATTGTCTATAGATAATATAAAGAAATACTATATACAATTATCTATACTATTATACCTGCCTCCGCAGGGTTTCTCGTGGGAATGAGCATGAATGCATGCATGGCCATATACTACTGTATTCTTACTGACTCGATCTCATGCATTCTCTGACTAATTAGCCACTAGTCGCTAAGCGGCGTCTTGTGATTTAACCCAAAGATGTCCAAATCTGTACGTCTCGAATTAAACGTCCATTTTGATTTTTTTGGTTCTCCAACGTGACATTTTGACTATCATTTGTTCAAATCTGTACGTCTCGAATTAAACGTCCATTTTGATTTATTTTTTTTTGTTTCTCCAACGTAACATTTTGACTATCATTTTGTATCATGATATAGTAACAAAAATAATAATAATGATATATTATGAAAGTATTTTGCAAGTTAAATCCAACGCCATTATTTTCTTATATTAATGAGACCTATTGGCGACCATGCACGACATCTGAATGCATGTACGCTCTCGATCGCTTAGGATGTGTTTTGTTGCCTACATGCTTCTAGCCTGGTCGGTACAGGTCAGTCAGGCTGAACTATGCTTGGATGAGTGGATGCAATAGTGGGTTGTTTGGTTGTCTGTTTCTGTTGGGTCAGGTTGTGCTGAGATGTTGTTTGGTTGGCTAGATCAGGAGAGTGGCTGCATGCCTGTATGCAATGTAGGGTTGTTTGGTTGACTGCATGTGACAGAGTATGCTCACCTCTTCTAGTGGGTGGTGAGAATACCCCTTTGGTAAGATGTTTGAGTTGGACGTAAAAATAGCTAAGAAAATGACTTTACTCTCAAACTATTGAGCAATGAACCTAAGATATGACCACACTAATATGTATTGTGCTTGTTCAAAATGATCAGGAATTTGATTGTCATAAAATCATCAGTCTCGGCAATGGCTTATTCAGCACCAACTGATATAAGATTTTCACTGGTGGATTGCGCTTACGCCGACTAGCAAGTTAATATGGTAGGTAAAGTTAATATGGTGAACACCGTTGGTCGCTAATCTCTCCCACACCCCTAGTTGAATATGCTCCTTTGTAGTTCTGTTCCTCTTCAAATTTTTTAAGCCTTTTGAACAAAGCATTGTCAATTTAAACAATCGTGGTGTTCTTAGTCGGTGCAAAATAAGCTAGTGTGTCTATTACAATCACAACACCGAGTACCAACAAGCTCAAATATTCAAACAGAGAAGAAATGACAAATATGATTTGTTTTAGCGTCGCAATTAATTAGGTAATGAATAGTCATTCAGACAAATCTGACTAGACATCATGACAAATACAACAGTGAATTCCATACGTAAGAATGATTTTTTACAAATCAAATATTAGTAATGTAGATTCCAGTACGTGGAGGAATGAGCCACTCACGCTATACAGATACAAATTACTAAGTACGACATGACATTCATACAAATCCTTGAAATAAACTGGCATACAAGTCTTCCAAAAAGAACATATGCCACTGCTTCCCCAATAGCAATCAGGATGCCAAGCAACTTTTTTGGGCACCATTCCTGAGTAAAAAAAGAACACCATAAATCCCAAGACCATTCCAGAGTTAAAAAGAGCACAATAAATCACAAACAATTATTTGATAGAGGAAGTACAAACCGGAAGCCTTGGAATTGTAACTAATCAGATTTACAATCTAGAAAGAAAAAAATGTCAGTATACCTTTCTAGTTCAACTAACTAGGAAATTTGCCCTGTGCACTTAATTAAACATTGTACATGCATGTGATCAGAGAACTCGTTTCCTTATCATTTCAATAAATTACCAAGCAAGAACTGAAATAAGCATGCATATTACCAAGAATGACCGACAATAGGACAAAAATCAGTTGAAAACAAGTATAGTATGCTGATTACCAAGAATGACTAGAGTAGTTCATGGAACTAGCAAGGGTGGATCATATGTACTACATAGCAAAAAACAATGACCATGCCTCATATCTGCAACTAACAAGGGTGGAATCAACTAAAAAAAATTATAGATCTAGGCATTTATGCATGCAAAGATTCTTTTCCTTATCATTTCAACAAATCACCATGCAAGAATTGAAATAAGAATACAGATTTCCGAGAATGACAGACAATAGGACTGACAGCAATTGAAAACAGGTGTTCTAACCAGCATACAACTGGAACTAACAACGACTATGCCTTAGATCTGGAACTAACAAGGGTGGAACCATCTAAAAAAAATTTATAGGTCTAGGCATTCTAGCATGCAAGAAGTATAGATCTAGGCAGTTCATGGTCCAATGCATGATCTCGGCTAGATCTACACGATTTCATACCCCATCAAACATATCAAAAAAATAGAAACCTCTTGTTCATCATGAAACTAAGGAGGAAGAAAATCACAGTGCCAACTAGATCTACACGATTTCATGCCCATTGAATAGATCAAAGAAACATAAGGAGGAAGAAAATCACGGTACCCGCAATCTCCAATGAAAGCGCACAACATGGGAGAGGGGGAGGAATAGGAGGAGAGGGGGCACCGGGGCCTTGCAGCGCTGGGTACCCCGCTGGACCACTGTCTGCCGGTCTTACCTCCGGAGGCGAGAGTAAGGTCGACGCATAGAGTGGCGAGAGTAGCGAGGATAAGTGTGGCCTTGCGCCTTGCCTTCGAATGGTGAGCTTGAGGGTCAAAGCGAGAGGACGCGAGAGCAAATGAGGAGAAGGCTAGAGGTGGAGGATAACCCTAGTGCTCGGTCTTTGCATGCGCATATGCAACGGGTGCACTCGAAGGGGAGCGTGGTTGCATCCCACAGGCCTGGCTTGCGAGCTTCGTGTTTTCGTTGGGCCAGGCTCGGGAGGGACTTTTGCACTCGCGTGGCTTGGCCCGGAGGTCGGTGCAGGCAACCAAATAGTGCGAAAATTGCACGCATAGATGCGAGTCAGGCCTTATGCAGGCAACCAAACACACCCTCAGTGAATTAGATTTTGCAGCAGAGGCTGACTAGCTAAGGGCATGTTCAATAGTATGTCTTTTAGATTGTCTCTAACACCTCCACCTCAACTAAATACAGCACTATAGACTACTCCTCCAATACATTGTCTATAACATACTCCACAATATCATTTTTTTAATTATTTTGCTTTCATTTTTTAATAAACTCTCTCCCCCACCAACACCCTCTATCTCTCTCCCTCACACCCAATCGGCACCACCGCCACCTCTCCTCCACTGGCATCCCACCGCCGCCCTCTCCCCCACCGGTGCCCCAAATGGTCTCCGCCGCTAGACTCCGAGCTCGCCACCGTCGAAGCATCTGGATCCGGCCAGATCCAGCCCGCTGGCGCCATTTGGGCGGCTGGATCTGCCTCGCCATGGTCGGTGGGCCGAGAGATCGACGTCATCGTGGTCGACGGGCGGGGAAATTGACATCATCGCAGTCAACATCATCACCGGGCGTGAAGGTCGTCATCGTCCCGTTCTCAGCTAGCACGAGCGTCTTTACTCTAGCCAGGCCCCACAAACTACATGGGGAGCAGATGCCACCGCTCCATTAGCGCTTTCACTCGTCACTTTGGTCTTGGTTCACGTGTAGCGCTCGTCACGTGAGGAGACGACGGCTTCTCATCTCTCTCATGTTTCTGTCTTCCACCTCGTACTTTACTGACATAGAAGAGCTAACTGACAGCTAACATGACACTATTGGGGATACTCTAAGAGTTTTCTTGCCCATGGTAAGCCCGTTAAGATATTAGTAAGATAAATCCACTTCTTTAAGATTCCAATGAAATTACGAGTATAACGTGTAGCAAAGAGAAAACG
Source organism: Phyllostachys edulis (assembly GCA_036346405.1). Taxonomy (NCBI): domain Eukaryota; kingdom Viridiplantae; phylum Streptophyta; class Magnoliopsida; order Poales; family Poaceae; genus Phyllostachys; species Phyllostachys edulis. The sequence continues at coordinate 46,672,668 of CM070565.1, forward strand.
ATTGCTAGCTGGGTGTGCAAATCATATGTTTCTAGAGTGAGTCTACATATGTACCGGCAATTTTCAGTTCCATTTTGTCACTGTACAACGTCAAGCAAAACACAAATCAAACTGTCCAAAGCTGGAGTTGACCGGACAAGACGTACGAAGACCGGGTAAAAGATAAAGCCTGAAAGCTCTGACGACGATGGTTTATAGTCGATGGCGACGTAACAGTAAATCCATTCTGCTCTTTTCATGGGATCGAGTAGTCCAACCACAACGTGCACGAGTGGTTCCAGTTTTTTACTTTTTTTTCATGTTCAACTAGACCTAAGCAGTGGCCGTGCTAGGCCGGTACGGTATGGGCACTATAGGCCACGTGCTAGGACTGGGCCATGTCGGCTTAGGCCGGCCAGCATGCCGTGCCATGCCAGCACGGCTCGGGTCGTCTTTGGCGAGCTCAAATATGGCCTAGAGGCGCGTTGTGTGCGTCAGCACAGGCACGGTGCAGTTGGACTATGCAAAGGAGGGAGGGAGGGGCCGAGGGACGAGACTGAAGGTCACCTGAGCTCAAACATGGCCTAGAGGCTCGCGTGCAACTCAGATGATTCACGTTTTAGTAGGGAGTTAAAAATAGCAAATAAAATTATAAAATATGAAATTTTTCAGAGAAGCTACTGAGATGATATCGATCACATATAAATTTTGAAAATATACTGTTCACGACTAAAACACTTAATTTCAAATTCTTAACCGACTAGCTAGGTTTAAATAAGGACATACAAATTTGTTAAGGCTAAACTGATTTCTATAAATTTGACAAGAAATATTTTAATTCAAGATAATTAATCTAGTATTTGATTAAATTATTTCCCAGGGTTGTTTAGTAGCATTTACTTTAGTTCTTGTTTTGGAGTTTCTTTTCAAGTGAGAATGAATCCCTTCTCATCATGTTTGGAGATAAGGGTTACATACATAAATAGAAAATTCACCTCAATTGGAGTTCACATGAGTTACTTATGAATTTGCAATGTTAAAAGCATTTTGTAGTGTACAAAACATTCAGTTTTGGATTAATTTTCAAAAACTATTATTTCTTGGGTAGAGATAAGTTTGAAACCTATTCCAAACTAAAGTTCACTTAAAAACAAAATTATGAAAATTGGTTTCACTTGATTTGGAGTTACTTTGAATTGGTTATGCATTTTTGAAGTTATTCTATTTTGGACTGTCCGATCGTGATTCGACGGCCGCGATTGAGTGAGCTGTTCGGATGGCCCGAATGGCCCAATCGATACGGACGGCCCGATTAAGATCTAACGGTCTAGATGCGTTGGCCGTTCGGACGGTCCGAACGGCCCAAACGATCTGGATAGTCCAATTCAAATCCAACGGCTCACGTGCAACTCAGATGATTCACGTTTAAGTAGGGAGTTAAAAATAGCAAATAAAATTATAAAAATATGAAATTTTTCAGAGAAGCTACTGAGATGATATCGATCACATATAAATTTTGAAAACATACTATTCACGACTAAAACACTTAATTTCAAATTCTTAACCAACTAGCTAGGTTTAAATAAGGACATACAAATTTGTTAAGGCCAAACTGATTTCTATAAATTTGACAAGAAATATTTTAATTCAAGATAATTAATTTAGTATTTGATTAAATTATTTGCCAGAATTGTTTAGTAGCATTTACTTCAGTTCTTGTTTTGGAGTTTCTTTTCAAGTGAGAATGAATCCCTTCTCATCATGTTTGGAGATAAGGGTTACATACATAAATAGAAAATTAAATTATAAGACCAAAATAACTTGCTTCACCTCAATTGGAGTTCACATGAGTTACTTATGAATTTGCAATGTTAAAAGCATTTTGTAGTGTACAAAACATTCGGTTTTGGATTAATTTTTAAAAACTATTATTTCTTGGGTAGAGATAAGTTTGAAACCTATTCCAAACTAAAGTTCACTTAAAAACAAAATTATGAAAATTGGTTTCACTTGATTTGGAGTTACTTTGAATTAGTTATGCATTTTGAAGTTATTCTATTTTGGACCGTCCGATCGTGATTCGACGGTCGTGATTGAGTGAGCTGTTCGAACGGCCCAATTGATACGGACGGCCCGATTAAGATCTAACGGTCTGGATGCGTTGACCGTTCGGACAGTCCGAACGGCCTAAACGATCTCGACAGTCCAATTCAAATCCAACAGCTCGCGTGCAACTTAGGTGATTCACGTTTAAGTAGGGAGTTAAAAATAGCAAATAAAATTATAAAAATATGAAATTTTTCATAGAAGCTACTGAGATGATATCGATCACATATAAATTTTGAAAATATACTGTTCACGACTAAAACACTTAATTTCAAATTCTTAACCGACTAGCTAGGTTTAAATAAAAACATACAAATTTGTTAAGGCCAAACTAATTTCTATAAATTTGACAAGAAATATTTTAATTCAATGTAATTAATATAATATTTGATTAAATTATTTCCCAAGGTCATTTAGAAGCATTTACTTCAGTTCTTATTTTAGAGTTTCTTTTCAAGTGAGAATGAATCCCTTCTCATCATGTTTGGAGATAAAGGTTACATACATAAATAGAAAAATAAAAATTATAAGACCAAAATAACTTGCTTCACCTCAATTGGAGTTCACATGAGTTACTTATGAATTTGCAATGTTAAAAATATTTTGTAGTGTACAAAACATTCAGTTTTGAATCATGTGACGGAAATACGAGTTATTAAAACTTTTGAGATTAATTACAGTGCCTAAGAACGAAAATTACATAAATACTTTACTATAATTTATGTATGATAACTTATGAATAAACTAAAATTGACTACTTTGGGCCGAGAAAACAATATGTAAATAACATTTTTGGAACTTGAACGGTCTCGAGGAGAGAGAAGAAAAAAACTGGGATAATGCTAGTCTGCTAGCTAGTCGTCCATTGGCCTCCCATAACTCTCACGCTGAACGATTCCACATACGACCAGATGGAGCATGAAAATACTTTTTTTTACTCGAAATTTAATCAGACACGTACGTGGCCTTAATTCCGTGGAAAAAAAGAAGTGCTTAAATCCGGAGTTGACCAGAAATAAAGAGAGACCATATACATGGAATTCCGACAAAAACATCTGGTAAAACTTTGTCATTGATTTCTAGACTAGATTGCCCGCAGCTAAGGGCACCGCACCGCAGTGTGTGTGTATAAATATATAAATTTTCATTGGAAAGCCATTGTTTTTTTTTTTGCTATATACCCTTTTTCATATTATAAAAGAAGTATATATATAAATTCTGCTATAAAAAGTGGACTTTAATGGAATTTTTCATAGAACTCATTTTGAGGTATCTTAAAATTATTATTGAAGTATGCTCAAATAGATAAAGAGATATCATCATACAATTTAAGTGTTATATAAGAAGTAGGAGTACGGACTCCCAGAAATACCATACTATTTTCACACATATATATATAGAGAGAGAGAGACTAGTAGCTACTACGTACTGGAGTAGTACCGATCAATGGATTTGATTGACTGCACAGATCGCGGCTTAAGCATGAACTAATTAATTAGTGATCCATCTGTCGTACGTGCAAGGTAGCTCGTCGCTGGGTCTTATCTAGAAAAGTCAAACCGATTTAAGTACTGGCATTAAGAACTTGATGTTCTTTTTATAAGTTGCCGTCAGGTGTAGGTGTATATACATCAACATTGCTGCGACGTCCTGCCTACTTTTTGCGTCAGTTCATTGATTCGTTTGGTCGCCACAAGCTCACACATACACGCATATCTGATTTGGACTCACACTGCGATTACTGATTAGTCGATTCTGTGCAGTCCAGATCGTGTGCATTCTAATTTAGTTTTATTGAAAACCTGTATTATCAGTCTTCAGCTCTGAATTATGTAAATTAAGGTTTCCCAGCCCTAGTCCTAATTGAGTTTTTGGTGAAGTTGGACAAGATGCATGCGTTCAATCTTAAACGCATTCGCCGGTCTATACTACCTGCTACATTACTCTACGAGGACCAACGAAATGCATCGAGTCAAGATGCAGTTTTTTTTAGGCAAGAAGGCCCTGGAAAGAAATAAAGAACACCTCTGCTCGCCGGAGAAGAAGCAAACAAAGAAGCACAACCGACCGGTGAATTGATGACTCCACGCCGGTGATTAAGTTTGGTTGAAAGCATATGTGTGAGACTGATTGATTAAAGCGAAGACGGTGGATCGAAGGCTGAGGCGGTAGATCGAGTCGCCTAGGATCCAGGTGCACGTTTTGGTCGTCTGGGCCTGGGAGCGATGTTTGGGCTAGGGAGCGGAGTTTTTTTTTTTTGGTCCTCCTAGCGTCACGTAATTACAAAAATAACTTTTGTACCTTTTTTTTTTGCAAATCTAGACCCTCTCCCTCATCTTCTGCGGTCGGGGAGCGGGGAAGGTCACTTCCGCGCTCCCCGAGTACGGAAAGACACTAGAGGGTGACGGTGGATCGAAGGCTGAGACGATGGATCGAGTCGCCGAGGATCCAAGTGCTCGTTTTGGTCGTCTGGGCCTGGGAGCAACGTTTGGGCCAGGGAGCGAGCCAGGTCAACGAAACAACATCCTGGTGAGCTCCTGGCTGCATCTTGACCAGACAAGTAGGCCCTTGGACGCATAGCAAACAGTCTCCATCCATCCCTCTCAAGGAAAGTCAAGATGCGAATTGAATAAATAAATAAATAATGGGGGTCAACCTGTCTGCTGCAACAATCCGACGTAGAAACGTAAACTTGAAGTCTGCCTGGCTGCTGACAGAAATCCATTAATTCCAACGCAGACGGCTAGCAGCCTCCCTGACAAGGACAGGTCAGCATGCAGGGGCAGACGTTACGCTAACGTACGTACCCGTGGAGTTAATTTTGAACGATTAATGGTTTACTGACGCACGCGGATGGATTCTCTGAATGAATGGTGTTGACCGATAAGCTATGAGAGGGTGGACTTCCTCATCTTCTTTATCACTTCAAAGGCTATGAAAGCTATAAAAAAAGCTAGCAATAGCAATTTCTAATACATAAGACATATCAATTATAAAAGCTAACATATCATAAATGATAAGCTACACATCATATATCAAAAAACCATTTAGTCTAGTGAATAACTGAAATCACTAATGAAAAATCATATAGACTGCAAAAGTATCAACCAAGCCATATCAAGCATATAATCCAAGATAATGAAACAAACATTGACTATTAGAAGGATCACAAAGTGTACAACTTGAAAACTTGCTCAATTTCTTTTGATTCTTCAGTTTTTGCTCTCAGCGTGTAACAAACCGTTTGCGAGCAAAGATACGATATGTTTCCATGAAAAAGCTCTAGTGGGGTGTAATAGATCACAGATTGATCTATGAGTGCTCTAGTCGCTTAACAGACTGTTTGCAAGCACCCCTTATTTTTCTTTTTGTTTTTATTCTCCTTGCATGATACAACATGAAGATTTTTTTTTTGTGAAAGCAGGGGATTTTCCCCTAAAACGCTGAAATTGAGCTAAAGTTGTGAACTGTCTAAGATTTTTCTTGTAAGTTCAAGATAAGCAAGGTATTTTGACCACCACCTGGCCGATCTGACCGTCAACCTTTGGTTAGTCAGACTACTCCCAGAATTTTCCTAAGTCTTGAAAAAACACACTCTTTGTACATTTCGGCAAAACACTATCTAGTTTTATCTCGAAAATCCGTTTTTCAGGAAACCTGGTGCAAACACATCTCCTAACACTCCCACATAAGTGTTTGATCATATTCCCTGAGATTCCACTTTTTTCATCCCCGACCAGTCTGACCGTTGACCTCTGGCTGGTCAAACCACCTATGACCTGACAGTCAGCAATACTCAGCTAAACCAAGGATTTCTCCCAAACATCTCGACATCTATACCAACTGTTCAACTCACTAAGATTATAATCATACACATGATCTCCACACAGGGCATACAGATGTAGTTAGCCATTGGGTGACTAGTGTGTGTTGACATGACATGATCGACAAATTGAGGGGAATGAAATCGAAATATAGTTAGCACGTCATCTTGTTTGTCTTTGAGATACGTGAATTCCAAGCAGGGGAAATTAAGGGATTTTTATGGCATTGGCACTACGTGACACCAAGGTGGTGGTACGCACGACATGAAGCAAGTGCTATATAGCCCCTTGGAAGTTTTGTTGTAGGCTTCAAGTTCATTTAGGCGAAAATGGGATACTATTGGCCTCCTAGACCACCTTAATTCCAAGTCTAGCCCTCTTGCCTCCGAAATTCCATTTTTAGCCCCCTGGAACCGCCTGCTGCGCCATCGGAGCGTAGGAACACGCCGCCGCACCACTGCACCATAGCAAAGAAGTTGCTACACCCCCATCGCAGCAATTTCTGACTCGGGAGAGTAATCAGTAGCATCTTTTTCTAAAAATCCATTTAAGTATATTTTTTGGAGGGATTTCTAAATATAGAAAATGAGCTCAAAAAATTGTGAAATTTTTTGTGAAGCCTCCCGGCATAGTGTACTTACTTGTGTAATTGTTTTAGAATTTTATCCATTCCAATTTTTTCTCAACAATTCATTTAAGTATACTGTTTGTAGGAATTTTCTAATATAGACAATTAGGTCCAAACATTATGATTTTTTTCCAGGCTCTTTATACAGTGTCCTTGATTGTATAATTTTTTTTTCATAATTTTATATGTTTTGAAATTGTCTCGACAAATTAAGGGTTTAGGTCTCAAAAATTAGGACGAAATGTTTCGGAAATTAGGATTTTATGATTTCATGTGACTTGGAATGTATTTGAGATTTGCTGATGTTTCAAAGGAGGCCTACTTGTATGGAAATATCCTAGGTTATATTTTGGTGATATACATGTCTTGATAGCAAGGTATATTAGCAGTCTAGGGGAGGTTGTGGGATATTCTAAATATGCTATATTTTTCTCAACTTTTGGAAAACTATCTGTTAGACTTGCAATAACATTTTGTGATCATCGTATGTTGTTGTAGTGTGATAAATTTCTGAATAATTTTGTGAGAACGATAGAGGTAGTAATGATTCGTAAGTACGAAGGTAAGTGATAATGCGATGCGCCAAAAAATTCATATATGGTGGAGAACTTTGGAGAAATGGCGTAACGATAACAATATAACAGTTGATCCGACAAGGGGGTTACATAGTACGCAGGCTAATGAACCAAGGACGACACACGCAAGCCTTTAGGGAATTAGAAATACATGGGATATATGGATGAAGAGGGTCGGACTACTACGTGGACTAGGGGTGGACTAGGGTCATTTGTCCTTCCTTACGAGCTCGGCGTTGTACTCCTCGTTGCCCGCCATTTCCCTCTTTTTCTGGCGCCCCCTCTTGCGAGCTTCGTGCTCCCTACGCCTGCATGCCTCGAGATGGGCCTGCGTCTCCCGTGCAGATACGCTGGTTGTGCTCTTTGGAGCGGCGTTCCTCCTCTCTCCTCCCGCGGTCCCTGTTGGCATTCCACTCCTCGCAGTCGAGAGTCCACTGGTCGTGTGGGTGGATCTCTAGGCCAATCCACTTGCGGTAGCCACATAGCGGATCCGGGGACTACGGGTACACGGGAGAGGTTGTTAGTGCGGACTTTGAAAGAGAAATGGTAGGGAACATATCAGAACTCGTGTCTTACCATTGCCGATAGCGTACTCGTGTCCCAACAGCGGTCGGGATAGTCGTAGGAGTAGTTCATGCGACCCCAGTAATGCATCCCCAGGCTGAGCCAGTGCTTGGACTTGAAGAACTTGCATATGTCCCTGCACCAACAAAGGGGCGGCGTCTCTCCCTTGGGCGGGTGTTGCGGCGAATGCTCAATTGGGATGTTCTGGTAGGGGTTGCTGCTCCGGGGGGCGGCGTCATTGAGGGGAGGTGGTCTCCTTGCATGCTCCCTTTGTTTTTCCTGGGCCGCATACTCACTACTACAGAAAAGGCCTTCATAGACGGTTCAAAAACGTCATCACAGACGGTTTCTTAAGCCGTCTCGAGTTTATGGGTCAGTGATGCATGAGGTCATCACGCACGGTTTTCAAACCGTCCGTGATGCATACTACCACGCACGGTTTCACCACAAACCGCTCAGTGATGACTATATATCACGAGCGGTTTGACCACAAACCGCTGTGATGACTATATATCATGCACGGTTTGCCACCACCAACCGCTCGTGATATCTATATATCCTGAGCGGTTTGTGGTGAAAACCGTCGTGATGACTCTTTCTATAAAGCCTCCAGCGGTATTGCTTGTGCCTTTAAAACGGCATATATATATATATATATATATATATATATATATATATATATATATATATATATATTTCTATTGTTCCTAGTGTCCACGCCACTTTCTTAACACGCAGGTAGCGATCGAAGAGAGATCTGTATTAGAGGGCAAGTAATTGATGTCCCGACAAATCGAAAATGCATATTTATATTTGTCAGGGGCTCAATGAGGTTGCCCCCGTTGATGTCACTTCCTCATGCCGCATGGACGCTTTCTTCAAAAAGTACTCCGAGGACTCGTAACAATACATATATAATATATATATAATGCTTGCTTTTAAAGGCACATATACCAACGCTTGGAGACTTTATAGAGAAGAGATTATGAATGGAATGGTAGGACGACGCACCTAGGACGCAAGATAGGAGAACTTGACTGCATGAACACAGCATAGCATAAATGTGAAATGAATGGCGAGAAGCAACAGATGACATCTTGACAAAATGACAAATCGACAAATAAGTCATAACATACATATCACACATTTTATACATCTATTTTTGCAAATCATCAATCATACATATCAACAGCCCATGGTTCACCAAGCAAGTTTCCACTATCAATAGCAGACAACACTTGACACTTCTGAATAAGTCATAAGTCATAACAATATAACATATCAACAAATTTCATACATATCAACAACCCAATAAGTCATAACATATCAAGCCCCATCCAACCCACAAAGATGAACTAAGCAAGATGCATACAATGCACATACACCAATAGCCCTCGGTTTACATCACGAGCAAGGGACTATTAATATGAACTAATTATCAATTCAATTTCAGCATAAGACTATTAACATCATTACATCACAAAGCAAGGGACTATTAATATGAACTAATTATCACTTCAATTTCAAAGATAAGACTATTAACATCATTGAGCGGTTCAACAAAGAAGACCAAACCCGCCACCACACGAGCACTAGCCATTTTCATCACAGAGCAAGCGGGTAGAGACAGAGAGGAGTAAGGTAGGGTGATACCTCAAGATAAATAAGAACCACGGTGGCGACCCTACCACCAAAGACAACCCTCATCCATCTCCTTCACCTTGCATAAATCACACAAACATCAGACACAACTTAAGGCTCAAGCATAAAAATCAAACTCAACACAAGACATTAAGCTAACAAATCTAGAGGAGAATAGAGGAGAATGGGAAAGCAAAGATCGCCAGGCCCGAGCGCAGGAGGCCGAAAGCAGAGAACCAAGCCATGGCGGCGCAGCGACACGAGGCCAAGCCGGTGGCTTGGTGGCGACGCCACCGTAGTTGTGGTACGACCCTGACACTGTAGAAGACATTACTATCGTACGAGTGTTTCTGCAATGCAGAGTGGTGTCACAACCGGCGGCGACGGCGACGGGGTTGGGCGGCGACGGCGACGGGTTCGAGCGGTGGCGTCGAGGTGGGGAGGGGAACGGAGTAAATGCGCTGGCAAAGGATTTAGTTAAGGCGGGCGCAAACCCTAGCGGAGCTGGGGAGTGACGACGAGAGTTAGGGCGAGCGCAAACCCTAGCGGCCGGGCTCAGATTAATAAAGAGACTTATCACGAGCGGTTCTATTAACTAATCGTCAATGATAATTATCCTGATTTGTTCCATTATGGAACCGTCGGTGATATGGTTTTTCTCAAGTATATTTATCTTGTATATACACTTACATGACATGAAGAAATTACATGTTTATATGTCAATTTTGTCATTTAAATATCTTTGAAAATTTGCTTTAACTATATATAATATATATATATCACGGATCGAATATATATATATATATATATATATATATATATATATATATATATATATATATATAATTTGTTCCACTAAACCGTCTCTCGATATAATTAACATTAATTGTAACTTCACCCTCCAAACTAGATTTTGTTTTTCCACAAAATCGTTCTCGATATATATATATATATATATATAGCAATAATTCAACATATAATTAATATAGTAACTTCACCTCCAAACTTTTTTTTCATTTTGGAATTTTCATATATATATGGCCAAACAAATGTGGGTACCGCTACAAAAAGATTAAAAAAGTAGAAACCTATAAATAAACAAAGTTTTTCTAGTGGCGGAGGTAGGTCGCTATCTCCGTCTTCAATACTTCATAGGCATTTCGGCGTCGCAGATCGGACGGTTCTCGATCATCACGGATGAAGCTCGAATCGCCCACTCACGACGCCATTGCTCAAGTGTCTCGAAGACCCTCGGATTGTTGAACCAAGAAGAATTGAGCCCATGTGCTCTTCTTCCCTTTCAGGGTCTCTACCGTCGACTCGGTCGCTTGCAGCCTCGATTACGCAGTCCAAGTGACGTCAAGCCTCTTGGAGACGTGCAACGTCGTTTTGGAGGACTACGTCGATGACGCGGTAAACTCGCCGAAAGTGGGAGATCACCCGGAAGACACGGCGGAGAAGGATGTCAAGACGGCGGAAGGTGGCCGTCACCTGCTCCTGCAAATTCTCCGTCGGCAGAGGAGTGAAGACACTGTTGATCAAACAGTGTTCTTCCATAGCACGGTTCAACGTACACCGAAAGAGGTGCTTGTACAGTGCGGCCAGGAAGACTATCAATGCCGGCGACAAGGAAGAGGCATCCATTTCTGTTTTTTTTTTATATAAATATGTATGGGGATGATCATCTTGGATGGCGGATGATACTTTTTATAAAACAAGATATAAATTCGGAGCGTGAGACGAAGAGACGCATCGGGAGCCGAAGCGAATCGATGCGACGAAGAGACGCGCATCGGGGAGTCGAAGCGGATGGCGACGAACAGACGCATCGGCGATGAAGAAACTCACCGTGGAGTCAGAGCGATATTATCACGAGCGGTTATAACAAAAACCGTCGTGATATGTGGTAATATCACGACGGTTATTGTTAAGAACCGTCAGGATGTTTCCTGACGGTTCTTGTTGAAAACCGTCGTGATATGTAGTATTATCACGAGCGGTTATTAACAAGAACCGCTGCGTGAAGTATCACTGACGGTTTTCAACATGAACTATGCGTGATATTACTCTTCTGAGCGGTTTTAGCTCGGCTAGTAATACGCGGTCTCTAATACAAAACCGTCGTGATTGAATGTATATCTGAGCGGTTTTGGTCAACCGTCTGTGATGAGGCGTCCAGTATTAGCCTTTTTGTAGTAGTGACTCCCTTTGTAGTTCACGGATCTCCTCCAAGTGCTTCTCTATCTGAGCGAGATTGTGTTGAAGTCTTGATGCAGGAGAGCCGTCGTGGAAGTGGTAGTACTTATATGCCGAGCCGACACTGCGTACGTGACTGAATTGTAATTTGGTTGAAGGAAATTCGTGTCCGCGAGGTAGCGGCCCTGAGGAGAATCGTTGGGTCATGTCGCTGCGCAAAGCTGATTCATTGGGTCACGTCGCTGCACAAAGCTGACTCATTGGGTAATGATGCATGAGGAGCAGACCCGAGGAGGAATCATGTGGCACCATTGCTCTCAACAATTGCGAAGGCCACGGGGAGTGACTGGTCGTTCGCGTCAGCTGTAACCGCGGTGAGGATGGTACCCTTGTACTTCCTAGATAGGAAGATGCCGTCCATCGTTAGCACGGGATGGCAATGCTTGAACCATTCGATCGCTTGACGGAAGGCCCAGAAGACCCTTTCAAGAACAAAACAATTGGGCCCCTCTGTCGGATGCACCCGGTTAAGCTTGTTTATGTATGTCCCAGGATTTGATTTTGCGATTTGATGCAGCATTCTCGGGACTAGGTTGTAAGCCTCTTCTAATGTGCCGAACATTCACTCCACGACCTTCTGTTTTGCCCGCCATGCCTTCTTGTAGCTGACCTGGAACCCCACCATATTGGCAACATCCGCCATTAGAAGTTTTGGCGAAATGGAAACATCTCCAACGACGAGATGGCTTATCAGGCTGGCAACATATGAGGATGTCATGTTTCGGTGCCTATGAAGTGGCTCAACAACTAGCTCACATCTGTGGTCCTTTAGCACGGTTATCCGGAAGCCCGTAGGCACGGCCGCGAACAGCTACGCATGGACCTTGCCAGCACAAAATTCATCAACACACCTAACGATGTAGGTGTCGGGGTTGGACCTCTGCACCCGATATGTTAGGCCAATGTTAACGGCGTATCTGGCAATAGCATGCTGAACGACGCTCTTATCAGGGAAGCGCTGCCCTAGGAGCAGGGTGTCTTCATTGAATCCCAACTCGGCCCCTTCCAGCTATGGCAGAACCAGCGATGTCGTTGCGATGTCGCCCAATCTTGAGGGGACGTAAGCAATGTCGGTGGTCACAACACCACCAACTGCACCTCCCGTAGCATTGATCTTCTCTGTCTTCCTTGTCTTCGGAACTGGTTGTTTCCACGTCCTCCTCCTCCTCGCTTTCCACCTCTTTCGCTTGGCCGGCTAGGTACTCATGGCAATCAATAAGGGCTACCCCTACCATCTCTCCACTCCTTCGTTGGGCTCAAAATTGTCGGCATGCCTCCTCAGGTCTCCATCGCCCACTTCCTCACCCGCGTCTCCTCCAACACCGGAGACCAACACATGCTCCTCCTTACCAATAGCCTCATTGGAACCACCCACGCCGGATGTCCCCGTCCTCTCCACGAACTGAACATAGACCATCGGACGTGCATAGATCGCAGCAGCAGGATTGCAAACAACCTCTATGTAATTGGCCCATGAAGCGTCACTTGCCACCTTCATAAGTTGCCAAACGGTCTCCCCTGCACCACCCACCACCGAGGCATACAAACGCCTCGATGCGCAGCTTCATCCTTACAATGGCGTGATCGAACGCAGACCGCACGCATCGCCTTAGCTCCGAGAGGCTTATGTCCTTCAGACTCGGCATCCGGATCACTGTCCAATCGCAATTTGATAGGTCCGCGCCCATACGGGAGTGTTCCCGCGGAACACAAATAGATCTTGAATCTCCATCATGAAGTACCTAACACATGCATATGGAACCACTTAACAGCAATGCTCGTACCGTCTAGCAACTGCTATTGTACACCATCTTTTCAGACTCTATGTTTTCAATTGTATTTCTATCACGTGTCATGCACATTTGAATCACACGTTAAACGACTTTGGAATATTTTTAAATTTTATTTTCAAGTTCATGACACTGTGCAGATCACTGTATAATTTGTTCATAATTTAATGTACTCTACATTTCCCTCGAAAAATATAGGAAATCTATTGTTATGCGTACTAGCCATTGTTTTCATTTAAATCGTTCTGACAACAGCCTCCAAATTGTCCTAAATTTTATTTTCCACTATATTTGTGGGTTTTTCGATTTAATTCTTCTACTAATTTTGTCAATCTCACTTTACACCGTCTTTTCAGACTACATGTTTTCAATTGTATTTCTATCGCGTATCATGCACCTTTCAATCACACGTTTAATAACCTCGTAATATTCTTAAATTTTATGTTCAAGTTCATGACACTGTGCACATCACTGTGTCATTTCTTTAGAATTTAATGTACTCTACATTTTTCTCAAAAATATAGGAAATCTATTGTTATGTGTACTAGCAATTGTTTTCATTTAAATAGTTTTGACAACAGGTTCCAAGCTGTTCAATATTTGGAAGCTACCATTCAACTTTGCTACAACAGGTTTCACACTGAGTACAAATTTACCACACTAACAACACTAATTCTTCTAACTCTAGCAAGGACATGCACTGACTATACAACCAAAACTACTGTTTGGCTACAATAAGAATCTATCATTCAGCTAATTAAGTGTTAATCACATTACTAAAAGTATATGGATTGTGCTTGTCGATCATAATTACCTTTTCTTGGAGCGCAAAACACCACGAATAACTTCCGCAATTGCAAGAACTACAACTCTAGTCTAGACTGCTTCGCAGCTCCCTTCTCTTCCTATATTCTCTTCCACGGAGGCGCAGCAGCGACTTGCTGCAGCAGGTGAGAGGAGAGAGTCAAAATTGAAAATTCGTACCTAACAAGGCTACATTTGGTATTAATAGTGTCCAAACTCCATGCCCCGTAGCACAGGTGCCGTAAAAAGAAATTCAGGCAGGCTCTACTCTACGCGGTTTTACCAGGAAGGAAACTTCGTTCGTCGCGCGTGCGACGCCAACGGCCGCCCCGCCCTGCGCGCCATCACCACTACTTGGACTTGGCCACGGACTCGGACACGGACACTATCGCCGTACAAAGTAACTGAGTATCCATCGCTGCGTCTCCGTCTCGCTGCGCTGCGGCAGTGAACACCAAGCCTACTGGTATAGCTATATATACGCTAGCTACCCGCGCAACCCCCACTGAATTATCTCCGCCTCCCTTCCAACTTCCGAGGTCAAAGCCTCCCAATATTCCACTCCTTTCTTTGGCACGCGCCTCGACCACGGCAAGGTCAGATCCATCGATGACTCTGAGCTCGCCTCCGGGGATCGGCAGGAATGCCGTCTCGCCCAAGCTCCTCAGCCCCAGCTTGGACGCCGCCATCCCCATGCCGATGAGGTCGCCCAAGATGCTCCGGACCAACTCCTCCAAGAAGATCCCAACAGCGAGCAACCTCGAGAGGACACTCCTCAGCTTCAAGACCTGGGAGGCAGAGGCCGCCCCGCCGTCGCCCACCCGCCGCATCAACGGCGCCAGGCCGGGAAGGCTCGCGATCCAGAGCCCCACCTGCAACTGCAAGAGCATGGCCGTTGCTACCAGTACCGCCTATGCATCTCCAAGACGCAGGTCCGATGCTCCTCCCCTTCCCGCCGAGACGTTCTGCTCCCCGAGGCCTCGCCGCGAGCTCGACGAGGCGGCCACCAAGGTGCAGAAGGTCTTCAAGGGCCACCGCACGCGCCGGAGCCTGGCCGACTGCGCCATCGTCGTCGAGGAGCTCTGGTGGAAGCTCTACGATTCGGCCTCCCTCGACCGCAAGTCCATCTCCTTCTTCCGCCAGGAGAAGCAGGAGACGGCGGCGTCTCGCTGGGTCAGGGCCGGCAAGCGGATCGCCAAGGTAGGCAAGGGCTTGTCCAAGGACGACAAGGCCAAGAAACTAGCTCTCCGACATTGGCTCGAAGCAGTAAGCCTCAGTTGCTGCTTACAACAACCTACTATTGTTTCAGTCTTTCTTTCTTGGAAGGTTCTAATCTGTCTGGCGCCCCTGTGTTTGATCTTGATGACGTTACAGATCGACCCGCGCCATCGCTATGGGCACAACTTGCATCTCTACTACGATATCTGGTTCCAGAGTTCCAGCACAGAGCCCTTCTTCTACTGGTAAGTACCTAGCAATGTGGCATATATAGCTGTCTGAAACACCTGAGCTACTATTGTTGTCCTTTTTTTGTTTCTGTGACTGTGTTTCAAGAGTATTTGCCCTGAGAATCCTCTGCTTTCTGATGTTGTCAGGTTGGATATTGGAGCCGGAAAGGAGATACATCACCCAAACTGTCCGAGAAGCAAG
Organism: Phyllostachys edulis; assembly: GCA_036346405.1. Classification (NCBI taxonomy): domain Eukaryota; kingdom Viridiplantae; phylum Streptophyta; class Magnoliopsida; order Poales; family Poaceae; genus Phyllostachys; species Phyllostachys edulis. The sequence continues at coordinate 46,688,485 of CM070565.1, forward strand.
CTTCATTCGCAATTGATCATGTACCTCGGAATGGTACGTGGCCCTCCACTTAAACTTCTTTCTTTTTCCTCTGAAGAACAGGGCTGTAGAATTTACCTAAGCCGTTAATTCTGCTTTCGTTCCATTACAGAACGAGAGGGCTGCTTATGAAGTCATTGTGGAAGACGGTAGATTAATGTATAGACAAAGTGGTGTTCTTGTGGACACCACTGAAGACTCCAAATGGATATTTGTGTTGAGCACGACCAGGTCACTGTACGTGGGTCAGGTATTTTTCAGTGCCTCACGCTGATATTCTTTCTGCATGTACGAGTATGAGCCTATGACAGTCACTCATATACGACGGATCATTCCTAAAGTTTTTGTTTGTTCGAACTCTGACTAGCAGAAGAAGAAGGGTCAATTTCAGCATTCAAGTTTCCTAGCTGGTGGAGCTACTTCAGCGGCTGGAAGGCTGGTTGCCAAAGAGGGTGTTCTTAAGGTACATACACTGCAATCATAAACAGTAATCTGAATATGTAGCCGTGTTTCAGTTTTGCAATAGCCTTGAACGATTGGTTCTTGTTCCAGGCCATCTGGCCATACAGCGGCCACTACCTCCCGACCGAAGAGAACTTCAACGAGTTCATCAGCTTCCTCGAGGAGAACAATGTTGATCTGACCAACGTCAAGGTAAGATTACCTTTTTTTATTACACGGCCACATTACATCGTGTAGCTTCGTATACAATACAACAAACGCATTACCTGAAGATTTCTTGTACGTTGGTCTGATCAGTACTGTCTTGAATCTTCAGAGATGTTCCGTCGACGACGACGTGTACCCGTCGTTCAAGAAGACCACGGACGAGCCATCACAAGAGGCTGAAGTTGAGATGCCCACACAGGCAGCAGCCCACGGGGAGGATGCAAACACCCTCGCAGAAACTGAGATGGACATTGTCAAGGAAACCAACGGCAGCGAGGACACGGTGGAGGCGCCGAAGCTGGACAGCCGGCCGTCGCTGAAATGGACGACCGGCGCCGGCGCGCGCATCGGCTGCGTCCGGGACTACCCGGTCGAGCTCCAGAGCAGGGCACTCGAGCAGGTGAACCTGTCACCGAAGGTGGCGCCGGCGAGCAAGGTGCCGATCCCGTCTCCCCGGCCGAGCCCGTGTGTCAGGCTGTCGCCGCGGGTGCAGTACATGGGCATGATGCCGAGCCCCAGCGTTCGGCCGCTGAAGCAGCAGTGCCTCGGCATCCGGACGCCAACGGTGCACCTCACGCTCCCCAAGCACAAGGGCAAGTGATATCAAGATCAGAAGATGGTTACAAACTTACAACTTACACTAGAGTTTCCTCAAAAAATAAAACTTACACCAGAGACAATTTTGTCCTAGGAAGATTTTTTTTTCTTTTTTTTCATCATTTGGTTTGGTCATTTGATAAACTAGCATAGCAGCAATTGATTCTTTAGTTTGTTGGTGCTGTTCCTTGACCACCCAACCCAACTACCCAAGTGTAACAACCCAATTTTTGAACTTTTTGAAAACTTGCATGATTCTTGGTTTTCAAAAACTTTTGTTGCGATTTGAGAATTTCCAAAAGCTTGTCTCGCAATTCAAAAGATAAATCATTTTCCTTCCTCCAAATTGAAATCTACAAGTTAAATGGTGCGCCAAACCTCTTCAAGATTTGAATATCAAATTCGAATGCAATCCTCAAATCTCAAACAAAAATCAAATCCCTTTGTCTTTCCCTCTCCTCTCCCTCGGGCCAAAATCCCACCAGCCAACCCACCTTTACTCGCCTTCCTTTCTTCCCGTTGGCTCGACCCCACATGTCAGCCTCGGGTACTATTCTTCTTCCCCACCTCTCTTGCCCTCTCTCCCCCTCCCGCTTGTCCTCTCTCCCTCTGCGTGAGCATGTGAGGCGCTCATCCTTTCTCCCTCTGTGTGAGCACGTGAGGCATTCAAGGTTTTGTAGCTGCAACATCCCTCAAGCGCAACGCCGATGCGAGGTAGTCACATCTATGCGTCACACCTACTGCATCTCACGAGAAATCCCGAGATGGACTTCGCATTGTCGCCTTCTCCGACCACCTTCTCTCCCTTATAAGCCAAGTCATGCGTGTCATCTTCTCCGCCTCATACTCCTCTTCTTTTCCTCTTTGGTTCCCTACCTTCTCCTCGCTTCGTAGATTAGGACGCCGCTGCATTGCATCATCCTCACCAACACCGGCCATCAGCTCCGCTAAACGATTCCTCCTCGTTTGGTGCGTCTAGACCCAAACCTTATTGAGCATCTCCTTTGCCTCGTCATCCTCTTTCTCGTGCTCTCACTCACTCTCTATGTCACCTAGAGAGCCCAGAACACCTCGACATCTGTGCACAGATCCGGAGCGCGCCCGCAATTTGTCGCTGTCCGTTCCTACCCAACCTGATGAGCTTCGAACTCAGAGCCTCGGCCCTCCATATTCGCCTCGGCTCCCTCTTTCTAACGCTCCCTTCCTTTTGTGCTACCATGGCTCGTAGACACCGAAGCACCTTGCCTTCCTCAGCTCTGGTCGCTCACCTCCATGCCTAGCTTCGCCGCTGGTGAGTCCTTTTCTGATACGACAATGGGTGTCCCGATCTTTCAATGAGATGGATAAATCAATTTGGTAGATTCGACTCTCACGATTCGGCTACCAATCGCACATGACCAATATACCCGCAATCGCTGAACCAACTCCATGATTGTTATCGATCTTGCTAGAAACACGATCGACTTGACCACGAAGGTCTATTCCTGCATGCAATCGAAGAACAAGTAAGAACACGATAGATAAACAATCTGAAATTGCGAATAGGAATTAAAATTGTATTGATAAGTGGGGTTCTGAAGACAATGTCGTTGTTGATCTCGCCAAACAAGAGGACAAAGTATGAAGTAGCAAAGCTAAACTTCAATCAACAAAACCCGAGGAAACTAGAGGGGTGCGTCCTCCTTAAATATGGGAGGGGGAGCCGCACATAGCTAAGAGATAAGGAGGTGGTACTGTTCACGTGGAGGTAGTGCTGTTCACGTGAACAGTACGGGCTCCCTAGGGTGGTCGGCCAGCATATGGGCCATATGGGCCAAGTCAGCCCGTAGGCCAACAAGACGTGACGCAGCACTATGGCATGTAGAGGTAGTACGATGACATATAGACGCAGCTCGGCTCGTAGGAGTAGAAGCAGCTCAGTCCAATTGGGAAATATAGAATTGCAGTAGCCGACAGTCCAATTGGAGAAGATATGGTTGAAGTAGAGGATGCAGTGCAGCGGGTCGAAGGAGTGATTGCATCCTTAGGGTTGATGTCCTCATCATCTTCCCTCCCCCCTTGTGTCATATCTTGTTCCTAGTTCCCTCAAATGTAACACCCACAAATTTGTTTTTAGTTCAAATGATTAAAAATGTGGGTTTTTTAAAAACTTTTTGTTACGCTTCGACGATGTTCAATTTTTTGATTCTTTAATTGAATCCTTAACCCGAAAAAACAGAAAATCGAATTCAAACCTGAGTTGAAAAAGAAAAAAAAATTAAAATAAATCGAGGCCACAAGAGTGCGGTCTGGACCAAAAGCCACCCAGTCCAGCCCGACTTCTTCTTTTGTTTCTTTCCTTTCCTTTCCTTTCCTTTTCCTTTCCTTTCTTTTCTCTCTCCTTTCCTCCCTAGGCCCACCTGTCAGCCTCCCTCCTCCTCTTTTCTTCCACGCCAGCACCCCCAACTGCTTCCCCCCCCGAGCCACTGCAGTACCTACCCCCATTGTAGCTCCCATGTCGCAAGGATGCCCCTGCGTTGTTCCTCGCGTCACGCCCTATCGCAGGGAGGTTAGCCGCCAACTCCCGTCGCTCGGGCCCGCTTCACATTCCACGCCACTGTCGCCCACGCCGCCATCCCATCGCGTGATGCCCAGCCACCGCCTCCCCTTTCCCTCTCGCCTACTTAAGGGCAGCACTGCCTTCGCCTCACCTTGTCCTGCCATTCCCCTCCCCTTTTCTCTTCACCGGGCGCAAAAGCAAGCGAGGCCGCCATCACCAAGCCCATTAGATATGTTTAGTTTCATTTGAAGTTTCATTTTATTAACTTTCATTTGAAGTGTTTTCTTTTGTTTGAATGTCTTCGGATTTATTGGATTTTATTTGGATGCTTTCAGATGTTCTTGGTTTCGATCGTATTCCGCGTAGCTAGAATCTAAAGCCACGATGAAGCAGGAGTCTGAGATAGAACAAGATCGAGACCAAGGTTATCGGAACATTGAGCAAGACGAGTTATGTCGGGACCCCGGGTATGCAACCCCAGGACCCTCTGTGTATTCTGAACTAGTCCCATGATCAGTAGCTAGCTCACACAGTTGCAACATTGGTGTAATCATAACCACACAACCAAACAAAAGATGAAGCAGACAAATTAATAATATTAAGCAAAAGGGACCTTATGGTCAAGTCTTACAACGGTTGTCACGCAGGACTAAAGACAACAGAGTAAACTGCCAACAGAGAACAAAACATCTGGTGGAGGTCACCCAATATGCCCACCGGCAATCGAGTGAAGGACGCGACCTAGTTCGCATAGTCTTCAAAGAAGTCTTCATCATAGAACTCTGAGTTCACTGGTTCACATTCCTCTGCTGATTTAAACAGAGGGCGCAAGGCCATGAGTACTTTGAATGTACTCAGCAAGTCATAGTGAATTGTATGCAAGTAATATTTATGCAGGCTTTGACAAGGATAGCTTTATGGCTAATTTGCAGAAAGCATCATTTGACAGTAAATACAATAAGTAGATTGCAATGCACAAGTTAAAAGACTAATACATAAGTAAGCAATTTTCTTTGAAACAACTAGTGAACACCCTGTTCACTTCCCAACCATCAACCATCTACAAGATTCGACCAAACCATTCCATCATTTTCGACAAAAGTTCTACCCTTGCGTGAAATCACTGTGCATGTCCATAACCGGGACACGGCTATTCAATAGTTTTACACTCTGCAGAGGTTGTGCAGCTTGACCCACAAGACACGAATTCTCTAGTTTGTCCCAAGATATATCTATGCCACCGCCACTACCTTAGGTAAGGCCTAGAGCACGTGACAAGGCTTTTACAAAGTTCTGCTTTTGACTCGCCTGCATTCGCTAAGGTTTCGCTCTATCCGCCCCCTCTTGCGCTTCCCAACCAAAACAGAATCAACCAAGACATTGCTAATTAGTCAGCCAGGCCTATCCCAATCTAGACATGTGGTTGTACGGTTGAGGCCCAGATCAATGGTTCAAGGTTAAGTCCTTGGTTGGTTGCTCAGACGAGACGGTTCCACATTCCAAGTGTGCGTTACGGCACCCACCCTTTCCACCACCCACTCGTCCGAGCATAAATCATTTTCGTTCAACCTGGCCAAATGACCACCCTAGTCATGGCACAACATCTTTTATCAAAAGTGGCTCCGCCACGGTTCCATAATTTCCATTAGTCAAATTCATCATGTTGGGTTCAACCCAGCCCAAGGACCACCCTAGTCCTAGCACCACAAATTTTAGTAAGGTGACAACAAATGTCGTGGTCTCACACAGGACCACATTTCGCATTATTAGCAACACAGGTCGTTACTACACAAGCCACAAACCATGTGCGCTAGGGCAAATCAACATTTATTGAATCATGATATCGAGACCAACGTCTACTAGAGCATGACTAAGCAATAAAGCGTGCCCATGTTGGTATTACAGTAATGTCCAACTAGTATTTAACCATCCTAAGGTGTCCAAGGAATTATGTCATTCAAGGATACATGTCGATTGCAATTTATCAAGGAGGCATATGGCAATTAGGTAATTAACTAAACCCGAAACTATTTATTATAAAATTAGCAATGCATGTTTATATAAAACAATATACTTTTATAAGGATGGGTTCAACATGATCAAAGGTCTATGACTTGCCTTCGTTGAAGAGTAGAGGTGCTTTGCCGCCGTGAGTTCTGCGAAATCTACTTAAATTTGGAACCTATACTGTAGCGAACAAAGCTAAATAAATAAAACAACTCCAAATAAAATCCAAATAGATACTAAATAAATACTAATAGGAAGACAAGGATTTTAGATGAATTTAGAAATTTGAATCACTCGAATCGGAGTTCGAATGAGAAAGTTATGGCCAAAGGAAGACAGGAAAATACATAAAATCAAGAAAAAGGAATTTCCTGATTTCCGGAATTATTTTCCTAAAGGAAAATCAAGTTATTGCGCCAGCTGACGTCAGCACAGGGGAATAAGATTTCGGCCGAATTATTTTCCTAAAGGAAAATCCGAAAAATCCATGCGCCACGACGGGCGACAGGCGGACACCGTCGGTGGTCGACGTGGATGGCGAGGTGGCACCACGGTGGCACCACGCTACCCAGAGGCGGTGGCGCTTGGCCCTAGGGTTGCCGCGAACGGCGGCACGGCGGCACGGCGGCCGAGGGCACCAGAGAGAGGACGTCATGGCGAAAGCACGGCGCTTGGTCCCGAGGACGCGGCACGGAAAGACGGCGGCGATATGGCGAGGAAGCGGCGAGGCGGCGGCTCAAGCGGCGACGGCGCTCGGGCAGCGCTCGAGGGCGAGGAGGTGCAAGACGGGCGTGCTGGCCACATGGCGGCGATGCCAAGGTGGGGTCGGCGGGGGAGGCTCGGACGGCGGAGGTCTGTGAAGCGAGCTCCAATCGGGGCCGAACGAGAGCGGGAGAGAGATGGGGAGGAGAGGGGAAAGAGAGAGGAGCTCGGGGCGGTCGGTCTTGGGCTTAAATAGGGCTCGGGGAGGGGTGGAAGAGGAGGATGGCGTGGAGGTCCATTCCGCCATTAATGGCGGCTTGACCCAAGGCATGGGGAGGAGGTAAGGCGCGGTGCGTGGCGTGGGCGGGCATGGGCGCGACGGAGGCGGGAGGTGACGCCGCAAGTGGAGTGGGCGACGGATGGATTCAGGGCGGCATGGGCGACGCGACGTGGGCATTGACCGCGCGGAGGAAGAAGATGGGGTGACATGCGGGCCAAGGCCGAGAGAGAAGGGAGAGAGAGAGGCGGGTGAGGCGAGTGGAGCCGTCAGATGGGAATCGGACGGTCTTGAGAAGTAGGCCAAGGCCGAGCGGTCAAGGGTCGAATGGAGAATGTCGCCGAACGAAATCGGCCCAAACTGTGGAGAGAGATTTTCTAAGGGTTTTCCTTTTTAGAAAATACCAAAAAAGCAACAACAATTTTATAAAATAGCTTAAGCCGTCCAAAAATTCTAGGAAAATTCACAGAAACCCCTTGAATTATTTAGGACTTAGTAAAATAATTTTCAGCTTCACTATTGCTTTTAGTTTTTGCAATTAATTATTTTTAACATAAGGCCAAAGGAAAAACCAAATTAAAATCCAACAAACTCAACTAAACCAACTTTAATTAGTTCAAGTTTTAATTAATTCAAATTAAACCACTTTTGAAATTCTAAATTACAATTTAAGCTTTGGCAAATTAATAAAACCAAATGGTTCCTTTTTAAGGTTTTCAAAATTTTCAAAAAGGCTGGAAAATAGGGATGTTACAAGTTAACACTTTGATCATGTTGCACATACTTTTGAATGCAATTTATATTGTTTTAAATTATGAAATTGTATTGCTATGATTTATACAACTATGTTGATCTAGCTTATAGATAATACCTTAATAATAATTGATTGTAATCTTCCCATCCTTGAACTTGGACACTATCCTTTGTCACATTAGAACTAATTATATACATACTAGTTACTAAGTTCATATCTAAGTGTCATGCTCAGCTTTGCTTAGATACATTGACAATAGGGCAATGATTTGCTTCGACATCATTCAAAACTTGAAACTGGATTTGGGCAATCGAGGTTGGAGCCTGGCTAGTATGTCGAACTAGCAAAGTATTTTAAAATAAAAGAAAACTAAAAATAGATTTCGACTTGGGCGACTGGAAAACGTGACGGGTGCTGAGAAGAGCACAACAGAGTGGGTATAGGGAAGTACCGCCCAAGTCAATAAAGGACCGAGTTCTTGTGACGACCTCTCCTGTAAAAACAGTGCAACCACAAGTCTATAATAGGTACGGCCTGGCTGATTAATTTGTTTGCCTCAGCGTTGCTTCATCGTCCCGCTCATGTGGCATGTATTATAGTCTTAGTTGACAACCACCCGGATGATTGGAATCGAAGGGTGGCACGGCTATAATGCATTAGGAAACCACTATGGTGCAAAAGGGAGCTACGGAAGGTGGCATGCACTATGGTCTTAGACTCTTAGTGGACAACCACCCAGAGGGTTGGAGTCCAAAGGGTGGTGCGGTTGTATTGCATCAGTATTTAGGAAACCACCTTCGGTAGTGAAACCTAGCGGATGGGGTTGCGTTGGGTAGGGCATTGTAAAGGCCTTGTGATGATTATCTTAGTCTCACGCCTATGGTTACGTGTTGACAGTATAAGACGATTGTCTCTTGAGGGTAAAGTGTGCGAACTCTGCAGAGTAAGAAAACTATCTACATAGCCGTGCCCACAATCATAGGCGGTGCCAAGAACTTAATTAAATTAGCTTTTATTTTTACAAACAATTTGTGGGAGGGAATGAAAAGATGGGTTGAAGTCCAGAGATTTGAGATGGCCTAGTTGAGAACCAGTGAGAAGTATGGGATGTGACCCGAGAAAGAACATGAGCATTGAGTGGATAGAGCCACTCAAATGATATAGGTGGTTGGAGCCTCTACTAGTATTTTACAACAAAACTCAACTTTGTTAAAACCTGTGTTAGTTAAAAATGTTAGGTCTCAGGATTTGCTACTACATAATCTATTTCAATAAGTGGCTTTATGCAAACAAAAGAACCACAAGCCATTCCTTAGATCAACCTTGCATATTACATAACTACATTCTGTGTGTTGGCTCGCGAGTACGGTTGTGTACTCATGCTTACTTAATATTATTATCCAGTAAGTATGAAAGAAGAATGCTATGTGGGCGCTTATGAGCATTCGTCAGGATTGGAGATCAAGAAGGCCAAGAACTAGGTCACAGGCCCTAGTTGATTGCTTGTGAGTATATCTTGAGGGTTCCACGTGTTGTATTTCAATTATGCTTTCATTGTTGATTCTTTAAAGGTATTTGGCCTGGTTGGCCATTCTGAAAAACAAATGCCATAATGTATATTTACGCTTTGTTTATTATTATGCGATAGCTTTATATTTTTGTGATATGTGTTCGATATCTAATGATGTAACTGTGAGCACTAGCTACTGATCCAGGGGCTGGTGCTATGAATACAGAAGATTCCAAATTACAAATTTGTGGTCTAACATTGAACCCGGTAGGCTAGTCAACGTTGCCATTGAAACATCATAACCCATCACTGCCGTTCTAGTGCTAGTGCCACCGTGTTTCTTCGCTGCCAACACCACGCAAATGATCGTAGGTTCCCGTGCCTGTCTATGTAGCATTGCACATAATCCCTCTAGCTCATGATGTGGCCATAAACCCTCCCGGGTCCCTCCTGCGCTGAGTCCCTCGCGTGGCCAAAACCCCCGCGCCGCCACGTCCGTCCTCTATTCTGGCCACCACCACCCACAGCTTCGCCATCCTCTCCCCGTTCCACTTTGTCGGTTTCCTTAGCCCCACCGCCGTCCTATCACCGCCGGTGAGCTCACCAAGTCGCTCGGTCATAGCCCCTTCCCTCTCCTCTGCTCTGAAGAAGGAGCCCTGTAGCGCTGACATGTGGACCCCACCTGGAAGGTTAGGGTTAAGGTTAACTCTAGTTAATTAGTGATGATGTTAGTAAGACATGTGGGCCCGACGCGATTAAATAATCTAATTAAAATGTAGTTTAGCGTATGTGAGTATGACATGTGGGCCCCTTCACTTAAAAACATGTTTCATAGATCTAGCCCGTAGACTAAGCCGCTGACATGTGGGCCCCTTGGCCCCGTGCGCCGACGGGTGGACCGCGGTCCCACTAGTCAGTCTCTCGGGTTTTCTCGAATAAAGATAGTTAGAAATGAAATTAAAATCCCGGTGGACCCCACCTATCAGTCACAATTTTTTTCTTAATAAAAATAAAATAAAATGAAAACGAAAATGAAAATCCAGCCGGACCCGTTTGTCAGAAATTTTAGATTTTTTGGAATTTCTCTCGGGTCAAACTTTGGAGAGCTTGTTCACCCTCATTTTAAATCCAAATAATTTGATTTTTTATATCTAAATTCAAGATCTTTCCATCAGTATCAAAATCATAATTTTTGGAGTTCATTTGAATTTATTTGTGTTATGAGCATTTATTCAAAGTAGTAGTTTTTGCGTTAAATAGATTCCAACGTCGCTGAAGACTTCGCCACTGCTTCAAGCCAAGACCAAGCAACATCCACTCTTGAGTAAGGCAAGTCCTTACAATTGATCATGTTGAACCTACTTCTCAAATGCAAATTAATTTTTTTTCAATGTATTACTTGCATGATTATTACTATTCATGAACAATTATGTTAAAGGTTGATACCTAGCTATGCCAAATACTGATTTTTTACATTCCCCTCTTTGATTGTTGACAACCCCTTAGAGCATCTCCAATAGTTAGAGATAACCTTGTCTCTAACATATGCTACATCATCTTTAGAGAAAACATCTTCAATAGATAGTCTCTATGTTTTTTTTTAAAAAAAAAACCTAGTTTTTATTCTGAAATACAGTAATAATACTACTTTTTTTTACAGGAATAATTATCTATCGCTCAACCGTTGGGTGACTTGACACTTGTAGCTCAACCATTGAGCGACTTGTACACTTGTCGCTCAACAGTTGGTCCAAGTGTACAAGCTGCTCAGCTAGCAGGGCATGCAACACACTGTTGGGCGACAAGTGTCCAAGTCGCTCAACGGTTGAGCGGCTTGAGCTAGTCGCCCAACGGTCAAACGACAAATGATTATTCCTCTAAAATAAAAAAGGTAGTATTATTAATGTATTTTAGAATAAAAACTAGGTTATTTAAGAAAAAAAATTATAGTCTCTATCACACTCTCCAACATTTATATTTTATAATTTTCCTTTGAATGAACCTACATGTAAACTAGAGTAGATTAATGTATCATGTCTTGTTTTGTGTGCACGACAGTCTCTTTAGGAAGAGACGACACGTGCTCTCTCTCCTCCCCCTCTCTCCTCCATGTAGGATTTTATTGACGTGGCATAGCTAAGAGACGACAATAAATATACTATTAGAGATGCTCTTATACCTTGTCACCCTAGGTTAGTTATTACATGAGTAAAACTTCCTTGGGATAATCATTAATGACTATTGGTTGTGCTTAGACATTGCTTAGTACTTGAATTGAATATGACACAAACATTATCATTACAAGAACTTAGGATTTATTGTGAATCGTAGTGTGGTAAGATGGGTTACCACCGGAAACATGGAAATATTATTTAAAATGGTGGAGACGTGGGCGAGTGGTTAGTATAAGATCGGTGCGGTATGCATGAGAGTTGGATTTGTAGATTGTCTTGCTTGAGTCGATTAAGGACCGAATCATGTGCGGTATTTCTAAACTACTAAGTCGTGCAACCACAAGTCTAGTATAAGATAGACCTGGCCAACTACTTTACTCAGTTTCCGGCATAAGCCCTGTGTCTAGAGTAGCTTTTATATATACAGAGAAGAGTCATGACTCCCTAACAACGGGGGTCCTTCATTGAAAATGTGTCCCGTAACGGAACATTCTGGTGGTGCCCCGTAACGGTCATTGTCCTAGTGTTGAGTGGTTCCCCGCCGGGGCAGGTCGAGTGTCGGGACTAGGTATTGGAAAAGCTGTGTTATGATTGTCTCTATCGCACGTGCAAGGAAGCGTGTCATAGCTGATATTACGAGTTGATCATATCTTGTGGGTAAAGTTTTATAACCTCCGTAGAGTGTATAATCTATTCAAATACCCGTACCCCCGGTTATGGGCATTGCGCAGAAAGCCTCACTTGGTTAGTTTTAGTAAAATGTGGATTGAGACATGTTAACGTGAAGATAGTTGTAGCGATGATCAAGCTGGATGAAACCTCATGAGTGGTAACAAGAGGATGGAATTTGATCACAGGATGAAACTTGCTTATACAAATGAAACTTTGGTTTTGAAGTGAAAATGACTACTAGGTCATAGGTTTGGAAAATAATTACAGTATTTGGGAAAAAACTGTTTTGTGCTAAAATAACCATAAGACCCCTCCATTGGTCAGCCTTGAATTTATATAATTGCATTTGGTGCAAGAGTTGTTAAGTACCTTTGTACTCATAGTTGCTCATATATGTGGATTTAGTGCCCGAAGATTCACCAGTTACGCCCTACCCATCGGGGGTTGAAGATGACGCTGAGTACTAGATCGTTTACCCCAGTCGATTGCTAGTGAGCATATCCCAAGGGTCACCACGATCATTTATCCTTTCCGATGTAAGACTTCATTTGTAATTGGCCTTCCCAGCCCATGATGTAAGACTTTGATTATGTAGTCTATTTACACTTGTTTTCTATCTTTTTATTCACACGTAAGGATATGATATTCATCGATATTGTACTGTGTGAGCTAGTTACTGATCATAGAACTAGCTCGATACAGAGAGCCTGGATGCAAATTCGGACACCGACACTGAGTGCATGAACCTTCGTGCTCGAATGTAAAGAGCTAGCGATATGTACATCCTGAATTAATTTTTCTTCTCTCTAAAGAGAGAGAGAGAGAGAGTGCTATTTGCGAGAGTCGTTTCAGGCTGCTCCCAATGGGCAGTATCTTAGTGTAGTTTCTTTAGTGCATGAGGAGTGTTAGGATACTATCTTCAGCACGATAACTGAGTCCACACATACGAAAGCAATGAACTTCTCTCTAAATACCTTGTGTAGGAGAATAAATCTTATTTCTCCACGCAGCTCAAGTCAAAAGGCATCTTTTTTTTTTATTAATCCTTGAACAAGATAACTGAGTCCACACATACGAAAGCAATGAACTAAGCACAAAACTTCCATTGGAAGATCATTATATCGTTTTACCCAAGGTTATCAGAATCGCGATCCTGAATCGGATCGGAGGTTCTTCAGTAGAATCGTGAATCATAGAATCGATGTAGAATATAAGATTCTATCTGATTCTATCAAAAGCATTTTAAAAAATTTATCTTGTATTTTAACACTTCTACATTTTTAAAACTACATTGTTAGAACTTTTGTTTACCGAAATGTAGTGCAAAGGAAAGATCATTCGTTATTTATGCAAATTATGATGTACATGAAGAAATAAAAAGTAAAAATTTACAATGAAAGAGACATATGCAAATAATTATTTATAATAAATCACTAAAATCGGTAGAATCGGGTAGAATCGTATGTAATTTTTTTAATCATGATCCTAGAATTTTTTTATGTTACAATCATAATAATATTAAGATTTCACCAAATTAAAACTCTTACCATATGATCAGATCAGTCCAGTCAATCTCCAAACCTAGAGGAAAGTTCCTCATACAATGGCATAGGCATATAAAATGGCACCATCTCAAGATAAACACTCAACCACAGGCAAGGCAAGGCAAGGCCGTTCCAATTGGCCGACCTCCGACCTTTCAGTGCTAGAAGCGTCTTTCACATTGGAAGAGCTACAAACAACCATCTCGCAGGTTCTGGTGAGTGAGCACCGGAATCTTGTACAAGAAATGTTGGCAAATCATCAAGGATTGCATTGCATCGCACCAAATCATCAAGAGATTAATCACAGTTAGAATCGCTGCTTTTGTTTGGAGTATTTGGAGAGCTCAAAATGCAGTTTGTTTTCAACTTAAATGGCCTTTGGAACCAGTATCTGTTATGCTTGACATTTGTTGGAGGATTGGTCTTTGGACCAAAATGCAGGAGTCAGATCAGGAGATGCTGGTCAGGGGCGCTAAATTGCTAGAACAAGTGGCGCTGGAGGTGTTTGGCGCTAGACGACGATGGACACCGTGGATCAAGAAATTAAGAGTTTGAGCTGTCTTTGGTGGTAGATAGGACTGTTAGTTTCTACCTTTGGTTGATTCTGTCAGTTGTCCTGCTTTTGGTTGTAATTGCATCTTCTGAGCCTTTTTTCTTCTTTAGTTTCAAACTGCTACTCGCTTTTCAATCTGCAGAACTTTTGTGTGTTTTGGAACTTTTTAATTCTGGTTTCTGTTAATAGAAGCTGGATAACCCTTTTTTTTCAAAAAATCGCACCAAATGAACAATGCTCACACGGTGCTGCTGCCGAAAAAAGCAGGACCCAACATCACCAAGCGATTACATTTACAGGCCAATAAGATTGCTGCACGGCGTGGCGAAAATTTTCTCCAAGCTACAGGCTATCGACTCAGATTGACGGTCTCGTCTCTCCCAATCGAAGTGCATTCATCAGGGGCAGACACATATGATATCAACTTCCTCTATGCACAAGGCAAGGCGAGCAATGGATAGCTATATCACTGGCTTCGTCGTCCTCGCGGTCGCGGGTGATCGTAAATGGACTCGACCAAGGCTAGGCGGGCTAGGTTGTACTTGATCTACAAAAATTCAGCCGAGCGCTGCGACTAGGATGGCTCTGGAATGAGCGGTCCTTGCCACAAAAGCCATGGATAGGGCTGCAGATCAGATCCCCTGTGCTATCACCTCTTCGCCATGGCCGCAGACATCACCTTACAAGACGGCCAATCAACGTGTTTCTGGCTAGCTCGGTGGCTCCTCAAATCAACGCACAAGACCCTTGCACCAAACCTTCATCAGATTTCCAAAAGGAAGAACAGAACGGTGACTGATACCCTTCAAAATGACAACTGGATTTGAGACATTTGCGATGATTTCCCGCTTTCAATGCTTGAGGAATTCGTTCAGCTTTTGACTTTTTGTCTCCTCCATCCAGCTGACTCCTGGAACCGGCTACTCGATCTCTTAGCGCTTTACCACGGACGGGTGTTTCTTTACCAAATCGTCCCACCAAGTTCAGTGTGTGGGCGCGCATCAATGGCAGATCGAAAAATTAGTTTGGAAATCTTGGGCCCATCCAAGTGCAAGTTCTTTGCCTAGCAGTCGCAGAACTAAAGTTACAAGAGGATGGGTACCTCACCCTAATGTTTAAACTTAAAAGCATTCCCTACTTTCCCAAGCGGCCATTGAATTCCAAAGAAGCACATGACATGCGAACCTGCAGAAATCTCTCAAAATACAGCATCGTTCAGGGGACTTACGCCACATCTATATGCACAACAAAAACAAATGGGAACCTGTACAAAGAGACTAAGCACTGCCATGAGTCCACGACACAGTTTTTATGTCACAGCCGCTTAGACCCAACCAAACCTCTTATTTGCGGACTTCAGTACTTCCGTTTCAGCAGACGGTGATTCATGGGGTGGGGCACTGATGGTACACTCTGTCAGGTTTGAGACAACCTAGTACTGAATCCTACCATCACCGTCGAAATTTAGGCCCTGGATGCCCCTGATAGTGGACTCATAGTTCTTAGTGTTAGATGGGTGCCTGCCAGAAGACGAACGCCTGGTGTCGGAGGAGTCGACCATCTGCGGACTCCACCGCGGGGCTGCAGATCTTTGGAATGCCCCTGGGCTTGCATCTGTTGTACGACTACGCGACTGGTCCGCATCAGTGCTTGGTTCTCGGCTGCTAGAGACAGCAGGTCGCCTTGAGGATCCGCTTGACCGTCCCAAAAAAGTCGAACTGGAGAACTACACGTCATTTAAGGGTCAGATATTACATAGCAATTGTATATACAGAAACACTTCAGGGGTCCGCATATTTTGTGATCGCACTAGCAACATCAGACAACACGAAAACTCTTAAGAACTCACCACAGCGTCTTTCGAAGTGGATTGGTCATGTCCAACAGGGGACTTCTGCTTCGCTAGGCTGCCTGCATTTATAGCTGGAGGTGGAACCTGACGCCGCATTTGATCCATGTCTGACCAGCCACTTCTCCTTCCCTCTACGGTGGCTACATCAATTCAGTAGACAGTTAACCACCTAGAAACCTAGCAAGCTTGCAAATTGGCAAGACCAAACTTTATGTAATCAAACAATCTCAATACAGTACAATGGACATCCATCTGTATTTTTATTTGATTGCCATTTAAATGGAATCCAGAAATACAATTAATTAACTTGACTTGAAAGACCAAAGGACCAGGTAATGAGCTTGATTCCTACTCTCCAGTTATTACTAACATTTTGTAATCAGCAGCCTAGTTGTAACTCATTCAAGCCAACAACTTCTTTTTTCAGGAAAATACCATCAATTTACTTGAATAGTCCATACTTCAATCTACTACGGATTGATAAATTGAAAAAAAATATGAATATTCATATGATCACAAATTGATAGTTTAGTTTTTTTATTTAAAAAAACTGACTACAATTTATCTTATGTCAAAAGAACTAAGCAGCTACTGTAGAAGTAGAATCCACCGTGAGATAGATATATAATACCTGATTGTCTACTATTATTTGCAACAGGAGCCATCCCAGAGCTTTGTCCTGCTGCCGGTGCCTAACATAAGAGTACACGAGCAAACAATCAGACATAAATCCACATGTGCACACGCATTGAAGAAAGGAGGGAGGGGGCAGTTGCATTGTACTGACAATGGCACGCGGTGGAGCACTGGTCATCTGTGATTGTTGATACTTAAGAATTGTCCAGTCAAAAACATAATCGAACTGAAAGCCTGCACATAAAAAATTGCTCTATCAAGAGTTTTTCAAAGGTAGCATTTTGCAGCATTAAGATATATAAACATTACTTAGTCATTAAATTAAATCTTGAGCATATTTACAACATGCAAACAGTTAACCAACCCTCTCGAATAAAAAGTTCTCTGAACAATCGCTTCAGGTACTGATAGTCTGGTGCATCTTCAAAGCGCAGTGAGCGGCAGTAATGGAAGTAAGATGCAAATTCAGTAGGATATCCACGACAGAGGGCCTACAATTGAGATAATACGATTAAAAGAACCAATATGTCAGTGGTAGAGAATGCAGTTTACAGAGAAGAGCATGTTGCCTCAGTTGAAGTAGCAATCTTCCTTTCGCTGATTTTCTCATACTTTTGTTTCTTGTTCCCAGCTTTTAGACCCTGCCATGGAAGGCTGACAGCAACAACACCATGCATTAATAAAAAAAGTACACCAAAGAGGCAGAGACGCAAGAAGAAATTGCATGAGGTTACGTTAAACAACCTTCCTCTTAAGAAGTACATCAGTACATATCCAAGAGACTCCATGTCATCCCTTCGGCTTTGTTCTATGGAGAGGCAGAAAGTCAAATTATGCTATCTAAACAGGAAGATACATGGAAAGGTAAGAGAAGTTTACTAGGAACAGATAACACTACATGCCTTCAATCTAGGTACTGCTACTGAATAAAGGAGTTCATATCCAACACTCAAGTAAACTTACCAATTCCAAGATGGGTGTTTACACTCGCATATCTTGCTGTTCCCGTCAAGTTCTTGTTCTCTCTGTGATTAAACATACAAATGTCATATGTTTTATTTGGAAGTGATGTACTGTTGTATAGCACTAAGAATAGATTGTCCACTAATTTCAAGGTCGATTGGTACGAAGCTCACACATGAACATAAAATACTTATGCCACCCAGTGTGGCAGCATCAGAAGTACAGCAGTAACTCTCGACATATATTCCGGAATGCATTCAATTCTCTTAAATGTGGAAAAGAAAAATGAAAGGTTACAGCAACTAGTATTTTAAGTAGATCAGCGATGGCATCTTTTACCTATATGGAATGTGCTGGTGTGTCGATGTATCCCTGTACTTCTTTGCAAGTCCAAAATCTATAGCATAAACCTATGGAGGGATTGAAAGATATGGATAAGTACACCTATAATTGATCCATGAATACAAGCAGACCAAAGGAACATAACTATTACCTGATTTGCCCTTTTTCCAAGACCCATGAGAAAATTGTCTGGCTTAATATCTCTATGCAAGAAAGACTTGGAATGAACGAATTCGACTCGATTGATCTAACAAAATAGAAGATGTTAAAGCACACAAGATGAAATGAAAGCAGTTTATAAAGTTGTACCAAACTAATGCTGCCATGGAGAAACAATACTCTGTAGGATTTAAACAAAGAAAATAGAAAATGAGTTCGATCTTAGTTGTGCAACATACCATTTGATCAGCAAGCATCAAAACAGTTTTTAGAGACAGCTTCCTGTTACAAAAACTGAAAAGATCTTCAAGGCTTGGTCCCAGTAAGTCCATTACCAAAACATTGTAATCACCCTCTACACCAAACCACTTAACATTTGGAATTCCAGCTGCAGAACCAAAGGGAATGTCAGTTGATTCATCTGTTCAAAAACAAGCGATTGGGTAAAATAAAACCAAGCAAAAAAAAATAAAACACATATATTACTTCCTCCTTGAAGTATTCTGTATAACTTTGACTCGTACAGCAACTGAGGATGCTTTGTCTTCACATTTTCCTGGACAAAACATCAGAAACAAGGGTGTTATCTGTTCCCACAGAAAGAGGACTGATGTAAACAGCAGAAAGATTTTTTTTAAAAGCACACAAATTACATAGCATCATGTCAGACCAAATTCATATTCACGAAGCAGTTACAGTTAGAGATCAAACAAATGAATTCAAGAATGAACAAAATGAATTCAAGAATGAACAGAAGGAAGTATAAACAACTAAACTAAACTGCATTGCAGGACAGAATGACAGCTTGAGCAGCAAAGTTTACCCCAAAAGTTTTCGCAGCAACATAAACACACGCAACACATACCCCAGTACTCCAAACTGCCTTTTGTAATTGCTTCCATATATTACCAATCCAATTAAGTGCATCAGGGAAATAAATTAACAAGTGGGTCAGTCAGATTTGCATAGCTACCACTTGATATGATTGCCAAACTGAGAAAATATCATAATTCCCCAAATCGAGCATATAGTTCAACCTCCACATCCTAGATCCCCACATCTGAAGCAATCGAGACCAAAATCGCAAAACAGATAAACACACAGAGCAAACTCACGAGCTTAATCGCGACCTCCTCGTTGGTCTGCACGTTGGTACCTGCACAGACACACGCAGCCCACCCGAGAGAGGAAAAAAACTTATCAAAGGCTCGTAAAGACGGGAACTTTGGAAACAAAAATGGATTTTTAGGCAGAATTGCGCACGAACCGAGGTAGATCTCCCCGAAGGAGCCGCTCCCCAGCTTGCGGCCGACGCGGAACTTGTTGCCGATGCGCGGCTCCATCGCTGCGCGCACCCTGCCCGTCGAGACGATCCCTGGAATCACCACAATCTGACGGACCCTGCCATGCGTGAATCGAATCGATCCGATTAGCAGTTCGGGGGGAATTGGGAGTTAGGGTTCGAGTGGATCGAAGTGGGGAATTGGGGATCTCTCTCTTCCTCTCGTTCTCCTTTTGCGCTGCGGGTGTTCTTATTTTCGCGAGCACGGCCCGCCTGCTGGCCTAAAAGGAGAAATTCTTAAGAAATCGAGGTGTCGGACGGTAAGATGGGAGCGATAGCTAGCGGAATGGCGTCGCGGTTTAGGGGAGGTGAGGTGCCCCTCGTTTTGCACTCTCCCTTCCCTTTCCTACGTGCCAAGCCAAGCCCCTTCCTTCCTACAGGTCTTGTCCAAGCAAAACTCTTCCGGTGATAAGTAATTTTTGCAATTGCTAAAATTCAGATGCACAAATTGATTATTCCACTTACAACATTCGTTGGAGTTTCTCGAAGCCAGCTGCTAGGTCCTCCTTGGGTTTACCCAAATCTGGATTCAGATCCACCGAAGCGTACCACATCGCTAGCGGACGGTGGCGACGTGAAAAGATAGTGATGGGATAGTTGGCCAAAGCAGCGACTGAGGGTAGCATCAGGTGGTAGCAATGGCGATGGCGGGGAGGATGAGAAGGGGCAATTATTGTATACCATGTGATATGGGGTGCGGAATCAATCCATGGCAAAAGAGGTACGGCGACGGAGGGGGGGATTGGTGGTTCTAGTAGCTGATGGTGAAGTAGTATCATAATACGTGATGCATGGCGCTGCGGCCATGGAGCACGATCCATGATGGTGGGGTAGTGTTGTTGGCGACGGGGAAGAGAAATATTGAGTGATGGATGAGAGAGTGGTGGAGTAAGCAAGCATCCAAGGTGGGCTAGGTTTTATGGATGGTAGGGCTTGCAAGATCGGGTGGGATTTGATCTTCTGCTCAGCGTTGTGTTAACGAAATGGACACTTGTCGTTCCACCTCCTCCACCAAATAGACACTTGTCATTCCTCCTACTCCACCAAATCGCCAACACAACCCCACTTGGTCACACTATCTGTAACCCAAAAAAAAAGGGACTTTCGATGTTTGGCCGGATGTAAGAACACGAGAACAATCAAGACGCTTAGATTGGTAGCAACCAATGAATACTTTATAAAGATGCACATATTTTAATAGCATAGTTTAGATTGGATCTTAAAGCAAAATGACAGAGAAGTAAAAAAGGTAACACCCTGTGGCCCAAAAATGCTACTAAAGGTCCAGGTGTTCAAAAAAGCAGGTCATACCTAGGGGTGCAAACGGAGCGGATAGTTCCTGATCGTTCATCCGTTCGAATAAATTCGGATCTTATTAGGAGCGTGAAACCGGATACCCGGGATTTTTCTCGGATTTCGGATTCGGAGCCGGATAGTTTTTGCCGGACACGGAAACAGATTTGGGAAGGAGGTATCCGTTTGTTTTGGAGCTATCCGGATAATTTATTGAATACTATTCGTAAACAATACCCCGGATATTCAGTAAACTCTAGGCCTAGTGGGCCGGAGAGAGAAATTGGCCCAAAGGATTTCTAGTATTTAATTATTTTTTATTTCTAGAAAAACACAGAAAATCCAAATAATCCAAGAAAAATAGCAAATAAAATCGAAAAAAATCCATAATTTCTTTTAAAAATACTTTGGAACATAAGAAACTTAAATTAAAATACTTTTGAATTTAATGGATATTTGGTACTTTTGAATTTAATGGATGTTTGATTTATTCATGTTAAATCATTTTCATTTTTGAAAAATCTATTTAAGCTTTGTTAAATTCTAGAAAATCATGAAAATTGTATAAAACCTTATTTTAAATAAAATATTTCCAACCATCGAAAATTAGGATGCTACAGACTTGCTACCGGTTAATGTTTTGTGTATCCCTAACTAGTTATTGATACTGGTATGTAGGCTTTGTATATATTGTATCTGTCTTATTATGTAGTTGGCTAATTACATTTTGGACATCTTTTGTACTGCTATCACTATGACTTGCTACTTGCTATTACTTCTTTAACTACTCACCTTTATAGTGTGATGTAGTTAAATTTGCTTGTTGAATTACTAATATAGTTGTATTTTGGACATGTAGCATGGTTGATTGATCTTTATAGTGACATATGTGGTTTCTGTTTTCGTGCAATAGCCGACTGTCGACGATCAAGTCGCTGATTTTACGGAAATAGAATGAGGAAAATGGTTAAGAATTCTTGGAAGAGAATGTGGTTGCTCTTTGTTGTAATGAACTGGTGTTTACAGGGGTGCCTTTAGGCAAGGCGACAGACTAGCCATAAATACACTAAGTATGTTACTTGTCTTCTGAATCATCTTCCAAATGTCTCTTTTGTTGTTCGTCATCCACCATTAAATACTTAGCGAAGAGGCGCCAGTTATTCCTAAAGAAAACATGTTTTGGAAGTGATGCGTTTAGTCGGAGAGGTAGTTGTTGTTAGTAAAACACCAACTGATTGCCTGTTGGTGTCAACGGGAAACAAAACTGTGTAGTAGTTATTGTCAGTAACTCAGGGCTAAAAGCGTCGTGTGGTTTGGAGAAAATAAAGCACGTGTTCATTCATCACACGGAAAGGATACACTTGGAATCTGATCCAAGTACCAGCTCAAAGATTCTACAAGCAATTAACTGGTCGGGTAATAAGCACATGGCCTCTCCAAACAGGGTACTCGTAGAGCAACCTCTGCTATTCTTATGACAACGGGGGTTACGACCACAAGGATCATGTAGTCTTTAAT
Source organism: Phyllostachys edulis (assembly GCA_036346405.1). Classification (NCBI taxonomy): domain Eukaryota; kingdom Viridiplantae; phylum Streptophyta; class Magnoliopsida; order Poales; family Poaceae; genus Phyllostachys; species Phyllostachys edulis. The sequence goes on from CM070565.1 coordinate 46,710,606, forward strand.
TAGTATTTAGGAATTTAATCCTCGTCACCGACTAAATATTCGTGACTAAGACAATGCTATTCGGTTTGATATGTATTCGCTCAGTATTCGTGACCGAGACTATCCGCATTCGTATTCGTATCTGGCACTGTCCGTGTCCGACTCTAATTCCGAGAACAAAATATAGAATATAATACGGAATGAGCGATATATGTCTGTATCCACTTCGATTACACCCCTAATCATACCTCTCTTTGAGTTATGGCCATATGTCAAACTCCGTATAGTCCACGGATAAAACTTGAATTGTAGAGCTATTTCGGGAAAAAATGTGATGGATTTTATGGGGTCTGAAGGTACGTACGAAGAACGGTTGCATTTAAATAGCGTGGTGCACAATGCATTGTGCAGACCTCCTTCCTTCTAGTGGAATACTTCAACTAGGCACACTAGTGATTAGTGAACTAGTGGAGCGCATTTTTTTATGCTCTGGCACGCATGAACACTTAGATGGCGTTTGGTTCAAGAACGTTAACGCAAACGTAAAGGGAATGAAATTACAGGGAATTTTAGGGTGTAATGGGATGATCAACTATTTGTTTGGTTGCACTAAGGAATGTTTTTGGAAACCATTACAATGTTTGGTTAAGGATGAAGGTATCAGATTTGGATCACACCTGTAGGTGAATAAGACACCAAGACAACCAGCTCCACCAGTCGAGGAGACAAAGTCGACAGTATCCGTCGGCGGCAATGTGCGGCCAAGATCTAGATAGCCGACGGTGACCTTGAGGAAAACAACCAGAGGTGATGAGATCTAGGGGCACCATGGCCACCAACATCGTGCCCTAGGGCCTCGCAAGGTACAACCCCATGTGCTTGTCGTTCAGGTAGTCGCCGTCGTCATCCTTCTCCTTCTTACCCCCATCTCCTCCTTGTTCACCTGGAGCCATTGCATCCCCTCGGATCTCGCCGCTGCTGCCACGCTTTGCAGGAGGGGAGGGGAGGATGGGTGCTATGCTAGGGTTTCACGAGAGGTGGCGAGCGCATGGGCGCGTCAATGTGCAGAGAGAGGAGGCGGACCTAGGTACGTGCGAGACAGAAGGGATCGTGAGGCTAGGGGATCAGGAGGCGATCGGGGGTGGGAGGTGACGAGCAGATGGATCGGTAACGGAACTGATTCTGCTCGATATGGAGCGTAATGGATATTCCATTGGGCTGGTATCTGATTACATGGTATCTAATGCACTGTGATTGGGACCTGTTTGCACTGTAATTGGATTACACCCTAAAACCACCCAACCAAACACTATCTTACTTTGGTTAAAAGAGTTTGCCTCTTGGCTGCACATATGCATGCGAATATGCTCTCGCAACATCAAATAAGTCCCATGGTGGGAAACTATTGAGATCAGCTACCGCATTTAGGCTTAGTTTACAACACACACACACACACACACAAAACGGTGTTCTCGTAGGAATTACATCTATGGTTTGGTTTCTTGTAAAATTCCTTTGAATATTCTTGCATTGTTGGTGGGTTACAAATAGGTGTTTTAATTAGTGTGCGGAAGTACCTCTCGACCATTTTGTGCACTAGAGGTGTACCGTGTGGAGCTTAACTACTGTCTTGTGACCAAAGTAACGTCGCTGTGTGTTTGGCTGCACAAACTATTGATATATAAAGGAAGAAGTCCATTCTACCCCCAAAAATATTGATATGCGGACAAATGACCCTCTGTATTAAAAAGTTGGCCCTTTGACACCCCTAAGTTGCAAAACCGGACAAGCTACCCCCTCCGGCTATTTCGTGCAGTAGTATTACTGATATGGCGTCTGGGCGGCCCAGTTTCACCACGTCAGCCAATGTGGGGGCGATGTGTGGGCTAGCTGAGGTGGCAGTCGTTTTTAGGGGTTATTTAGCGCAAGATCCTTCGCGTTTCTTCCTTCCACCCGACTACCCGAGCAGTTCCAAAGAAACCCCCATTCTTGCGGCTTCGAGAAGATGGTGTCGCTGTGATTCTTGGCGGCGATTGAAGCCCACTCTCTTCGGAATGAACGTCGAGGTGAGTTCAACACCTCTATTTGTTTTCCGCGGTGAGAATGTATCAACAGGCGGTTCTAGGGTCTTTTTTGGGGAATGAGAAGTGGTTGTAGGGTTATTTTATGTGATGGATTTGTCGGTTGTATGGTTCTTTTGGGGCTTGAGCAGTGGTTCTAGGGTTATTTTAGCTTATGGATTTCTCGGTTCTAGGTTTTTTTTTCAGCTTGAGAAGCAGTACTAGGGTTCATCTAGTTGATGGATTTCGCCCTCTCCTCTCGGTTATAGGGTTCTTTTGGGGATTGTGCGAGTAGTTGGCTAATGTCTCAGTCTCTTCGTGCAGGATTGGGGGGGTCTGAGAATGGATAATCTTGGCCTTCTTAGGGTGAGGTTCCATTTTAATGGAGAATTCCAAAATTTTGGGATGGTTTTCGATTATATGGGTGGAGATGAGGGGATGTCTTTCGTAGAGCGCGACAAGGTCTCATTGCCAGAGATCAAAGGTCATCTTAGAGACCATGTTACAGTCACTGATGATATGGTATTGCATTGGTTGTTCCCTGGTTTAGGATTTAGTAATGGGCTCAGACTTTTAGTAGATGACACTTGTTGCAAAACCATGTCTGATTGCATAACTGAAGGTGGGGTGGTCGACATATATATTGAAGTTACCCATGTTGATGGATATGATAAGAGCGTCGATAAAAGTGATTGGGAGCATGAAAATCTAGTTGACATTGAAGAACATAATGATACAAAAGGACATAGATGTGGTGGTGCCTAATGTAGAGCACCAACATGGTGTTATACCAATAAAAGGAAGCAATGACAGAGACCTACAGAGGTTTAGGGAATTTTATAGATCACCTGTGAAGGAATCTTTGGCTATTAGTAGTAAGGGAAAGGAAGCTGCTACAATAATGGGTGATGGTAGTGACAGTTCTGATAGTGATTACTAACACAAGAGTGATAACAGCTCTGCAGAAGAATCTGAAGCAAAGGAAATGGGGAAGGTTGCCAAGGCATTCAAGAGGGAAGTTATGGATAATAAATTAGATACAGCTGAATTAAGCCAAACTGAAGAGGAAGAAGAGCAGCCAAACTTGGATGTAAGCTATGAGACACCTTATTGTGATTCAAGTGATGAGTACTCATATGAGAAAGTTAGTGATGGACAAGGTGGTGAGCATGTGCAGAGGAAGAAGAGCAGCTGACCAAGGTTTGATAGCAAGGCTGATGTTCTAGTATTCTCACTTGGGATGGTATTCAGAAGTAGAGAGCAATTCAATAAAGCTTTGATCAAGTATGGGCTAAAGAATCGTAATCACTTGAAGTTTGACAAGGATGAGAAGAACAGGATTAGAACCAAGTTTTCATGGCCTGGATGTAGGTGGCTGATTTATGGGTCAAAGAACTCAAAGTGCAATTGGTTCCAAGTCAACACATATGTAGATGAGCACCACTACCCTCCAAGAAGGGACAATAAGCTAGTGATAGCTAAGGTGATTGCAGACAAATATGGTACTTTCATCAAGGCTAACCCAACATGGAAGCTTGAGAACATGAAGCAGACAGTTCTTAAGGTATGACAATTACTACACATATATGTTATTGTGCATGTGCATCAGGCTTGATCCTTTGTTTTTTCCTAACAAGTTTATTGCTATATTCTGTAGGAGATGATGGCTGATGTAAGTTTGGCCAAGTGCAAGAGAGCTAAATGGATGGTCATGTAAAAGATGATGGATGCACACAAATGTGAGTACACTAGGGTATTTGATTACCAACTTGAACTATTGAGAAGCAACCCTGGATGCACAGTGGTTGTTGCCCTTGCCCCAGAGATTCTGGTGAAGCCTGTATTCCAGAGGATCTATGTTTGCTTAGATGCTTGCAAAAAGGGATTTATTACTGGATGTAGAAAGGTAGTAGGCTTAGATGGGTGCTTTTTCAAGGGTGCTTTCAATGGAGAGTTATTATGTGCTATAAGTAGGGACACCAACAACCAAATATACCCTATAGCATGGGCTATTGTAGAAAAAGAAACAAATAGTTCACGGTTCTGGTTTGTTGCACTTATTATCAAGGATATTAACATCAATGGCCAAGGTGAAGGATGAGTCTTCATATCAGATCAGCAAAAGGGACTTCTCAATGCCATAAGTGACCTAGTGCCCAAGGCAGAGCATAGGATGTGTACTAGGCATATATATGCTAATTGGAAGAAGAAGCACTCAGACCAGAAGCTACAGAAGAAATTCTGGAGATGTGCTAAGGCTTCATTAAGGACCATCTTCAATTACTATAGAGCAAAGCTAGCACAGCATACACCTGAAGGTGCAAAGGACATGATGATCACAGACCCAACCCACTGGAGCAGGGCATTTTTTCAGCTAGGGTCCAAGTGTGATTCAGTTGATAATAACATGTGTAAGTCCTTCAATAAATCCATTATGGAATCAAGGTTTCTACCAATCTTGTCAATGCTAGATGCCATTAGATGTAGAGTGATGGTCAGGATTAAAGAAAATAGAACTAGATCAGACAAGTGGCAAAGAGCAATTTGTCCAAACTTATTCAGGAAACTAAAACTGAATATCACAAGGTCTGCTCAATGTGATGTCCTCTGAAATGGGAAGGAAGGATTTGAGATTAGGGAGAAGGACAGAATGAAGTACACAGTCAACTTGGAGCAAAGGACTTGTTCTTGCAGATATTGGCAACTATCTGGTCTGCCTTGCTGCCATGCAATCAGTGCCATCTACAAAAGTTCACATCAATTGGATGGCTACATTGACAACTGCTACTCCATAGAGGTTTACAAGAGGATATATGAGCATTGTTTGGAGCCAATGCAAGATGAAGAGAACTGGTCAACCTCTGATCATCCTAAGCCATCACCCCCTGGGTACAGCAAAATGCTAGGGAGACCTAGGAAGGAAAGGAGAAGGGAACCAGGTGAAGCACCAAAGGCACCTAAGGGGACAAAGCTAACTAAGGTTGGATGTAAGGTCAGATGTGATCTCTGCAAAAAAAGATGGCCGTAATGTTAGAAGATGTCCACTTAATCCAAATGCAAACGAGAAGAAGAAACATGCAACTACACACCTTAGGAGAGAAGTTACTAGAAAGACGAAGCAAGCAGAGGCATCAAGCTCTGCACTAGACTTAAGCACTGCATTGGTCAGTACTTAACATCAAGCTCTGTAATAAATTAGTAATACATAACCACAAATACTAACATTACCATCTTGCAGATAATTCGCACTGCTGAAGCTGGTGCTCAGAAATCACAGAAGAAGTCAAGCAATACTACCAAGTAGACAGCTTGTCATGGTTCTATGTAGGTCAATGCACACCTGTAGTCAATTTGTGATAGTTCATTGTTACCAACCTTTTGGACTTGTCCATGGTTTGGACATGTAAGCATGTAGGTTAATTTCATGTGTAGGTGAATGTTTCTAGATGAACCTCTCTGTTAGATGTATGAAGCTTTTGGACTTGTTCAAGAATTACTGGAATTTGGACATGTCAATGATGTGTTTTGGATATGTAATGACCTCATGCAATGCAATGCTAGAATTCTTAATGTTAGTGTCAATATTGTTTACTTTCTCATAACTGTCAATGTTGTACATGTTCTCAATGTCAGTGTTAATGTTGTTTACATCCACATATCTTCAGTGCCAAACTTCTCACAGACAGATGATCCAGAATGACCGCATGCCATATAGTTCAACACTCAAGCATTTTAACTACATATCACGATTACAAAAGAGTGACAGTTGTTGATTGCTACTAGCCTACACAGAAAACACAACTACACTTACAACTACTGCATGAAACAAAAACTTCATCATGTTCTGCTTCTGAACTCTAACAGCTAATTCTGCCACCTCCATTTTCTTCCCCTCCAGCTTGTTCTTCAGGATAGCAACCTCTACGGCGTGGCTTCTTTTTACCTTTGCCACACTTCTCTAGACATCAACGATGTCGTTCTCCATCTGCATCTTCTCCCTCTTAAGCTCTGCATTCTCCTTCTTTAATCCCCACACTTTATCATGGAGATCCAACAACAAATGATTCAAAAAAGGAGTTTTTGGATCATGCCATTGCCAAAAACCGCAACCGCCAGCCTACTCCTACCAAAAATGGCGCCCAAATCAAAGTGAACTCCAACAAAATCAAGTTCAATACACACAAATCGATCTAAACTATTTGCTTACCCTTGCTCCCTTGCATGTGTAGTACCTCCTCTCGGGATTCTTATCGCTCCAAGAAATCCATCTTGATGCTTTCTCCTTGCAATAGCACAAAAGCGCAGGGAGGTAGTCCAACGGCTTCTCACGGTAAAACACCAGCAACCACGACCCTTCTGCTCTGCACCCTTTGCTTCCCAACAGCACCGCGCAGGGAGACCGTGAGGTCCCGGAGCTTCCTTCCTCCTCCATGGCCCGAACCCTATCCTCAGTACCCCTACCAGAGAGAGGAACTGCTGGTGGAAGGAAGAAATGCGAAGGGGGTAAAGCCGTAAAGGGAATCTTGTGCCAAATAACCCCTAAAAAAGACTACCACCTAAGCTAGCTCACACATTGCCCCCACATCGGCCGATGTGGTGAAACCGGGCCACCTGGATGCCACATCAGCAATACCACCGCATGAAACAACCGGAGGGGGTAGCTTGTCCGGTTTTTCAAATTAGGGGTGTCAAAGGGCCAATTTTTTAATACAGGGGGTCACTTGTCCGCATGTCAATACTTTAGGGGGTAGATGGACTTCTTCCATATATAAATGGATAGTACTAGTACTAGATCTAGGTCATGTGTGAATTTACTTTACCCTGGCAAATACTCGTACCATCTTGTTGGTGCTTATGGTAGAGAGTCCATGCTCCTTGCTGAATGTGTTGTTGCTTAACTTGCATACTAGATTGAACACACATACATTTTTTTTATTGTTAATCCTAAACGCAATTGGAGCTAGCTAGAAAAGAAAAATGGCAGCCAGAGCTAACATGCAGTTGGTGTGGTGATCATCTGATGAATGGATGCTGCCAACTGTGCCCGATCAGCCTCTTGTTATAATCCAATTGCATGGGAGGTAGTGGATGGAGGCGGCATATCAGGTGCACAAGGGTTGTTTGGTGGACATATGCACATGGGCGATCCGGGCCGTCCATCTTGAGTTATGCGGCCAAGATCCAGCCTCCCTCCCACCAGCTCCATTTTGCAGAAACCCCCCGCCATCATCTAGAAGCGCGTGACTTGGCCCTCCCCCTCGATTCCCCAATGCCCCGTGCGAGCTAGGGTACGATTCCCTAGCTGCGCCCAGTGCCCCGAGCTCGTCCCCGCTCGAGCGCCGCCCCTTCAGCACCATGCAAGTCGCTTGCGCCCTACACCGCCCCCGTCGCCCTGTCAGCGCCACTCCAAGTCAGTCGCGCTTAGTCACCCTGCTCCCCCGTCGAGTCTCCGCGTCGCCCGTCGCCCCACTTGCGCCCGCGGTGAGGCCTTGTGTGAGGTAAGCAACCCCTCTTCCCTTGCGCCGAGTCCCCTTGGTCCCCTCGCACCTACACGGCGCCGAGCGCCCCCCTCCCCGTGCTTGCTTGATAGTCATGGAAGAATTGATTTCCTCCATGTGTGTTTCGTCTTCACATATTTTTCCTTCACTTCACATGTTTCTCTCCGTGCTTGCTTGACAGTCACGGAACAATTGATTTCATGGCCAAATGGACGGTTTAGTGACAGTCATGGTGAAGAAGAAAGTGTTGCAGTTGAAGTCGTTGGACCATATTAACAAGTCTATCCTGAAATCGGCGGCTGCAAATGAGAAGTTTTAAATGGTTCTTGTTGCACGTTTAATGTTCTTCCTAGAAACATTCATTGCGAAGAATGTCAATTAAATGTGGTTGTCATTGAAATGGCTATGTTGTTTCTATGTAATGGTTCTTGTTGAATTGTGATTGTTAGAATTTGACTGTTAAATTGAGTGTTGAATTTCTAATTGAGCAATGCATAATTTGTGTTTGATGATTGTCATGTTAGCAATACATAATGTTTCTGGATGAGCCTCTTTTGCTTAGTATGTTTGAATTTGACAAGAAATGCTTGACGATTGTTGCCCACCCTAATATGGATGTGTCTGTTGCATGTACACTTCTTAGGTTGTCAGATGTAATTCAGTTGTTGGGAACATGAAATGGATAGAAAAGCATGATCTAGTGACACGCATGTACACATACACTTCTCAAGTTGACCTAGATAATTGGAAAATCAAATGGACAGGAAAACAAATCTTGCACTTCTCCTATGTAATCCATAACGCAGAATGCAAGTTTTTTTTTACTTTCTCTTTTCCTCCCTGAATACACCAATGACTCCCCTTAAAATAAAAGAATACACCCATGATTCTGGATGTATGTCTAGAATTTGCATGCATACAGTCCAAAAAGTCAAAAAGCAAATGACATAGTCCAGAACAATGACCTGCATAATTTAGTCAAAATTTTGAGTTTCATAATTGAGTCAAAATTTTGAGTTGCATAATTCAGTCAGAATTTTGGACTGGAATGCTGAGTACAATTTTGGATGTATGAAACATAAGTGCATTTTAGTCAACATTTTCAATCAGAAGAGCATCTAGTCTGCATGCTACTCAGCATTTCGGTCTGACATTCCACTCGGCATTCGGTCAGCATTCAAACATTTGGTCTGAGTCGAGATTACAATCAGCATTCCAAAGCAGCATTCAAACATTTAAATTGGTGCAGCATTTCAGTGTACTGAAAGTGCAGCATTTAGTCAGCATTCCAATCGAATTCTAATATAATCAGTAGTACAATCAGCATTGCAGAGTAGCATTCAAACATTTCAGTCATCATTCAGTCAGTGCAGCATTTTGAAACATCAATCAGAATTCCAGAGCAAGATTACAAGACTGAAAACACTTACACTTACATAATAATTTCAGTGCAGCATTCAAACATTTCAGTAATCATGCATCAGTGATCCAGAGCAGCATTTCGAAACATCATTCAAAATTCCAGAGCAAGATTACAAGACTGAAAACACTGAAAACACATCCACTTACACTTACATACTAATTCCAAAACATGCCACTGAAAACACTTACAGTTCAGCAATTCTCATACAACATTTCGAAAACACTGAACACACGCTTACAACAAGATTACAGCCTCCAAGACTCAGATTTGCCTGCACACAAAAACACGCTTTTGTTAGTATGTAATAAGAGGAAAACATGTGAAGTGAAAGAAAAATATGTGAAGAGGAAACACGCATAGAGGAAATCAATTCTTCCTTGACTGTCAAGCAAGCACGGGGAGGGGGCGCTCAGCGTGGCACAGGCGCAAGGGGACCAAGAGGACTCGACGCGAGGGAAGGGGGGTTGCTTACCTCACACAGGGCCTCGCCGCGGGCGGTAGTGGGGCCACGGGCGGCACGGAGACTCGGTGGGGACGCAAGGCGATTGAACGCAGCCGACTTGGAGCGGCACATACGGGGCGATGGGGCCATTGCACGGAGACTCGGTAGGGGCGGTGGGCCCGTTGCATAGAGACTCGGCGGGGGCAGCGTAGGGCACAAGTGACTTGCGTGGTGCAGAAGGGGCGGCGTCGGCACGGCGCACGAGCAGAGACAGGCTCAGGGCGCTGGGCGCAGCTGGAGAATCGTAACCCTAGCTCGCACGGGGCATTGGGGAATTGAGGGGGAGGGCTGAGTCACGCAGTTCTAGATGATGTCAGGGGGTTTCCGCAAAATGGAGCCGGTGGGAGGGAGGCTGGATCCTGGCCGCATAACTCATGATGGACGGCCCAGATCGCCCGTGTACATATGTCCACCAAACAACCCTTGTGCACCTGATATGCCAACGTGGATGTATGGCCCCCAAATTGCATGGGGTTCGGTGTCCAAAATGCCATGTGTGTCGTACTCCAAGTGGTCGGCTCAGTTGCTCTGCCTCTGCCAAGTCTAGAACGCAAACTCAACTTACGGACGCTACTGACGAGTGGCTGCTCCCTCCCTCGTAGAATATAGAACTAAACTAATTTTAGAAATGGCTCATGTAACATCCCAAATTTTCATTCTTGGCAAAATAAAACTTCAACTATTTTCCTTGGAATTTCTGGACTTTTTAAAAAGCTTTTCTTTAGTTACTTTAAAGCCAAAACAAATTTATTTGCAAAAAATATTACCAAGATTAAGTTGGAAATATTTTATTTAAGTCCAGAATGTCTTTGAGAATTTCTGTGAATTTTGTCATAATTTTTGGATTTTATTTGCTATTTTCTAAAGCCTATTTTAATTATCAGGATTAAATCAGTTGTTAAACCATTGAAAATTCGTGCACAGTCTTTGGGCCGAATCCTTAATCCGGCCCATCTCCTTTCACGCGCACCTGGCCTTGATCATTGACTCTCCTGCAAGAGCTCCGCCATAGCCGTCGGATAAAAAATCGGACGGCTAATGCTCGCCCGTTTCTTTCCTTTCGCCGCTGTCGCAGATAGGTGGAACCGCTGTCTACAGTGCCATCGTCCCCACGCCCTTTCTTCCTCCTCATGATGCCGCCATTGCCGTCCTCGCCGAGCTCATAAAACTCACCTATTACTTCCCCTTTTCACTCGCATTCGATGCCATTTAAACCCATGACCACGAACGCACTCGAGGCGCCCGTTTCTTCTTCCTTAAACCTCTTTAATCCCTCTTTACCTTGCCGCTGTGCTGACATGAAATGGCCGCGCATGTCCCCGTCGCCTCAGTAACCCCCGAGCCCTATAAAAGGGAGCACCGGGGCCACCTCCCTCCGCACACCTCAACGCCACCACTCATCGTCATCCTCTCGCTCTCTAGCGCCCTAATTTCGGGCTTCACTGCCGGCGACCAACGGAGCTTCAACCGCCGAATTCGCCGCCATCAAACCTTCTCCGGCCTCGTCGACCACACCTTCGTCATCGCCGCACCTCCACAAAGCTAGTGCGTGCACTCACGCGAGTCGAGGATCGCCGGAGCACGCACTTCACTGGAGCCCTAAAAGCACCGCCGCCAAATCTTGCCGCCGACGACCAAATCGCATCGCCCCTCCGCTCCAAGGTAGCGCACCAGATTCCTTGTCTCTCCCTCTCTCTTTTGCGACCATCCACACTCCTTGCCTCGGCGTAAAACGCTGGCGAGCTCGTCGCTGGTTGTGTGCCACCGTCGGGCCTACGTGGCAAGGCCACGCCGGCGCCACCACGACGCCACCTCAGCACCAAGTCCGACGTGGAGCCTACGTGGCACCACGTCATCTCGCACACAGCACCCCCACACCCCCGCGTGTACTGTGTTGTGCACCGGGTTCACCATGAACCTTTGACCAAGCATGGACCGAGTCCATTGACCACCGGGCCCACGTGTCAGTGACTCAATGAATTTCCCGTTGGAAAATAATTCGGTCGAGAAAATCAAAATCCTGAGGGCTGACGTCATCACACGCAATAATCTGGTTTTCCTTTAGAAAAATAATTCGGTAAAATCAGGAAATTTAGATTTTAGGGTTTAATTTATATTTAAACTTCTAGGAGCTCGTATTTCTTTATACGAACTCCGATTTAGGTGATTCAAATTTCTAAATTTATATAAAATCATGAACTAGCTATCTAAACCAAAATTATTTCATTTGGAGTTCATTTGAATTTTGCTTATTTTTATGTATAGATTTCGACGAATCCGAAGAACCAAATTTAATCAACAACCAGACTTTTGAGCATGGCAAGTTACATTCTTTGATTATATTTGAATCCCAGTATTTAAAATTATTTAAATTCTATTTTAAATTATGTACTGCATGCTTATTTAAATTCAATTATTTAAATACCTGTTTTAAATTCATAGTTATACCTACAATCCTTTGTATGGCCAATTTTGGTATTGAACTAAATATCTTGTCACCTTAGGAAAAACCTGGTTGATACATTAGTATAAACTAGGATCATTTGAAAAGATTATGCAGAGACATGCTTAGACCAAAAATGTTTAATTTGGGGAATTTAACCAAGAATTCAAATCTGTTCAAAATAAGCCATGTTATTGTTTTACCATGGACACTTTTTGTAAATGGTTTTGAAAATAAAAATAAAATCAAAGGTGGTTTAAACTTGGGCAAAATGGATGTCAGGTTGGTGCAAGTTAAGGCATAGGATTGAATCATTTCATTGATCAAGTCCAGGGTTTTGGTATGTTGCTCAAGTTGATTAAGGACCCGACTGAGCCGCTTTGCTAAACTCCACCGTACTACCACATGTCACGAGTGGGCGGGACTAGGCTTAATAATTTGTAATACTCTCTTGTTATTTGTGCCATGTGTTGTGTGGGTGTTGGTTAGATAGTATTCCACTTTGGCGCAAGAGGGGCTTAGGAGGATGGTCGATCAATAGAAGTGAAACCTTAGCGGTATAAATACTTTAGGGTAGAGCATTATATGACCTTATGATAATTGCTTAGTCGCATGCGTCTCTGGCGTGTATTGGCCGACATCAAAAGCAAATTATCTCTTATGGGTAAAGTTATGCGACCTCTGCGAGTGTAAAACTATTGAATAGCCGTGTCCACGGTCATGGACATGTTTAGCATTTGCCACTCAAAGTTAGACTTTGGTTTTGGTTTTCAAAAGATTTGGACAAATGATTTTGGATAGTTTATCCAATTGGAAAATTGGGCGGTTAGCCATGTGATAGGAGGGTATCCATCACCATATTTCACATGGAGGTTATCCTACTATAAAACTTGAGTTTTATAAAAATAAATTTTAGTTACTAAATAACCGCTTTGGAACTTAATATAAATATTTGAAAGAAACATGGCTTTATGCAAAATCAACCCTATAAGCCTTCCTTTGTAATCCTTGCATGCATTAAATTCTGTTATTGGGTGTAACTTGCGAGCACGAAAGTTGTGCTCATTCTTGCTTATTGCAAATAATCTTAGAGGAGTACTTCATGGACGAGGAGAACTTGGACGGCTAGGCTGCGCCCCCAGACGATTGCCTTTGGCGTATCGTTTGGCCTACTACTATCTTTTGCTTTCTGCTGTAATTTTCTTTAGGCCAAGTGCCCTTTTGTAATAAATACTCTGATATTATTAATAAATGCGTGATGTGGACTTGTTACAATATTTGTTAAACTGTGTACACTAGCTGTTCCTGGACTAGTGTCAGAGAATCTTGGATCCTTCTATCCCGGGTTCGACAGCTCATTTGCTCGGCGCCAGCACGGACAGTGCTGACGGATAACATGTTAGCGCCATTAGGTGCGGCGCTAACCTTTGAGCCACGCTCGCATATGATAGGTGGGATGCGTGGGGCTGACGTGTGGATGAGCAGGGTTGACGGGTCTCCGTTGTCTTAGGCTCAGCGCCAAAGGTGTTGGTGTTGAGGTGGCATCCCAACACTTAGCCAATTTTTTAGTGGTAAAGTTGTGGTGCCTCTCTGGACAGCAAGAAAAGGTGGCGCTAAGGTATTATACCTAATTGTCAGACTCGTTAGTGTTGAGGTCAGCGCCAAGGTTGCTGACACTGAGCCCTAGCATCTAAGGTCCACGTGGAGGCTGCGAGTGGGCCAGTTCCCCATCGCAGCCCCACGCGTAGGAAGAACAGATGCTTTTGCCCCGCGCACGCCTCTCTCCTCCCTCTCCCCAATCCACCCTAATGCGCCCAAATTGACCAATTTCGCTTGGGATTTCTCGAGGCATTTGAGTTTGAAGGTGAGCTCTTCCATTTCCCCATCTTTTTACCGCTTGAATTTAGTTGATTTGGTGACATTTTGAGCAAACCCTAGATGCTAGGTGACCTCCAAGATCCGAAAATTTACCGCTTGAATAGATGTTATTTGTTGGGATTAGTGATTTGGAGCACATTTGTTCAAACCCTAGATTCTGTCTTATTTGGAGCACCATCCTAGTAATTTGCTTGAATCATTTTACTGATTGGAATCATGTGATTTGCAGCACATTTGTTCAAACCCTAGATTTCGAGTGACCACAAAAATTACATGATTTAACAAAGTCTAAGTTGGATTGTGGTAGCCAAATCATGTTCGTGGAGGGTTAGCAAGGTTTTGTACTCGTATTGTATCATACATTTTCTAGTGACAAGATATGGTTGATGTATTCATGCTCCAATGGTTACTTTATTCAATGAAGACATGTTGTCTTAGCAAGAATGAACCTATATAAGGGTTTCTAGGTTGGGATCTCCACGTTGCAGTATTGTAAAATTTAGGTTTGCTTTCATGTTTAAGTGATGCTCAAATTTGCATGTACAACTTTTTGAGGGATGTTGGACTATGCGGAGATGTTTCGGAAGCGAAAATGGGTTGCTAAGAAGGCATGAACGTACCCTGATAAATCTTGCAAGGATGCTCCTGTTTCACCAAAATTCATACGCCTGCAGTGCGACTGCGATAACCTGGCATGGATCGAGCAATCCACACATCCTAGAACCGCCGCCCGAGCTTACTACATGTGTGGGGATTACTGTGTAATTGATGTCTCTCGATATTTCTCATTACATGTTGCATTTGAAATATTAGTAACTTTACCCGTGTATGGCAGCCGGATGAGCGTTACTACTTCTTTCAATGAATCGACAGCCCAGAGAAGTACGACGAGGCATTTATTAGGCAGAAATACATGTTGAGCTATGCAGTTGCGCCCGAGGCGTTTACCCATTGTGTACCTCCTGCAACCGGGAGCAGGGAAGGGAATGAAAAGGCACCGATGGTCCCTGATGCCCCTGTTGCACCGAAGCTCCATGAGGAACAGGTTGTGGAAGACAAGAGGAACAATGTACCAAAGAAGAAGAACCTTGTAGAGAAGTGGTTGGATGAGTTCGAGGCCAGGAGGAGAGCCCGCAGGGGGAGTAGGACGTATGTCCATAAGTCTGACTTGATTTCTATCTATCAAGTATTTTTCTTTCCAAAAGGCGTGTTTGTATCATATTTGTAGTTTGGTTCGATGGTTCGTGTATGTTGTCGTTTGTACCGTAGGAATAGCCAGGCAAACATTTGTACCTAACCAAACCCTACGCACCATGTATTTCGCACCTTCATTATCAAGTATTATGTCAGGCTTGAAATCTTATCTTCCACCTAATCTTACGAAATATTAGTCCAATAGATCACATAATAACAAAAGCCTATCTAATTTTGGTGCTTCTAATTTTTTTTCTATGTTCTAAAACATATGATCACGCTTCCAAGATGTCTCCAGTAGTCCAAAAAGGGATAAATTACCCCAACAAGAGATGCACTCCTCCACACCCTATGCGCCATCTAACTCCCAACTTTGATAACTAATTATCACAAAGTATTGTTCGGGCTAATGTAAGTGCATGTGTCATTCCACCTATCATGGATAAGTACTATGCAGTATCGCTTATGGATAATGACCTTACCTTTGCGCCGGCAGAGCTGGCATTGAGGTTGTACATCTCAACGCCGCACTAGCTGGCGATGAGGTATAATAACATGACATCTACTAGGACCTACATGCTGACGTGACACCAGATGTCAGTGCCAACAATTACGACACTGTCATGTACAACCTTAGCGCCATTCGTGATGGCACTAAAAAAGGGACATTTCTAAAATTAGTTTACTAGGGGTGCCATTTTTGAAAATAGAATTAAAAAAAATAGGCACAAAAAAAAACCCACTTGATTGCCGCTCCATGCGGTGCCTAACTCCATCCATGGTAACTAATATAAGTGTTACTCATTCGTGCATACACGCCAATATCTTTCATTTGTCTGCCCATCTAATCCAGGCCTAGCCTAGGTTGGCTACAGAGAATGTCAACTTGCTTTTGTATCAACACAAGAGTATCTACTTATTTCCTTCTGGAAAGCTTTTCTTGCAGGCACCGCACTGCAGCACAAGTTAATTTGGCAAGCATCTCCTCTTCTTTATCATGGAGCTTGCTCGTCCACAAATCGATGCCTATATACAAGTATATCTATTCATTGGACTACCAGTAGATTAAGATTTGCCATGATAATACCATGGATGCGGATGAAGATTTGTTTCGGGATTCCCCTATCTTCTTCTCCATGTTGTGCACTTGACAACCAAGGTCAGTAGTATAGTACTACTTGGATGGCTCACTGTCCATACACACCTTAATTTTGCTGCACCCTCGTGATCATGCCGATTTGCCCGCCGCTGCAGACAAAAGCCTTCTTACTCACCTTTGACTCTTCCTCCTCGTCATCTGCTAAAGCAAAAACACAAGCAGCCTGAAGCGAGCATACATATATATAGTCAGGTAGGTTCTGTTCTTTTCTGAATCTGTTCATGGGAACTAGTCTTTCTGGTGTCTGCCACCGTCGAACCTAACTATATAGCCAGTATTAGTGCTCTGTAACTCTCTCTCTTATCAGGTTGCAATTCGTCTCCAATACGTAGGTAGTAAAAGTGTACAATAGAGGTTGGCAAAAGCCTAGAAAATAATGGATGCTTTTTTAACTTGCCTCCTTCGTGTAGTCTTTTCCATTTCGAAATCGGCAAAGATTGGGGCGTCCTTTTCCGATCAGAACCAACTAGCAATATCACCACTACCAAGCTACCTACAGCTAGTATCTGCCATCGTTTCCAGAACAAGATGACATCTGTTGCAAAAGATGATCGTTAAGCACCTAAAAGAGGGTGAAAATAATATTGAGTGCTATCTCTGAGCAAATATGGAAGCAATGAATCAAAGAAGCCTCCCTTCCATGGAGCACAATCAAATCACTAAGAAGCCTCCAGCCTCCAGGGCAATACTGTAGGGCCCACTCCCAATGGCAGGGGCAGTGCTGCACGAGATGTTTCTGTCCGACGTGGTCTTATCACGGCCCTCGGATGTCCATTTTTTTTTCCTGAAATAGAACTGTTTGAAACGTTATTAGCAAAAATAGCGTTCTCGGTGTCTTTTTTTTTCCTTCAAAACTAGCGTTCGACACCGTCCGTGGCTGGGACGAATAGCTCCTGTGCGGCCACGTTGCCTCGTCCGTACCACCGGTGGACAGAGGCACCTCGTCCATCCTTCCCTGGGACGGAACTGCCGCGTCGTTGCCTCGTCCGTCCCAGGACGGAGCTACCGCCTCGCCACCTCGTTTGTCCCTCCATTGTAGGATCAAGGATAACCGACTAGAGGGGGTGAATAGGAGGTTTTTAAACTTTTTAACAATTTAACAATTTTACTCAATTAATAGCTTAGTTTAAACAAGTTATACTTCTAGCAAAGCAATTCAATCACAATAAACAAGCTAGAAATATAGATGTGGAAATGTAAAGACTAGAAATAACCACAATGACACAACGATGTTTTTCCCGTGGTATCGAAGACTTGCCGGTCTTCACTAGTCCACGTTGAGGAAGCTTGACACCTCAAGCTGGCTTCACGAATTAAGCCTTCACTCGATTCACTATGGTTGTTCTTCTCCGCTCCGGAGATGGTGAACACCGAACCACTCATCAGCTTGCACCGGACCTCTTCACAATCTTCTTTGAAGAGATCACTGTGCTCCACCGCCACGTCGTCTAGGAGTGCAGCAACACTCCAAGAGTAATAAATTAACGACCTTCACTTGACGGCACTCAAGTGCAAATGGATCAACTAGGAGTATGAATGCACTTGAATGAATCTCAACAAACTCATAATGAATGCACAAGAGTGTTTTTGAGTGTTGAGTGAATGCACAAAGCTCACAAGGCTCTATAGATGTTAAATGAGGTCTAGCAGCCTTACTTGAGCAGTTGGGGGTATTTATAATCCCCTAACAATTATGACCGTTAGGGACCAAACCCCAACTCTCGTAAAATCGTAAGCGATCCGCGAGGTACACGAGTGGTGCGACCGACCAGATCGAGCACGATCAGCGGCTAGAACAATTACTAAAATACACAATATAGCCGTTGAAAATCCGGTCGGAACGACCACCAACTAAGGTGCGATGCGTCGCATTGCCCGATCGTCTGCGACTTACGGCGGTACAACCGATCGTAGGGTTTCACAAATCATTGAAAGATACAAGCGTTCGGAATTTTCATACCGCCATATAAAATCGGAATGACCGCAGAGCGGTACAACCGTTCTAAGCGAACGTCCGATTTTGAAAGAGTTTACGGCGTAATTACATCGTTACTGTTTTTATTGAACCGCCTCATAAAATTCGATACGACCGCACATCGGTACGACCGATTCTCACAAGCGGAACAACCAATTCTCTGGCGACTCACGAGGCAAAATGCATCGCTTCGGTTTTCTTGAACCGCCAACTAAAAAGCGGAATAGCCGCATGCGGTAGTACCGCTCAAAGAGTCGATTGATTCGCATGTCGCTCGGTTGGTTGTTCCTTCAAAATACGGTACTACCACCGAGTAATGTCGGTCATATATCAAGAAGCGAAGACGACCTTAATTTTAATCTAGCGGTACTACCGATTTTGGATGAAGCACTAAAAGCTTTCAAATTCAATTTTAAGTTCAAATTCAAATGCATGCATGATCCTAAATTGATCCATATGGCACAAGAACATGCTATCAAGCTACTAGCCATGATCCCTCTTAATAGTACGGTATTTATCCTATAATCCGATCTTCCAACCAAAACTCCTAAGACCGGTAAAATAGAAAAAGGAATCTAGACTACTTGTACCTTGTCTTTAAGCCAAAAGATCTTCATGTAGTCCATTTGCATGCAATTTTACGTCAACAAGTTCACCAATGGGACTTAATCTTGTAAATACTCAATAAACATGTAATCCCATATTCACATATTATCATTAATTACCAAAACAATTTTTAGGGGCCTAGATGCTTTCAATCTCTCCCTTTTTGGTAATTGATGACAACACTATTAATATGTGAAAAAGATTGGTTTGAATATACTGTGAGTGTATATTCTTTTGATATCTTAACAATAAAATAATTATTGCAATAAGCACAAATGAATGTATGAGAATTATTTTCTTGTTAAGTCTAATTTAAAGAAAGCTCCCCCTAAACATGTGCATATAAAGGATAGAAAATTTTGCAAGCACATGTAGAGATTTTGTGAAAATTTGGCGGAGTTTCTTTAGCATATTTGAACTTGAGGAAATGCAATATTAAGATAAGACAATAATTGAAATTGCATTTTAAGATAATAACATAAGCATAAACAGTATCCAACAAGTTCAACAAGTTAAAAGACACAGAATTAAACTATTACAAGCACATAAGTAGCACATAAGTTCAACACAAGTACATAACACATATAAGTCCATATATAATAGTAGCAAACGCTTGCTCCCCCTAAAAACTATGTCTTCTCACTTCTCCCCCTTTGGCATCAAATACCAAAAACAACTCGAGCACAGTGAGTCTGAGGAGGAGAAGCGAGGTCTGAAGCCGGATCTGGTGGGCAGAGGCTGAGGCTGGATCTGAAACTCTAGGGCTGGAGGAGCGGAATCCTGAGAAGCGGTGACCTGATCTGGAGCTGGAACAGGTGACAGATCCTGAGATGCCGAAATAGTAGGTGCCAAAACTCGAGCCTTGACTCTGTGGCCGGGGTGGATCTGAGCCCTTGTCTCGTGGTGGTCTTTGGAGGAGTGGTGGCCGAGAGGCTGGAGCTGAGATGGGAGCAATAGGAGCCTGGCGTAAGTCAGAGCTCGAGATGCTAGCTCTACAAACAGAGTGAAGGAGGAACAGGTGTTGCAGAAGATGTCCTAGAAGGAGGAGGAGGACGACGAGTGTATCGCTGAGGGGTCCTTAAACTCCCTTCTAAGTCATTAATGCTCTCCATCAGGGTAGACATCCTGTTATGAGTCTCCTCAAAGAAATCATTCTGAATTGATGCCATTTCAACTAGCTTGTTGCGAGTCTCATTTTCAAATTCAGTTTGCTCGGCCTTCATTTCTTGCAAGGTACTAAGAATGAGTCGCGATTTTGAAGAACACTGCAAGAACACCCTCGGTAGGAGCATCAAAGCAAAGAGGAGCCTCATCAGTATCAACCTCAACACTGGCACGACTAGGAGGAGCACCATCTCGAGGCTTATAGGACTTGTGAACTGATCCCAATCCACCATGATACTCAATCTTCTGAGAAATTAATGCCATGATATATGGTGCATAGTAAATCCTCTTAACTCCATCATTCTTAGAGGAAACTATGCCCTGAAGAATTACATCCACAACATCAAACTTTATGCCCCTCATAATGTGATCTATAATGTTCCAAGCATGTCCCCTGACTGCATCAAAATTGCCACTTTTGGGGTAAAAAGTATGATTAATGATCCTGTTAATAATGCTTGGTAAGGGCCTAAGTCCAGTGATGATCCCTAACTTACACTTGACAGTGGAGTCATAATAGTCAGACCAAGCGGGAGCTAGTAAAGCAGGACTATCAAAGATCTTCTCCTAAGTGCTGGACTGAACTCTTAGAACTTGCTCAAATTCTTCTTTTGTGCTCTGCAAGTCTCTAGTAACTGATATCCATATGAAGGATTGCAAATCTGCAGAGACATGTACTGTAGCATAGAATTGCCTAATGAGCTCATCATCATAATTTTGCTTCAATGCCACAAGGTCATGAAGACCTACTTGATGAAACAGCTGATAAACACCACTATATTTGTCCAAAGTGTTTATATGAGACCATTTAATCCATTTGTGATCAGCAAACTTCCTGTTGTGTCCATATAACTGCTCATAGACTTGTTCTTGGAAAACAGTATGAAATCTTGGATTAATGGAGTCAGATTTAGAGAGATATTGATTCACATGTCTCTTAATAGCATACTCATCTGCTGAAAGAAGGCGCAAATCAATTGGAGACGTTGGAGGTTTTCCCAAATTGTCAAATGTACCTTACGGAGAATCGGTTCGATTGAGTCTCATCCTCGTAATCTTCTTCTTCACTCTCTTCATTTGGGATGCGGTCTTGGCCTTTTCCTTTACCATGCACAATTTTACGCGAGCGAGGCGAGGCTTGCCACAGTGTTGCGTGTCGTCGTCGTTGATGTTCTTTGTCGCGAGAGCTCTGAAGATTGAGGAGATGATTGCCCTCTTGGTGGTCCATGGGATTTCCTCGTCGCAACCCTCATTCTAGGCATCTTTAGAAAGATAGCATAGGTTACAGGAAGTTCAAAGAATTAATTGGAATAGAATTCAGTGAAAAAGAATTGAAGTTTTTGTTTTCTGTCAGGACAATCGGACGTACCGCCGTTCTATGGCGATGCGACCCGCATCGCTTGATCGTCGCATTCAAGAACCGGTCGTTTCGATTTTCCTGACTGAGTTCTAGGGCAGTTAGAATGTTGACTATTTGATGATTTTTCATGGAGTGAATCCATGGATCTGATGCGCAAACATCATTAGACATCAATCATCTACTTTTGCCCAATTAGAACTACAGAAATCAATCGCATTTTCATCAAACCCTAAAAGGGGACTTCCTAGGGTTCCAAAAGATGGTAAAACGTGAATCAAACGAAGTTTTACCTTAGAATTTGGAGGAGTTGAACCCTGGAGATGCAAGAGACATCGAGAAATCAAAGAAATCCTGAGTTATGGAGTGAATTTGAGAGAAGAGATTGGGTGGCGCTCGGACTAGAGAGAGAAACACGAAGAGGAAGTGAAATGGAAGAGGGGGCGGTTGAACCGTTCCACAGAGTTAAGGGTTATGTGAATAGTAACGGCAGGAAGTTATTGCCCTCTCACAAACCGTTGTGGTCGTATCGACAAAATGCCGTCGATAGAACCGCAAGTCATCTGCATTGTTATAACGCCGTTATAACGCCGGTCAGACGCAAGACAATGCGTCTGCATGCGCATCACAGATAACGCCGGTTGAACCGATTGTCCCGAGCTTCGAGTTTCTCTTTGGAACTTAGATTATTTGCAAATGATCCCTAGTTTTGCACTCAAATAAATATCATTAAGGATCATTATGCATGGAATAGACTATTGTCTATATAGGAACATAATTTTTATGATCATAGCTATCTTTAAGAAAAGATTTGAAGAATACTTTCATAAAATACTCAAATAACATCAAATGAAGCACAAAACATGAGGTAAGAGTTCAAATAACATTTGAATAGTCTATGATATTTAACTCATTCCTCAATTTGCAAAAGCGGCCTTCATCTAATGGCTTAGTGAAAATATCCGCTAATTGGTCTTCGGTTCTTATGTGGCTAATCTCAATATCTCCCTTGCTCATATGATCTCTCAAGAAATGGTGGCGAATATCCACATGCTTGGTTCTTGAGTGTTGAACAGGGTTATTAGCAATTTTCACCGCACTATCATTATCACACAAAAGAGGTATTTTATCAATTTTAATTCCATAATCCATCAATGTTTGCCTCATCCATAGCAATTGAGCACAACAACTTCCCGCGGAAACATATTCGGCTTCGGCGGTGGATAATGCTACGGAGCTTTGTTTCTTGGATGACCATGATACTAAGGATCTTCCTAAGAATTGACAACTACCCAAGGTGCTTTTTCTATCTACTTTACAACCCACATAATCGGAATCCGAATATGCAATTAAATCAAATTTAGCACCTTTAGGATACTATAGGCCAATGCTACAGGAATGCTTTAAATATCTTAGTATTCTTTTAATGACCATTAAATGACACTCTTTTGGAGTTGCTTGAAATCGTGCACACATGCAAACACTAAACATGATATCGGGCCTAGATGCGGTAAGATAAAGTAAGCTACCAATCATAGACCTATAAAGCTTTAAATCTACCGGTTTACCTCCCTCATTTAGATCAAGATGACCATTTGTAGCCATGGGAGTCTTGATGGGCTTTGCATCTTCCATGCCAAATCTTTTAAGTAAATCCTTCACGTACTTGGCTTGACTTATGAAAGTCCTATTTTTTAGTTGCTTGATTTGAACTCCAAGGAAATAGCTTAATTCTCCAATCATTGATATTTCAAATTCCCTAGACATCATATCACCAAATTCTTCGCAAAAATCTTGATTAGTAGACCTAAAAATGATATAGTCAACATAAATTTGACAAACAAAGAAATCATCATTCAAAACTTTAGTAAATAAAGTTGAATCAATCTTCTCGATTTTGAATCCTTTTGAGATTAGAAAATCTCTAAAGCGTTCATACCATGCTCTAGGAGCTTGTTTAAGACCATAGAGTGCCTTGGAGAGTTTATAGACATGATTTGGATTATTTGGATCTTCAAAACCGGGAGGTTGTTCAACAAAGACAAGCTCAGATATTTTACCATTTAAGAATGCACTTTTAACATCCATTTGAAATAATTTAATATCAAAGCATGATGCAAAAGCAAGTAATATCCGAATTGACTCAAGCCTAGCTACGGGAGTAAAGGTTTCACCAAAATCCAAACCTTCAACTTGTGAATACCCTTGAGCGACCAACATTGCTTTGTTCCGAACAACCAAACCATTTTCATCTTGTTTGTTCGTAAATACCCATTTTGTACCAATGACATTATGTTCCTTGGATCGATCCACCAATGTCCAAACTTCATTCCAGGTGAAGTTGTTGAGTTCTTCATGCATAACATTCACCCAATCCGGATCGTCAAGTGCTTCTTCTACATGCTTTGGCTCAATAGAAGAGACAAAAGAGTAATGTTCACAAAACGAAGCAACACGAGAGCGAGTTTGGACACCCTTACTTACATCACCCAATATTTCATC
Source organism: Phyllostachys edulis (assembly GCA_036346405.1). Classification (NCBI taxonomy): domain Eukaryota; kingdom Viridiplantae; phylum Streptophyta; class Magnoliopsida; order Poales; family Poaceae; genus Phyllostachys; species Phyllostachys edulis. The sequence goes on from CM070565.1 coordinate 46,734,346, forward strand.
TATTGGATGATCCTTTGTAATTGCATTGTGGATTCTTGGTGGTAGGTTGATGGTTGATCATCTTCTTTGTTGTCCTCTTCACTAAGTTGTACTTGATTTGTGGAAGAGCTGGGTGGTTCAACTTGAGTGGAAGAAGGTGAATTGTCTTCGGGCTTGATGTCGCCTATTTGCATATGCTCCATTGCTTTTCTTAAGGCTTCATCACCTACATCATCCAAATTCTCATGCTCTTCTTGAGAGCCGTTAAAGACACGATAAGCTTTGCTATTTGAAGAATAACCAAGCAAGAAACCAACATCACAACGACTATCAAATTTTGAAAGATGAACACCCTTCTTTAAAATATAACACTTGCAACAAAAAACTCGAAAATAAGAGATATTCGGTTTTCTTCCTACAAGAAGCTCGTAGGAAGTCTTTTTCAAAAGCAGATGCAAATAGAGACGATTTATGGCATGACAAGTGGTATTAATGGCTTCCGCCCAAAAGCTATCGGGAGTATTATATTCATCAAGCATTGTCCTAGCCATTTCAATTAATGTTCGATTTTTCCTTTCTACTACTCCATTTTGCTCCGGAGTCTAGGTTGTGGAAAGTTCGTGCTTTATTCCAAGTTCATCACAAAAGTCTTCAACTTTAGTATTCTTGAACTCGGAACCATTATCACTACGAATTTTCTTTATTTTGAAATCAAATTCATTTTGGGCCCTTTTTGCAAATCTTTTGAAAATCCCGGAGGTTTCACCCTTGTCATCTAGGAAGAATACCCATGTATATCTAGAGTAATCATCCATAATGACTGAACAATAGCTATTACCTTTGATACTCTTATAGGTTGTTGGTCCAAACAAATCCATATGTAAGAGTTCCAATGGTCTAGAAGTTGACATGATACTCTTGGAAGAATGAGAATTAGCGACTTGTTTACCGGCTTGACAAGCACTACAAAGTCTATTTTTCTCAAACTTCACATCTTTCAAGCCAATAACTAAATCATGTTTGAAAAGTTTTTTGAGTTGAATCATTCCAACATGAGCTAGCCTTCTATGCCAAAGCCAACCCAATGAGGTTTTTGCCATTAAACAAGTTTTTAAACATGATTCACTTGAACTAAAATCAACTAAGTAAATATTTCCAAATCTAAAGCCTTTAAAAGTTAAAGAGCTATCTTTTGCATCAGAGATGGTTACACCTTCACTAGAGAATGAGCAAATTAGTCCAAGATCACATATTTGAGCAACGGATAGCAAGTTAAAGTTTAATGATTCTACTAACGAAACATTAGAAATGGAAAGGTCATTTGAGATAGCAATTTTACCCAATCCTAATACCTTTCCTTTGCTATTATCGCCAAAAGTGATCTTCTCAATTCCTTGACCATTCTCGAATGTGGTGAACATCTTTCTATCACCGGTCATGTGTTGAGTGCATCCACTATCAAGCACCCAATGTTTTTCACCGGTTTTATAGTTCACCTACAAAACAAAAATCAAGTTCTTTTAGGTACCCAAATTTGTTTGGGTACCCAGGATCTTATTAAGTTTTAGACCTTGTGGTAGTTATTGGAGAATGGATAATGAATTACTGACATCGAAGTAATATATCTGCATTTTGCTTGAAATTGAGAATTTGATATGTTGTGGTAACTGGTTGAAATTGGGTACTGATATGTTATGCGGATTGTAGTTGAGGAGTATTAGAGGAGTTGTCAAGGCCGGTGGGGGGCTTGTCAAGATGAGCAAGCAAGGCGGCAATAAGACGGTAAAAGATCCAATAGTGAGTGTCTAGTTAATAAATCTTTAGTCTTTACTTTTCACTTGTCAAAATCAATTGGAGTACTGAAATATGTTGTCATTGGTTGCTTGATTGATTTGGTAGAAATGAATTTGAAGAGGTATTTTAACAAAGTTTTGAATACCAGCATTAGGTAATCCTCTTTGGTCCACACTTGCGCCGCCCTACCTAAAATTTAGTCTTGGGTCCGTACCTAGGTTGGTTATGTTCTTTTCTGAATCTGTTCATGGGAACTAGTCTTTCTAGTGTCTGCCACTGTCAAACCTAACTATATAGCCAATATTAGTGCTCTGTAACCCTCTCTTCTTAGGTTGCAATTCGTCTCCAATACATAGGTAGTAAAAGTGTACAATAGAGGTTGGCAAAAGCCTAGAAAATAATGGATGCTTTTTAAACTTGCCTCCTTCGTGTAGTCTTTCCCATTTCAAATCAAGAAAGATTAGGCGTCCTTTTCGATCGAGAACCAACTAGCAATATCACCACTACCAAGCTACCTACTGACGACGGCCCACCGTGATTCGAGCGGTAGCGTCGTACCATCTTGGCTCGGCCCGACCACCCCGTCGTCTTTGTCGCGGTCTTGGCCTACCTCGTCTCCGACCAGGCCTAGGCACGGCCCAAAGCTCATCGTGCCGGGGCCGTGCCGTGTCAGCCCAAGCCCAACCCTAAGTAACTATAGACGGCGGAGGCGGCGGCGGCGACCGCCATCTTCATTCCTCTCGTGCCCGTCTGATTAAAAACCTATTTAAAATTGAATTAATTGCATAAAAACATGGGCACATAAATATTTTAGGGAAAAAGTAAAATTTTCTTGATATTTTACAGATACAATGTTAATACCTCACTAAAAATCTTACGCCCCAGAGTAGGGTTCCCCGAGTAAGGAAAAGAGTACAGTAACAACATGCGTACATGCTAACTACTCATCAATGTCGAGATCATTCATGCGTTCAAGGTTAGGGTACGCCTGCACGATCTCAAGATCCTCCAGTTGATGTTATTGCCGCTCTTTACCCAATTCTCAGTCCTTGGCGCATGTGATTACCTCCACCATCCTAGACGTGAGGGATGATCTTCTATCTTCAATTATTCTTCCTACCATGAGGAATGTTGCTTCTGAAGAGATAGTGGACACTAGCACCAGCAGAACATCTCGTGTGAAATGTGACAGCATAGAAAATATCCGCTTGTTGTTTTTCCACCACTCGAGCAAATCTATCTTTGCACCGGAAAGATCAGGATCGATGTTTGCAAATCATGCTCCAGGTAGTGGTTTAGCTCTGAGACAGAATTCCACTTGGGGACTGCCTGAGACTGAGAGGACGAAGAATTGGACTTGCACTTTAGCTTTTTCCATAAGTGGGATGTCAAGCTTGTCTTTCCTTCTTGTGTCTGCTGTGAGGCATCCGATCTCGCGCTGCTGTTGAATTTTTTTTGATACATGCGGAAAACACGAAAAAGCTCCTCTTTGACATGTGCGAAAGCTTCTGAGTAATCAAGACCGAGGCATTCACCTATTCCCTCCATATCGATCTGCAAACCTGACAACTTTTTTGTAGGATCGAAAATGATAGCAAAGCAATACACGTGTGTAATAGAACTGGAATATTTAATAAATTTTTCCTCCATTAGTGCGACAGCATGACCTAAAAGGGGATCCTCCCTAGATTTGGCAATCTTGTCTGCAATTAACCAAATAAATTCTATAACTAAGGAAGAGGTAGGGTAATAAACACCAGATAGAATCTTTGTTGCTTTATAAAAAGGTCTTAAATCTCTCGAAAATGACTAGCAATCTGCCAATCTGAATGAGTAACTACAATCCATGTCATAGTCTCCCATGCTTGGCGAGAACTGGTGAGCATCAATGGGAGTCGGAGATAGAGAAGGACTAAGGGAGCGACGGAGAGTGCTTACACTAAGTCGCCCCGCTGCCCTTTTCGTGCTACGACTCCTCGATAGCATACCGCTTGGGAGCTCCTTGGTGCTCCGACTCCTTGGTAGCATAATGGATGGATGGATGGTGAATAAATGGGGAGAGTAGATGGATGTTGAAGAAATGAGGAGAGCAGATGGATGATGAATAAATGAGAGTGGATGGATGGTGAATAAATGAGAGTGTATGTATGGTGAAGAAATGAGGACAGTGAGTTGATTTTTATAGCCACGGTGAGCACGGCAAATGCTTGTTGAGAGTTGATTTTTATAGGCACGGTGAGTTGCTCCCGAACGTTGCTTCTGACGTTGTCTGCAGCTCCTGAACGTTGCGAGCACTCGGTCACTCCCTGTCTCCCTCTATCTTTTTGTTGGTGATATGCCCTAGAGGCAATCATAGAGATGGTTGTATCACGTCTATGTTTATGTGTTAATTGAATAAGTGTTATTCTATTCCTTGAATGAATCATTGGTTATGAAGATTAACAAGTGTGTGGCTTGTTGGTGAAACTCTTAACTTATATGATGTCATTCTAAATGAATCCTTGGTTGAATGTCAATGGTCGGAACACCAGTGACTCTATCGACCAACACATGTATTGATTGATGACTATATTTCAACGGTCATGGATATAGGGATATCGAATCAATAATATGAACACATGTTAGAAAACATGGGGTTGGATTGACTCACCTTGAGACACTGTTGAGATTGTTATGATTCTATGTGTCGTCAGTTGGTCTCAAGCAATGATGATGTATAATCCTTAGACTTGAGATCAGCATGGTTTCCTACATGTGTAATAGCACTCTTAGGGGTTGCCAATCGCTACTCGTAACTGGGTAGTTATAAAGGTAGCTTTCGGGTATGCTATGAAACATACGGAGGAATGTGACTGGTCGGATATAGGATTTGCCCCTCCTAACATAGCAGGAGAGATGTCTCTGGGCCCATCGTTGTGGTCGGATAAAGAAAGTGCATGGCCATGCCACTAGTGGTCGAAGTGTTCGACCACGTGAAGTTATCCGACATTCGATCGAGAAAGTATTGAATATCCATGGATGACACAACATCTCACCGAGTTCAACCCGGACATCGTGAGGCAAAGGGAGAATACACGAGTAGGTAAGCTTAGTTCGATCGATTCTGATTGTTAGTATGGAGATACTAGCTGTTAAGTAGGCGGTCGAACGTAATCACAAAGTGGTTGTAACACAGTCGTAAGGAGTTCTGAACTAGTCGTGACCAAATACGAACTGGTCGTATAGAGATAGGACCTGGTCGTAGATCGTATTGCATTAAGATTCGTCCGATATAATTTGTGTGTATTCGGGAATCGTTATGTCCTGCTAGGAACCGCTAACGACTCGTGATCGGAAAGGGTTTAGAGTCACAACCAATTACGCATGAACCTCTGGTCACACATAGCAGGTTGGAACAAACCAGTACGAATATGATTCGTCAAACGTGTTCGGATAGGATCCGTCACGACCACTATATAAGGAGATGCATGAAGCTATTGGAAAGGGGGGGTGAACGTAATAGACGAGACACACGAAAGTCGTGAGTTGAGGTGTTCCACCGAAACCTTAGCCGCCATCTTCCTGAGAGCTCTGCCGTGCGACTTGGTGCTAGCACACTGGCGCATGGTTGTTCCTTCCCTGGACGTGTGGATATTGTAGAGGCGCTACTGCGGTTGCTGTTGCGCTTGAGGACAATCCGCAATCTTCATAAGGAACTACAGAGGTCGCTAAAGGAGACGATCGACCACGACCACCGCACCAACGTGCTCGACGCTAGACGATCAACTACGACCACTACATCGACGCGCTCTACGTTGGACCAAACCGCTCCAACTCTTCTTCCGCTGCTCTACACGTTTGGTGGTAATGATCTGTGATCATCTACTTGTTTGGCTTCCTAGTTTACGTGGTAGAAAATTTTGATTTGTTGCTATCGTAGCCTACCCGTACCCCAACATTTTTTCCCCCGATTCCCTCTCCCTGTCTCTCTCGATTTGAATGAAAGTCATGGTTGCGAACATTGCTAATGACCCGTACACCGATCACTCACTGCCTCCCTCTATCTGTTTTCCCCTGATTCCCTCTCCTTGTCTCCCTTGATTTGAATGAAAGCCAAACAATTGAGTCTCCTCGGTCCTCATCACCACCTAATCTATTCTATTACCCTAATCCCTCATCTCCTCTCTTTCCCTTATCTCCCCCACCACCGAAAAATCTGGCTCCTTCCTCCCCATTCTTCTTAATCCCAACTCCTCATCCCCCATATCCTCACTTCCCACCTTCCTCCCTCCTGCCTCAACTCGGTCGGGTTCCTTGGCGCTGCCACTTCTGGTCGCCGGCTCCTCCTTGCACCTCCCCTCTCCGACCTTGCACCACCGGCGTCACCCCATGAGATGCACCCGCCGCTGGCTTGATCCCCTGGCACCACCGGCCCGGGGTGGCCTGGCGCCCTCTGCTCCTCCCTGCCCCCTACTCGGCCAGATGCATGGCCTGTGGCTCGGCTTTGTCGGCCGCCTGCGCTCGGCCTGCGCGCGCTAAGCTGCGCCTCCGGCCCGACGTTGCCTCGCCCCAACTCCTCCCCTCTGGCCTCCTAGCCCGCTGCACCCGTGCGCCTCCCCCTTGCGGCCTAGTCGCCAGCGCCTCCTCGTCGCTCCTCTGCCCACGTGAGCTTGGCCCGGCTTGGCTCGGTCCTCCCATTTACTCACCTCCCCTATGCGGCTGTGCACCGGCCCGGCTCATGAATGGCATCGTCGGTCGTGGTGCAGGCGCTCCCTGGGCTGAACTACTGAAGGAGGGCATCACGGGGCAGCGAGGCGGAGCGGCGGGGCGGCCGTCGGGCGCCTGCGTGTTGGTCGTGCCGGTCGTGCTTAGCGTCTTTGGGTTGGCGAAGCGCGGCACGCCACATCGGGCCGTGCCGTGCCGCTCGTCGTGCTGTCTTTGCAGGCCCAACCCGACCCGCCGTTCGTGTCATGTCAGCTCGGCCCACCACGTGGCGCGCCTAGGCCGTGCTTGGGCCATGCCGAGCCGGCCGGGCCTCGGGCGGGCACGGAATGGCCTGGCCCGACTCCCACCACTAGTGCTACACGAGGAGATGTTTCCATCTGACGTGGTCTTATCACAGCCCTCAGATGTCATTTTTTTGCCGAAATAGCATTGTTTGAAGAATTATTAGCAAAAATGGCGTTCTCGTTGTCGTTTTTTTCAAAACTAGTGCTCGACACCGTCCGTGGGTGGACGGACGGCTCTCATGCTGCCACGTCGCCTCGTCCGCACCACCGGTGGACGGAGGCACCTCGTCCATCCCTCCCTGGGATGGATCTACCACGTTGTTGCCTTGTCCATCCCTGGGAAGGACGGAGCTGCCGCTTCGTCCATCCCTCCGTGGGATGGATCTGCCCCGGACTAACATGGTCATCGGTGTGCTCAGCCAGCCTGACATGGTCGCTGACACTATGGTTCAAGGCGACGTGTGCGAAGGAGCAAAATGGGGAGAGGACAATGAGGCGAAGGTGGTGACACGGACGCGGACGCTGGAGGTGGTCAGAGTTGGCCGACGACGAGCTCCAAGCGGCAGTGTGGATCGGTTCACGGTGGTGAGATGGTTTCAGTGACGCTCTGTGGGAAAGGACATGCGCATGAGGTAGAACGTGGCCCTAGGATGAACAACGTGGGATCGATGATGGGCAGAACTCACCGAAGGAGCAAGGAACGGGTGGCGAAGGGCGGCGGCCAGAGGGGAGAGAGATGAAGTCGATATCGATGCATGGTGATCCAAACTCAAAACCGCAAGAGGGGAATTGTAGATTAGAGACTAGAACTTGGGATGACACGAGGGGATTGGCGAGGAGCTCACCGAGGTGGCAAGAAATGCGAAGACGAGGTGTCAGCCGTCGTGAGCGCCCTTTTCATCTCTTTTGTCTCCGGCTGCACCGTGTTGCTTTCGTTCCTCCATCGACAAAGCTCCTCGTGACGACCCGTCCACATCACCGGTTCCGCTTCGACGTCCTCCTCCATGTGCTTCCATCCATTGGAGTCCCCAAGCTCCAGATTGATGGCGTTGCCTTCATCTTCCTCGTGTCCGGCCGAGCCCGCGATACCTAAAATGCCTCCTTCGTGTTCCCTATCACTCCGGTGAGTCTCGTGCGGATTGGACTATGTCACCTCGTGTCCCATCGCTTGATCTATAATTCCCACCTATTGATTTCGTGTTTCTTCCTTTGGGCACCGAGATCTTCCTCCTCCTCCTCCTCTCTGGCTGCCGCCCTTCGCTGGCCATTCCTCGCTCCTCCGGTGAGTTCCACCGCTCATTGACTCCACGTTCTTCATCCCAGTGCCACGTTATACCTCATGCGTGTGTTCTTTTCCACGGAGCGTCATCATAACCATCTCGCCACTGTGAACCAATCCGTGCTGCCGCTTGGAGCTCGCCGCCGACCAACTTCGACCACCTCTGGTGTCCGCGTCCGTGTCACCACCTTCGCCTCATTGTCTTCTCCCCGTTTTGCTCCTCCGCACACGCTGCCTCGAAGTGTATCATCGACGACTAACGAGGATTAAAACCTCCATGTATTATCTTAATACATAATAAAAGACCATACATCTTCATGGTCGTAACCCCTAAGGCTAACGACCTCACTGGTCATAAGGATTCAGAGGTTACATAAGGGTACCTGGTGGGACAAGGTCCATGCCTAGTCTTGACCGGTACCGCTGGAGAAGCTATGAGCTGGTATTTATAAGCGATCCCAAGTATATTCTTCTGCATGCGATGAATGTAGCATGTCTTTGTATACTTCATATCACATGGTTACATAGTCCTAAAGACAACGACAACAACCACGATCTGAGTTGAGTGTCTCTAAGACACTTAGCAGTAAGCGATTAACATATTGTTAGCGATGCCTCGCCAAACCGGTTACTGGCGCTTCACCGGGGCGCCTTCTCTAGAGTAATGCGCCACCTCTTCGGAAGTTATTTAAGGGTGGAGCACAGAAGACCAAAGGGCAAAGGGATATGGAGAAGCACATCGACAATCACAATCTGGTCTGAGATAAGCAAGACAGCATCATCATATTAGAGCATAACAATCTCCATATTCAGTGTAATTAGGATTAGTCCCTAGTCGGGTCGTAAGCACCCCCTGTAAATCCAGTTCATATCAATAAAGAGCGGCCCCATTCTATCCCAGGAAATATCGCGTCATTTTCCTCTTTTATTTCATAAGATCGGCGACTCGATCGTCGACAAATGACCATGTCAGTGGTTGGAGGCGGCGGCAAGTGTCGAACGCGGCGGATCATCCCCGGAGGATGGACAAGGAGGGGAGGTGGCAGCTTCATCCCTCCTATGGACGAACAAGGCACCTACATCCATTAGTGGCACAGGAGCCATCCGTCCCATCCACAGACGTTGTTGAGTGCCAGTTTTGCAAAAACGATGCCAAGGGCGCCATTTTTGCTAATAACGCTCCGAACAGTGCTATTCCCGCAAAAAAAATTCCTCGGATGTCCTATTACCGACAAAGCAAGCTAGAAAACTTCACAAAAAGTATTACGCGGGCCAGTGCAAATGTGGGAACTTTTTTTCTTCTGAAATGACATATTTTTTATATGAAATAGCAAAACTAGCCACCGCGAACGAAAATGACAAAAATAGCATCCCTACCCCTACCACATTTTTAAAGGTGTTCAGGATGACGCACTTGGGATTGCCATTGATATGCCAGGAGTATAAATAGTACAATGGACAACCGAATCGGTTGAGATACATGCCAAAGATAGTGCTAACAAAGTAGGAAATATAGCTAACTATAGTAGGTGTTAGTATCTCCTGGAAGAAGGCAGGCGAATCCTCCTGGGCTAGGCACGCTGCATGGCACGATCACGTCTAACACCCCCCTCCCCTCGCAGTTGGAATGGGAGTGGGGCATATGTTCAAGCTGGATCAGAATTCCCAAAAGGTCACAGTAGGAAGCCCCTTAGTGAAGACTTCGACGTATTGTGGGCTCATAGGCACATGGAGCACATGGACTTCGTTGAGAGCGATGCGTTCCCGCACAAAATGCAGGTCAATCTCAACATGTTTCATCCATTGATGTTGGACAGGATTAGTTGAGAGGAAGACATCGCTAATGTTATCGCAAAATACAATTGTGGCTCGTTGAGGGGGTCGATGTAGCTCAAACAGAAGTTGACGAAGCCAGCATGACTCGGTGACGGCGTTGGCAACGGTGTGGTACTCAGCCTTGGTGTTGGAGTGAGACAACGTGTGTTGCCGCTTGGACGACCATGACACCAGGCTGTCGCTGAGGATGATACCATAGCCTGAGGTAGACTTGCGTGTGTCGAGGCAGCTTGCCCAGTCGATGTCGGTGTAGGCCATGGGAGAAATTGGTGATGTCCGATGGAGTTGCAAATTGTGATCCATGGTGCCTTTGAGGTAGCGAAGTATGTGCTTCAGTAGGTTTGCATGCGGCTTCCTCGGATCGTGCATATGGAGGCAAGCCTGTTGTACCGCGTATGCGATATTGGGGTGTGTGAATGTCAAGTACTGAAGTGCACCCACAATGCTACAGAAATCCATGGCGTTGACAACAGGGGCACCGCAGGAGGGCAACTTGGAGCTCATGTAAACCGGTGTGCTGTAGGGATTGCAGTTAGTCATGCCGGTGCACGCGAGGATGTCGGCAATGTACTGGCATTGGGAGAGGAAGAAGCCGGCATGTGTGCGCTGCACCGAGACACCGAGGAAGGGGTGAAGATTTCCAAGGTCCTTGAGGGAGGACTCACGATGAAGGTATGTCGATCATCCGTCGAAGAAGAGTTTGCGAGGAAGCGATCAGGACAATGTCATCCACATAAATAAGAAGGTAGACAGTGTCTATGCTGCGCTTGTAGATGAAGAGCGATGGATCCGCTCGAGAGGCCTTTAATCCCAGGGTCACGAGGTAGGTTGTAAAGTGGCTGAACCACACTCACGGGGCCTTCTTGAGGCCGTAGAGGGATCAGTTAAGATGGTAGCCATAGGAGCTGCGGTCGGTGTCAACAAACCCAGAAGGCTGTGGCAAAAAATAGTCTCGGAGAACGTGTCGTTTAAGAAGGCATTGTTGACATCGAGCTGGTGCACCGGCCAGTCGTTTAATAAGACGAGAGTGAGCACGGTGCAGACGGTGGCTGGTTTAACAACCGAGCTGAAAGTATCATCAAAATCGATTCTGGGTTGTTGGGAGAAACCGCGAAGGACCCAGCAAGCCTTCTAGCGATCCAAGGAGCCGCCGGTCTTCAACTTGTGGCAGAAAATCCACTTGCTGGTCATAATGTTGGTGCCAGGTGGACACGGAACCAAGTCCCAAGTGCTATTGGCACGGAGAGCATCGAACTCGCACTACATAGCGGCCCTCCAATTTTCATCATTGAGAGCTGCACGGTTTGTTTTGGGAATGGGAGAAAGGGAGGTTGCCGAGAGGTTGAGATGCTGAACGGGCTGACAGAAACCTTGTTTTCCATGTGTCATCATGGAGTGGTTATTGATGATGGGGGCAATTGGTTGAGCGTTGGAAGGTGGTAGGGGGCGGTGGTGGTTCCAGTGCGGCCGGGGTGGGAACGGGTGCTAAAATAGGAGGCGGCACTAAGGCGGGTAACGTGGTGATGATCTCGCCAAGGAAGTCGAAGTCAGACGGGATCGGTGGTGCATCATGATGAACGAAGGGAAGGGAGTTTTCGTCAAATGTGACATGGCGGGAGATGATGATGCGATTGGTGGATAGATCCAGACACCGGTAACCCTTATGGTGATCTGGGTAACCGAGAAAGACGCACATGGAGGAACGTGGTGCAAGCTTGTTGGTGGCCATGGCGGATAGGTTAGGGTAGCAACGGCAGCCAAAAACACGAAGATGAGTGTAGGGCGGAGGTGAGTCGAAGAGGGCATGGTGAGGACTGCGAAAATTTAGGGTTTTGGTGGGGTGCCTATTGAGAACATAAGTGGTAGCGTGTAGAGCTTCTACCCAGTAAACCGGGGGAAGACTTACCTGGAACAAGAGGGAGCGGTGAATTTTATTGGTGGAGCGAATGACACGCTCGGCCTTATCGTTCTGCTGAGATGTATGAGGATATGACATGCAGAGTGCAATGTTGTGTGTGATGAAGAAAGTGTGGGTAGCGGTGTTGTCAAACTCGCCGCCATTGTCGCACTGGATGCATCGTATGGTGGCGTTGAATTGAGTTCTGGTGTAGGCAAAAAAAAGGTGAGAGTGTTGAACACGTTGGATTTTAGGCAAAGAGGGAATGTCCACAGGTAGTGAGTATGATAATCGAGAACAACGAGGTAATACTTATAATCGGAGACACTAGGGATAAGGGAAGTCCATAGATCACAATGGATTAAATCGAAATCTTTATTGGCACGTGAGTGCGATGATGAAAAAGGTAGACGAGCATGTCGGCCTAATAGGCAGGCATGACATAATGACTCATCGGACAACTTCGTATTATAGGGAATTAACGAAGAAGAAACTAAATGAGACAAGGCTTGTCGACCTAGGTGTCCAAGTCGCCGGTGCCAGAGATCTGTGGAAGAGGTGGTCGGTGCGGTGAGGGCGCATGGGTAAGAGGGCAGCCATCGGAAAGGGGGTATAAGTCACCACAGCTATTGCACCTGATGATCATGTTCCGAGTTCGAAGATCCTTCACAAAAAGGCCATAAGAGTCAAATTCAACAGAACAATGATTGTCGAGAGTGAATTGGCAGACATAAATGAGATTTTTGATGAGGTTAGGTGTGACAAGGACATTGTTAAGATGAAATGAATGCTGAGGAGTGGAGAAAGAGGTGTGCCTAGTGGAGGTGATGGGAAGAAAGGAACCATCATCGACAATAACATTGGATGGTGTAGTGGAAGAAGATGGAAAAGTGGAAGACAAGTTACTGGGCTCTGAGGTCATGTGCGTGGAGGCGCCCGTGTCCATGTTCCACTCAAACGAGGACGGCGGTGTAAGCGTCATGGTGTTAAAAGCCCTCATGAGTTGGTGTTGGTCCCATGACGATGACGGCGTGGACGATGCGGAAGATGGGGCAGGTACGTGCCACTACACACCCTGCCACGAGGCACCTAGGCACAGTGCACTCTGCCATGACGAGGGCGATGGCTTGAGATTGATGTGGTAGGGAGGCGACGTAGGTTTGTGGCACACCCATTGGACATGGGCCGAGAAGACCGAGCATGTTGGGGTGATACCCATGGCCGGGCCACATCTGGATAGATCTAGTCCACGGGTGATGGAAAGACGGCTAGGGCATCGTGTTCTTGTTGCCACCACCATCGCTGTTCCCGGAGCTACTGCCGTTACCATGGTAATTGCGATGACGGTTGTTGGAGCAGTTGCCACTGCCTTGTTCACGGTTTGCGGAGGTGTTGGAGTAGTTGCCACTGCCTTGTTCACAGTTTGCGGAGGTGTTGGAGCTGTATCCATGGCCGTTGTTGTCGTACCCGCTACCGCAGTTTGTGGCGTTGGAGGAGTTGGTGTGGCCTAAGTTGTTGTCGCCGCCGGCAGAGGTGTTGGTGAAGAAGGCCAAGGGTTGCGAATTCTCGGATGACTTCTGGAGTTCCTCGAGGATAAGCGCGGAGCACATTTCGAGGAAGGACGGAAAGGGCTTCTGCATGGGAAGGAGGGTGCATGACGGGAACTTTTTGTTCAACCCACGAAGAGTGTTGAGAACGAGAGTCTTGTCACTGATCTGGCAATCGACGTTGTAGAGAGCATTGACCAGTGTCTTTTGCTTGCAGCAGTAATCCGTAATAGATGACGCGCCCTAAATGAGACTTCGAAACTCCTGCTCGAGATAGATGGTGTGGGTCTCGAGATTGTCGTGGAACATCCCTTGGATGCTGGTCCAAACGACGTGAGCTGTGGTGTTTGGAGACATCACCATGGCTAAGATCTCGGCGGAGATCGATCCATACATCCATGATTTTATGAGGGCATCAAGGTGCTTCCACTGCGCATCGGTGGAGGTGGTGGCAACCTTCGTGATGTGGTCGTCAAGTGCATACTTGCACAAGGCAACCTCAAATAAGCCCCGCCACTGCGAATAGTTGGCCACCGAGAGATCGAGAGTAACCGGGACCAAGGTTTTGATGCTAGCCACGGCAACGGCCTGTGCCCATAGAACGGTTTTGGCCGCGCTGGCTATGGTATCCGTGGCGTCCGCGGTGGTGCCCATGGCCGGAAGGGAGAAAGAAGGGTTGATGGGTGGGAAAAAGAAAGAGACGCTCAGGAGCGGCGCTCTGATACCATGAAGGCATTCAGGATGACACGCTTGGGATTGCCATTGATACACCAGGAGTATAAATAGTACAATAGACATCCGAATCGGTGTACAATGGACAACCGAATCGGTTGTGATACATGCCAAAGATAGTGCTAACAAAGTAGGAAATATAGCTAACTATAGCAGACGTTAGTATCTCCTGGAAGAAGGCGGGTAGATCCTCCCGGGCCGGGCGCACTGCATGGCATGCACAACGTGCATGGCAGGGTCACATCTAACAATTTTTTATTATGCAGGCTTAGCGCAAATGAGTTAACTTTTTCCATACCAGCAGCAATATGCAACGTCCCCCGACTTTGCGGAGCGACGTCACTCTTGTGTCTTGTTCACCTCATTTTTATGCGTGGAAAAGCTATTGTTTTTTAGGATTGTGGAAAAAAAAACTCTTGAGTTTATGAGATCTTTATATGTGCTTTATCGTTGGTCAAAAAGATGAGACAAAATAATCAAATGCTAATATAGAAAATATAATACTACTATGGTATATAAGGAAACGGGGAAGTAAGATCCTAAAGTAGTAATTAACTACTATAGATAGAACTTCTTTGAGTGAAGCTAGTAAAAGAAAATAAATTGTTATTCAGCTCAGATGCCTAGTATTAACGTGCACATATCTTTCATAAACAATCAAGATGACAAACAGTACGAAAAAGACACCATAATTCAACAGTGCACAGCGATCGAAGGTGTGCCACCTCCACCGATGCACCGTGGAAGCACCTTGACGCCCTCGTAAAATCATGGATGTATGGCTCGATCTCTGCCGAGATCTTGGCCATGGTGATGTCTCCAAACACCACGGCTCACGTCGTCTGGACTAGCATCCAAGGGCTGTATGAAAAAGAGGTGGCAAGGTGATGAAGTCGTTGCTGATCATGATAATCATAGATGGTGAGTGGTAGCATGGGGAATGACCATTGGCACCAACTGTTGCAGCGAGCCAGACAACAACAACAATAAAAGAAACTATAGAGAGGCAACAAGAATGGCAGTGATACGTGCTCTTCGGATTACAAGCACAATACGTACTCAATATACAAATCTTGAGAAACTGGTTCTCGGGAGATTTAGACATGGGTCACACTAGTTCGTTGGTAAATTTAAACCTCGGTTTCTTGAGAGGCAAAAAGTGGCAGAATCCTGGGTACAAGGGAGTAAAAAACCAGGAGGGGGTCGTTCTCCCGTGTTTCACTTTCACGGTGAGCAGAGAAAGAGCTTGTTGTGTGGATGAGGATCCGATGTGGCAACCTGAGCACTGCAGAAAAAAGCCCTCCAAACAGGCCAACTTCGTAGCAGCTTATTATTTAAGCCACAACAAAAGCCCAAGTGAAAGCCGCAACTGGGTAGGACGTGCTTTTTCGGCTTATTGCAGGAGGGGTATACCACTTTGCCACTAGGAGTTGAAGAAAATTGCCCACCAATTACCACCGATTAAAAGGCCCTTCCCCCACTCATTGTATCCCCATCCCGATTCCAACCGAAGGCCACTTGTTCTCCTTTGATCCTAGGGCGATTTGTCGTCGCCTCTCGAACATCGCCCACACCACCAACACCGGTCCTCTCCTCAGCCTCCCCGCTTCCAACCGAGGAGCCCCGTTGCTGACGCCCAGGAGGGGTGACAAATCCTAAATCCGCCGCCGCCCGAGGAGCCCGACGGCCGACAGGTCCTCCTGCTTCCCGTCAGTTCCTCCTGTTGCTCAACGGTTCCCCTACCACTGTTGTCGACCGCTGGCTCCCCCTGACGCCATCGCCCAACCAAATCTAGGTATTTCTTCCTAACTCCCTCCATCTCGCCTCTCCCAACTCCGAACATCTCGATCTACTTTGTAAAAGTGTAGGCATAGTTGGTAGTGATGATTCTTAGGGATTTTGAAACAGATTTTGAAAGATGCATTGCTAGTTGCTAGTAATATTCAGATATGCTCGTGTTGCTTGTTTGTTGGGCTAAAACTAATGTGTCATTTGGAACAAGATAACATTCATTTTCTCTTGAATATACGGAGAAAGTAGTATAGGTAATAATGAATTTGCTAGAATTGACGGCGAATCAACTTGTATACTTTGAAATACCATGCAATTTGCCATCTATAGTAGTTTTAGGCATGTGTCCATGTGATAGGTTTTGGAGAAATAACTATGCTTAGATGTGGAATTGACTCGGATGCAAATCGGTTCGAATCTAATAGTGTTGTTAGATCATGGCAATGGCCTGGCTATGTTACATATTTCATATGTTGACAGTGGGTCGGCTTTGTTAGATGATGGCAGTGGGCTGGCTATGTTACATTTTTGTTAGATGATGACAATGGGTTGGCTATGTTAATTTCTGCTAGATGATGAGAGTGGCTTCGTTGTCTTTTTTTTTTGGAACTAACAGTAAAGCATGACTTATGCACTAGATGGACAAAGTTATTAAGAACTTTGTTGCAGCATGGGATTCTTTGGCTAACGAAGCCTTTTGTGAGATATGTGCTGTTGAGGTTAAGGCTAAAAATAGGCCAACTAGACATTTGAATCCCAAGGGATATAAGAACCTAGCTGAAAAGTTCCTTGCAAAGACCTGAAGACTTCACGACAAGAAGCAATTAAAAAATCATTGGGATGCTTTCAAGACCAAGTTCTCAATATGGAAGGAGTTGACGCATGCAGTTATTGGTCTAGGTTGGAATGTTGTGGAGGGAACAATTGAGGTCGATAATGATTGGTGGGCTGGTAAAATAAAGGTAGGATCTCGAGAGAAATTTTATTTTTCTTACATCCCAACATAACATTTTGCTTACATAACTTGACTATTTTTTCACGACAGTTTGAAGTATAGCCAATTTAAGAAAGCACCACTTGAGAACATAGAGCATCTTGAAGTCATGTTTCGGGATATTAATGTGACATCTCAATCTTCGGTTATCCCTGACATACCAACGGAAGTCACAAATGTACATGATGCTTCATATGATGATGATGTGGTTGTTTTGGAGGGGGCAAATAAGGCTACTGAGAAGGAACCAAAGGGCCTTGCGAAGCGAAAGGCTACTAGTGTTGGTCACAGTCCAAAGAAGAACCAGAGGAACCATATGGTTAGGGAAGTGAAGTGACTAGGGGACCATATGATATGTAGTAATTATGTGACATCCCAGAGGTGTGATCAAGCTGATAATAAGATCATAGAGCACATGCGGATGACTGTCCAATCTAGAGTAGAGGAAGGGAGTGATGAACATTTTATCACATCAAAATTCTTCCAAAAACCTGAATATCGAGCAGTGTTTCGGTCCATAGAGACCAATCATAAATGGGTTGCTTAGCTCAAGAGGATGTATGAAGACCAGAAAAAGAATTGAAGGCCTTCTTTATGCTCTTTTTATCAATGTTTTATGTAATTCCTCTATTTGCGTTCGTTATGTTAGATTAAACTATTATGTATTTGTGAACTAAGTTCATCTATGTCTATGTTTGAACAAGAATAATAATTTGTGCTTGTCACCATGTTATGTTTAGATCAACCTTTTCAACTCTATTATGTTTTATATGTGCCCTGTTGTTCATATCAACATTTTCAACATGCGCTCTTATTATTGTTGCTTATGTCACATTTTTTTTTCAATGTTTGTAGATGAGTTCATCAAGTGATAGTGAGAGTGCATCAACTGAGAGTGATTCTAGTCTAGATGATGTTCATGCTGAACAAGGGAACAAAAAGAGGAAAGCAAGGTGTCTCTACACCAAATAAAAGAACAAAAAGAGGAAAACAATGCATCTCCAAGCCTTAGCAGTTGTTGCTCTTGAGTGTCAGGACCCGGATTTGCAACCCAGAACCCTCTGTGTATATAGCACTAGTCCCTGGATTAGTAGCTAGTGCACACAGTTGCATCATTGAATATCAAACATATATCTTGCAAATGAAAAACTATTGCATAATATTAAATAATACATAAATATACCTTACGACTTTTGACTTATAGAACGGCCGGCCAGGCGAAATACCTTTAAAAAACAGCAGCAGAAGCCAAATTTGAAATGCAACAAGTGGGACCCTTAGGATATACCCACTAGCAATCGACTAGGGCTGGCGGCCTAGTTCTTGGACTCCTCGATTTCCAGCCTTATCGGACGCAATTAAGCGCCCACATAGCGTTCTTCTTTTTCACTTACTGAATGATAATATTGAGTGAGTGTGAGTACACAGCCGTACTCCGTGAGCCAACACACAAAATGCGGTTATAATATATGCAAGGCTGATCAAAGGAATGGCTTGAGGTTATTTTATTTGCATAAAGCCACTATTGAAATAGATTAAGTAGTAGACAAGTCTTGGGACCTAGCATTTGACTAAACCAAATTTCTTAATGAAATTAAGTAGTGGTGTATAATAATAGCGAATGTCCTTCCACCTGCTAGCGGAGAATAGTTCCTGAAGGTTCCATCCACTCACGAGTAGATATTCGTTCCATCCACCTCATGCTATATCATTTTTCAGGGTCCACCCGACGATTCCAAGGCTCCAACCACCTAAAAATTCCAGGCTACAACCACCTAATAATTCTGGGCTGCAAACACCTGACAACTCAGGCCGCATCCACCCGCGAATTCCAGGCCGCATCCACCCGGCAATCCCACGGCTGCATCCACCCAATGCTGTGTTTTTCTCGGGCTACAGCTCGCACTTTCCACTTGCTACAACCAAGACAAATCAGGCCACAGACTCCAACCCACGCCTTCCACTGGCTCCAACCAGGACAAATCATATCATCGGGCTCTAACTCGACATTTCATCCCACCCACAAATTATTTTATAAAAGTTAATACTAACCAAGAAAGTTCTCGGTATCACCCATGACTGTGGGCACAACTATCTAAACAGTTTTCACCCTGCATAGGTCGCACAATTTTACCTACAAGAGATGATCATGTTATAATAGCAACACGCTACCGTAGACGTGAAACTAAGAAATCAATGCAAGGCCTTTACAAATGCCTCACCCCAACATAGTTCCACCCGTAGAGGTTTCATCCGCCATGGGCTACAACACTCAGAAGCCCCCCCCCCGCCCCCTTGCCATGCCACATTCCGTCGGATGGTGAAACTAACACTAAGGCAAAACAAATTAATTAGTCAAATCATACACATTATAGACTTGTCGTTGCACTGTTAGTGCATGAGAGGTCATCACAAGATTCAGTCCTTAATTGACTTGGGCGATGCTTTCACATTACCAACTCTTGTGCTTTTATCTGCACCCGCCCGACTTACAATTTCCCTAAGTCTAAAACATTTTTTGAGTTTTTGTTTTGAAAATATACAACCAAGACAAATTAGGCCACGGGCTACAACCCATGCCTTCCACTGGCTCTAACCAGGACAAATCATATCCTCGGGCTACAACTTGACATTTCATCCCACCCACAAATTATTTTATAAAAGTTAATACTAACCAAGAAAGTTCTTGGTATCACCCATGACTGTGGGCACAACTATCTAGACAGTTTTCACCCTGCATAGGTCGCACAACTTTACCTATAAGAGACGATCATCTTATAATAGCAACACGCTATCGTAGATGTGAAACTAAGAAATCATCGCAAGGCCTTTACAAATGCCCCACCCCAACACAGTTCCACCCGTAGAGGTTTCATCTACTTTGGGCTACAACCCTCCGAAGCCCCCCTACCACACCACATTCTGCCGGATGGTGAAACTAACAGTAAGGCAAAACAAATTAATTAGTCAAATCATGCACATTATAGACTTGTCGTTACACTGTTAGTGCATGAGAGTCTATCACAAGATTCGGTCCTTAATTGACTTGGGCGGTGCTTTCACATTACCAACCCTCGTGCCCTTATCCGCACCCGCCCGACTTACAATTCGCCTAAGTCTAAAACATTTTTTGAGTTTTCGTTTTGAAAATCCTTTCTAGGTTCAACATACCAGCCAGGCTCTAACCTCGGTTGCCCAAATCTAGTTTTGAAGGTTGAATGATGTCAGGGAAAATTAATACCTACATGTCAATGTATCTAAGCAAGGCTAAGCATGATACTTAGATATAGACTTAATAACTAGTTAAGTATACCATTATTCCTAGGGCGACAAAACATAGTATCCAAGTTCAAGAATTGGAATTTAATAGCTCAATTAACATTAAGGTATTAACTACGAGCTAAGACAACATAATTGTAAAAAAGTATAGCATTCAATTTTATTCCTAGGGCAACAAAACATAGTATCCAAGTTCAAGGATTGGAATTTAATAGCTCAATTAACATTAAGGTACTAACTACGAGTTAAGACAACATAATTGTAAAAAAGTACAACATGCAATTTCGTATTTTATAACAATATAATTGCATTCAAATGTAGGTGCAATATGATCAAAGTGTTGACTCGCCTTGCTCAATATTTTGATAACCATGGTCTTGTTCTTGCTCTGGCTCGAATTGCTACTCCTTTGGGACTTTGAATTCTAATTACGCGAAATACGATCGAATCCAAGAACGCTTGAATACAACCAAATGAAACCCACATAAATTCAAAGGCATTCAAATAGATCCAAAAGAATTCATACAAACTGAAATAAATCCCAAACTTCATACATTTGGTATAAGGGTACATATTTGGATTTTAGATTAATTTAGGATCAGGGATAACTGGATTTGGAGTTAGGATGAGAGGGATTGAGCTCTCGAAATATTCGCCGGTGTAAACATTATGGAAAATGGGAGAGAGGGGGGATATTCACAGGAATACCCCTCTTAGGTCATTCAGATAGGAGAAATTACATTAATAGGTAGGATCTACTAATCTTCATTTATTTTTATGAATTGCTCTTCTATTGGAAGCGGATAAGGGTGTGTGATAGATGGGATCACTCAACTTTGATTTGCTTCTGAATTACTATAGTTTCATTGAGAACACCCCATCATCACACAAACGCGGGGCCTAGTTTATTTAATGATTTTTTTTTTATTTTCTATTTATCAAGAAAGTTCCATGAAAACATCAGGTGAGACCTATGGATAGTTGCGAGGGGCCACATGTGATAGATATACTTTTAACTGACACAAGAGATCTAGTTTATTTAATGATTTTCCTTATCAATTTCTATTTATCAAGGAATGTTCCATGAAAGTTAGGTGAGACCTATGAATATTAACTAGATACCATCATTTTAATTTAATCGGTGGTTTCTGTTACTCCCCAGAGTCCAAATTGGCTCTAGCCCACTCCCACTTGGAAAATACCATGCACACACAACCAACCCTTTGCATTTTTCCTAAATTAACTCATGCAAAACACATGGTTAGTTGCTTTGGACACCTTGGCCTTGTATGTTGGTCAATTTCATCTTGGCTAGGCAATGTGGGACTATCATCTCATACATGCATTCATCCATTCACACCCATACATGGGCTACACTTGTGCCCTATTCATCTTGGGCTAGTTCATCACAGTTTCTATGCGTCTGAGATTTATCATTGAGTTGATCTTCACTTAACATAATTACTTACGTGGCTATGCGCACACACTAGTACACCTATTATACTCGGTCAACCTTCAGCTATAATACATACTGATGACTATTTTTAGTTAAGTAGATAACTACTCATTCACTATATAGGGCCTATGTATCTTTGACCACTGATTCTTATTTAGCAATTAAATACCCTAACTAACTTGGTTACAATTTAACTAATAAAAGGTCATTTATGGTAATGACTATTGCTGACTTTTATGTCAACATAATAGGACTAATGGGATGAGCTCACATGGCATGGACTCATAGCTCAACTTCTATTTTCCATTAAGACCTAATTGTATGTGGGCATATTGACCATATTATTGTCTAATTAAATTGGTCTTGTTGAATACATTAATCTTCACTAGACAACTACTAGTGGCCTAGGGTTAAGTGGTCATTTAGATATTCCTTATATATACATGGCTACAACAGCAGCGATGAGATGAGAGCAAGTGGCGCTCATGCGGCTTGGTGCGAGGGCATGGCAGGGGATGGAAGAGGAAGAAGGAGGAGGCCGGGCGCTGCCACTAGGCTGTGGGAGCAAGGGAGAGGCGGCAGGCTGAGTGCGAGTGGGCTAGGAGGAAAGGGAGAGGCCAGTTGGGCTGGGAAGGAGGGAAGGAGAAGTGGGCCGAGGTAGGGAGAAAAGAAAAGGCCGGCTGGTCCAGTTTGGGGGTTTTATTTCCTTTTCTTTTTAACTTCACATTTCAATTCAAATTCTTGGTTTGACGATTTAAATTCAAGTGCCACTTCAATTTGTTTTCAAATTCTTTGTCCTTAAAGAATTTGCATTTTGTTAATTGATTTTGTGATATTCAAAATACGACAAAATTTCTTCAAATAAAAAAGGGAATTTGAATATCAATAGAGTGCATTAAAAAGTTTTAAAAATGTCGCATTTTCATGCATTTGAGATGCAAACAAATTTCGGGATGTTACATGTAGGTATGCACTACAGTGATACATACCTAGAGAGGAAAAAGAGGGAACCACCAAGAGTTATTGGGTATCAATGGGTTATAGATCAACTAAGTAATAACATGGATTGTTACAAAATGTTTTGAACAAATAGGCATGTATTGTTTAAGTTGCATGAATCATTGGTCCAAAAATATGGCCTAAAATTGGCAAGAGAAATGAATTCTCTAGAAGCTCTAGGTATGTTCTTGTGGACATGTGGTGGCCCTCAATCATTTAGCCAAGTAGAGAACCGTTTTAAGCGGTCAACTAAAACAATATTTAGGAAGTTCATTGAAACCTTGGAGCGCATTGAGCTCTTAGGTAAAGACAACATAAAACCGAAAGATCCCTCCTAGTTCATTACAGTTCATCCCAGACTTGAAGATCCTCGTTTTGCACCTCACTTCAATAATTGCATTGGTACAATAAATGACACACATATAGCTGTCATTGTGCCTAAGGTGGACTAGATTACCCACATATAGCTATCATGGTTATGCTGCTCAGAATGTGATGGTTGTCTGTGACTTCGACACGAGTTTCACATTCGTTGTAGCTGGATAGCCTGGGGCTACACATTATTCTCGCATATTCAACAATATTCTCTCCAAGTATTCATATTATTTTCCACATCCTCCTAAAGGTAATTATTTTGTCTTTATATGATCATTTTTTTTTGCCACCCGCTTACTCAATGTTTAGCACTTCATTCTTATGTGTAAGAAAATATTATCTTATCGACATGGGATGCCCTAATCGAAAGGAATATCTAGCTCTATACAAAGGACAAAAGTACCATGTCTCGGAATGGTAACAGGGTCGAGCTCCAAGTGGGAAAAAGGAGTGGTTCAATTTTTGTCACTCGTCTCTTCGTAATGTGATTGAACGATCCTTTTGTGTGTTGAAGATGAAATGACGATTTTTTTTGAAATTACCATGTTTTAAAATAAAGAAGCAGGGGAGTATCATAATAACATGTATGATGTTTCATAACTTTATTCGAGAAAGCGTCTTAGATTATTGTCTTTTTCGGAGATGCGATGAAGATGAGGATTACATGCCACGAGCTGCTCAACAGGCATCGTCTGCATGGCTTGGGGAAAATGACATGTCAATGGATGATGGGGACATAGGTGCTCTTCGTGATTTCATTCTCGATTCTTTGATGGCTAATAAAGTGTATCAATGTGTTTTGCTATGTGACCTTTTGTTGGTAGTGTTCGATTTTTGGATATGATAGTGGATGTTGCACCTTGTGGCTATTGCTTTGTAGAAAGAAAATGTGCCTTTTACCTCCTAAATGTGATATTTTATGTTGCAAATTGTTGCTTAATTGTTCATAACTTAGTAAAATTAAGTTGTTTAATCAATATTTCCGTAAAAAAGAAAAAACAACCATATTTACGCTAAATCACCACACAAACATGCCTTTAGAACCCTCAAGAGTATTTTAGATATTTCATCATTCATCCACCGCTACAGTAACAACCAGGCTAGCAAACGACCTCTCAGAAAAAAAACTACACCTGTTTTTTTAGCTCAGAAAGCCAAAAAATAACTTTTCAGAAAAGCTAAGCTCCACAAAAGGGGCCTATCTACCTGCCCGTCTCCTCCTCCCCCGCAATTAGGGGCAGAGCCAGAATTAGACCATAGAGGGGCCGATAGCTCGAGGAGAGACATGAATTTGTTATCGTCCAATTTAAGTTATGAAAGGGGGAAAACTGAGTATTTGTCACACCCAAGTTCCTTGATTTAGTATTTACAACCTTTAAATTTATTGTTGACAATTTGTCACTCCTAAGCACCAAATACATGTGATTTGACACCACGGGCGTATTCCATTATTTTTGTTTTTTTATTTTGCACCAAAATCCACTGAGAAAAGATGCATTTACTCCTCCCTATTAAAAAAGAAACTTAAATGTGGCAAATCCTAAATCAAGGTGCTTAGGAGTGACAAATCCTCAATTTTCCATTATAAAAAAATAAAAGTTTTCATAGGGGAAAACTTTTTATATAAAAAAAGCAATAGAAAACAAATAATGATCATGATGGATGACAACTTGAGCTTGGTGGAGTTTGGTGCACATGCACACTTCACCGAGCCACAGAAGGTGTGACAGAAGCCAGATACATGAAAGAAGTGCTTGATCAAACTCTAAACATGCAGGGAGATGAAATATCATGCACTTGTATGATACAAATTAGACTCAATATATTAGCTTAAAAATTTGGGAACAAAATAGAATCTAAATGCTATATAAGATAAGTTCATGTGCCACAAATTAAGTCTTGGGTTTTTTAATTTCAAACTGTTACTTAATCACACAAATTGAATTAGTAAGGGCTTACAACTTGTTTGGTTGGAGGAAATTGGGGAGAGGTAATAAGAATTTATGGGTCGAAGTTATTAAATCTCTTGTTTGGTTGATGGACATAGGAATTTAGGTGGGATGAGGATTGACAGTTTGAGGCATACCTTCCACAATTTTAAACCCATAGAGGGAGGTGAGAATTAGGAAAGAATTGTTGTCTAGAGTAAGAGCAATACATCTCAGCCCTTCATCATCATTGATGTTAAGATATCTTAGAAAATATAAAGCAAATCCATTATCATGTCTCATCTCTCTTACCAAATAAGAGATTGAGATTAAAAAGCAAACTCTTATGTAGAGCTGGCCAAATGGGCCGTGCCTACCGGCCCGACCCGAGGCACGCCGCTGTAGGCCTGACCTAGGCACGGCATGGCTTGCACTATTTATGGACCGTGCTGGCCCGTGCCTTGATTGGGCACTCCACAGCTCGATGGGTTGGCCCTACTGCACTATAAAGGTGTCGATTGTGCAGTGCAGCAAGACGAGTCAAAGATGGTCCGAGTGGCTCGAATGTAGAGAGAGAGGGAGAGTCGGGCGGGGCGGCGCCGCCGCAGAAGGAGGAGGAGAGGGAGGAACAAGAGGCGGCGCAGGCCGGCATTGAGAGGAGGACAAGGAGGCGGTGTGGCGAATCAGTGTGTGGAGCAGTGAGGGCTTCAGGCCGAGAGAGGAGGACTGAGGAGGCGTGGCCGGCGACATCGAGAGAGGAGGAGGAGTGGAGGACCCAAGGAGGCGGCGGTGCACAATGACAAGTGTCGTCTTAAGACTACGCTGCAGCATGCACATGCTGGCGAGGCAGCCGATGGGGAAGAAGGAATGGGCCAAGAAAGTGGGCGAAGTGGAGTAGGGGCACCGGCAAAGGGAAGGTCAGGCAAGTGGGCTCGTGGGCTGTGCCTGGCATGGCACGGCCCAACCAAAAATATGAACGTTGGGCGTTTTTTACCGTTTGGGTCTTTAAAAATAGCAAAAAAATTCAAAAAATCCCGAAATATTTCCTATAAATAATCACCATACCCCCTCATTCAGAACCCCTCCATTCCCCATTCTCTCTTTGAAATTTTGTTGTGCAAATTCAAATTCGTGATGAGCTAATTTGGCAAAATTCAAAAAAAAATGTGCCAAAATTTGGAAAATTCAATTTTCGGTAGCAAGTCAGCAAAAAGGTACAATACTATTTTTTGTATACTTTTATTGTTAGTGCTTGTTATGCTAAGATGAAAATAATAATAATGTTAGTTTCGATTTTGCAGTTTTCGTTATGGATAGCTCTAGTTACGACAGCTTTGCTCTTGGTGATTACGGATTTTCACCAAAGGAAATTGCATCAATAGAGGCGGCTGCGTGCCTCAAGCCAACCGGAAGGGCAAGGCGAAGTTCCATCATTAGGCTCCACGATAGCATCAGGCTCCATGCCAACCGGAGCAAAGAGGTCGAAGCTGTCTACATCGGGAGTGTGGGAGAATTTTGACAGGACAACCAAGCAAGACGTATAGAGAAATGAGGTACCATATGCTGTTTGCAAAATTTGTTGTAATGAATTGTCTGCAAGGTCTACAGGTGGAGCGGGGCATTTGCTTAGACATGCTATAAGATGTAAGGCCAAGCAAGGATTGACGATGAGGTAGACACAGCTGTAGTACAACCCTGATGGTACATTAAGTAGGTAGGACTACGATCCCGAGGTAGACCATTAATCTCTCTGTCATTTAATTACTTTTGAGGATTTACCGTTAGGCTTTG
Organism: Phyllostachys edulis; assembly: GCA_036346405.1. Lineage (NCBI taxonomy): Eukaryota > Viridiplantae > Streptophyta > Magnoliopsida > Poales > Poaceae > Phyllostachys > Phyllostachys edulis. The sequence continues at coordinate 46,761,011 of CM070565.1, forward strand.
GGGAGTCTGCTTTTTTCTTAAATTACATTAGGACTGCGTATAATCCTATATTTTCTTCCATTTCTAGACAGATAACTAGGGATATAGTAAAATACTACAATGAACAATGTAATAAAATAAAGGAACTATTTAGTATGTGCATATTTTCAATGGCCTTGACCTCGGACATATGGAGTGGTCGGGGTAGGAAGGATTATCTTAGTGTTGTTGCCCATTATGTTAATGACGACTGGGTAATGGAGAAAAGGATTATAGGTTTGAAATTAATTGATGTAGCACACACGGGTGAGAATATTGCAGACTGTATGATCAAAGTCGTGGAAGACTTTGGTCTTACAGACAAAATATTCTCAATTACTTTAGACAATGCCGCTTCAAATTATAGGGCCATGGATATTCTTACTCTAGTGTTGAGTACATACGCCTAATCCTTCTTGCTACATCAATGATGCGCTTGTCATATTATCAACCTTATAGTCAAATGTGGTTTGAAGAGGTTGAGTCCGTATATTAAAGCTTTTCGCGATGCGATTTCTTTTTTGAATAATTCTAACGTAAGAATGGCACAATATAAGAACTTCTGCAGTGTGATAGGTGGACGTCCAAGAAAGTTCGGTTTGGACATGCTGGTAAGGTGGAATTCTACTTACCTGATACTTAAGATTCTTTTACCATACAAGTGCATTTTTTTTGTTTTTATTCAAACACACTATCAGAGCACTGACGATAGTGTACTATTAATTGAGCAACATTGGTTTATTGTTGAGAAGATACTACAGTTTTTAGAAATTTTTTATGAGGCCGCTTTTGCTTTGTCCACTGTGTACTATCCAACATCTCTTATCATTGTGCATAGTATTTTATAGATTGCTACTCTATTGAAAATGTATGAAAATGACTTAGTTTTACGTTATGCTATTATTTTCATGAAAACTAAATATCTTAAATATTGTAGAGAAATCTCTTATCTATATGTATTTGCATTTCTTTTAGATCCTAGAGGTAAAATTAATGCATTTGGTAGTGTATTTGATCTTCTTAGTGATGCTACCAGGCTAGACTATACTAACTATTTTGTAGAAGTTCGTTCTCGGTTATACAAAGTTTATCAAAGATATAAAAATAAATTTAAGAGAATTCACTCACAACAATCTCCTTTAAAAAAGGCAAATATATAGAACAAGATCTTCAGCCTCTGTACTCTCGCTCCTCTTTTCAATTGTTGCCAAACAAGCCGTTTGTCCTAGTAAAATTTCCGTATTCATAGCTGATAACGAAAGGTCGTAAAAAATCACGTGGGGTCAGGGCCCTGCCCGCCCCCCCTTATCTCCGCCCCTGCCCGCAGCTCTCTCCCCTGGCTTTCCCCTCCCCTCCCACCCCAACTGCAGCAGATATTTCTCCCCGAATTTCTTCGCCTCGGTTCCAATCCAAATCCCGCTTGTGCCGAGCCGAGCGGAGCTTCTGCGGTCGGTCTTGGCCCCGCTTTTCGTGCAAAGATCGGATTTTTGCCGCAAAGCTCGGCCCTTTCTTTCTCGCTATCTCTTGTTTGGGATTTGGAGGTCGGGATTGGTGGATCTTTGCTTTCCCTCTCTGCGAAGCGCGCTCTAAAGACGGGCGTCGTGGTGGTGGTGGAGTGGTAGGGGGAGAGAGTGGTGTGGTGTGGTGTGGTTGGGAAGGAGGATGAGGAGGGGAGGTGCGGCGGGGAAGGATGAGGAGAAGGTGATGGGGCCTCTCTTCCCCAGGCTCCATGTCAACGACACCATCAAGGGCGGCCCCCGCGGGCCGCCCAGGAACAAGATGGCGCTCTACGAGCAGTTCAGCGTGCCCTCACACCGCTTCAGCTCCGCATCGGCCGCCACAACGGCAGCCGCACCCTTGCAGCCGCACCGAGCCGGCGGGGCCAGCACCGCCGTCTCCTCCACGTCGGGCAGCCAGGTGAGGAACCCGAGCTCCAGGCTGTTGAATTCATGCCAACTTTCATGCGGATGTGTATGTGCGGTTGTTATGCTCTAGCTCGTTAGATGGGTTAGATGGTAGCAACCACCATGGTGGATTAGTGAGTACGGTATGATATGTTTATGACAATAGTTAGGCCAGGGAGAGATTGATCTGGTCGATATACATAACTTGCAATTCCCGTTGGAGATACCAGAGCGAACTGCGACTTCTGTAAAGGCTGCTCTGGCTTGTGAGAAATTGCACAGCTACTGTAGAAGCTGTTATGGCATGTAGGATTGATACTGGTTCTATTGGCAGGCTCGGCATTTCACTGCTGGTTGAGGCGGGAAACGTTTGGCCAATGAAATATGTAGATCGAGCAATATGCCTTGTTGCTGACAATAAGACACTCCTTTTGTCTGTTTTCTGAGTGCCGCCAGATGCTTATGTACCGTTAACTCCACAAGTGAGTATACGAATGGGCAGAAGCGAGTGAAAAAGAGTAGTGATTTTTACAGTTGTTTGATATTTTTTTCTTTACATACCAAAAAAAAGGGTTGCTATCTAGTGCAAAGTTCAGTTATTGTGTAGAGCTGTGCTAAGTAATGGCAAAAATACTTTTTTCTTTGGTCGGTAGTGGAATTAACATTTGGCACAAGCCACAGTTGGGTCATGCTTTAAGCCGTTACAGAAACTTATGAGTACAAAAGGTAAATTTGTCAGAAATATTGATCAATAAATAGATAATAAGACATAGGTGACCATCTCTCTCCATGTATCTCTATGCGTGCTGAGATGGCGGTGGCGATAAGATGCCCCTTGCCTATTACAGTATTACAAACCTTTTTCTTTTTGTCCTGAAGAATTTTCTTGGATAATTTAAGTTGCTTGCATGGATAGTTTTCTAGGATGCCCCCTTGCCTCTTACAGTATTACAAAACTTTTGGTTTTTGGCCTGAAGAATTTAAGGTGCTTGCATGGAGGAGGTTCTCGTTGGATATGACTTGGCAAAGTTAATATTTCATTCATAATCTTCTTTTATATCTTTTGAAGTACTGAATTGAACCTTTGCATGTAGGTTGGTGGGAATGACATACCTCTCTTCCCATCATTTTGCATGCCTTCAAATGAACCGGTGCGTTCATCCGAACATATCCATACCAACTCGAATGGGCAGGCTGGCAATGCTGCAAGGGTAGAATCTAGGAGGCAACCCACCCAGCTTAGGAGCAAGGATACCTATGCTGCAGGATCTACTGCTGAGTGTAGTTCACAACATAGAGAGAACAACATGAAGAACTCTTCTGGAAAAAAGTTGACTAACGATGATGATTTTACGGTTCCTTCCGTCTTCTGTTCTGGAATACCTCCTCATTCCATTCAAGACAAAGAAAGAATCCAAGACAAGTTCACACCTTTCCCTACTACAAGTCCATATAAGAGTGGCCCTACATTGTCCAAATCATCTGCGAAATGTTCCAATACTGACAAGAGACGCTTGGAAGGAATGAATGTTTCAGACATGAGATCAAGGGATTCTCCAAGTATTAAGGACAAAGAACCAGCAAAAACAATGGCAAACTTGGAAGTTGAAGAAAGAAGCTCGTCATTTCAAATATCCAGAGAGAAGCTGTGGAAAACAGATGCTAAAGTATCTTCATATAAGGACAGGCTGAGCAGTCTAAATGTTTCTGATAAGCAACGTTCTCAAACCGAGGGGTATCAGGAGAGAAGCATGAAGGAGAACGCTGTCGAGTCCCCAAACCCTCCAAAAGCTGGAAATGGACCATCCTCTACTGATATCGAATGCAATGGTGCTTCTAATCTATTGGAACAAGGACTAAGAGAGACAACTGGTGAGAAGAGGAAAAGGTCATCAGGACATCACGATGTGGAGCAAAAGGATGATTTGTCTGATTCCTCCGTGGAATCTCTGCCTGGATTGGAGATTTCTCCAGATGATGTTGTCGGTGCTATTGGTCCAAAGTGTTTCTGGAAAGCAAGAAGAGCTATTGTCAAGTAAGTGTCCACCACTTGAGTTCTTGTTCTTTCTTAGTGTTCTTGAAAGGTCTGTGAGCACATACTATTGTTCAACATAGATACGGTGGTGACCCCTATACCAGTTTGTGTTTTTGTTGACCAGGCCAAATAGTTTAAAGTGTATTTATGTCTCTGCCTTCCTGTCGGGTTCTTCAACTGCTGCTATGTCACAAAATGTTAATGTTTTCAAGCTTGGTGCTCTGGTAACAATTTACAAAGCCTTATAGATTATATTTTCTCATTTTCTACATGCTGTTCCATTTCAAAACACACACATGAATAAAAAAAAAGGTAGCGAAGAAAACATGACACCAACCAACCTACTTCATGTAATGTCACATAATGAATGCCTCTTTTCCTTTTTGTCAGACTGATGATTGGTGCATTATTTTCTTAAACTGTATAATTTCCTTTTCTTGTTGTTTTACACTTGCTTTTCTTTAAACCCTATACAGTCAGCAGAGGGTTTTTGCTGTCCAAGTATTCGAGCTGCATAGGTTGATCAAAGTGAGTCTACGGAAATAAACTAATTTTCTTCTGATTCTTACTTACAAGCAGGTTAGCTTATGGATAGAATTTTGTGTTGGAATGTTGATATAACCATAACGTGTATTGACTTGCAAGCAGGTGCAGAAGTTGATTGCAGCATCTCCGCACCTACTTATTGAAGGAGATCCCTGCCTTGGCAATGCCTTGGTGACAAGCAAGAAGAAGCTGGCTGAAGGAAATGTGGAAAAGCAGCTTCCATCAGCTATAAACAAGGATGATGTACAGCCAACCCTGCAGCAAGCAGAGTACTCAAAAGATAACACCGAAGGAAGCCAGCCTTCACCATCACAAGATGATGTAGTTGGAGTCCGACATAACAATCAAGCTGCAACAGATGGTGCCATTAGCAGTAATCCTCCTACTATGCCTGCTGCTCCTGACAACAAGCAGAACAATTGGTGCATTCCTCCACCTCAAAATCAGTGGCTTGTTCCAGTTATGTCTCCGTCTGAAGGACTTGTCTACAAACCTTATACAGGGTCTTGCCCTCCAGCAGGAAGCTTCTTGGCCCCATTTTATGCAAGCTGTACTCCTCTAAGTCTCCCATCTACAGCTGGAGACTTCATGAAGTCAGCATACGGCATTCCTATGCCTCATCAGCCACAACATATGGGTGTTCCTGGCCCTCCACCCATGCCTCCGATGTACTTCCCACCTTTTAGCATGCCAGTGATGAACCCTGTGGCTTCAGCCTCTGCAGTTGAACAAGTGAGCCATGTTATTGCATCAAAGCCGAATGGACACATCAAACAGCATTCACGAAGCTCGTGTAACATGTCTAACTTGAGGAGCGAAGCGCTGTCAGCTGGAATTAGGAGATTCCATGCATCTAGAGACAGCGAGCTGCAAGGCAGCAGCACTAGCAATCCCTTTGACAGGCCGCAAGGCGAAGGGAGGGATCCTGCGCCGCTCTTTCCTGCATCTTCAGCTGGAAACGGCCAACCCCAACCTTCCTCTGGCAGCAAGGAGAACCCGGGCCGCATCATTAAGGTTGTTCCGCACACTGCGCGCACGGCATCAGAATCAGCAGCGCGTATATTCCAATCAATACAGATGGAGAGGCAACATAATGACTCGTAGCTCGCGACTGTATGCTGTATGTTACTTGATTGCTAGAATTTACATATGTTTAGCTGAGAGCTTAGCCAACCAGTGCTATCTTCTGAGTATGTTATTTTTTAGCAGTAATAGCTGTTACATATTGTCAAAGACATAAAAACGAATCGGCTGATGTGATTGTTTTTGTTCAGTGTAAAAATGCAAAGCAGGAGTCTGTCAGAATGATGGCCTTGTATGGCCTGTCTGTGGCTATGTTGGTTATATATCACATATGCTGTATACAGAAACTGGAATTTTGAACTCTTGCTTGCTGATAAAGGGCACACATTTTTTTCTGCTGTATTAAACAGGAGTATGCTGTCTGGTTGCTCAAGAATGTACTGTGCCCCTGATCTTGAGTAATGTACTGTGCCCCTGATCTTGAGTAATATTTCATAAAGCTCTATATTCCTCTAAAAAACAAAACAGGAGTATGTTTTTGTTTCGTTGACCTGCCTGCCTACCTGTCATGCGTTTAGAGCCTGCTTGGCTTGAGACCTGCAGAGATCTGCCTGGCCGGGAGCTCTGCCGGGTGGCTACCTGACGCTCGCATGGCTGCTGCCTGGCAGCCAGGCGTGGAAAATCATTGCCTGGCAGGCAGCTCTCTTTTGTATCTCTCTTTAGTTCTCTCTTTCCTTTTTTTTTATCTTCAGGCACGTATCATCAACCAAACATCATATCTCTAGATTTGCCTGATCAGGCAAAAATCATCTGCTTCTCAGGCTACTCTCAGGCACCATTTTTTCTCAAGCACGGCTCTCAGGCCTCGAACCAAACATGCCCTTATACTGTACTAGTAGCCTGGGGCGCGTTTCAAACGCGCGAAGCATCAGGCGCATAGCAACTGTCAACCGAGGCCCGCGCCGAGACACAGCCATAAAAGCTCACCCACGCCGAGACGCAAGAGGCACACGCAACCACAAACACCCATGCGTTGGAGCGCGAAGCCAAACGACGGCATGCAAACCAAAAAAAATCGAACAGGCAGGGAGGCATGACGCGTTTGATCCGACGGGGAAACGCAATATGAGTGACGTGGCCTTCTTTCCGCGCGAGAATTTTCCATCGGTTTATACCGGAGGATATAGTTTTTCTATTTATGTGGACCTGGTTGAGGTGGCAGCTGGGATCATCTGCACGAAGCGATGCTTGAATTGAGGAACAAAACGAGGCAATGCATGTAACAAACGGACGACACAGGCCGGTGGATGGGTCGGGCCCCGAGGGTGATTTTGGCCGACTGTCGAGACCCAGATTTATACATCCAAAATCTTCTGTGTATTCTGAACTAGTCTCAGATCAGTAACTAGCTTACATAGGAAATATCGATGAAATATCATTCATTTACTGATTTAACTAAAAAGATATCAAAATAACAAATAATAATAATAATTGAACCTTATGGTCAACGTTTGCTAACTTAACTTGTCATGCGGGGCTAAAGAAACGAATGAACTCTTGCAGCGAAACGAATGAACTCTTGCAGCGAAACGAGAAACTTGGAAAGGCCAATCAACGTGTCTACATGCAATCGAGTGAAGAACACATCCTAATTCACAAAGTCTTCATAGTACTTTTTCTTGAAGAACTCATGAGCAGCTTTATACTCTTTAACTGAGCAGCAAAGTTTAAAGCCGTGAGTACATAAAGTACTCAACAAGTCGTAGGGAATAATATGCAATTAATATTCATGCAAGGCTTCAAACAAATGAATAGCGGTATGGTTCTTTTGCAGAAAGCAGTGTTGATAGTAAATACAGTAAATAGATTGTAATGCGTAATTTAAAAGACAATAAGTAAATAGTTTCTTTAAAAACAACCAGTGAATTTCTTGTTCACTTCCCAACCAAACCACCTAGTGAACATCTCATCTACTAAGTAAACATTATATTCACCAAGTGAACTCCTCATTCACCTTCCGACACAACCCACCAAGTGAACTTCTCATTCACACTCCGACATATTTTTTATAAAAAACTCTACCTCTCGTATGAAATCCCCGAGTATGTCCATGACCACAGACACGGCTCGTTCAAAGTTTTCAATCAACACACAATTCTCTTTGCACCCGCCCCTATGTGCTCAGTATGGCAGTAAATCTCTAATAAAAACACAATAAATTCATAAGGAGTGTAGTAATACTAAGTGCGACAATGTCTGTCATGTAAAGGTGTAGTAACCGACCAAGAAGATCACAATAATTTCTTCAAAAAATAACATCACAATAAAGTCATATGGAGGTTGTTGTAAATCTCTTTTAGCAGTGTAGTAAATCTATTTTAGTAAACGTACGGAGAGGCATTATTGACCAGACTTATATCATTTTGTTACTCTTGTCGTCACTAAGCTACCGAAAAATAATGTTTGTGAATTGAAGCTACCAATCAAAAGTTATAGCTAAAATAAGAAAAGAAACATCCTAGTACTAATAAGGAGCCCATGTTTATTAGTTGTTTGGCTACGTGTTTGTACTAGTTGGCTAAGATGACAATAAATTCCTTCAAAAAAGGTCGTAGTAAAACTCTTGTAGTGCTGCAGGAAAAGCACATGGAGGTGGTGGTAAATCTGTTGTACATGCATATTAAAGGCACAATGAGATCACATTAAATATTTGTAAGGTATAGTAAAGTCATACGAAGATTGCAGTAAATCTCTTTTAGCGATGCAGTAAATCTATTTTAGTAAACGCACAGAGAGGTATTATTGGCGAGAATTATATCATTTTGTTACTCTCGTCGTAACCAAGCTACCGAAAAATACCATTCGTGAATCTGAGCTGCCAATCAAAAGTTATGGCTAAAATAAGAAAAGAAACATCTTAGTACTAACAAGGAGCCCATGTTTATTAGTTGTTCGGCTACGTGTCTACACTAGTTGGTAAGATGACAATAAATTACTTCAAAAAAGGTCACAGTAAAACTCTTGTAGTGCTGTAGTAAAAGCACATGGAGGTAGCAGTAAATCTATTGTATAGATTTATCAAAGGCACAATGAGATCGCAATAAATCTTTTTAAGGTGCAGTAAAATCATATGGAGGTTGCAGTAAATATCTATTAGCGATGCAGTAAATTTATTTTATAAAATGCAAAGAGAGGTTTTATTGGCGAGACTTATATAATTTTGTTACTCTCGTCGTCACCAAGCTACCAAAAAATATTGCTCATGAATCGGAGCTGTCAATCAAAAGTTATGGCTAAAACAAGAAAAAAGAACATTCTAGTACTAACAAAGAGCCCATGTTTATTGGTTGGCTTGGTCCCCGTATGAAGCAGGTGCACACTGAGCTCGCGGTAAATCTCTTGTAGTGCTGTAGTAAAAGGTTGTGTGGCGCGCACACGGTTTTGTGAGACGACGGAAGGCTCCATTTGGACCATTCCTTGCAGTGCTTTTGTAATTTGTATGCATGCATCATTGGTTGATCGCTAATTTCAAGCGTTTGGGTTTGACAACTCGCATTTTGCATGATGCAAACACACACACACTGTGAGGACCCCGGTTTATTAGGCTTGTAATACTTAGTCATCCATTGACCCTAGCATTACAAACGAAATAACCCATGTCTTCGAGATATGTATACTTCCCAGAATGCAGTATACACACCCCTTTACAAAATCATGCATCAATTCCATTCAAGACATAGAACCAAAGCATGACTAGAATAAAAGATATACAATATATAGAGTTATTACAAAAGGGGCCGACCGGCCAAATACAACTAATGAAGATAAACACAGCGGAAGCAAAAGCCATAAGATGGCGATAAACAAAAGAGAGCCACAAGGTTTGCCTTTAGCCCACAAGGCAACCAACCAAGCCGCCTAGCTCGATTCCCAACCGCAGCACATCTCACAAAAGTAAAGCCCTTTGGGCTCTACCTCCTCTGCAACAAAGTTTTTAAGCAAAGCAAATGAGTACAAATAATGTACTCGCAAGACTGACGTGTAGTATAACAGAACTATAAATAGCTACATGCAAGCTTTATTTAAGTGGATGAGGCTTTGGACTCATTTTAGCATAAAGCAAGTTTTCATTTGCAATAATGTAATAGATTGAAAGCAATTTGACAAAGCATTTTTAATTGTTGAAGTAACAACGAGATAATAACATAATAACAACAACAAGAACAACCTGGAAGTGACTAACCCAAGTCACCACAACGATAGCATGAATTACCCAATTCATACCACCCATCAAATTTTAATTAAGTGTTTAGTCTAGTTCTTGCGGGAAATCACCAAGCGTGTCCATAACTTAGGACGAGGCTATTGAATAGATTTAACTCATAGGGTGTACCAATGTACCCACACGCCTGACCAGCCTTTTCGTCACATGATTAAGCACACTTCCTTTGGTATCTTGCACGGCTAAGTCCTACGAGACATTTCCAATGGATGATGCTAATTAAGAGTCAGAACCCACGGGATAAGGACACATTAGATGACCTAGCCGGTGCTGCTAATGCTCCTCCCCACACACCACACACACATTTTGTTTTTAACACACCCACCGACCAGCTCATAATTAACACCTCCCAAAGTACTTAGTCAAGAGAGGTCCCATATCCCCTCGTGTGGTTAGCATAAAAGTGCTTGGATCAATGGCTCAAGTAACTCGGTCCTTGGGGACTTAGGCACCATTCCGTTCACACCCAACAAATCACACTAACATCCATTGTGCCCAAGTCAATAACAATTTTGTTTTCATGTTTGTTTATTTACAAAGTAACAAGCACAAGATGGACATAAAGGAATAATAGTTTTTGTGTGATCAAGGTCATCGACATAATGTCGACAACCGCCCATTTCTACCGTTATCTAAGCATTGCTAAGCATTACCAACGTAAACTACTAAGTGATAAGAGTCCATCCATCGAAATCTAAATCACAGCAAGATAATCCTAGGCTTAGTAGTAGAGAATGAACACTTACCTACAGAATATGCGTCTATAGGATTACTAACGACATTTTAACACAAAGTAGCATGCATACATATAAGTGAAACAAAGTATTAAGCTTTAAAGCAATGGGACAATAATGGGATATGATCAAACTGCTTGCCTTCCTGGTTTTGCTCAAAATGTTGCTGAGGATCACTCACGGGATCAACACACTCGCCAACACCTAAACGAAAAGACGAAAAGCAACGATAAGAATGAAGAAAACTAAAAATACAGCACAGCAAACAAACTCCAAATGCTCTGAAATTTCTACAGCAGCAAGAGGATGATTTTTAGGGAATTTAGCAATAAGAACCAATTGATTTGGATTCTCAATGCATAAGATATGAGCAAAACAATTCTGCTCAGCCCTAAAAATACAGAACTGCTACTATTCACTAATTTAATTGTTAGGCAACATTTTCTGGAAAAGTGGTGCTATTGAAAATTTTACATTAAAACAAGCATCTCATGAGATGAATAACACAATTGAGTTCACCTCATTAGGAGCTATTATGCATTTTCTATAATTCTTCAAAGATATGAAAATGAGCACAACTAAATTGCACCCACAAAGCTTTTGAAAATAGTGACATGCCTAAATCCAATTCTAACATTTAGTGCATTAACAGAGGAAGCCAACAAAGTTGGATTCACTCAAAAATAATCTACAGAGATTTACTTATGCATTTTACAAGTTAAATGCAACATTTAAAAGTTAATTTTGAAACATATTTGCAAATCCATGTTCTGGAGCCGAACTGAGCTCATAACTATTTTTAGATTAGAGCCCAGTCCAAACCAGAGCTACAGAAATTTGATTCACCTTATTTGGATTTAAAATGAATTAGTTATGCATTTTTAAAGTTCATACCTTTTTCAGTTCATAAATAAGAGCTCACTGGATTTTCTGAAAACCACAAAGACGAGGAGGACATGAGCCGTTGATCCTAGATCTGACGGCTCAAGACCTCCCAGGTGACAACGCGCACGCGCGCTCACGAAGGTTCAGAGGACATGGGCCATTGATCTTGGATCCAACGGTCCATGTCCTCCCAGCAACGCGCATGCGCGAACGAGAGGGGAGGTCGTGGCCGTTGATGCCGCATCCAACGGACCACAACGATAGAGGGAGGACCGGAACGGTCAAGATCAACACGGGGAGGTCATAAAAGGATGAGATGACCTCGGGGAGGTCCTACGCGGAGGAGGTCTTGCGAGGGAGGTCCTGCACGGCTACGATTGACACAGGGAGGACCCCAACGGCCAAGATCTCACAAGAGGAGATCCTGGACGGTCAAGATCTCACCAGAGGGGAGGTCTTGACGGTCCAGACCCAAAGCCACAGTGCTCGCGCACGTGCGCGCGCGGGACAACGAGGAGGTCCAGGCGCGTTAAGACAGCAGTAAATGCTCCCAATGATGGAGCATTTACTGCCCCAAATCTTGGTCTTAATGGCACGCGTTGGACGTCCCGTTCCGACAAGAACTTCAACGCAAAGATGTGGTCAATGCCGGCGATGCGGACCTCACCGGCGACAACCAAGGGCACCCATGTGTGCGCAATAGTGTTGCGCACAAAATGGACTCACTCTGGACGACGGCGACGGCCTTGAACGCCGGCGAACCGGAGATGACAAAGGTGACAAGCACGGCCGAAATGCAACATTAGAGGTAAAGCTCCGCAGCGATTCACACAGCGAGGTGCCCAGCACTAAAGGACTATCAGGAGATTACCTGGAGGTCCTGAAGGTGCTGAGGAGGTCGTGGAAGGGGAGGACCGGCGATGGGGAAGAAAGGTTGCTCCTCGGCCAAAGCTCCAATCTCCAATTCGGCCACCTCTGAAAATGTCCCCAACCAAAAGAAGTTAGGGCTCTTGTCACAGAGGGGAATGGCTCAAAATGAAGAAAGAATGGGAGAGGAAAAACTCCAGGGACCCTTGTGCCACCGAGGAGCTCCAAGCTCAACAATGGCGATTAGGGGGAGGTCTGTGGAGGAGAAGCTCGACCAAGCACAGAGGCAAGGCAAAGCTCGAAGGTGTGTAAAGGAAGCCAAGGGGAGGACCAAGGAGGTTTTATAGCTAGGGCAAAAGAGGTCATGAGCCACGGGTTAAGCTCATGGTGAGCTTAGCCCATGCGTGGTCCATGGCTTGGATAGGACAATGGAGGTGACAGAGGGGTAGGTTAGGGCATGGCCTAGGGCAGAAAGGTGCTGACATGCATTTAATGCGCGCAGGCACAGAGCCGTTGGACAAGACAAGGCTCTGACCTTCTCCACTGCCATGGCTCTCGCACGCGTGCCCAAGCTAGGAGAAGAACAGGACATGATCTCCACCGTTGGATAAAGAGGATGGGGAGGTCATGACCCTCGGATGCGATTTTGAAACGGTAAGGCTTAAGCGAAAAACAAGGGAGGAGGTCACAGCCCTCTGATTTGGACTGAGGAGGTCGTGACCCTCCGATTATCATTGCGCGGATGCGCAAAGAAAAAAGGGGACAGGAGGTCCAGGGCATTGGATCTAAATCCAACGGTGTGGACCTGATGGGAGGACTTAACATTGCGCTCGATACAGCCAAAGATGTGGAGGTCATGGCCTTTAGATTTAGATCTAAGGGCTCACAGGAGTGGTCCGAACGGCCCACTCAACAGAGACTGCACGATCTAAATCTAACGGCTTAAAAAGGATAGTCCGAACGGCCCACAGATCTCGCGCGTTGAAACGAGATCCAATGGCAAGGAGAGGACAAGGGAGGTCATGGCCGTGAGATTTACATCTAACGGCTACGACCTCACGCGGGTGGGAGGTCTGATGCGCATGAAGCAAAGGGGAGGTCGTGGCCGTAGATTTTAAGCCAACGGCACACAACACATGATGGGGGAGGTCTGGTGCGCTTGATAACGCGGGGAGGTCGTGGGCTGTTGGATTTGATCCAACGGCTACGACCTCAACAAGGTGGGAGGTCCGAGTGGTTTGAAAGCGAGGGGAGGTCATGGCCATGGATCCTTGATCCAACGGCGCAAGACCACACGAGATGGAGGACTTGGGCGTTTGATAACAAAGGGAGGTCATGGCTGTTGGATTTGATCCAACGGCTATGACCTCAATGAGGTGGGAGGATCTCGCTGTGATGGTTTGCAACGGAGGTCGTGGCCTTTGGATCTGAATCCAACGGCTACGACCTCAACAAGGTGGAAAGGAGGTCTGCTAAGCCAGGGATGTGGTTGGGTTTGACCCAAATTGGAAAGTGGCTCAGCCCAAGGAACAGTGCATTGTTTTGAATTCAATTTTAACAGCTGAGACTTTGCAGAATTATTTAAGATAGCAAAACAACTCCAAAATTTATGAAATTTTAACTGGAGCTTGCTGACATTAGGAGTAACCTTACCTAAAATTTTCAGAGGTTTTTATATAATGCATTTTTCTCAGGAAATTCATTAAGGCTGTTCTAGGGTTGGATGTACCTCCAAAATTTATCAAACAAGTTTTACAACTTATGATATTTTTCAGAGGGGTCCCACAACATCTCTAGGACCAAGGAAAAATATTTCCAAAGGGTTTGGCACAAGATTAGTGACAAGCTGAATAAGGGTTGGACTTTAGTCCACAGGAGGTTTAGGTTTTTGAACTCCACAACTTTTGAACAAGAATTTTAGGTGGGCTCAAGAGTTTCAAGATGTGAAAAAAAGTTTTTATTTCTACACATTTTCTTACATTTGAAACACACACCTATTTATACAGTTGGGATGTTACACACACACACACACATGCGCAATCCTCTTCCGGGGCGGCCCAATAAGAATAGGTATGGACCAGGAACCTCCCGCGCCTCACGCCACGCATATCGAAAGTAAAACGCTACATGTATAATAGTAAACAAACACCATTTTACTGCTAGATTACCACGCGGGGGTCTGACCCTTTTTATTGAGAGTAACAAATAGCAGACTTATGGTAGTAAAATGTGTAGAGGGAGCAAAGTAATCGTGTTCCCCTCTTTACCACTGGACCACACATATGGACAAGTTATCATTTTGACAGTAAAAGTTTGTGACAATAACTAATGGTAGCTATCCGTAAGGTAAATGTGTTAGTTTGTTTTTCACTGAGTAAGCATAACGCAATAAATGGTCATTCACATGATAATAAAAGTAAATGTATTCGTAAGTGAATATGTCTATATTGTTTTACCGAGTATGTACAATGCAGTAAATGTCTATTTTATAGGACAGTAAGAGTGAATGTGTTTATAAGTAAATGTGTTCATAGCGTTTTATTGAGATTGTATATATCAAAGGTAGTAATCATAAACATGCGTTCCAATAAACGTGTTCATCATAAACAGTAAATAGAAGTCCAAACATATATTCATTGTATTTCTATATGGCCAATTAGCGTGGCCAATCGCTTCTTACAAAAGATTAAAAAAATGACAACTAAAAGATGAAGTTTCTAGTGGCCAAGGTAGAATCCTATCTCGGTCTTCAAAACTTCGTAAGCGATATCATCGGCATCGGAGGGTTTGGGACTAGCGTATGTGGTTCGAAACACATCCACCCCCTACCTCGCTCATTCAAGAGTCGCCCAAAGCCGCTCGGACCAGAGAACCAAGTCAAAGTGTGCCCAGAGGCTCGCTTCCCTTGCTTGCGCGGTCTTGACACGTTTGACTTGCGCGCCCGCCGCCTCGATGTAGTCGTCGAACCTACGATAAGCCTCCTCGAGGCTTTCATCGTGGTTCAAGAGGACTATGTCAGTGGCGAGATTAGCCTGCCAGAAGCTTGAGACCACCGCGAAGACGCGGCAGAGGAGGATGTCCAGACAGTGAAACGTGGCCGTCACGTTACCTGGCATAACCTTGTGTAGAGGAGGGAGGACACCATTGGCACAGTGTCCTTTCGTTGCGTTTGCTAGTGTACGGCTGGAGAGGTGCTCGTACAAAATTGCGAGGTAGGCCATCAAGGCCGGCGACAGGGAAGAAGAGTGGGGTCCATTTCTACTATCAATTCGGATGTGTTGGAGGGTGAAGAGAGTAGAGTGCCATGAGAATTCATCTTCAGTGGAAAATAGTCATTTTTATAAAATAAGGAGTAATGCCAGCGCATGAGGCGAAGAGACGCATCGGGAGCCGTAGCAGGATTGGTGCACTTAATAGAGCATTCGAGCGACGATTAATAGAAACTTCCTTTCACACATCAAGTTAACAGTAAAACCGAACTCATATTGTAGTAAAAGCAAGTCATACATACAGTAATTATGAAATCAACAAGAGACAGTAAAGTTACTAGCACCTTATAGTAAACGCACACATGAAATTGAGTAAAAGCTATAATGTAGTAATACTGTGTAACGTCCCAAAATTTGGATTTTCAAAAAAAAATTTGAGTAATTTAGGTCCCTGGAAAATTTCACCAATTTTATTGGAATTAATAAAACTTAATTGGGAATTTCCTAAATTCAAAATATTTAATTTGACTAATCTAAACATCAATTAAATAAAAACCAGTGTTATTTGGCTTCCTTGTGTTCCAAGGAATTTTCTAGTATTTTCTGAGTTTGTTTGCTATTTATTTGACCTCCTTGATTTTCGACATTTTCTTTATTCCAAAATTCCAATTTCCTTTCTCTCTCCTGCCACATGGTGGTTACTGTACATCTTCCCAAACCAATTGGCAGAGAAGCCCAGCTCCTGTACGCAAACAACTGAATGATCCCGATTTTCTTATCTCTTTCTCCAGTGCATATAAAAAGAAACCGACCGTCTTCCCAAACCAATCGGAAGAGAAGCCCAGCTCCTATACGCAAACAACCGAATCATCCCGATTTTCTTATCTCTTTCTCCGATGCATATAAAAAGAACCGACCACGTCATATTGAAGCTATTGATCTCCTTTTCCAATCCCCTGACTTGATTTCCTCTTAATTGTCCTCGTTTCATCGCAGTCTGCAAAAGATCGAGCTCCAACCGAAGGTCTTCTCTGACGAGTTGCACCTCCATTCGACGTCCCTCGGCCGAAGTTTGTGTCGCCGCGTTCTACGTCTACATCCTGTCCACTTCGCCCAAAGACCACCGAATCACCGCCGGCCATGTTGAGCCATGACACTGAAACGCGTACATCACGTTCCTCGCTTCCTCGGTGAGTTTTTCCAAAATCTGATCGCGTCATCTCGTGTCCCTCGTCGAGACCTATTTTCCCATATTTTAGTTTCGAGTTTCATCCACCGTGCAACGAGAATTGAGCGTTCTCTCTCCTCTTGCCGATCTCCCTCCTTCGGCCAAATACTCTGCAACCGTTGATCCCCTGCCTTCAACTCTACCACCGTTGGATTCGCGTCGCCACATTCTACGCCGTGCTCCCTTCCCTTTTCGCAGAGCATCGCCGAAATTGCGGTGCACCCGTGAGGCCGCCACCATGGCCATTCTTTGCCCTGCTGCCGGTGCATGCTTCTGTTCCTCAATGTCTGGACCGCGTCACCACCTCTGCCTCATCGTTGCCATTCTGTTTTGCCCATTTGCCATCCACAATGTGCACCGAATCGACCAACGTCTCTATTCCTGTTCATTCCTAGTGTCCTCTGTTGCTTCGTGAATTCTTTTGTCTTTCTCTTGTCTCTCTGCAATGTATGCCAACATCTTTATCTCTCTGCCACTTTTTGACATGCAAGTGCCAACTCCATGCCAAGTCGACGCCGCCATGCACATGAACCAGCCAAAGCTCCTTTTCCCTATCTTGCTTCGTTCATGTTCTCTATTGAAACCAGCTGCTAACAGAAGCAAGTCTCTTTCTTTTCCTTCTCTGTGAATTGGTCCTTTAGTCATCCAATCAATCCAAGCCACACATCCAATTCTGTCTCTCTCTCTCTCTCTCTCTCTCTCTTTCTTGTTTGCTCTCTACGACGAATGGACCCCATATGCCAGTACAAGAAAATAAATATCTTCTTACTTGCATGTAGACCCCACATGTCATCCTCCTAATTAAAAGCCCTAATTATTTCTCTCTCTTACATGCGGGTCCCGCATGTCAGTCAAACTTCGGTCAAATCCTAGTTCATGAGCTTGGTCCACCGCGGACTAGCATATCTCTGTGGACCTGGTCCACAGACCAGTGGCCCACATGTCAACCCCGAATCCGGTTTTCTGGAATTATTTTAATTCTAGAAATTCATAAATATCAGTAGGTCTCACATGTCATACACTCATCCATTTTCTAATATTTTCGGAATAGAATATTTTGTATACTCCAATTGTCAGTTTCTCTCTCCATTTTCCTTTTTCATCATTTCATGTGAATTTCAATCTTCCAAGAGTCCATTCTTCTCCGTCCTAACTCCGATTGAACACATTCAAGTTTCTAAATTCATCTGAATTCAATATCCACCTTACAGTTTCATTTTATTTTATTTGTTTTTTTAATTTTGTTTGTTTTGTGCTGTAACATCCCAAAAATGCCTAAATGCAAAAAATACAAGATTTTAAAAACTTTTTATATAATTATGTGTGCCATTTTATTTTCGCCTGTATTTTCGGGAGTTATTTGATCTACGTTATCTTTTTGTCGGCACAAGTCGTCTAAGGTAGAGGACCCTAGGAATGAAGACCCTAAAGACATAAGTCATAAAACAGAAACCCTATAAACCTAAATTATAAAAGTAAAGGAATCAGATACAAATCAAATCATCATAGCAAAGTTAAATTTAAACTTCCCAATTGAGAGTGCACACCCTAAAGAAATCTAGCCTTGGGGATATTGTTTCTCCCTTGCTCTATTTTATTAGATTCATTTCTTTTCCTTGCTAATGTTCCTCCAGTGAAACTACACTTATTGCAGCCCAACCGAGTCCATCGCTCAGATTGGCTCCCCAGTGTGTTTCTCTCTCAACCGAACCAATTTTCCCTTTTCCGGCCGATACGCTCCTGTTTTGCTCCCTGGCAGCTCGTCGTCCCTGCTCCCGCACTCACGCCTACCACGTTGCTCAACGCTTGCATCATGCCCGTGAATATCGCGGCCCTTGGCGCCACGATTGCTCGCCGCCTCAACCCTGTCGTGCGCCATGCCGCTGCCCATATCGCCACCCATGCCATTGCATCCGAGGGCGTCGCCGCAGCCTCTAGCTTCCCACTTTCCCCTTGCATATATATGGTAGCTCAACCTCCACTACGCCCCTCCCTGCCCAATTCCTTCCTCCAATCCTCCTCCACCGAGCCGTTGCTGCCGACCACCGCGCCGCCGCAGCTGCTTCACCCGCTGCCGGAGCGCTCTCCGGTTTCCACCTCGCCGCCACGGCCGAGGTCAACCACCGCAACCCGCCGCCACCTCCCGACCACTGGTCACTGGAATCCGGTGGCCACCACTGCTCCTGTCCAGAAGAATCCCCCACCTCGGAGATCTCTCCACCGCCCAGATGCCACTCCGCGACGCGCCCTCCAAGCGGGTCGCCAGCGCCGGCCACTACGCCCGGGGGCCGCGCTCGCCGGCCTACCCCTGCAGCGCCTGCCGTGATTCATGTCCGCTGCGGCTTCCATTTCCACTGCCTCCTCGCGGTAGCCGCATGAGCCGCTCCGTCGGACCGTCGTAGACTGCCTCTCGCTGCCCGCGCCTCACACCCACGGCCCAGCCGCCGTTGCAGTTCCCACCGCGCCTCCATGAAGAACTCCGTGTGCCGGCCTCTTCTTCCACGCCAGCCAATCCCGCCGCCCCGGCCGCCCTCCTTGCTTGGTCCACCTCCGGTGTATTCAGTCGTCATGAAGCACCCCCAGACCCCCACGGATTCTCCCCCATCACTCACGCCGGCTCCCCTTCACCGCTGCGCCACCGCCACAAAGCTGTTGCCGCGCCGCCCATGGTCACCGCTGCCGGCCCGCCTCCGACCTCCTCTCTGCCGCCCAACCACACGGCTGAGTTCCTACCACCCCTCTGGAGCTCATGCTCGCCCCCGTTCCTCCCCCCTCCCACTCCGGCGCCGGCGCCCCTTTTCTCCCCCATGGCCGACCGCTGCAAGTCGCCCCCAGCCCGCCACCAGCCACCTCGTGTTGTGCCACCACTGCCCATGAGCTCGCCCCCTCTTCCCGGTCCCACTTTACCCGCGCATGGTCGCCGCCGGTGTCCCCCTCGCCGTCAGCGAAGCCGTGCCCGAGCCGCTCCGGTCCTCTGTCCTCCTTGTCTCCCTCTGCGCATGTGTATGTGTATACATGGAATGACTGTTGGGCCCCACCTAGAAGAGTACTCAAAGACTAATAAGTGGACTAGTTGGCTAGTAGACCTTCCAATAACAGGCGGCATATCTGGTGGACAAGCCCCATTTTATGCACATATAGACATAGCCGATCCGGGCCGTTCATTCCGAAATCCACGGTCGTCGTACCTCCCACTTACTCCATATTTGCGGAAAACCCCTCGCTCGAGCTTTCTTCCACGCGACGCGCCTCGCTTCCACCCTCCCACTGTGATCAGAAGAATTCGCTAGGCTCAAGGCCGCCTCATCATCTGCGCCACCCGGCGACCACGACGCCCCTCGTCTCCCCAGAGCCATGCGCTTCAGATATCCGGTGAGACTCTAGCCTCTAGCCATTGCACTCCTCCCAATCGCAGCAAGGTTTTTTCGACGCAAGACCTTCGCCAGAGGATCATGACAGACTCAAGTTGCCGGGCGACGCCACAAGAAGATGAGGCGTCCTCGCCACCTCTCCTGCGGGTGGCAGACGCCTCAGAGGTCGTCGTGTGCCGCCCGTGAGATGAAGGAAGTTTGGTCCTGTTTTTCTAAACCCCAAATTGTTTGGTCATGATTTTCCTTGAGGATACATCGATTAGCATAGATATCAAATTATTCCATTCATCGGATCTTCGCATCCCAAGGATCTTCAAGTCAATGTTTTGCGACCATCGCTGATCCATTTGGCAAATTCGTGATGTAATGGCCATTGAGAAGTTCATTAGAAGGTCGTGATGTGTGCATGCTCGTTCAAAATCTTATCCTACTTGCACCAATGGCGGCTACTTCGGGAGGATCAAGTAAGGTACAAGCTTGGATGCTGAAGATGGATTCAACACATTGCAATGGTTGATATGTCTCAGTGTGAAGTGAACAAGACATTTGCAGAGATGAAAGAAAGGAAGCATTTAGCTGATAGTTTCCTCTTGAGTTGTTTTGACATTGTAATTTGTATCAATTAGTATTTTAGAAGCATGTGTCAGGTTCTTGTATCAGGTTGTTGTATGTGGTTAAGCTCTTGTGTAAAGCATTGGAATGTTCATGATAGTATGGATCATGATTACTTCATGATAGCATTGATGACCATCAGATCTATGAATGACCATCTGTGTGCATTGATAACAGTAGATGTTTTGGCTTGATGACCATATGTCCATATAATGACCATCTGTGACTGAATCCAGAAATGTGACCATCATATGAGGAGTACATGGGGTTCTGCGTTGTGGGCATTACAGTCGCAGTGGACTTCTTAGATGGGGAGGACTGGATTGAGTGGAGGAGATCTGATCTGATTGTTCTGGCAATGCAACATGGAAAAGTATGGTTCCCCTATTCTCTCCCTGTGTTGCACCCTTCTGGAAGCGTTCTTTCTGGTATCAAGTCTCATCAGTACCCCTCATGTTTGGTGCTAGCTTCTAAAATTCCTAGTTATTGTGTCCATTTGATATACTCAACTTTTCTGAAATGTTGTGTATGGATTCACAAGTGTAATGTTCACTTGATTCACAAACAGGAAATCCGGACTCACAAGTGGAATTCTTATGCAAATCTGAATTGTTGTGATGAAATATGGGATCTGGACTCACAAGTGGAAGATTTCTGAACTCACAACAATCTGAAATATTTGACTATTGAGACAAATGGAAGTATGGAGACAACAATTCAGTATGTATCACTCATTCCTTATCTCTCATCTTTGGCCAACCAAGATCATCTATAAAGCCATAAAAACAAGCTGCAAGGGCAAGATGAGAGAAAGCATGCATGCATTTGGAAAGCCATGAGTGACACATTCTGTAAGGTCACCAAAAGAACTACAGGTTTAACATTAAAAGAAGAAAGAAGCAGTAGCTAGCACAAGTCATGAACTATGTCACCCAGATGATGGGGCATGATCACTTTGTCCGAGGCTACATATAAAGATTTCTGAATTCATACTGCATTTTATTACAGAATTTAGACTCCATTTCATTACAGAAGTCAGACATCACTGCATTGTATCTTGACTCACAACAAAATGAAGTATTGAGACAAATGGAAGTATGAAATCTGGACTCGCAGCATATATGCAGCAATGCAGATAGCATTTGGGCAGCATTGAGACTACCATTCAAAGCACAATTAAGACATCACTGCATTGTAGTATTGAGACAAATATACACAGCAATCCAGACAACAATCCAGAGCACAATTAAGACAATAAATTCAGGCCACATTGAGACAACAATTCAGAATTCAGAATTCCAAGCAGCTTAAATCCAATTACATCAGAATTCAGTCATCATTACAGAATTGAGACTGCATTACTCCAAGATTTCAACAGGAGTACTCAGTCATCATTACAGAATTCAGACATCCAAGATTACAGCCTCCAAGACTCGGATTTGCCTGCAAGATTACAGCACTGAATTTCTTGGGAGTTCAGCAAGATTAGCTCCCTCCAAGACTCGGATTTGCCTGCAAGATTACAGCACTGAATTTCTTGGGACGCAGTCGGCTGAGCTTGGGGTAGCCAATCCTCCGAAGATGATGCCGGCGGCGAGACGCCGCAAACCCTACCTTTCGAGGAGAGTCACTGAGGCGACGGCGCAGATGGAGGGAGTCGCAGAGGAGGCTCAATGGAAGCCGTCGGAGGAGGGGGCTCACCGTGCCGAGGCCTTGTCCTTGCTGGCTTCTTGGGGAGCAGCGATGGTGACGGCGCCCAGCAGCCGGCTCAGCTCCTCGTCGTTGCGCACCGCCAGCTGGATGTGCCGCGGCATGATCCCCGCGAGCTCCAGCACCTAAGAAAAGCAAGAATTGCCATGAGATTGAGAAATCCAGAGCAAATTTGGGAACAAATGCAGGGAAAAGAAAAGAGAAGACTGGGGAATCGACAAGAAAGATCGGTTGGTTACCTCAGCGGCGAGGTACTCCAGGACGGCGGAGAGGTAGACGGGAGCGCCGCCTTGGACGACCGCGACACGGACTTGGACCCCTTCGACTTTCCCCTCCCGCCACCGCCTCCCGCTTGTCGCCGGAGAGATCGCCTGAGTTGAGGACGAGGAAGAGGTGGAGGACCGGCGCTGCCACGGTAGGGTTCCTTCGTGCGATTGGGGAATGGAAACGCAAAAGAATTGGTAGGGGTGGAACGCATAAAAGTGGCCCTCACACACAAGACGTCATTGCAGTCGTTGGATGCGCCACGGAGAGCCCAGATTGAGTATGTGCATATGTGCATGGTTTGCACCATGTGCACCTGAAATGTCCCCCCAATAACAAGTGCTAATAATGTTCAATCCAGAGATTAAGCTGAATCAGGTGTTAAGTTAGATAATCTCAATAATACTAGGCTCATTGGATTAAGTTGGTAGCGAGATGTTCAATATTGTAGATAAGCATATATGTACATTTCTATTAGGATGGAATAGTGTAAACAGATAAATAATTAGAGGTCAGTTGATAGTGAACATTAAACTGTTGTCAAATTGAATTGCAAACACAAGTTTACTTAGGAATTATATTAAGTGAGTTCGTTTAGGCCATCACTAAGATGATAATAGCTTAAGAAATTAAGTTAATTAGTGTGACTATAGCATAAGGATTTAAAAGAAGTTAACTAGCTCTCAGTATATGTATGTATTCCAAGATAAATGTCAGTAGAGGTAAATGACTAGTAGTGCTTTAAGGAAATAGTAACTGGCAGTGAGCCCCCTTATCAGATTAGAAGTCAAATAGTAGATTAATTAGTGAATAATTTAAAAGTACTTAGTAGGATATTACCATATAGACTGCCAAGGCAAACCCAATTATAAATTGTACATGAGGGCGCGGCGGGCTACGTGCGGGTGGCCAGGCTATGTGAGGGCATGCAGAGCCGCAGAGCCGTCGTGGCTCTATCGGTCTTGGCGCTTATGGCGCTACTGGTGGTGGTCTGGTGGCGGCAGTCGACAGAGAAGAAGGCGAGCACGGAGCCCACGACAAAGAACGATGCTACAAGCGTCTTGAAACCGGCGGCGTCAGATGGGGCCACGGCAAAGCGGTGGCGCGATCGGGCGGGCTGGGTTACCGTGGCGCGAAGCGAGGTGGTTGCAGGTCGGTGGTGCGACACAGGTCTTGTGCAAGAACTGCAGTGCTGATCGGCCAGAGGGTGCCGCGTCGTGGTGCCTTGCCGCCTGACGGGCTACGTCGGTTGTTTTTTCTTTTCCTGTGTTCATCTATCAATTGTGCACTCATCGTCTACTCTTTTCATGTAATCTATCGACCGGCTTGGCCAACGATTTCAAGTCGGCTCATGGTAGATTAGAGCAGATTTGCATTCTACAATCTACAGTGCAATCGACATCTACTCTTTGATGCAATCTACCGATCGACATTGTGCTGACGACTTCAAGTCGGCTCGCGGTAGATTGGAGCGGATTTGCACCGTAGGATTTAATCTAGAAAGTCAAATTTGTGGAATTGAAAGCGATATAGAAAATGTTATTCGATCTACGAGCGTCGTGCTACGACGATTACCTTTTGATCCGAGTAGAGTAGGTCTAGCGGTAGGCCAGAGTCGATCGTACTGATAACGTGTTCAGGAACCGTCGCTGGCAAGTCTAATTCGAACGATCATCTCGTAGACAGAAGTCGATGCACACAGAACAATACAAGAACAAATAGTAGATTGAACACAGAGATATAGGGGGGGCATCTTTCTTTTCTTTATTTCTCTTCTCATGGTCAGTCTTTTACAATAACTAGCACCCCCTATTTATAGATTATACACTATGTTAGGGTTTTGGATGGGGCGCCCACCCCTGGCCGGCTATTGGATCAAGCCCATGATTTCCTAACAACATATACGTGTTAATTAGGCCTGGATTATTACTCTCTTTTTTGTCTTTTCATTTCCAAGGCAAGAAGAAACAGCGAATTCACATAACTCACAAGACAAGTGAACAACGGCCCACGTTCGTGGGAAAATTTTCTCAGCGAGCTTTCGTCGGTTACCGCCGGTAGGAATTCAAACCAGCCAAAAAAATTCGGTTTTGATGAACTTTATCAAAAAAAAATTGAATTTGCTCGAATTTTGTTCGAATTTGAATTTTATTTATTTATTTATTTAAAATCCCAAAATTTCAAAAAAAAATCGAAAATTTCGGCCAAAATTTTCGATTTTCAGCGGTTACCGGTCCCCCGTTAAAAGAATGCGACCGAGAAGTTTTTCAGTGCGTTCGAGTCCAAGTGGACTTCAGCAATCCTCAGGTTTCTTCAGGATTATGACATTGCTTCTTCTAATCTTCTTCGGTCTCCTATTTCTTGTTGGCCATATATGCACAAGTTCGCGCCGTACTATATCATATCTGTACAAACTGAATTCATATATTGTTTGTTACATTTACAGTGAGCGCGCGTCAATCGTGCACATTCGAGGCTTCTTATAGCGTACATGCGTGATTGCCGAAACATTGACAAGGCTTTGCTCCGACTCTGGCTATTTGCTCTACTAAACACTGAATCCCTTCTGAGCTGCGTCAGAAGGGATAACCGCGCAAGCCTGAGAAGCAACCTTGGCCATCGCCTCCGCACCAACGCCGGCGTTGCAGATGTTGGCAAAGGAACGCATGTGCTTCATTCCATACTGCGCCAGCGACCCACACTCTTCCTCGAAACTCCGTACCTTCACACACGACAGCAAACAGATTAACATCAGGCTGAAAGAATGCAAAGGAATGCCTGGTAAATCTGCAGTAAAATGAATGTTATCATAAAGCATGACAGTTTCCATCTAGCTTTTCACTCCCTGTTTTGTTTCTCATTGAGTGTCTCCTCAAACAAATCAATGATTGCTGTATAAATTCAGATGTCGACAGGCAGTAAAGAACGCGTTTGAAGGCAAAGCAACAGAAAACAGAAACTGCACAGTGTTCCAGGGCAGTGCCTGAACCCTGCTCATAGCTTGATGAAATCAGCAAATCAATAAACGACAGCAACACGTAACAGAACAATACGAAGATTCAGATACGCGTGCTGATCAACATACCAAGATCAACAGCCATGTGTCATAGATAGGGTCCTGCTAGCTTACCATAGACTTGAGGCAGTCCCAGTCATCAGCCAGAACCTGGCCGGCAGGCCGGACGGCGTTCAGAACTTTTGAACCTTCCTCGGAGCCGAACAGGAGGCCTCCGATCAGCTCAACGCTGCTGTCTACATGAGACCTGCGAGCCATCATTTCGATCAATTGCTTACGAGCCTCGCTTTTCTTAGATGTTCCCTCGGCCGATTTCCGGTACTTTTCATCAGGAAACGAAACAAAGCATATATGTCAGTTTATTCATCAAAATTAAGCTCTTCAAAATAAACTGCTTCCAAGGTAGTAGTATATTAGCATACATGCCGCCGGTTAACTACCTTCTGCCAAAAGTAGACGAGATCGGCATCGCGCTGGTTTACAGCGCTTGAAAACGGCCTCAAGGAATTATCCCGGCCGAATGTGGCGTTGTCATTAGCAGGATCAGTGCCCATGTACAGGTAGAGATTCTGAACATTCAGGTCCAGATCACCGTACTGCATGACATGGGAGCCGAGGCTGTAGGTCTCGTGAGCCGACGTCCTATCTTTAACCTGCTCGATCGGTCCAACGAGCTCGAGATCAGATCACTAGTTAGGTTAGGTTAATTACACACGCTACACGCATTGCATACGGATGCATGACATAAACATGCATGAATGTAAGGGAACACTTGATTACCAGGTCGTACTGCTGCTTCAGAGATTCAGTTCGCAGGTTATGCACATCACTGTCCTCCATCCAGGAGACACTGTAGAGATCGCCCAGGCAGGTGTCAAACTCGGGAGGAGGGCCCTGCTCGTCGCCGGGGCAGTACGTCCCCCAGCTGCTCTCCTCCGCGTTCGCCGCCGTGGTCGCATAGACGTTGATGTCATTCGGCAGGAGGCCTTCAAACATACTCCCGGACTCGCATGCCTCCAGGTAGAAAACCTGCACCAGAGAAACGTATCATGTGTTCAATGTTCATGTTCCGTTCCATTGGATGGTCAATCCATTATCCTTAATCAGAACACGTTCAATCTGATGTACTAGTAGGTACCAGGCTTTTGTAGGTCCCAGCGGCATGCTTTTTCTTGAGAGTTTGCACAAGGTCATTGGCGTAGAGGTACTCATCATCGACTGGCATCCCTGAAAGATTTGGTTTGATTTGATAGGATCAGCTGCCTCATGCATATCTAATATTGCAATAATATGCGGGTGGTCTGAGATAGACGTACTAACTACACCATGATCGACCATGCAAATTAAGGCAAGAATTAACACTGATTACAAAAGGCAACCAGGTTAATTAATTAGTATCTAATAATAACACTGACCGAGGACCCCTGGGCCGCCATGGTCAGCGTAATAGACGAAGATATGATCGTCTGGGCCGCTGCTGACGACCTTCCCGCTGCCGCCGGTGAGGGCGGACCTGTCTCCAAGCAGAACGGCGAGGAAGTTGTTGGTATTGACGTCCTTCCCCGTGTAATCCTTTGGGACTCCGGCGTACACGTCGGCGCCCTTTGGATGGTTGATGATGACCCCCGGCCTGGGGTTGTCCGGGCTGTTGGCGATGTCGTCGTACATGAAAACGATGATGTTCTCGTCCTTTAGCCCGCCCGTCTTCATGATTTGGTACGCGTGGCACACGTCCGCCTGTGCAAGTAAATTGATCGACCAAAAACTTTGTCTTGTTAACAGCACACACCAACAGCTAGCTCCGTCGACCAATCCATACATCTATCTATCCATCTACCATGATATATAGTACAACATCTATAAGCAGGGAAAATAAATAAAAACAGTAGCTCTACTAACTAATGATAGATTGACATGACAGGCCAACACATAGGGTTCGCCGGTGAATCTGCAAGATAGCGTGTTAATTAGGGTCTGCAGGTTTCGATGATTCGACCCCAAAGCAATCGTCGCATCTTCACCATCTCTTGACAGCATTTTCTTACAACGTAAGTAATCCTGTTTGTTTTTATATGGTTGTCCTTTTTCTTTGAGTTCTCATCGAAATTCCGGCCGTAAAGGGAATTTCGAGAGACAAAACGAAAGAAAAACAAATTCGATCCAATGTCTGTGTTACGTGCCTGCTATGAACACGCAAAGTATATGTGCGCAAATTATGCATCAAGGACGGAGTAAGTTAAGCTCGATTGACATGATTTCTTTTCCATCTCCTGCCCCGGGCCTGCTCGATGAGATCGACAAGCTGGTGTGTTCGTGCCGTTCAGTGCTAGCTACATACGAGTATATGCTAGGAAGGAAACCAGGCAACAATTTGGCATCCATACGCATGCATGAACGGGAACTTGCCTGATGACGGTAGTTGTAGTAACCGTTGGAGCCGGCGATGAGGACGGCCCACCTCGTCCCGACGACGTCTTGCTCGCCGCTGGAGTGCTCGGACGGCAAGCGGAGGAAGTCCTGCCACCGCCCGCCGGCGACTGCTGCGACTAACGCAAGCAGCTGCGCGAGGAGGAGGGAGAGGCAGCGGAAGCGAGCCATGGAGGAGGCGAGGAAGAAACAACCACCACCTAGCTTAGGGCCCGGCCGGCTGTGTACGTTTCCCTTTAATCTTGGGCAAGTGATGAGGAACGTACGTACGTGAGAGAGGCCCTGTACAACTCTACTCCTTTTATATCGTGCTGCATCGCTATTCGGGTTGCTTAGTACTATATTCCACTAACTTCTTTTTAATTCTTCTATATCCTATATCTTTAGAGAATTGCTACTTAACTTTCAACAGTTTTTTTATGAAAAAACTGTCACTGTTTTGTTCGTTGGATGTATTATAAGATTCGTGTTGTTGTTGTGTTGTTCATTCAACTTAATATTTCACAGTACATATATGCAGGCATGGATCGATGGATGGATGGATCCAAAGCAACGGGCTGTACAGGTACAACCGCCTCGACCAACGAATACGAAGTGCAAAGGCATTTTTGTAGCTCGTATGCCCGTACGTACTTGAGAGATGATGCCGAGGACGCTGAGGGAGACCTTGGCACGTCCAGGTCCGGTTGGTCGGTGCCGAGCTCCCTCACCACGGAACATAACGGGTTCACTACATTGCCGTATTTTGTTTATATATGATTTTATTTTGTGTCTTTGTTTTTACTCAACCTCTCAAAGTACATGTGAAGAACATAACGGGTTCACTATATTGCCGTATTTTGTTGGTATATAATTTTATTTTTTTGTCCTTTTTTTACTCAATCTCTCAAAGTACATGTGAAGAACATAATGGGTTCATCATATTACCGTATTTTGTTGGTATATAATTTTTTTTGTCTTTGCTTTTGCTCAACCTCTCAAAGTACATGTGAGATTTAGAATCATGTGATGGAAATACGAGTTATTAAGACTTTCAAGGATAATTACAGTGACCAAGAACCAAAATTACATAAATAATTTACTGCTTAAAAAAATATAGTAGTGGTGAGTTCGCCTATTGCCCAGGCACCTGGATCACAACATCAAGAACACAGAAAGAAGATGGAATAACTGAGAGGTAGAAAAAACTCACGCGCGAGCTGGACTCAGTTTTGGTGCTCAACTGCCGCACACCTTTTCTGGCTTTCTTCTTTGTTTATTTAACGAGTAAAGAGCAACAGCAAAGATCGCTTCATGTGCCACGATCCGAACTAGCAGACTACGATCAGATCGTGCGCTGCATAATTAAACTCGATCAACACACGCACGACCCATTCTCCTACATGCAGCTACGTGCAACACTAAAATAATTAACATACACAACTAACAAACCCAAATTCTCTCATCTATGCTTGGCATCATACACATGCACACATCGTCACAATGCACATGCACTTTCTAGCCACATGCAACTAAGTGCGTGCCAAATCAAAATACAAAGATACTAATGACAGGATTAATTCTAACATCGCCAACATGTGGGCCTCCGTACTCAACCGATTCCACCTCTCTTCCCCCGATCCCCCTTGGCTTCCAACTACAAAAATGTTTTCGTACCAATAAGCCACCCGGCACCCACCTCCGCGTAAATTGTTCCGATCTCAATAAACAAATCCTAACTGGACTTGGAGGAGGCACACCAAGTGCGGTAGTGACCAGACAGAGATCAAGAAGACATGAGCGTTGGGTAACCACGTTGCATGACTACGACCTCGACAGCTCTGTGCTTAAGGTTGGGCTGCCAACGATGAAACAGAGAACCATAAGGGAAGAGAAGATCGCCTCAACACCTTGACGCTGGGCGCGTGCTTCATGTCAACGTCGGTCGACTGGTGCTACCCAACCGTTGTCCCCCGGCGCAACACGACACACGTCTCCTCCACCTCGGCCTGCATGCTTTGTGTGCTCAGAGGACGCCCATGCTATCGGGTTGTCCATGGTGGCGCTCGCTGGTGCGTATGTGCATATGTGTGTCCTTCCCCCTGCCTGTTGCGCCCCTGACAGGCTGTCACTCGGTGATGGAGTGCTTTGAAAGTGTTATTTGTATGTTGATTGCAGATGCTATTTTTCTATTGTTCGTACGTGTTTCATTTACATATACATTTGATTGCATCACGACGACACGCGGCCGTATGGCTAAACTATCAACATCGTGTTTTCATTGCCTGTTGAAAGGTCGGGGCTGGTGATCTGGGCATGGGCAACACGTCTAGAGAGGGCATTGGCCACGTTGTTAGGACGCGGGTCTAATATGTTCACTTCATTACGGTAGAACGGGCGGAGTGCCGTCAGAGAGAGAGGAAAGCCTCGTCGGCGATGGTGTCATATATGTTTTGTTGCGTCTTGGTGCATCAATAATTCATGGAATCAGATTATCACCCGTGGGCACGTATGTCGATCAAGACCAACCGCTACTTCTTAATTGTGCTACTAGTGCTAGCATTTTACTTCTTCTGCTGCCAAATGTGCAGGATACTTCTTAATTGTGAGCTAATGTTTTCTTCAAGTCTAAAATCTCCTTGGATCGATCGCGTGAAGGTTCATCGATAACAATAATAATAACGATAGCGATAGCGATATGTACAGAAGCAGGCATGGAAGATTAATGGATGCAGAGGCACAAAGCAACGGGACAACCATGTACTGTATATATTTTGGGTGATTGCGTTGCGTGGTGCGTGGATCGCCTGGCGTGTAATCCTTAGTTGACAGCGCCACGGCCGTACACAAAAAGGTTCTCATGATACGACAGTTGTTGCGTCTAAGCATGCACAACAAATTAAATGACGCTTAACTTGGTGGTACATGCAACTGATGCTGTACGTTTGACATTGCGCTACAAATCGGAATCGACCGCACGGTCGATTTCGGCGAAAAATACTACTCATGTGCCACCGTGCCATGCATCCACCGAATTTTTTTTCCCCGATGGTATGCGTTCGGACGAAATTACAGAAATGGCACGCACATCCGTCCAAGGGATGAACGGACGCGCGGTGTTGCGCCATGATACCCTTGTCTGTCCGTCCGTCCCGCGCACGAAGAAGTGCGCCTGTCCGTCCCGCACACGGAAGAGCCATGCGGCAGCGCACACAACCAGCGTCCGCTCCTTGCATACGGTCATCCTCCTCCGCCCGTCCCGTGCACAGACGAGCGCCACGTGGCAGCGCGCACAGCCAGGGTCCGCTCCTCCCGCGTTGGGACAACGTCGTCCACCAGTCCCGCGCGGAAGAGCGCCACACGGCAGCGCGCACAGGCTGGACCCCTCCCGCGTCTGGACAGCGTCGCCCGTCCATCTGTCGTTCAAACAGCCCTCTGTCGGGCTGGGTCCACCCCTCCCCGCGTGCGTCCGCCATTCGAAAACAAGTGAAGTGACTGACAATCACCCTTTATTCCCTTTCTTTTCAATTGTCTGTCTTCCAATCACGTCCATACGCCCACGCAAAAATGAACCCCCTCCCGTCATTAGCGGCGCACGTTTTTGTCTCGCTCGCGCTATAAATTCCGAGGAAGCGAGCAAGACTCTTCGCTCACACTCTCCCTCGCTCGCTTTCAGCTCGCTTGCATTTTCGTTGTCTCGGTCGGTTTCATTTTCACAAACGATTAAAGATTGTTAAGTGCCGTCATTAGCGGCCGTATTAACGGGTAAATTTTTTTCTCGTATGAATTATCTTTTATTAAATGTGTAGTTAATTAGTTGTAGTTACTTAGGTGTAATTAATATAGTCCTTATCGTTTAAGCATTATTATATTTGTGCTATTTAGTTAGTTACGATAAATTAGCCCCTAATGAACTAGTCATTGTTATATTAATTGTATGTATTTTAATCAATTAGTTAATTACTCATAATTAATTAGTTGCAATTAATCGCTGCGATTAATTAGTCGTACTTTAGTAGCCATAATTAACTTAATCGTAGTTAGTCGATCGTAATTAATATAGTTGATTTATGAAGTTGTAATTTTTTTCCTAATTCATTTGTTGTAATTAATTAGTTTGAATTAATTAGGTGGTTAGAAATACTCAGATTAATTTGGTCACAACTAATTTAATCCTACTAATTAGCCATACTTAATTAGTCTTAATTAATTTGCTCATAGTTAATTAGTGCATATTTATTTTGTTGTCTGTACTTAGTAGTAATTTTTAATTTGTACTAATTCATCGTCATTATTGATTTATTCACTACTAATTCGTGTGTTTCCTCTCTTGCAAGTCATGCCTCTGCCAGAGCTACTTGAACCCTTCGACGACGAGCATCACCGGTGCCAGGTGTCGATCGCTGGGGACGGGGATGGCCCTCCACCCCTAGCGCTTCAGTCTGAGAGGCATTATTGGGGGCTCGATGATCGCTACGCCCCAATTCTTCGGGATACGGGCTTGTTGCCCTTTGCCAGGCTACTCTCGGTCAGACGGTACTTCACCCTGGACGGTAGTTTGATGTCGGCCCTTGTCGACAAGTGGAGACCCGAGACTCACACATTCCACTTTCGGTGAGGAGATATGACGGTCACTCTCGAGGACGTTGCATTCTTGACCGGACTCCCGAGTAGGGGTGAGCCCGTCATTCCCGGTCGCCCGCCAACGGACTGAAAGGCCCGGTTGTGGCATCGCTTTGGCATACCTCTCCCAGACAACGTCCGTGGTGTCCCTCGGACCTGGCTGAGGAACTTCAGCCAATGCCCATCGGATGCACATGACGAGATTGTTAGGACGTACCTCGTCATGTACCTTCTCCATCTCTTCGGTTGGGCCATGTTTCCCACTACACAGGGCGATTGGGTGTACCCCAGCTTTATCTGCATCGCTGAGTCTTTAGCCGACGCGGAGACTAGGTCCATGCCTCAGTACAGTTGGGGGTCAGCCGTCCTCTGCGCCATATACAAGGGGTTGTGTGACGCTTCGCGATGCCACACTAGTGTGAGACCGAACCTTGCCGTATGCTACGTGCTCCTGCAGCTGTGGAGTTGGGAGCACTTCCCTATTGGGTGGTCCGCTTTCGCGAGAGCAGTGCACCCCTACCTCGGGTTGCACAAC
Organism: Phyllostachys edulis; assembly: GCA_036346405.1. Lineage (NCBI taxonomy): Eukaryota > Viridiplantae > Streptophyta > Magnoliopsida > Poales > Poaceae > Phyllostachys > Phyllostachys edulis. The sequence continues at coordinate 46,794,279 of CM070565.1, forward strand.
CCGATCGATGGGCCTACTATGGGCTAACGGTGGATTGCTGCCCAACTATGCTGGGACAAGGACAGACCGGCGAGGTGTTAGTCATTGTTCCACAATGAGTTCGAGTTATTGCACGACAACGACATCATATGGACTTCGTGGACTCCAGAGTTCGTGCACACGGTAGCACCGTACGGACTATCCGTGCAATGCGTGCAGGACGCAGGACTGTGGGCGACGACCTACCACCTTGTGTTCGCCCATATGGTGGAGCCTTATGTGCCACAGCGCGTAATGCGACAGATTGATTTGTACTAGGTGGTGCCCCCTCCAGACGACAGGATGCTGCAGCGCACCATCCACTTGTGAGTCCAACTTCATCTGAGGATTGTTTGCATTTCATACCCCCATTCCATGTTCTGACACGAATCACTCTCGAATGCAGGCAATCCAGGGCGGGCCGACACGCCGAGGACTGGCAAGCAGTCCAGCACGAGTGGATTACGACCTAGACAGAGACAGCACATGTCGAGGTCGTGCAGGAGCAGAGACCCTACGACGTACGGACGTACTGCCATTACATGGAGTGGTACGTACCTGTGTTGCGCTCCAGAATGACTCATACTCCACCACAGCGTCCGGAGCAGGTGACGCACCAGGAGAGGTTCCATCACTCGTTTGATCATCACAGCGTCTCACGGCGTGACGAGACCATAAGAACTGACATTCTTTGCTTGTTTCACTGATAATATTTGTAATGTTTTGTTACTAAACATGTGTTCTCGTTCATTTCAGTACGAGTGGCTACAGTAGATCGTAAGCGCATCGAAGACCGCCATCCGCAACCCGCACACAGTACCATGGCTTCTGAACACGCTGAAGTACATTTTCGCGGAGGGGAAGAATGCACTAAAGAACATGAGTTGCGGTCATTCGAGAGACAACGTCCTACGTGCCGGGTACCAGGTGGGGGGTCCATGCTCACCTCCTAGGTCATCACGATCGAGTGGCACCGGCGGGCGTCGTAGCGCTCCCCATCGGTTATCCCCAGGCTAGATCGGCAGGGAGGTAAGTTATGTATAAATCTACATTCTGTTTTTGGTTATGCCTTACATTCTGCTAACATCATGTCGTTCTCCCATCGTAGGTCCGTCGGGATGCATCACTTCTTCCATCAGCGCCCCATACATAGACTAGCGCTCTCTCTCGGTCATCTGCACTACACATCCGAGAGGTACGAGATTCTTAGTTTACGTCCAGAGTATTTATTTTGACTAACATCATTCCGTCTTGCATCCTTCAGTTGACCATCGGGGTGACTGCGACCCGCCCACTAATGAGGATACGAGCCTCCCAACTCCTACAATGGAGCAGTACACAGGGTTTGGAGCGTATGCAGGGTTTGGACCGTACGTAGGGCTTGTAGCGTACGCAGGGCAGAGCTCCTCTAGGGTCGCTGACACACCGTACAATCAAGGACAGAGCTCCCCCGTACGACCAGAGTTGCAGACAGCATACCTTGCGAGCGGACAACTTGGGAATGAATTTACGGAGTCCCTTGTTCAAGGCATGATTGCAGGTGGCCCCTGGTTCGGCATGTCACAGCAGGACGACATCGACGCTGCACAGACTCAGCTGGGCCCGAATCAGCGTACTTGTGCACCTCCGCGCACTCAACAGTGTCCGTATGCCCTCCGATCCGATACATGCTCTCCTGACCGGCTGACGTACTTCACGAGACATGCTCGGCGCAAAACCCGGACGCACACGAGGACGTAGACAGGGACGCAGATGCAGCGAGAAGAGAGTAGTGGTAGTGGCTCAGACGAGTGAGCCATATTGTATCCTGTGTTATGCGATTCTGTTTTTAGATTTCGGTGCCTGCAGGCAAACCACCAGGTATCACATACAGTTGGTGTATGTGGAGCACTGGTAGACAAGTAGTAATGGGTGGGGGCGTTGTATCCTGTGGAAATAATTTGTACTACAATTAATTAGCTTTAACGCATGTGTAATTAATAAGCTTAATGCATGTGTAATTAATCAGCTTAACGCATGCAATTAATTTGTACTGCAATTAATCAGTGTCCAGATGTGGGAGGGGTTCGGCCTGTGCGCGCTGTCGCGTGGCGCTCTTCTGCGCGCAGGACTGGTGGACTACGCTATCCGAACGCGGGAGGAGTGGACCCCGGCTGTGCGTGCTGCCGCATGGCGCTTGTCCGCACGCGGGACGAACGAAGAAGGCTGTTCGAACGCGGGAGGAGCGGACGCGGGCTATGCGCGCTACCGCGTGGCTCGTTAGCTCGCGGGACGGACGAGCGCGCTTCTCCGCGTACGGGACGGACGGACGAGGGTATCGTGGCGCAACGCCGCGCGTTTGTTCGTCTCTGAGATGGACGTGCGTGCTATTTCTACAATTTCATTCGAACACATGCCATTTCTGCTAACGCGTCTCCTAATACTGCCATTTAGACCCCCAAAAAAATCTGCGTCTACCTATTTATCTATCTGCGGTCCATGTGCCAACCTGCCAATGATCGATAAAGGAATCTCAATCCAAGTCTTTTTTGGGCTTAATTTCATCTGACGGACGGAAGGAACGTCGGCCTTCAATCCAAAGCGAAGGATCTCTCACTCTCACGTCATCACCCCTGAACCATCGATATGGTATGATAGCAGGATCAATACACTTGAGGAGATAGAATAGAAATCCATCCATCCACACCTTAATTGTCCTTCTTGTCTCCTTGACAACAACAATTAGCTAGCTAGCTAGCTAGCGTCTCCTCGATATATATTGCCACCCATCAATTAATTGTACCATCTGTAATCTTGTAGGTAAAGCGACTTTATGACTTTATGCTGCTTGACATGAGCGGAGAAGGACCTATTAGCCTCTCAAGTAAGGGTGCAAAAAAAAAAAACTCGATATTCGTGAGCCAACTTGGTTCGTTAAGTATTCGGCTCTAGCTCAGGCTATAAACGAGCCGAGCTGAGCTGACAACTATGCTCATTATCTTAATAAGCCGAGTTCGAGCCAGTTTGAGAGCAACTCGTTAAACTCGTTTAGCTTGTCTATATTATAACCCAACCCAACAAGCCTAGTAGCCCAACTAAAACAGACTTAAACTAAGCCTATCAGCCCAGCAAGTCGCAACCCTATCCTATCCACGTAGCATCCGTCCGCCGCCCTCCCGCGGTCCCGAGCCAAACGAGTTAACTCGTGAGTTCATAACAAGTTGAGCCGTATATACATTTTTGCTTGTTTTCTTAACGAACCGAACCGAACTTGACCGGGCCGAGCTCGTTATCCACCTCTACTCTCAAGATAGCTAAACTTTAATCTGTTGAATCCGATCCACGTATGCTTCAGGGTCACTCCTAGCTAGTATGAATTTTCCTTCAGGAGAAAGAGGACGTGTTAGGACAAAAATATAAGGTACACTTGCGGGAGAGAAGTCCGCGTAGGAATTTTTCCTCGATAGAAAAAGGCGTATCGATTAGGCCCCACCATATCGGGAGATATTAGGTTGCTGATCAAGCTAGTAAAGTAGTCTGGCTAATTACAGGATGCGAAATTGCTTTCAGGTTAAAAGAGGATTGAGAGTGATGTGGTAACTTCTTCAGCGACTCTCGTGTAAGACCTTTGGATGAAATGTCTCCAAAGAAGTCTGATATGCTGACCTGTTGATGAGGAATATCTAAAATTCAGTAAACATGCATCAGCAACAAATGACATGACACCATTAATTGTGAATCAAACATTTCTCTCTGCGGTACTGGCCATTCAATTTCTTTAATTCCGACACCAAATGGAATAGTTCAGAAGTAAAGTAACATGCATACACTCTATTTATCAACAGAATGATTATTTACAACTCGAGCATTCAAGGAGCTCAAATAAGTTACATGCGTCCAAAGTCCATGTGGAGACCTAAATATGCAAATCTGGGCTATCTGTATATACTGCACTAGTCTAGGATCACGCTAGTGCATACAGTAGCAATATCGATGAAATATCATTTCATATGCAAAGATAGCTAAGAAATAGACGACATAGTAAGAGGACGCACTAGCGAAGTGTAGGGGAGTATAGTGTAGAACACGAAGCGGCGAAGGAGATGGTGGGGATGATGAGGGCGGAGGATCACCAGCAGCGGCAAATCAAAGCGAGGAAGAGATAGCGGGCGAAGTTGGAGGAGATCTCGTTGCACGAGGGATGAAAAACAAAATCGAGAGTTGGGGACTGTAGAGCAAGATGTAGAACACAGCGTGACGCAATTAGAGGAGTGAGAAACTCATGGAGGCGATGAGAAACGCTATGGAGGCATTTCGGGGAGGCGGGACACGGACGGAGGGGAAGAAGATGAAGTCGACTGTGACAAACGAAGGCTCGGGAGCTCCAATGGATTGCGGCAACGCGGAGAAGAGGACAAGGCTACGCCGGTGACGCAAATGCGTAGGCTCGAGGAGGTGAGACGGTGGAGGAACGGCTCGGCACGGACGTCGTGTAACATCCCAAATTTTGGGTTTGTTTTTCAAATGTATAAAAATATAAACTTTTTAAAACTTTTGAGCATGCATATGATTTCTGGAGTTTATGCACTTTTTGTTGCATTTGAAAAAGTTCAAATCAAGTAAAACATACAACTAAAATCGAAGCTCCAAACAAAATCAACAGTAAAAACTTGTGACCATCCTTGGAAAATAATTTATTTAAATCTTATAATATTTATCTTGATTTAATATGAATTTTCCAAAAAATTTAGAAACCAACTAGACCCTAAGAAAATTCAAACACATTCCAAAAGTCCTTTCGGTAAATGTTTTAAATAAAGAAAAATAAAACATGAATAGTAAGGTTAGAAAATTTATAAGGGTACTAGGTCATCCCAGGAAACTCTCTGAAAATTTTTAGAATTTTAGGAATTTATTCGCTATTTTAAACCTCCGGTCAAATAGGAGAGTTTGTTTTAAAACTCAGTCAACTGTTGACCCGGACCGAGCCACTTTGCGGTTGGACCTAACCCTCTAACCCAACCAACCGAGCCATCCGCACCCGTCTCGAACCAGGCTCCGACCAAGCCACTCGATTGGACCCAACCAACTAAACGCACCGAACCGAGCCACCCTCCGACCTCGCCGCACTCTCTTGCTGATGCGCGGGCCCCACCTATTAGCTTCGTCCTCCTCTGCTCACTGGCGACGCACAGAGCTCGCTCGCCACGCGGAGCGCGCGCCAGAGCGTGTCCGTCTATGCACGTCGATGTCGTGACACCACAGCCCCCGCGACCCAATCCACTGCGTCGCCATCTCACGCCACTTCCTTCCCAACCGTTGCGCAGCTATAACCCTCTCTCTCTTTCGGTGGCAAAGGGAAAGGAGGCAACCTCTCGCAATCCTCTCGGGTGAGCTTCCCTCCTTCTTGTCCCTCTCCGTCTACATTCCTCGCCGCACTCATCCGCACTAATGCGAGCTCTTGTCTTCCTGTGTAGCTCTCGGAACGCGGAGCTCGCCACTGTCTTCCCTAGAGTGCGCACCAAAGGCCACCGCCATGTCAACCTACAACATCCTCGGCACTCCGGTGAACCCTTCCTTTTCCTTTGCGCGTCAAATCGTGTCCCTTAATATGAGAAGCATTTCCTCTCAACTTATTTTCTCAATGGATCACAGGAGCTCTTGGATTTCGAAGTTCCTCATTTTCGGCCGAAAGCCCTAGCCTTCTTCCCTGACACCGGCACAGTAAGGCATTACCTAATTCCTTGCTTTGTGACCATATCAGTGACCCTCTTTAGCTTCTCCGACATCCCCCTCTCTCTCTCTCTCTCTCTCTCTCTCTCTCTCTCTGCTCAAGACGAGCTCTCCTCGGTGAAGCTACCGCCGTTGCCTCGGTTCTTCGTCGACGGCAACCCTCCGACTAGCTGGTCCTCTCCTCGGCACCCAAGTAGTCTCACTGGACCCTCTAATGGCTTATGCGCACATTAGCTAGATCGTTTAGCCATTGGGTTGCAACATGCACTGTAGACCGTAGCTTCTCCTCCGCTCCCCGTCGTCGGGCCGCCGCGTCAGACCTCCTTCGGCGATGCTCTGGATGGCCATAGCTTCGCCTCGACTCGGTGAATCCATTTTAGCCCTTAACCAGTGCCGTCGTGGACGGAGTCGCCGGCAATAGCCGTGGCAAGCTCACGGTCGGGGACGCTCTGTTGTCGGAAGCGCCGACCATTACTGTAGCTTCAGGATTAGCAGCAAATCTCTGTCCTAAGCGCACTTAACTGTATATATCCGGTATTAAATACTTTAATGATTCACTTACATGCGGGCCTGAGCGCTTAAGTGCACAGGAAACTGGTCGTTGGACTCGTGGACTGAGTGCCTGGACTTTAGTCCATACACTATTCCCGTGAGCGAGTCGCTGATGTGTAGGTCCCACCTGTCAATAGATTTTAATTCAAAATTTAAATGAAAAACAATACTATGCAGCGGACCCCACATGTCATTAACTGTGGCTAGCTTCAGCTCGGTAAGAAAAGTATTTAATTCCTTTTTAATTTCTAAAATGATTTATTTTTGCACTAAAATTTAAAATCCAAATAACTTCAAAAATTCATAACAATTTCGTATTAACTCCAAATTAAGTGAAATCAATTTTGTTAGTTTTCATTTTAACTTTGCTTTAATGTGGAATTGGTTTGAAACATGTTTCTATCCCAGAAAATTTTGTTATTAGTATTGTTTTCGGTTTAGGATTATTTTTACACTAGAAATGGAATTAACATAAAAAAAATTCATATGAACTCCAAATGAGGATAATCAAGTTTTTCTAGTATAACTTTTTATTCTCTATCATGCCATGTAATTTTTGTATCCCCCATATTTCTAGAAATGTTCACCAAAAAGATAATTTTTGGATGAATAGTAACATATCACTATTTTTCTGATTTTTCTTCCTTTTTGCTATTCCAAAGGCCATAACTTCCACATACAAACTCTAAATAAAATAATTTTTATTCCTAAATTCATATAAAACCATAATATACCTACTATGTAAATTTCATGCAATTTGGATGAATTTGAATTTTTGGATATATTTGGTGTTATGCGTTCTTATTCGCTTTTCGTATTTAATCGTTAGCTTACGAAGATCCGATTACGTTCGCGAGTGATCCTCAACAGAAACAAGTGGACTATCTCCAATAAGGCAAGCAATCCCCCCTTTGATCATTTTGATCCCATTATGTTTATTACAATTATCTTGTTTGCAAATTGTATGTATGCATATTCTAATTGACGATTATTTTCTTGTTAGAGGTAGTTATTCCTAATTGTTGCATGAGCTGTAGTAAATGTTTATTCCTTTTCACTAGTCTAAGTTAATATTCTCGCTGATGTTAGTGTTCGGTGGATGTTATACGGTCTATATATGTTTATGCGAAGTGATGCTTAGCAATGCTTAGACCGATAGAATTGGGCAGTTATCGACTTTGTCGATAACCTTGATCACATAAATCAATTTATTACACTATGTCCAGCACTATGTGCTTCTTACTTTGAAAACTAAAAGTGTAAATAAAATGATTTAGATTTGGACAAGTGGTTGAATGGTGTGCTGTTGGGTGTGTGGATGGTCTTGCCTAGGTCAACAAGGACTGAACATCTTGATTCACCAAAACCAAGTATTTTTGCGTGCATTCCACATGAGAGGTGTATGAGACCTCTCTTGACTTAGTACTTTGGTGTGTGTTAGCTCCGAGTCACAGGTGGTTGTTGTTATGTTATAAAAAAAATATTATGTTGTTGTTGGGTGTGCGGGATGGGTTTTGATGAACCCTAAAGTTCTATTTGTTGGCCCGATCTTTCGATGAGAACGATAAGTCCGGTAGGTGTCGCTCAACCCTCACGATCCTGGCTACGAACACGCAAGGCTCGCTTAACCACACAATCGCTGAACGATCGATTAGTCGTTATCAACCGTGCACGAATACGGTTGACGACCACGAAGGTCGATTCCTGCATACACCGAAGAAGCACGCAAGAACAAGATAATAAGCAATCTGAAATTGCAAATAGGATTGAAAGATTTAATTGAATTGGGATTCTGAATAAGGATCTTAATTGGGTGGTCTCGTCGACACACGCAAAAGATACAAGTTGCGACGAAGGCAAACTAAACTTAAACAAAATCCAAGGAAAACTAAAGGGGGTGCGGCTTTCTTAAATAGGAAACGAGGAGCCACGAAACTAACGAACTAGCGATGTGGTACTAACGGTCGCGGTTACTGTTCATGTGAACAGTACCACGCCCCGGGGTGGGCCGTCAGCAGATGGGCCAAGTTTCAGTATGATTACAAAGCCCGGTTGGCCCAAATAAGTGATATGACGTCTTCTTTTGATGATTACGATCAGTCCAGAAGGAGTTTGGAGGTGAGGCTGGATCCGTTGGAAAGAGGACGAAATCATCTTTCCATCAAGTACTCGTGAACCTCCAGCGGACGTCGTATGTGAAAGTTATGGGCGTTTGAAGTCAGTGCTGTCATGCTGATTCCGAACTGATCTGCCCAAAATGTATCCAGCTTGAACTCCTGATTGGCACATGCAGTAGCACCATGGCATGTAAACATAGTACCATGGCATGTGGACATAGACGTAACACCATGGCATGTAGATGTAGCGCGATCCAATTGGGTAATATGGTGTTGCAGTAGCCGAAAGTCCTATTGGAGAGGATGTTGTTGAAGTAGAGGATGCAGTGCAGCAGGTCGAAACAGTGGTTGCATCCTTAGGGTCGATGTCCTCATCATCCTCCCTTTCTTGAATTTGAGTCGTCCTCGACTCATTTGTTTTCTCCAAGTCATCACTCTCCTGCAAAAGGTTAGTAGCAACAGGAGGCAAAGAAACATGCACTTCTTCTAATGGACACGGAGTTTCTTTACAAATCATAGTATGACATTCAGATTCATGTTTTTCCATATCAATGCAATCAATTTTGTAGCTAACATAACAGGAGCTTTCAATTTAATTTCACTTGGAGCTATAATCTTTTGATCAACTTGTGTCTTCTCCTTACTTGTTCTCATGATTCGTTCTAATTCATCCTTTAATATAGCAAATAGGAGACATTGGAAGCGAGTGATTTTCTTTTCTTTATATGTGAAAGTATAATGATTAGATCTACCATGATGTTCAAGATATATCTATCATATTGCCAAGGTCTACCTAACAATAATGAGCATGCTTGCATAGGTGCGACATCACAATCAACATAATCATGATATGATCCAATAGAAAAGTGTACGCGCACAAGTTTAGTTACCTTCAACTTACCACAAGAATTCAGCCATTGGATGTAGTAAGGATGAGGGTGTTGTGTTGTGGTCAAGCCAAGCTTCTCGACCATGTCTATGCTAGCAAGGTTGTTGCAACTCCCGCCATCAATGATGACTCTACATGAACGTTCCTTGATGACAAACTTGGATTGAAACAAAATGTGGCGTTGATTTTGTTCAGCAAGTTCCATTTGAGCACTTAGCACACGCTGCACAACTAGGCTTTGGTACATGTCAGATGCCTCATGGTTTATATGTTCTTCCTCAGTTTCATCACCTGCATTGTTAGTTGCAACCAACACATGTTCTTCCTCAATATCGCTAGCTGAAGTGTACTCACCATTGTCCTTGATAAGCAAAGCTCGCTGACTTGGGCAATCGCGCATCAAGTGCCCAAATCCTTTGCAACGGTGACATTGCACATCTCTAGATCGCCCTGTAGAAGCAACAGAAGAAGCACTTTTTGTAGGGGCTTGTACTTTTGCGGGTTTGCTTGCATCAGGGATATGTATAGGAGTTGAAGCAGCAGCAGGGGGTGCACGGTCAGAAGTGGAGGAGGATGCCATGTGATGTTGCTGCCTTGGCCGACCTGCAAAAGTTCCTCCAATATTGCCCCTAGAGCGAGATTGTCGACCCTGCACTTCTCTCTCAGCTTTGCAAGCAAGATGGAATAAACGGTTGATAGAATCATATTCTTTATAATCTAAAATGTCCTGAATTTCACGGTTTAACCCTCCCAAAAATCTAGCCATCTTAGCATCTTCAGTTTCTTCTAAACCACAACGCAACAATTCAGTTTGCAATTCTTGATAATAGTCTTCTCTGTAACTACTACCTTGTCGTAAGCGTTGCAATTTATTAAGCAAATCACGTGAATAATATGAAGGTACAAACCTACGTCTCATTGCTCTCTTTAAAGCATTCCATGTTCTAGGTATGTTACGATGAGTACGACCATATTCACTCCACCAAATAGATGCAAAATCTGTGAACTCACTAGTAGCACCCTAACCTTTTTATTGTCGAAATTCATGGCATGCAAATTTTGGTCCACAACTAACTCCCATGTGAGATAAGCATCGGGATCATATTTACCGGCAAAAGGAGGTATAGTGAATATATTAATTTTACCAAGTGAATTATTATAGTCACGTACCTTCACGTGATGGTTTCTTCTCATACCTTGTTGGTTGAAGCGTCGTTCGATGATCATGATCATTGATGGGATTGAAACCACCATCGGACCAGACGGCAACATATGGGTTCGCTTCATCTTCTACCTCATCGGCCCATGAGCGAGCAACGGATGGGTTCTGGCGTAGTTGTGCAACGCCGGCAAATAGGGCGCAGCGGGAGGTGGAGCTCTTTCTAGTCGCTCCACACGTAGACAACGCAGCAAGTTCGTCATTGGTGCGATCTAGAATCAACTCCATACGCCCTGAATGTTGATCCAGCATGCGATAAAAGCGCCGCATGATTTCTCTTGTGCGAGGACTGAGAGGTGCATCTTCCTCATTGTTGGGCTGCTATGCTTCTCTTGTGACGATGAACCCGCCATTGTTAGTATCAAAGCAAAGAACAAATCGCAGATATATGTCCCTATCAACTACGAGGTTACGAGGCTCAACCAAGTCACTCACACTCAAGCTTATAACCGGTTCTTACAAGTTCTTACCAATGCAAAGAAGGAAGTGGTACAACCGGTGGTCGGTTCGTGATACTCTCACTTGCGATCAAATTTAACGATTAAGTAGAAACGGCACTTTCCGAGTTAGTAGGTAGTGGAGCTCGGAAGGCTAGTATGTAGCAAAGGAATAGCAATTATTCAATTCGGTATGCAAAATTGAAAAGCAGTTCAAAGTACTAGTCACAAGTCTTGATCCTAGTCTAAACCAAGCCTAGCTAGGGCAACTCGCAAGAACGACTAGTAGAAAATAGAAGGCCAAACCGAACAATCGTGCCAACGAGCAATGGATGAAACGAGATAGCTCGATTTTTTCTTCTTCTTTTTTTTTCTTCTCTGCTTTTTTTTTGCTTCTTCTCTTTTTATACCACGAGAGCTACAGGGAACAAGAAGGTTTTTTCCCATTACTCTAAAGAACCACTCGTACTCTGATCCCGATTTTTTTTTTTTCCCTTTTTTTTCCTTCTCGAAGCTCTTGGGAACCGAATTTTTTTTATTTTATGGAATCCGCTTTAGCCGAGCAGGACAATAAAAAGTCAGAGCCAAAAATCAATGAATACATCTAAACCTCCATGCAAAAGTCAAAAAGCCAAAGGACACATCAATCTTCTGTAGATGGCTAGCACATCAATTAATCAGTGACGCAAGGCATTGATAATCTTCTATTCTCATATGCATAACCAGAGCCTCCAGGAGCCGCCACCGTGATAGGTTCTATTATTGGCCGCTCGCACTTTTCTTTGCCCTATAGCCGCCGCTCGCCTAATCCTCTTGACCGAGCGGGACGATAGGATGCGCCGCCGGGAGATGTGTGATGAAAGCTCGATTGACGCTCACACTCTTTTTTTTTTTTTTAATGAAGAGCAGACTAGACGATCGAACAAAAAACCTAAAACAAGACCAATCTAGACAAGAAGAACCAAAGACACGACTCGGCGATGCAACGGCAATTCAATAATGTAAACTAAAAAGAAAAAAAATTGCGAAGGCACAAATTGGCTTGGACGATGAACTAAACCTTTTTTTTTGATTTTTGGCTATATGGACTATAGGAAAAAAAAATTCTCACCGATGAACTGAAGCTCTGATACCACCTGATGAACCCTAAAGTTCTATTTGTTGGCCCGATCTTTCGATGAGAACGATAAGTCCGGTAGGCGTCGCTCAACCCTCACGATCCTGGCTACGAACACGCAAGGCTCGCAACCACACAATCGCTGAATCGATCGATTAGTCGTTATCAACCGTGCACGAATACCCGGTTGACCTGACCACGAAGGTCGATTCCTGCATATACCGAAGAAGCACGCAAGAACAAGATAATAAGCAATCTGAAATTGCAAATAGGATTGAAAGATTTAATTGAATTGGGATTCTGAATAAGGATCTTAATTGGGTGGTCTCGTCGACACACGCAAAAGATACAAGTTGCGACGAAGGCAAACTAAACTTAAACAAAATCCAAGGAAAACTAAAGGGGGTGCGGCTTTCTTAAATAGGAAACGAGGAGCCACGAAACTAACGAACTAGCGATGTGGTACTAACGGTCGCGGTTACTGTTCATGTGAACAGTACCACGCCCCGGGGTGGGCCGTCAGCAGATGGGCCAAGTTTCAGTATGATTACAAAGCCCGGTTGGCCCAAATAAGTGATATGACGCCTTCTTTTGATGATTACGATCAGTCCAGAAGGAGTTTGGAGGTGAGGCTGGATCCGTTGGAAAGATGACGAAATCATCTTTCCATCAAGTACTCGTGAACCTCCAGCGGACGTCGTATGTGAAAGTTATGGGCGTTTGAAGTCAGTCTTTGTCATGCTGATTCCGAACCGATCTGCCCAAAATGTATCCGGCTTGAACTCTGATTGGCACATGCAAGAGCACCATGGCATGTAAACATAGTACCATGGCATGTGGACATAGACGTAACACCATGGCATGTAGATGTAGCGCGATCCAATTGGGTAATATGGTGTTACAGTAGCCGAAAGTCCTATTGGAGAGGATGTTGTTGAAGTAGAGGATGCAGTGCAGCAGGTCGAAGCAGTGGTTGCATCCTTAGGGTCGATGTCCTCATCAGGTTTCGGGTTTAGGTTCCCTACCCCGAGGGGCATCCGTAGTTGACCGAGGCTTTACCCCGAGGGGTAGTTGATCGAGGCTTTACCAGTGACTCCGACACAACATATGTGTTTCTATTCATATGGGCGGCTCGTAGTTAATTCATTATATTGGAAACGTCTCGTAGGACTTAGCCTTGCCGGCATACCTAAGGAAGTATACTCTATAGCTTGGCGAAAAGGCGGTCTGGCATGTGGGTACAATTGTACACCTCTGTAGGGTTTTGAACTATTCAAATAGTCTCGTCCTAGGTTATGGACACGCTTGGGATTGGACTTATAGGAGTTAGATTAAACCTTTTGGAAACTCAAACTTCAAACTTGATCGGGTGGTATTGAGAGTGGTTCTCATGCTATGCTTGTGAGCTGTAGGGGCAGCCACCTGTTGTTGATTAGATGTTGTCTAATATTAATTACCCGCTGTTATTTCAAGTATTAAAAATATTTGCTCACTTGCAATTTCAATCTACTACTTGTACTTCAAATGAAATATTGTTTTATGCTGAAAATTGTCTAGTGCAGTAGCCTTCTTTTGATACTTGAATGCATCTATTATATTCTGTTGCTTGTAAGACTTGCGAGTACAATTTTGTACTTAATCGGATTGTCCACTTGTTCAGAGGAGGTTGACCCCTAAGGGGTCAATCAATGTAAGACTGTCTAGGACAACGACGACTAGCTCAGCGGGTTTTCGGTCGGTTGCCTTGTGGGTAAGGATAGCCGATTCTTTTGTGCTATCTTATGGCTATGTTTCCGCTACAACTTTTAGTACTTTTGGATGTTCTATTTGGCCGGTCGGCCGTATGTACGAAAACTGAACTTGTATGATGCTTATGTTGTAATCTTTTAAGACTTCAGTAATGTAATATTTGTGTATGACTTTAATATCATGTTTGTGAGGATGTATGTGTATCGCTCTTAGGAGGTACACCATACACCGAGAGTGTGGTATTTAATTTGTAATGCTAGGACCAATTGGATGGTTAAGTATTACGAGTTAAATACCCCGGGCTCTCACATGGCGCAGGTTGTAGAGAAGAAGACCTCGGCGCCGGTACTCCATGTCTTCCTGAGCAGCGGCGGAGCGAGGCGAGGCCGGTGTGCGCACGGGGCGGCGCTTTTTATGGACTGGGGAGGCATGTGTTGCACGGACACCGAAGATGGCGACACGGCAGAGTTTGCTCCAGACATGCACAGTGGCGTGCACGCGTTAGGGCGGCATTAGCGGCTGGCATGTGGGCCCGGGGTGCGGAGGGAGGCTGGCAGCGGGACCGAGCATGAGGTGGGGAAGCGGGGATGGGAAATGGAGCTAGGTTGGGTGGAATCCAAGAGTGAGAGAAAAAAAGGAAGAGTGGGCCGAGACAAATCAGCCCAGGAAGAATTTAGAATTAGGAATTTGATTTTCGAATTAAAGAAAAGCTAAAAATTCAAAAGAGCTCAAATAAATAGCAAACAAACTCGAAAAAATCCAAGATAATTTAGGAAAATTCCTTGGAACACAAGGAACCCAACTAACACGGTTTTGGATTTAATTAACGTTCACATTAATCAAATTAAATAGTTTTAACTTCAGAATTTTCCATTTAAGCTTTATTAATTCAAGGAAAATTGGTGAAATTTTTCAAAGACCTAATCTACATAAAAGATTTTTAAAAATCCAAATTTTGGGATGTTACAGTCCAGACATGCAACATCTTGGGATGGAAGGTGGGCACCCCAACTCATGAGACGGCCATGGCCAAAGAAGTTCCTAAGAAGTGTGGCGTCGAGTCACCGACAAATTTCACAACAAACTGAGCAGAGAATATGCAAGAGAGAGAACACAAGTGTGCTGTGCTCAAGGCAACAAGATCAACATGAGGACAAAAGACACCGGAAAACCATATTAGCGTAGATCTATGAATAAACACCACCCCAAAAATAATCACATCAGACGCAAGAAACATAGGCAACAGTGGGGAAGAAGAAGGGGGTGGGGATACGGTAGTGAAGGCTGCTAGTGGAGGCAGGCGCAGGGGAGGAGGAGGGGGCGTGTAGGAGGGAGTCGGAGAAGGATATGGAGGCGGGAGGGAGCGACGCGGAGAGGAGAGCGGCCGTGGCGGTGGAGGGGATGGAGGCGGGAGGGAGCGACGTGGAGCGGAGAGTGGCTGCAAGGGCGTGGGGAAGGTGAGGGGATGGGGGCGAGGGCCGGGGGAGGGGAAGGGGAGGAGTTGCGGTGGAGAACGCCAGGAGGGATTGGATGAAGAGGCAGAGGGGATGAGGAAGAGGAACGATCGGACGACTGAGCAAAGGGAACCCACATCCGACGGGTTGCAACGAAATATACAATCAGACAACTGGAAAAAGGGCGCACGCACATCGGACGACACACGATTTCCTATCGACATGGCCACCGTAGTTGCGTCCGCTTTCTACCTCCGTTTAACTTAGGGCATCTCCAATAGTTAGAGATAACCTTGTCTCTAACATATGTTACATCATCTTTAGAGACAACAACTCCAATAAATAGTATATAACACACTCTCCAATATTTATATTTTGTAATTTTCCTTTGAAACGGGCCTACATATCAACTAGAGTAGATTAATGTATTATGTCTTATTTCGCGTGCATGTCCTATGTTATTTCTCCTTCCCCTCTCTCCTCTACGTAGAATTTTATTGACATAACATAGTTAAAAGACGATAATAAATATACTATTGGAAGTACCCTCTGATGATTTAATTGCTAGGGAGGCCTCTGCCGAAGCGCGTATTCTTGTCCGCCTCGCTGGGAACCATCTTGGGATGGAAGGCGGGCACCCCAACCTGCGAGACGGCCGCCGCGCAAAGAAGTTCCCAAGAAGTGGGCATCGTGGGCCGGGACAAACGGGCCGCGCCACCCAAAGACGGATCGCGAATAACATTTGCGATCAAGGCCCAGCCCATAAGGGAATTGAACCCTCTCACCTCAATGTTTGTGTTGATTGGTTAGGCCAACCGATGGGCTTCTACCCTCTTTGCGAAATCCTGTCCACGTTTACATCACACCCCCCCGCCCCCCAAATAAAAAAACCATTGGCCACCTGTTTAAAAAGATAAATAAGGGTAGAGACCAACATGTTTTTTTTAACAAAAAACGTGATATGCTGTCTAAGTGGTACCACCAAATACGACTATAACATTGGGGTCTTACATGCCCCCGTAAATTTCAGGAGAATGAAGGCACCGAGCAAGGCACAAGACAGTAACACCTGCTCAAATTATAGCGTCACCAACAGAGGGCCGTAAGCACAAAACACAAAGCAGCAGCCATTTCGAACAAGATTGATGATATACTCCAGCTGCTTATTCACAATCCTTCCATTGCCTGTTAGTCAGATTGTGCTTCAAAAAAATCCCAGGTGGGCCACCAGACCCTATCTACCTCGATCGTGAACCACAACCACAAGATACATCTATCAGCATGCTAGGCATCAACCATTCTCTAAGCCTATGGCAAGAAATGTACAGACAGGAAGGGCTAGCAACAGTGCCCAGTACGCTAGACTTCTTTCAGCAATGCAAAAAAAAACCCATCCCTGTAAGCAGCCCACCTCAGCTAGGGCCGCCCGTGTAGCCCATGGTAGAGCTATAGCATAAGGTTGTGGGAGAGGTTGAGGTCATGGCTTGGGAACCTCATTCTCCTTAAAACACAGAGATACATAGCTCATTTAACTGGATAGCTTAATGCTTCAGTGATCCTGCTGAAAACAACTCGAAGCGGGATGCACGCAATGGTTGGTCCCGAAATTTTCCCCACTACTGACTCTCTGTCTTCACCACCTCTCTGACTCGTGGCGAATGATGAAAGCCTCCGCATTTTTCTTGAAGAAGACACCGATTTTTTAGTATGCGGTCGCCATGACTTGTCCATCTCATGCTCCGAGGTCTTCCTGCGGCTTTTGGGTTTTGCTCGGCCCATGTGTGATGATGACCTCAGGCATCGAGGGACTGCAGCTTCGTCCTTGTTCAGTAGTCCATTAACACTGCTTGTGGCAGGATGGCGGTCATCTATACTTGATGCGGGAAAGGAACATACACCATCCAAGACCTCCACGGAGACTGGATACCCCACAACAGGTCTTTTATTCCATCTACTCATTAGGGAAACAAGAGGTACGCGGCGCCCCTCGTTGCTGCTTCCCTGCACACTTAACTCCACTTCATAAAGCGCAGAATTCAGGTGCAGAGTCTTGGTTGGCTTTGCTGCATGCCAGCTTCTAAGCTTAGGTGCTTTCTGTTGGGGTGGCAATACTTGAAGCGGCAACTCAAAGACCAGAGATGACGCTGAAACATTCTCACAATTTGAATGGTTGCTTATGGTTACAGATGACTCTTCATGTTCGTGCTTGCTTTCAGACCATTGCTGCAGAACTGCACCAACACAATCCAAATCAGTAGGAATTATTGCAAGCTCCTTATTGTCATCAGGTTCAGTGGGCTTGTTGAAAGAACTCTTGTCCACCTTTTCTTCCAGAAGGACAACCTCATCGCTTGGTGCTTTGCACTTTACTACCCTTGTTTTGCGGTGTTCATGTTCTAATGCATTTCTGGTCCTGTTATTGCCTGCATGATCAACAGAGCTTACGATTTTCTTCTTAAAATTTCTGCGGTCACGTCGGGAAGACAGGTCAGCTTTGCTGCAGTCAGTAGCTTGCTTATTGCAGTTCCAGATAGGATCCTTTGTTGAGGCACAGGGTCGATATGTTTGCAAATGATCTGGTGGAAATTCAATTGTTAAGTAATACATTCTTTGGGAATTCAAAAATGGGAAGAAAACATTGCATATTCATAAAGTCAGAAGATAAGATGTCAAGATACCACAGTACATCTAGTTAGGAACACATAAAAGTAGCACCACAGTTGGGAAGATTCATAACCATATGCCAGGACGATGAGATTTCTGTACTTCTCAACAGAAAAATGAAACATTATTATGATCAGCAGAGGGCTGCCTCGGGTCAGCTATACTTGAAGGTTGAATGTGGGTGAGATTCATGGTCTCCCCGTACTTTGCTCAATCAGTTTTTGGATACAAGGAAAGTGCCAATGGTCACCGTGACTCCTTGGCCACAAATTTCAAAGCATGGAGGTAACAGGAAGAACAAACTTGCAGTGTAACTATCTAGTGCTGTGCGTATTCCAGAAACAGTTAAAGTTGGACAGAAACAACTAGCCAACAGTGTTTCTGTATATGGCCAGTGAGCCAGCAGTGGATCCGTATATAGTCAGTGAACCTAAATGATGACTGTCATTGCTGAAACACATAATGTTAATTAAAAGTTTTTGCAACCGGAAAACAGGAAATAGTATTGCAGGTTTACCTTCTTCCAAGATGTTTCCTGCAGCGAGGGGAGCATCGACAAAATCATCCCCATGGAGGAAGCCATCGTCGAGCAACCCGGTCATGCGGGAGATTCCAGTGCCCTTTGTTTGATCTGTCTTGAATGCGCCACTGCGACGAAAGCTGGACTTATCCAAGAAGGCGGTATCCAAGCTTGAAGTGCCGGAGGAACTGCCAGAACAACTACCCATGTCCATCGAATGTTCATCAGCCTTTCGCCCATTCGGTTTGAACCCATTCCACATGTCTCCATTGCATAGCTCTGATAGTGGACGGGACCTATCCTTCTTCCTTGAACTTCCACAAGGTTGGTCCTGGTCCGCACTGGTATGCTTCCTCTTTGCGGTAGCATGAGACTGCTTACCCCTTTTCACCTGGCTAATAATAGGCAGATCATAACTGAAATGAGAGAATGTGCCTGCACTGGGTGTGTGCTTGGGGACCGTCTTCAATCCGATGTCGCTGAGGTCCCTCATACGTCGGAACCCCTGAGGCACATCGTCCTCGGAATCATTGGGTGTCTTGCGCTTCCTCTTGGGCGTCGGCGGGTTGACAGCGCTAGAAGAGGGCGCGTCACAACACCCCCTGGCGGCATCATGGGAAGACTTCGTGCTGACCCCGTTCCCCATTTTTGACTTAGTGCCCCCACTGCGGTTCTTGCTGGCCGCATCCCGGACGCGAGACCTCTCAATCTCGAGGGCTTGGAGAATGGCGTCCTCCTTGCGGGCGTACCTGCCCTTGCTGTAGGTCCTCTTGTGGCTGCTGCTGCCGCGGCGGGCGGCCTGCTCCTCGGCCTTGCTGATGCACTCGTCGAAGTCAAACTCCCCACAGCGGAAGGGCTTGACGCGCTTGGTCCGCTCCAGGTTACACCAGTCGCTGTTGCAATTCGCAATTCATCCTTCCGTGTGAGGAGACGAGAGAGGGGGTAAAGGAAAACCAGATGGAATGGAAGAAGAGGGAGCATACACGAAGGTCGGACCGTCGCGGCGGCCGAGGAGCATGATGGGGGTGGCGGGTGCTCTGGGGGCGCGGGGCAGCCGTCGGGGACGTCGAGCCGCGAGATCACGCGGCCGGGCCACCACGACCCGTTGGGGCGGCGGACCCACACCAGAGTCCCCTCCGAAGAGACATCCACCTCCGCCTCGGCGGCCTCTTTGGCCCAGCCCCCCATCGCTAGCTCCTCCTCTCCGACAATTCGATCTCCTTGGCTCGGAGCCGGGTGCTGGGAGGGGGAAATCGAACGGAGGCGCGGTGCGAGTGCGAAGGCGACCGCGGCGGCCGGCGGGCGAGCCGGTGGGGGCGAGAGGATGGCAAGGGGAAGCACGGTAGCCTAGCCTGGTAGAGAGAGGAGGAGGCGTCGGGAGAACCAGCCAGTCAGTCCACTAATCAATGCACTACTAGTAGGATACCCTGGGCCATAAAGCCAACTCGTTTGGGCATGCGGGCTTACGATTTGGGCCGGCCCGTCCCATGAGGCCCGTTACAACTCCTCCGCGTCCGCCGCCTATATATGCGGATGGGATGGGATGGGACGGGACGGCTCGAGGCGCCTCCGTCGAAACCCTAGCCCCCAGATCTCTCTGTCTCGCCCTCCCCTCGCTGTCCTCCTCGAACCCTATCCTCTCGCCCACCCAAAACCCCCGAACCCTTGCCCCTCTAATCGATTACTGCTCCTACTGATTCTTTCTTTGCAGCCGCCTCCGCTCCAATCCCCGCGCGTTTCCGCTCCTTAGATCTATCCATACATGTGAGTTTCTGCTCTTGAATTTCGCTTTCTTTTCTATGCAAATTGCGTGATCTGCGCGCTCGGGTTCTAGGGTTTGCGTCGGAAAATTGATGGTTTCTGCTTTGCGTTTGGTAGGATGGGAGAGGCCAAGGAGAACGACGTCTACGAGGAGGAGCTCCTGGACTACGATGAAGATGATGACAAGACGGTCGATGGATCCGCCGCCAAGGCCACCGGTGAAGTCGCCAAGAAGTATGTGCTGTGCTGTGCTGTGCATACTTTGTGTTGGATTCGATTCGAGCGCTGCAGTCGACGGATCGATGTGATCTGACATTTTTGTTTGTTAATTGCGTCGGATGAGCAGGGGCTACGTGGGGATCCACAGTTCCGGGTTCAGAGACTTCCTGCTCAAGCCAGAGCTGCTCCGTGCAATCCAGGACTGCGGTTTTGAGCATCCTTCCGAAGGCAAGTTCCCATCTTTCATCTCCTGTACATACGCGTTGACCTCTACTACTATGTAGTTTATATCTTAGTTTTTAGTGCCTGCTTGCAATTTAGAGGTAGCATAGGCTACGGGAGCGATAGAAGAAAAAATGGTTCGAGAGGGACATGTAGCTGAAAGTTTGGTTCTGATGTATGCTATCCTGCAGTTATAGCTCAACACAGTAGCGGAATATCGCTTGCTCCCTCCGTTTTTACATTATAAGGCTCGGGTTCCTTGTGCACAAGGATTATACAGCTGTAAATTAATAGAAAACTAGTTAGGATCATGCTACCCTGTTAACATCAGGAATAGAGATGACTACCCACTCCCTTACATGCTGTGCAGACATGTACAGCGCTGTATTTACTAGTAATTGACATGGTCTTATTATGGAACCAAGTTTTAGATTGTATATATTTTAGTGCTCATATTTTTTTTGTACTGGATTTCATTGCAGTGATAGCTAGTCTAATAATTGGTGCAATCCTTGCCACATCATAGTCAAATTAAATTAATGTAGTTCTTAGCATCTCTTTTGATGTGTCGTATCTTTTGCCAAGTGCCAAATTGTTAGTGAAATTCTTGTCTTGCTGATATGCAGGTACAGTTTCTTCTGATATTTCCTGTTGGAGGAGAACATGGTAAAACTTTCCATTAACACGGACCCAGAAGGTCAAATTTTTACTCACTGGGGTGCTGCTCCAATTTTGTTTGGTTCCACATCAGTGCAACATGAGTGCATCCCTCAAGCAATTCTTGGAATGGATGTCATCTGCCAAGCAAAATCTGGGATGGGGAAGACTGCTGTTTTTGTCCTTTCATCTCTTCAGCAAATTGACCCCGTTGCCGGTCAAGTAGCAGCACTTGTATTATGCCACACAAGGGAGCTGGCTTACCAGGTTTGTAAATATTCGCAGTGTACGTTTCAGTTTTGTTCCGAGATCTCTCCAGATTTTAATTATTCATTGCTGTTATATTTTGTAGATATGCCATGAGTTTGAGAGGTTCAGCAAATATCTTACTGAAATAAAAGTTGCTGTCTTCTACGGAGGTGTTCACATCCGAAAACACAAGGATTTACTGAAGAATGAATGCCCTCATGTTGTGGTTGGCACGCCTGGAAGGATTCTAGCTCTAGCTAGAGATAAGGATCTTTCCTTGAAGAATGTGAGGCATTTCATCCTCGATGAATGCGACAAGATGCTTGAGTCACTTGGTAATTTGTTATCCCCTGTTAGCTTGTTTGTCATGAGATTTCAATGATGATTGATTTCTATTTATCTTATCTTGTTCTCGTTTACCATTGTGCCCTTAACTGACAAGTATGTATCCTGCAGACATGCGGAGAGATGTCCAGGAGATATTCAAAATGACACCTCATGATAAGCAGGTCATGATGTTTTCAGCAACACTCAGCAAGGAGATCCGTCCGGTTTGCAAGAAATTTATGCAAGATGTAATGTCCCGCAGCCTATCTCATTTACACAGTCTATCATATTTAAGTCTCTCCTATGCTCCAGTGGTAATCATGTGGTAGTCTCTGCACATCTGTAGATATGAGAGTTGTGGTCCTGTTGTCACTAGGTGCAGGGAGCCCTGGTGTATTTTTGGTTATTGTAGTGTTACATCTCTGTATAGTGAGTTTTCTTGTTATGTCCTTTTTTTGGGGTTCCATTGGAACCTTGCCCATAGCAAGTAGATTGTGGAGGGAATGAGGGAGTCTTCTGTCCAAACTCTGAATGGTCTTGTGATGTGTCTGCAACTGGGGTTGGATTAAGGAGGGCACCGGTTCCGAAGATACACTCTCTCGGACATTGTTTTCTCCAGTTTGCTGCACATTCCATTATGTCCCCTTGGTTTTGCTTCATTGGGGTTCACTGCTGCTGGTTCTGGTTCTCCTTCGTGTATGTTGGCAGACGAAGCAGCTTTCTTTAGCCTGGAATTGTTTTGGAAGCACTGTTGCAGAACTCAATGAACATGTTCAGTGAAATTCTGGTGTGCAACAGTGCATAACTCAAGTTCCATGTGGAGGCTGCATATTCTGACAACCAAAGAGTTCATGTACCATTCTTTTGGTATATACTGGTAAATTGTCGCCGGGATGCTAATTTCTTTCATCTATCATTTGTTCGCTTACAGCCGATGGAAATTTATGTTGATGATGAGGCAAAGTTGACCCTTCATGGTCTAGTTCAGGTATTTTTTGGAACCTTTGCTGCCCATGCATTGCACCATTTTTTTTTGTGCAGCTGTTTGTATTTATACTCTTTTTGGCAGCACTACATAAAATTGAGCGAGGCGGAGAAGAACCGCAAACTGAATGATCTCTTAGATGCTCTTGATTTCAACCAAATTGTGATATTTGTGAAGAGCGTTAGCAGGGCAGCAGAGCTGAACAAGTTGCTTTGCGAGTGCAACTTCCCTTCAATCTGCATCCATTCTGGCATGACCCAGGAAGAAAGGTATGCTCTCTATTTTCTTTTCATTAGCCGATGCTTTTAGCAGAATGGTCTTCACGTTTATGTCCTTGTGCAAATCATGTGCACCATTTAGACACAAGGAATTGGTGATTGTGGTGTTTTATAAGTTGCATTATATTCTGTTTTTATAGTTCCTCATCTATTTTTTAATGCATCTTTCTTCAGCTTTTGTTTGTACATGCTGGTGCCATGATTGTAGGCAGATTATATTTTTATTTTAGTACATAATGGGGTAAACACTGTCGAGAAGAAAGCCGGGCATCATTGGCTGAGATTAGACTATTGAGTGAGATGATAGAACCTTGGGAGGGAGATTAGATTAATTCATCTTTCTTGCTTGCTTGCACGCACTAGTACATAGGTCCTCCTTTTATAATATGACTAAGCTTGATGCCTAAGACACCTATCGTGACGTACTCTAGTCTACCATAACACGGACTCAACTTAATTTATCTCATCTTTCCTAATCTGCTATCCTTCTAATCAGCGTGGATTGCTTATACTCTGGTCGGGCTCCCCTTGTGCGTCAACTTCCTAGACGTGTGAATACTGCCGGGTGGGCCTAAGGCCTACGCCTGTGACATTACACCCCTCCCGAACATGTAGCTCGTTCTTGAGCTGCTAGGTGGTGGCCACAACTACAGCCCAAGGAGGCCCCACGTCGATGAAGGATTATGATGCCTGTGCTGGCAAGGAAACTTTTGGTGTTCTTTCGGTGGTTGTCGTTAGGTTGGATGATCTTGCTGAGCTCCTTGTGAATAAACAAGCCGCTGCAAAGAAACAATATTGCTGGACTCCATACGTGTTGCATGGGAACTCCTGCGGATGCTCGGCTGTATGTATGTTTTAGTATCTCCAGCCGCTGCATGCATACATACAACTAATGAGATGCTCCACTGCTGGAAGCCATCGCCGCTGCCACAAAAGGCAACGCCGCTGCCGCTGTGCCTTGATGCTCCGCCGCCGCTGGTGATAGACCCACCAACGCTGCTTCTGCAGCTAGTTGCGTCGCCGTCTTCGCTGCACCAAGTTGCGCCGCTTCTTGCTCTTCCTTCGCCGTTGTCATTGCGTCCCGATGCAACGTCACGGCTATTGGGAGTAGTGCTGCCACATCCTCTTCTCAGGCAGGTCTATCGCTGACGTGGGGTGCAGCCTGTACCCGGTGTGTCAACCTTCGAAGATGCCATGTTGGCGCCGCTTGAAGATGTAGTGCTGCTATGAAGGAGCATCAATAGCAGTTCCGCTGCCGTGGCACGCTCGTCGTTGCTCCTGTCCCTTGCGCATCCAGTTGTGTTGCCGCCGCTGTCGAATGCGCTGCCTCCGTTGCCACTGTGATCATCTTCTCTATGGCAGTTGGAGGTTGTGCCGCTGCGGCTGTTGGTGGTAGAACCGCCATCGCCTCCTGATGCGGCACTGTGGCTGTTGGAAACAGCGTAGCCACCGCCGTGGTTGCTGGAGGTAGCTCTGCCGTCGTAGTGGAAGGCGTCACCACCTCTATGGAAGGTATCGCTGCCGCTGTGGGAGGCTTCGCTGTTGTTGCTGCGATCATCTTCTCCAAAGTGGCATGCATGTCGAGGAAGATAGCCACCATCTTCTTGTCATTGTCGTTGGTACTCATGGACAACGACTCGGCTGCAGGTTTGATGGTCTGATATGTCGTCATAACCATGGTAGCAAAAGTTGTTGGAAGAGATCGATTGTTCTGATACCAAGTTGTCATGAACATTACTTCATAACAGGGTAAACACTGTCGGGAAGAAGGCCGGTTGGCGTCGGCTTAGTGGGATGAGAGATTAGACCATAGAATGAGATGATAGAACCTTGAGAGGGAGACTATCTTAATTCATCTTTCTTGCCGGCTTGAACAAGTACAAAGGACCTCCTTTTATAATACAACTAAGCTTGACGCATAAGGCACCTATCGCGACATGTACTCTAGTCTACCATAACACGGACTCTTAATTTATCCCCTCATCTTTCTTAATCTGCTATCCTTCCTAATCAGCGTGGACTGCTTATACTCTGGCCGGACTCGTTGTGCGTCAACCTCCTGGAGGTGTGCATACTTCTGGATGGGCGCCTACGCCGGTGACAGTTATTTGTTTCCTTCTTTTCATTAGCCGATGCTTTTAGCAGAATGCTCTTCCCGTTTATGTTCTTGCGCAAATCATGTGCACCATTTAGACACATGGAATCAGTGATTGTGGTGTTTTATGAGTTCCATTATATTCTGTTTTTATAGTTCCTTCTCTCTATTTTTTTATGCATCTTTCTTCAGCTTTTGATTGTACATTCTGGTGCCATGATTGTGCACATTATATTTTGCTTTATGGCTAATTGACATTAACCCTTCTGCCTTCTTTCCCCACTTGTTTATCACTTGGGTGGGTGGGTGGATTGATGTATTGGATTTGTTATTTTTTATGCTTTACTTCACATTCACTCTTTTTACATAAATGAAGTTTGGTATTCTTGGTTCCAATTTTGTTGTATGTAATGTATGGTGCTTTGGCAGGTTAACCCGATACAAGAACTTCAAGGAAGGGCACAAGAGAATTCTCGTGGCTACAGATTTAGTTGGCAGAGGAATTGATATCGAGCGTGTCAACATTGTCATCAACTATGATATGCCTGATTCAGCTGATACATACTTGCACAGGGTAACCATTACCTGGTTCCACTTCCTAGTGTTTTGAGAGGTTTATGTTTTTGTGATGCTGATGTAGTGAACTAATGCCCATCGCAGGTTGGAAGGGCAGGGCGTTTTGGCACCAAGGGACTTGCAATAACTTTTGTTTCCTCTGCCTCGGACTCTGATGTTCTTAATCAAGTATGTATCCTCTGATGTCTAGTTTTTTTTTTTGTGTTGTTTGATGTAATGAAAACTGCCTAACCAGCCTTTTTTTACCTGTCAAGGTGCAAGAAAGGTTCGAGGTCGACATAAAGGAACTGCCTGAGCAAATTGACACCTCCACATACAGTAAGCGTTGCATTCTAGTGTACTTGGTTCAATTGCGTGCAGTTCAATGACCACCCTAATCCGTTTGCTGTATTGCGATTACCAGTGCCATCATAAATGCTGGAGTTGACACGCTGCTGCAACTAGGAACAAGAGTGCAGGAGAGGAGAGTGCGATGCTCCAAATGTGCCCCCGTCTTGTGATGCGTAGTCGAACTAATGTCGTGGAGGATTTGTTTTTGCCTGCTGTACTTTAGTAGCAGTCGGGATGATGTGTACTCTGTCTAGTCGTCGGGTGCTTGTAGACCAAATGATTTTAATCTTATGCTGTTGTGCTAGGATTTTATATCTTATTGTATCATCGTGATGTTTCTTTGGTTTGCCCAAGTGTCACTAATCCTTCCTTTGCTGCGTCAGTCTTGTGGTTGTATGGACGTTCTCCTTTACTCCGGTAGTGTTGGGAAATCGTAGGTGCTACACTACTTGTTCATGCTGAAAATCGCATGCCACTGCTGCTACACACAGGAGAAGATACATGGTGCTAGAGGACGCCTGCAAAACAAGCAGCGAGCTGAAATTTCATTTTGAAGCAAGGCAGTGTCTTCTCAACCAGCAATATGCCCACTTGATTTTGTTCGCATCTGTAACTTGGGCAAGAGACAGCATCCAGATTTGTGTAGGGAGGTAAGAGATACATTACGAGAGGCAGAATCCACCTCATCTGATACATGGACGGACACATCCCCAAGCGGCAAAAGTCTATTATAACTTATTCTAGCTACTGGTATAATTAAGTGCTAATCAGCGTATACTCCATTGTTCAACGGCGGCGATATACATATGTCGTTGGATCTTATTGTTCCTTTGCCTCTGCTGCAAAGTCGATCGATCAGGCAAAGACCTTCTCGGCGAAGATGTCGAGAAGCGAGAGCGCCTCGGCGACGCTGAGCTCGAGCCTGAACTTGGGGCCGTCGTAGTGGTGGAGGATTGGGCGGAAGGCGTCCTCCTCCAGTGGGTCGCAGATCTTCCTCGTCGCAACCCTCACCTGTACAACACATCCACGACACCCCCCAATTAGAATTACTAGAGATTTCTTTCTACGACGTAATTACATCGTCGTCACTCCATCAAATCAACGCGTTAAGAAACAAGACAAGGGAAAAAAAATATCTAATTAACACACGTTAATGTGACAGGGAGATGACGGACAGCTCAAGGCACTGCTTTTCTCCCTTGGCTTTTTCTGTGTCCATGACTAGGCCAGCTAGCTTGACAAGGTCAGATCAACCAACCGGCCCAACTTTGATTAAGAAGAGGAAGGCCGCCCAACCACTTTGACTATTTAGCCATCCGTTTAATAATCTTATTCTCCGTCCTTAAAATACAACTTTAAACACTAATTACTATTATAATATATCTATAAAATTATAATAACATGAAAGTACTTTTCGACATATAATTTTCATTTTTTGAGATGAATCTAGACGCATGATATAATTTTTATGTATCTAATGTAAATATTTAAAAAGATAGCGATAAGGAATAAGGTAACTAAGCTAGAGATAAATTAGGCGCTCCAGTTTTGAGTCGTGTTGTATAGTTTACCTGGGCGGGGAAACGGGACTCGCCGGAGCACTTCTTGTCCTCCCAGGCTGTGGGATCGATGTTTGATCCGCCGAAACTGGCAGCCTCGAAGATGCCGTGGAGCTGGTGGGTGGAGTAGTTGTACAGGAAGAGAGGAAGCCCCGGCCTGATCGCCCTCACCGAGTCCCTGTACCGAGACGGCAACCCTGCAACCAACGATCGAGTCAATCAGCAGTTGTCCGGCCGGATCAGCCTGTTTCTTGCTCCGATGATCCGATCTAAGTTCTTCAATTCGATGCAAAATTCCACGGGACTAATCCATTCAGGGGCAGAAATTTCCTGTTGAATTCGATGCAGAATTTGGAATGAACTAATCAGGGGATCGTATTCGTACCGAAAAGCTGCCTCTTGAGGTTCTCCTCCATGGTGTCGTTGTTGCAGACGAAGATGTACCCCCCGATGGCCTCGTTCCTCGGCAGCGCCTCCGACGCCGGCAGGCTCTTGAACCTCCTGTCCACGGCACCGTTGTTGTTGCCGCCGCTTGTGTTCTTCTTCTTGCCGCCGTCGGCGCCGTTCTTCTTGCCGTGGCCGTAGCCGTTGCTGAAGTTGTTGTTGTTGTTGGCCGGCCTCCCGACGGACTTGTTGAAGTAGCTCTTGACCACATCGCCGCCGGCGCTGTTGTTGAAGTTGATGGTGTTGGTATTCATGTTCTTGCCGTAGTAGTTGTTGCCGAAGACGGCGTTGTCGTTATTCTTGGCGGCGGGGGTCTTGTTGTCGGAGGCGGGAAAGTAGTTGTACCGGTCGGCGTTGTTGGTGGTGGCGTTGCCGAAGGCCAGCTTGCCGGAGCCGATCAGGCCAGGGCCGGCCATGATGTTGTTGTTGCTGTTCTTCCAAAGCGCTCCACCTGCTCCCATGTTGGTGTTGCTATTTGTTTGGTCGGCGGCGAAGGAGTTGGACAGCGGTGGGGACCAGATGGAGTCGCCGAGGGAGAGGCTGGAGAAGCTGGCGGTGGGCGTCGTCTGCAGGCGCAGCTGGTCGCTGAAGTGCGAGAACTCGCGGTCGTAGCTCTCCATCGCAGCTGATCCTAGAGAGAGAAACGAGTCGATCTGAATCCTGAATGATGGAGGAGGAGGAGGAGGAGGAGGGAGAGAAATATGATGATGATGATGAAGAGGAAAGAGAAGAAGGGCGGGGCGTTCCCGCGGTTATTTTATTCCAGGCTTTTGCTTGGTGCCGTGCCACGCGGATGGTTGTGGTTGGCTGTTGAGGCAGACCAAGGCCACTGATTGGTTGATTGGCAGGTCGCTTCGGTCAGTGCTTCGTAGCCAAGTAACCAACGAAACCGAGCACTAACTGGCACATGCTCCGATGACGCGTCTCTTGTCAGCAAAGATTTCCGCGAAGGTGCCAGTCGGGTTGGACCGGGCCGGGAGAACGCGTCCACGCCCCGCTTCTAGAAGAATGAAGACACAAAGGGTCACTCAAGTCTTGGCCCTCTAGGGCTCTAGGCATCCGATGCTTACCGTACTTTTTGGTGGTATAGGTGTATTTTTGCTCCGTATTTGTAAGAATGCATACCGGGTTTTTTTTGATGGTATTCGTGTATTTTTGTTTCGTATTTATAAGAATGGCCGTCGCCGTTCTTTTTTTCTTTTTGCAAAAATAACACCTTGCCGTATGGCCACCGTGTGGCACGCCTTCCCCTCCCGCCACGTGCCGTCCTCCTGCATGGCCACCGTGTGGTGCCGCTCTCCCAAGACGGTGGTTTATGCGGTGCCTTGACACCCGCCGCCACACCCTCCCTCCCTTCCAAGACGCACACGCCCTTCCTCTCACTCTTCCCAAGACGGCTACCTGCGTCGTAGCCTAAGAAATCCCCAAAAACACCGGTCTGGTTCTTCGGAGAAACAAAAAACCACCAGTATCCAATCCATCTGTCGTTCGGAGGAGGATCCGCATGGCCACCGTCGAGGTGTCCTCCTACCCATGAGCTACTGGCGTAAACAACGATTCGAATTCCTACAGCTGCTCCTCCTTCGCTCATCGCTCATCTCAATTGCGTTTCGCTTCTCGTTCTTACACTCGTCGCTAAGAATTCAAAGAACATAACATAATTAATTTTTTTTTTGCAGATTAAGTATTTGCTTGCTTCTTGTCGCTTGTCACTCGGCCTTTTTTTATTGATTTTCCCTGAAGGGTACGTAATTTGTCGGATGCTTTTGTCGTTGTTACCGTTGTCGTAGTTAATCAGTCTTAGTCAGCTAGTCATAATTAAATAGTTTAGTGGTAATTAATTCGTAATTAGTTTAGTGGTAATTAATTCATAATTAGTTAGTTTAGTGGTAATTAATTAGTGGTTATCAGTACGACATATTAAATTAGTGGAAATAAAGTACTCATAATTTATTTAGTGGTAATTAATCAGTCGTAATTCGTTAGTTTAGTGGTAATTAATCAGTCGTAATTAGTTAGTGTAGTGCTAATTTATTAATCGTAATTAGTTAGTTTAGTCATAATTAATTAGTTTAGTAGTACTAGTCCGACATATTAAATTAGTGGAAATTAACTACTCGTAATTTATTTAGTGGTAATTAATCAGTCATAATCAGTTTACTAGCAATTAGTTAGGCATAAGTAATTTAGCACAAAATAGATAGTCGTAAATAATTAAGTGGTAATGAACATGTGGTTCAATAGTGGTAAGCACGGTAGTAATGAATTACTCGTAATTAATTTTCGGAGGAGAAATAAAATTGCTGGTAATTAATTAAGTATTTGTATTTAGTTACACATATGTGATCGATCACTCACATGCAATTTGTCGGCATTGTTTGTAACATCGCGTACCGCGGATGGGGTTGTTGTGGCTTTAGGTAATTTTGAGCATGCAAGACTTGTAGTGTTTTATGGCGATGGTCTTGTACGAGTCGGACCCAATGGGTTGGAACTGTCGAGATGCCAGTACAAGGTGGTCCAAGCGGGGGCTCGACGCGATGAATATTCAGGAGCTTCGAAGCTGCATCCGGAGGGAGTTCGTCACGGAGGCAATGACGAAGAAACTTGTGATCGAGGGGATCACCTACACGAATTCCGTGTAGGAGCTTCTTAAGGTGACTGGAAGCGTAGCATGAAGCCAGTACATGCAGACTGCCTCCTGGCGCGAGACGACCATTTATGGGAGGCTGATGGTGTACATGAATTTCATACGCAAGGCGCCGGGAAATCTTGATGATGTTGGGGCCTCTACAAGCGGGCAAGAGTAGCCCGAGCCTGAAGACGGTAGCACGAAATGTGCTGTCTTGAAGGGAAGACTCGTGCATAATTTTGTGCGAAATGAGAGGGCGGAATTGTGGTGATCGGTCCACATTGACTGCCA
Organism: Phyllostachys edulis; assembly: GCA_036346405.1. Taxonomy (NCBI): domain Eukaryota; kingdom Viridiplantae; phylum Streptophyta; class Magnoliopsida; order Poales; family Poaceae; genus Phyllostachys; species Phyllostachys edulis. Next base: position 46,825,352 of record CM070565.1, read on the forward strand.
CGAGTATCTACCGGACCAGCCTCTCGGGTTGAAGTCCGACGAGGACGCCGACCTAGGCTCGGATGGTAGTGATGAGGACGCACACCAGGCCAGTGGTCCAACCAGGGGATTTGTGTCATCGGATGTGCCTTACGTGTTATCGAGACTTGATGATATCGCGGTGTGTTCACTCTTACTGCCGCAAGAAGAAGGCTTCCAGTGGGGTTTTGTGAGCACCCGGATTTATTAAGCTCATAATACTTAGTCATCCAATTGACCCTAGTATTATCAACCAAATAAACCCAGTCTCGAGAGATGTATACTCCCCAGAATGCAGTATACATACCTCACAACAAAAGAATGTATCCATTCCATACAACACATAGTACATAAGCAACAAACCAGAAGTTAATATTAATAAGGAATAGGTTATTACAAAGAGGGCCTTCGGCCAAATAACAACAAGTACTACTAAGATAACAATGAAGCAAAAGTGCCATAAAGATGGCTATAACACAAAGCCAATCGGTGTGCCTTAACCCTAGGCATCTCGACCGACCGCCAAGCTAGTCGTCGAAGAAGTCGCAACACATAGCACAAAAGTGAGGCTCTTGGAGCTCACCTTCTTCCTCTGCAACAAAAGCCACAAAAATGCCACAACCACGGGCAGATGAGTACATAAAGTACTCCGCAAGACTTACGTGTGAGATAACAAAACTATAAATAGCTACATGCACGCTTTATTTAAGTGGATGAGGCTTTGGACTCATTTTAGCATAAAGCAAGTTTCATTTGCAATAACATAATAGATTGAAGGCAATTTGGCAAAGCATTTTAATTGTTGAAATAACAACGAGATAATAACATAGTAACAACAACAAGATCAACCTGGAAGTGACTAACCCAAGTCACCACAACAATAGCATGAACATCCATTCATACCAACCCATCAAGTTTTAATTAAATGGTTGAGACTAGTTCTTGAACGACCTTACCAAGCATGTCCATAACCTAGGACGAGGCTATTCGAATAGTTTTAACCCTGCAGGGGTGTACCAATGTACCCACACGTCAGACCGCCTTTCCTTTAAGCACACTACCTTTGGTATGCCGACACGGCTAAGTCCTACGAGACATTTCCAATGGACGATGCTAATTACGAGCCGCTTCCCACGGGACAAGGACACATTAGACGACCTAACGGTGCCTCGCTAATGCTCCTCCCAACACCACACACACACATTAGTAAAACATACCCACCGACCAGCTCATAATTAACACCTTCCAAAGTACTTAGTCAAGAGAGGTCCCATATCCCCCTCGTGTGGTTAGCACGCAAAAGCGCTTGGCTTAGTGACCCAAGTAACTCGGTCCTTAGGGACCCAGGCGTACCACCACATTCCAAAAACTGCACCATCCATCCAATATGCCTAAGTCTAAATCAATATTTTATTTTCAGTTTTTGATTTTACAAATTAATCAAAGCACAAGTGCTGGACATATAGGAGTAATAATCAGTTTTGAGTGATCAAGACCATCGACTAAGTCGATGATCGCCCATTACTACCGAAAACTAAGCATGTCTAAGCCATTTAAATCGAAACTACTAAGTGATAAGAGCTCATCCAACGAGCTCCCACCACAGCAAATAACCTAGGCTCATTGGTAGTAGAGGATAAACAACTCCTACAGATTATGCAACTATAGGATTACTAGCGACATTTAACACAAAGTAGCATGCATACATAGAAGTAAAACAATATATTAACCTTTAAAGTAATGGGACGTTAGAGGGGATATGATCAAACTGCTTGCCTTGTTGCTGTTGCTCAAGTTGTGGCAGAGGGTCACTCTTGGGATTACCACAAATGTCGAAACCTAACGGAAAAGCGATAAAGAACCGATAAGAACGACGAAAGTAATCAAGGATAGCACAGCAAACGAACTCCAAATACTCTGAACTTTCTACAGCAGTAGGAGGATGATTTTTAGGGAATTTTGCAACAAGAACCAATTGATTTGGATTCTCAATGCAAAAGTTATGAGCAAAACAATCCTCGCCAAATTTCTAAAAACACCAAACCGCACTATTCACTAATTTAATTATGAGGCAACATTTTCTAGATTGGTGGTGATACTGAGATTTTTACTGTAAAACCAGCACCTCATGAGATGAATAACACAATTGAGTTCACCTCATTTGGAGCTATTATGCACTTTCTACAATTTTTCAAAAACAAGAACTTGAACAAAATTATAATGCACAAGTCCTCATTTTTATAACAGCAACATGCTCAAAACTAATTTTCACAGTGAGTTCATTAATAGAGGAAACCAACAAAGTTGGTCTCACTCAAAAATAATCTACAGATCATTAGTTATGTATTTTACAAGTTAAGCATTAATTTGAGTGTATATTTAAAGTGAGTTTTAAAATCTAATGGCAAAACTGTGCTCTGGAGCTGAACTCAACTTACAATCATTTTTGGATTAAAGTCAAGTTCAAGACAGAGCTAACACAATTTGAATGACCTCAATTGGATTTAAAATGAAAAGATATGGAATTCTAAAGTTTATACCTTATTTGGTTTATAATTAAGAGTTCATGGAATTTCTAAAACCCACAAGGACATGGGAGGACGTGAGCCACAGATCTCAGATCTAACGGCTCAAGACCTCCCAGAGAACAACGCACCACAAGACTCGAGGTCCAGAGGTCTGGACCTCCTAGCAACGCACATGCGCGAGGTGAGGGAGGTCGTGGTCGTAGATGGGGAATCCAACGGACCACAACGATGGGGGAGGTCCGGACGGACCAGATCTAACGAGGAGGTCCTCAACGGTTGAGATCTTCCAAAGGAAGATCTAAACTATCAAGATCTTCCCAAGGAAGATCTACATCGCCAAGACCTCACAGGGAGGTCTGGGACGGTCCAGATGTTCCAAGGAGGACTTTGATGGTCCAGATCGTCCGAGGGAGGACCTTGACGGTCAAGATCTACCCGGGGAGGTCATGAACGGCTGAGATGACCTAGGGAGGTCCTAAGGGAGGTCCTAACGTCACAGACCTCCAGGGAGGTCTGGACGGCCACGATTGCGCAAGCGCAAGGGGGAGGTCTTGGACGCTCCAGATCTCCTCGGAGGAGGTCATGGACGTCCCAGAGCTCACGACCACGTGCTTGCGCGCACGCACGTGTTTGGACAAGAGATTAATGCGCGCGGGACAACGAGGAGGTCCGCTACGGAGGTCTTAAATGCGCAATGAGGCGGATTAAATGCGATTTAAGACACGCTAATGATTATAATGATTTGAGCAAATGATGGCGATTAAACCCGGCGGATCTTGGTCCAAAAACGGCAATAGCGCCGCAGATTCTTGTCCGACAAGATCCGAAGTTTAAAAGATGGTTCTCGCCGGCGATGTAGGCCTCGCGGCGACATCCAATGGTACCACCGAGTGCACAATAACTTTGCGCACTCAGTGGACCTCCTCTCAACGACGGCGGCGGTCTTAAACGCCATGAGCCGAGAGGAACGCGAAGGAGATCACACGGTAAGAGCAAGAAGCAAAAAGAAGCTCATGTTGCCATTCAAGCGGTGCCCAAACAAAGCTCCGCGACATCATACATGCGGGTGCCAGCGCCTAGGACTATCAGGAGTACCGGAGGTCCTAACGATGCCGGGAGGTCGAGGATGGCGATGGCTTTGAGTTGGAGAAGATGGGAAGCTCACGCTTCAAGTCCAAGCTCCAACTCCAAGCTTCAAGCTCCACTAGCCCCTCTGAAAAGGTCAACCTAACAATGAGTTAGGTTCAACTTGAGAGATTTTGGGGAGCTTAAAATGAGCTAGAGGTTGAGAGGAGCCTTTGGAACACTGTGCCACCGAGGGCTCCAAGCTTCAACAATGGCGGCCAAAAGGGAGGTCGGTGGAGGGGACGCCACCAAGCCTGAGCCAGGCCAAGCTCAATGGTATGTAAAAGAAGCCAAGGGCAACAGATGGGGGTTTTATAGCTAGGGCAAAAAGAGGTCCTGGACCACGGGTTAAGCTCATGGTGAGCTTAGCCCAAGGGAGGTCCACGGGAGGTCCATGGAGTTGGACAAGATGGATAGGACAGAGTAGGTCAGGACAGGGCATGGGCTAGGGGCGGAAAAGCACTGACATGCATTTAATGCCCCCAGGCACAGAGCCGTTGGATGTGACAAGGCTCTGACTTTGCCCACTGCCATGGCTCGTGACGCTGGCGCTCAAGGTAGGAGAAGAACAGGATCTCACATCCACCGTTGGATTACGTGGATGGGGAGGTCCTGGCCTTCGGATTTTAAGTTTGAACCGTTATGTTTTAAGTGACTGGGAGGAGGTCCCAGCCACACGATTTGGAAAGGGAGGTCGTGGCCCTCCGATTTCCATAATGCGGATGGCGACGTGGAAAAAGGGACAGGAGGTCCAAAGCGTTGGATCTCAATCCAATGGTGCGGACCTCCTGTGAGGTCTTAACCGCACACGAACTTCAGAACCTGAGGGGGAGGTCATGGCCTTTGGATTTAAATCTAAGGGCCACGATCTCACGTCTTGTGGGAGGTCGGATGCAAGACGAGGAAAGGAGGAGGTCGTGGATCAGAGATTTTAAATCCAACGGTGCACAACATGAGATGGGGAGGTCTTGTGCTTGTTGGATATTTTGAGGGGGAGGTCGTGGGTCGTTGGATCTAATCCAACGGCCACGACCTCGGTTAGGTGGGAGGTTTGCTTAGTTTAACGGTGAGGAGGTCATGGCCATGGATTTTTGATCCAAGGGCGATGACCTCAACAAGGTGGAAGATCCACGCAGCGATGAGTTTGCAGAGGAGGTCGTGGCCTTTGGATTGATCCAACGGCCACGACCTCAAGTGAGTGAAAAGGGAGGTCTCGAGTAGTTTGAGCGAGTGAGGTCATGGCCATGGATCGTTGATCCAAGGGCGATGACCTCATGTGAGTGGGAAGGACTTGGTCAAGTTAGGCGAGGAGGAGGTCGTGGCGGTTGGATGTTAATCCAACGGCCACGACCTGATCAAGGTGGAGAGGAGGTCGACGAGCTGTGGAGAAAAGGTTAATGGACCAAACTTTGGGAAAGTGGCTAGCCCAAGGAACAAGGTAAGCTTTTAAATTTAGTTTTTAACAAATTGAAACTTAGCAGAATTATTTGAGATAGCAAATGAACTCCAAATTTGATGAAATTTTAACTGGAGCTTGCTGACAATGAGATTAACCTTGCATAAAATTTCCAGAGGTTATTATGCAATGCATTTTTCTCAGGAAATTCATGAAGGTTGTTCAAGGATTTGTTTTACCTCCACAATTTATCAAACAAGTTTTATAACTCATGATGTTTTTCAGAGGGGTCCCACATCAACTTTAGGACCAAGGAAAAATATTTCCAAATGTTTGGCACAAGATTTAAGATAATTGGAAAAAGGAGTTTGACTTTTGGTCAACAAGATCTTTGTGTTTTTGGATTACACAACTCTTGGACTAGAATCACAGGAGAGATTAGGGGTTTTCAAGATGTGAGAAAAAGTTTTAATTTCTATACATATAATTATATTTGAACAAACCCTAATTATACATTTGGGATGCTACAAAATTTGATGCCGACACCCTCTTAGTTGGGTAGCGATTACCTACCAAGGCGGTCGTGTAAGAAGCTATAGCATAGTACGCCTTGTCCATCAGCCGTGTGTACCGAGTGCACCGGTCCAACCTAAGACAGTACGCAGTGAAGCACAAGGGAGTTGCAGGGGCGACGGCGAAGAGGAAGGGTCGAGCCCGAGGGAAGGAGGAGGGGGGGACGGGAACGGGGGAGGCTAGCCATCGCTGCGACCGCGTGGAGAGGGGAGGTGGTGCTGTGTGGCGGTGGAGGAGGAAGAGACATGGAGGACCAAGGAGGAGTGGAGGATGGGCGGCGCGAAAGGAAGGGGAAGAAGAGGGAAGAACCGAGAAGGCTCTCAGCTCGTCTTGGAAAAGGAGAGAAAAGCAGAGGGAGAATGAAAAAGGAGAGGGAATGGGAAAAAAGAGGAGGGAAAGAAAAATACGATAGGAAATGAAAAACAAAATAAAACTTGTTCATAGTACAACAACACATAAATATTAAGGGGAATAACTAAAATTTATTCATTGTTCGGTACAGTACAAATACAAAGTTGTTGCCTTGTTAAAAAACCTTACACCCAGTGTGGGGTACCCTGATAAGGAAAAGAGTGCATCAACTACATACACATAGATAGACTAGTTGACGTCGAGATTCTCTAAGTCGGCTATCGCCTCCGTGATCTCCGGATCCTCGAGCTGATGTTGTGTCTGTTCATATGCACTCTCCCAGTCTTTGAAGCATGTGAGTGCCTCAACCATCTTAGGTATGAGAGACGACCTCCTTGGCTCGATGATCCTCCTCACCATACTGAAAAGTGGCTTTTGATGAGAAAGTCGACACCGGAACCACAATACATCTCGTACAAAATAGCACGGGATAAATATGTTGGTGGTTCTTCCGCCACAAGAGGAGGTTGATATCATTGCCCTCTGCGAAGTCAAGCTCGATGTCCGCAAAAGGTGTGTCGAGATAGTCGTTGATCTCTACTCTTGGATTCCATTGAGACTTGGTTAGCGCACGAGAGGACGAACTGGATGCCGAGCCTTTTAGCTTCTTCCAGATGTTGGAAGTGCTCACATTGCGTTGTCCTTGTTGCGTTGTTGAAGCAGTTGTTCTCGATTGACTTCTACTGTCAAACTTTTCATAATACAAATCGAAAAAGCTCATCATGAATGTGAGTGTAAGTCTCAGAAAAATCAAGATCAAATGCCTCCTCAATTCCCTCGTAAGCCCCCTTCAGATCTACTAATTTTATTTGAGGGTCCATAATAGTACCAAAATAGAAGAGATGTGGGATAGCTTAAAAATATTTTAAATTTTGCTCTCAATTGGTCCAATAATAGGTCTCATATGGGCATTATTTCTGTTTTCCTTGAAAGCGTTAGCAATAGTCCAAAACCACTGGATGACTAAGCAATATGTAGGATAGTAAACACCAGATAAAACTGTGGTTGCATTGTAAAAAAGCTTTCAAAAGTTCACAAAAATGACTAGCAATTGGCTAGCCCGCTTTAGTAACCAACTGCTTACTAGAATTAGTATTGACGAAGAGAGTGATGATGTACTCGTGCTCCTTGCACCGCTCTAACATAGTATATGTAACATCCCAATTTTTAGAGCTTTTAAAATCTTTTGAATAGTTAGTAGGGAGAAATTCACCATTTGGATTTATTTGAATTTAATTTAAAAAGCTTAATATTGGACTTTGTGTAACAAAACAATTTAATATGACTAAAGTCAACATGAACAATAGTGAAAACTATTTTATTTGGATCCTATGAGCTTGGATATATTTTCTGGAATTTTCTAGAATTTTTCCAAGTTCATTTGCTAATTTCCATTGCTTATTTGGATTTCTGGTATTTTTCTTAAAAAGAAAAAGGTATTTAAATCTCCGAATAGTGACTGGGCCGAATCTCTCTGGCCCAACTCCTTTCCTGCCACCCCACTCGCCCACTCATTCTCGCCGTTGGATCAGATCGACGCCAGATCTCACACCATGCCAGCACCTCGCCTCTCTCTCTCTCGACGCGTGGGTTCGGCTGCGAACGCTGCTGCCCCCGACTTGGTCTTCATCTCGCTGCTGCCGCATTCGCCATTGCCGCCTATGAAGCTCCGTCCGACAATATCGCAACCGGCCCCGATTTTGTGCGCGGATGATCGCTTCTAGAAGCCCTATCCTCCCCGGACTCGTTCAAACAAAATTCAAATTCAAATTCCGTCTCTATCTCCTTTATCTCCGCGAGCCCTTCTCGGGTGGTTTCAACCTCCGCCGCCGGCACGTCGCTCCGAGGCCGCCTAGACCCTATAAGTAGCACCTCGAGGATCGCCGCAGCCCCCTTTCCAAAAACCCCAAACCAATTGCCCCTCTCGAGCCCTTATATGCAAGAATCGGAGTTTTGGTCGCCGTCACCGAACCCTAAAACTCCGATCCTCTCGCCGTCGGTGACGATTGCCTCCGGGAGTGCATCATTGCCTTCCTCGCCAGAGCTACCCCGAGAACCCTCGCGTCACCGAGCTACACCGAGCGCCTACCGACAAAACCCGCTCTTCGCCGCTTGAACCTCACGGCCACCACAGCCACCCCGACCACCGGAGCCGCACCAAGAGGTTCGCAATAACGCTCTACCCTTTGGTACCACCCACCGCCACCAGATCGCCGCTGTCGGGACCATTGGGTCCATCTTGTGCCGCTTCGCCGCCGCCCACGCCACCTCCACCTCGCCGCCATCGCCTCCGGTACGCGCTGCAACGACGCGTGCGCGCGTCGGCGTACGCAGTGAACGCAGGTCGCCCGGCCAAATTTCGACCAGAGGCTCGGTGGACTTGGTCCGTGGTGAGTCTGCCATCGACATGTGGGCCCCACATGTCGATTTTCTTTATTATTCTTTTCCGAAATTCCTGGGCTGACGTCATGTTGATGTCATGCTGACGCAATATTCTGATTTTTCGTTAAGAAATAATTCGGAATTCCGAAAATCCAATTTTAGGGTTTTCTTTAGATTTAAACTTTGAAACCCCATATCTTTTGCATCCTAACTCCAAATTCATCCATTCAAATTTCTAAATTCGTCTAAAATCCAGATCTATCTATTGGAGATTTTAATTATTTTATTGGAGTTATTTGCTTCTGTTATTTATTTAGTTTGTTTGTTTGTCTCGTTCATGAAAGTAGACTTTTATTTTCACCGAAGAGTTGAAGAAGAAGGACCTTTCCAAGATCAAGATCAATTCCTAGACCTTTTTCAAGGCAAGCTATGCCCTTGACCATTTTGCTTCCCAGTTTTATTAAAGTATTTTAATTCAAATTACTGCATCTTAATTCAAGTATTTATTTGAAAGCTTTTGGGTGTAGATGTAAATTCCTAATTGTTATGCCTTCCTTGTAAATTGCTATGTCTAAATTCTTTGTCACCCTAGTTATATTAGTTGGTATAGTGTAGCACCAACGTGGGTTGGTTAGTGCGATTAGATTGCTTAGCCATGCCACGAATCACTTGTCATGTAGATTGCTGTATTAATTTGACTAAATGAATATGGAACTACGTGATAAAAGCTGTGTGCACTATGTGTTGTATGGCATGTGTTGTACTTAAAACCAACGGGGTGGTAAAAGGATTTGGACCGAGGCAAGTGGTGGATACTGTGTGATATGGGGGCTGTGTGCTATTTTGGTGGAGCTGTGTGCATGGGTTTGATAAGCTGTGTGCTTAGGGATCGTGGTAGTCTTGCCTTGGTCAATTAAGGACCTCACCATGTGCGCCATTGAACTGAGCCTCACCTGTACGACCACATGCCCGGTATGGGACGGGCCTAGCATAGTAAGATGAATGTCCAAATGCTTTGTTATGATTAGTGCTAGCTACACTAATTATATCTTGTGGGTAAAGTGTACAACCTCTGCGAGAATGTAAACTATTGAATAAGGCGTCATGATCATGGACAATGCTCGGGATTTCACACTAGGGTAGATCTTCATAAAGCGTGTGGGAAGGAGGCTGTGTGGTTTAAATCATCCAAATATGTGCTAAAATTGTCTAGGCGTGTGCGTCTTTGTGAAATAAATTGTCAAATTATTATTGTCTATTTGTTTTACCTTTTCAATCTATTAATTGTATTCAATTGCAAAAGTCGATTTATGCAAAAGAGCCATGTAATGCCTTTCCTTGTAAAAAGCCGCATGTATATTTTGCATCTCGTGGTGTGGCTTGCGAGTAGTACGGTGTGTACTCACGCTTGTTTTGACGAATCAAGCAGAGGAGGAGTCTTCGCCAAAGATTCGAGGACGAGTATCTTGAAGGTGCTCGATCGTGAGGTCTGGATCCCGATCTGTTCTGTGGTGAATCGATGGGACGCCACTGCCGTTTCTGTTTCCGCTGCCGTTTATTTATCTGTTAGCTCTGCGTGGCTTGAATAATTGTAAACTCGACCTTAAGGTCAAAACCATTATTTATTAATCAAAATTATTCGTTTATGCTATTATTCGCTTGTATGGATCGATTTCCACCTTTGTTACCACTGTGTGCACGAGCGTGATCCTGGGCTAGTGCGTTGAACACAGAGGGTCCTGAATTGTAATTTCGGGTCCCGACAGTATACGTGGAGTTCCACCGCACCTTCATGTCTAGGTTGAATTTTCTTGGTCTCTTATTGTTGGCCCTGCAGTACTCCTTGAATTGGGCGTATCTACGGCCCAAAATTGTAATAAACTGGATAGTATCGCGTATGTTGTCTAGACTAGGTTTCATTACCTGCAAGCCTGCCTGCGCGATGAGGTTCAAGATGTGGCGTATGCATCTCTGGTGGAGGACGAAACAACCAGTGTAGGACTCCAGATGCGGTGCGAGAAACTCCATGGCCGTCGTGTTAGCTGAGGCATTGTCAAGAGTGATGGCAATAATTATGTTCTCTATTTTAAAATCCTGAATGACCTCTAATACGTGTTGTGCGATGGCCTCTCTGGTGTGTGCCTCATCGATAGGCCTGAACCATATGACTCGCTTGTTCAAGTTGTAATCATCGTCTAAGTAATGTGCAACAACACTAAGATAGGCGGCTGCCCTTTAGTGGGATGAAGTCCATATATCTAAGGTTAAAGCAAAAAAAATGTAACTTTAAGAAAGTTCTCTTTCAAACTTGATAGTTTACATTGATATAGTTCTACTATGTCATGCGTAGTTGTTCTCCTACTTACACGTCGGTATTGTGGGCAAAAACCACATTGGATCATTCTTTCGAAACTAGACCTTCTGCCCATCCTAATCGGAAGATCCTCAGTAACTATATATCTAGCAATTTCGTCTCTAGTTATCTGAGGGTTGTACATCCATGACGATATTTACATGTTGCGTAAGGTACCTGACACCCGTCCTCTATTTCTATGTTGTACTTCATATACTGACAACACCATGCACGTCGGCCGCTGGAGCCTCCAACCATTGCAGACGTCAATGCACCGGCTTCGGTGCCCGGGGTGGAGATGTGGGCATCCTTGAAGCCCCTCATTCCGTCTATATGACGGTAATCCATGCCACTGTCTCCCATGCCTGGGGAGAGTTGGCGAGGATCGATCTCTTGCTCTTGGTCTTGCAATTCTTCTTGTTCTTGGGGAGGAGGACTAGGAGTGCGAGGGTGTGATCTCATGTTCCCCCCTCCTGACTTCTTCCTGCCAAACATGTTGGAAGACTAGCGAGTAGAATTTAGAAAGCAAAGAGAGAAGAGAGAGCACAGACAGAGGAAGAGATGGTTGTGAGTTTTTGACTTGTGCGGAGTGTGGACAACGAAATTTATAGGCAGGAGAGAGCCAAAGGCAAGCCACTGTCTCTCATGTCCCCATCATCTCTCGTCCTCCACTGCCACTCTCTCGTCTTTATGACTATGTCCTAACGTCTCTTGTCCCTCCAAAGTCCCAACGTCTCTTCCAGACTCCAGTGCACTGTCTACTCTGTCTCTCGTGTCCCTCTCCCTCCATTTCCATCGCCAGTTCGCCACCCAACGCCAACGACCACCCCCACGCCGGCCATCTCGACTGCCCCGGCCCCCACCTGGCCACCCCCACTGGCCTCCCTCTCGATCTCTCCATTCTCCAACGCGGCAAGCCGGCAATGCCCACCAACTGCCCCCAACGCGTCACCCGCCTCTTCCACTCCCCCAACTCCCTCCCCATGTCGGCCGCCTCTTCCACTCTCCCCAACTCCTTTCCCTCTCCTACCGCCTCCCTCTCCTCTCTGCGAGGGCCCGTCTTGTCAGGGAGCTGGATCTCTCCGCCTCAACTCACTCCCTCTCACCGCCCTCCTCTCTTGGGCGCAGATCCTCTCTCTCCGCATGGCCATGCGCTAGGGAGCTGGAGTGAGGGAGCTAGAGGGCCGGCGACGCACGGTGGCCGTGGCGGGACGGCCGCGCGAGGGAGCTGCAGGTTTGGCGGTGGAGAGGCGAGGCGAGATCAACACGGCCAGCACGGAGGCAGACGTGACCCTTAGCAACGCCGCTATGGCGTGGCGGCAGGCGGCGGCCGACGCGAGGCTGGCGACGGTGGTCGTGGCGAGGCGACGTCTGGCGAGCGATGGCGCGGGTGCGGCCGTGCGGTAGTCTTTACCGCAGTGCCGCCGTGTCGGCTTTGGGCTCGGCAGTTCGAACGTGTCGCGGCCGCCCGTCGTCTCGGGAGCACTAGACCCGCACGCCCCTAGTATTTGTCTTTGTCTTGCGGTATTGCCCTAATAAATGCTCGTGTTCTGTCGTGCTTCCGCATTGTCGGCCGATTGCTCCGTGGGCTGGTCCGAAAAGCCCCGACCCAGTGCCTAGGTCGACCTGCGGTCATTCGGGCCTGCAATGCAGCTATGGTTTGAGATCATTATAAGAGATACGTGTTATTTGTCTAGCGTATCGCGGTGCTATTTTTATATTTTGAAACGTTCGGAGGTTAGATGTGCTAGCCAAATCAAATGCCGACCAAACGAGCAAAATGAAAAAGAAAAAAAAACTCGCATGATGCGTAGTTGCTGGTAGAAATATATTTGAGATCGGGGTACGATCCGATGGGTGCCAATTCACGTCGACTGTAATCGCCGGGCGGGCCCAGCTGTGTAGTGTAACCATCTCATGCACAGACCGACCGACCGACGCTCACCTAGGCACGGACGTCACGTACGGAGGAGATCGACGTCGACGCATCACCACCTTCTCCCCCATCACACAAAACAAAAACGAAAACGAAAACGAAAGAGAAGATACAAGCTAGCTTGGATTTCCACCCGTGACCTGTCCAACCCTCGAAGTCATCTCCGATTTTAGTTTTATTGGTGCTCCTCGAACGACTTCGATTATGTTATGTGCGTGCCTATTATATTTATATATATTTAACTCCCCATGTTAGTCCAGCTACAAAGCGAGTTGGTTGTAAAGTAAAACACTTAAAAGTCCTCATGTACCAACCAGTATAAGAGTATAGACTGTCACGGACGCACAGTAGAAAGAATGGACGCGTGATGAGTTGATGTGACGATGCCTACCTCATTTCTGACCCCATCTGTCCTCCGGTAAGTAAGGTTGTGTTTTGTCTTGCCCACGGACAGACGCTCCTGTATCCATCGTACCCGTTTCTCGGCTTCTTCTTCACTCTTTTTTTAAATGTCGATTGAAAGGAGCACACATGTTTTTTGTATTTGTAAAAATGACTCAATCAAACGAATGACCACATTGCGAGTAATTATTGGACGGATACATGGCTGATTCCGTATGACCATCATGCGGTGTATCCCTTTTTTACCGCCTGACCTCTCTCTCGTCACTTTCATCAGTCACCGTTCATCGAGACAACATCGACGCTTACCAGACTCTGTTTCCTCTGACTCAGCTTACTGGTGCACCTTCACCCACTCAACAGACTCAACGGTCTCCGTACCCTCTTCGATCCGACACGCGCTCTCAGGACCGACTGACGTATCCTACGGGACATGCTCGACGCAAAACAAGGATAATATCCCGTTTAATTAAATAAGTAATTGAGGGATTAGAAAAGATATTTAAGAGTGAAATTTCAGAATTTAGTGAGCTGGGGAGATTAGTGGGCTACTGACCCATAGCCTAAGTGGGGGAGCCCGATTTAAGAGGGTGGGGGAAGCCAAACCCTAGCCACCCCTGCACTGTAGCGCCACCCCTAGCCCTTGCTGCCCTCTCCTCTTATGCGCATCTCCTGCTGTTTTTTCAATGCTGTCGGCCTGAAGCAAAGAAGAGAGGGGAAGAGAAGGAGAAAGAGGAAGAAGGAAGAGGGAAGATAAGAGAAGGGGAAAGATGAAAAATTCATGTTTTGGCTTCGAGTCTCCGAGGGTAACGATTTGAACCCACTATATTTATCCTAGATTAATCTCTAATCCGTTTTTAGAACGTTTGGTCAAGGGGAAGATGGATTTCTGTTCTGTCCAGATTCGTCAGATTTAGGACAGAACGTTACGGGGTATTTAGACTCAGAATTAAAGTTTGGTGTAATTAGAGAAAAGTTAGTTTATCGCGTTAGTTTTCCAGGAAGGTATGGATCATTAAAAATGGAGCAGTGAACGAAAAGTTACAGCCTCCAGAAGGCTGCTATCCAGATTCGGGACGTGGATAGCAGACTTCGTGTAGTTGGGTCGATTTTGTGTATAAATTGGTGAAATTAAATATTTATGTCGACTTTAATATTGTAGAAAATCTTGTTTAGTTTTCAGAACTCATATTATTCATATATGTTTAAGTTGTAGAATTAAAGATATAAAATTGTGAAATGGACTGTTCTGACAGAATCTGGAACAACCTTTGGGTAAAGGAACGGAATAGAAAACAGTAGAATCAGAGTTTCATCATAACTAGAAAAATGTAGGTTGTTTCGTGAGGATTCCAGAAAGTCTTGGATGACCTAATTTGAAGTTCAAATGAGTAAGATAGAGTCATTTTACTACTGGAGCAGCAAGTAGTGTGTCCAATAGTTTCGGGTTAAAAGAGTCGATTTGGCGTAGACGCGCGAGGACAGTTAGAATAAAGTGCCGGTGCTGTAATGAATGATTATTTATATGTGTTTTGAATTATTGTTCAGGGAGTGTGGCCTCTTGTGCATTACCGCCGCATCGCTATCCGACATCACAAGGGTAAACAGGTAAGTGCAGGGTAGACAGTGTTCAATGGTTGAACACTGTATGCTTTACCATTTATTATCATTATATTTTTGGTCTTTTACTTATTTAATTGCAAGTAATGTTAATGATCATTATTTATTCCTTATGGTTTGATACGATATTGTTGGACAATGGTAATGTTGATGAAACTATGAATATTTGCGCATTCATAAACATCATTGCATATGAGAAGATGATTATGTTGATCACAACTCCACGGGAGTGGAGGAGGTCCCCGATCCTTGAAGAGGACGGGCTTGTGAGTGTATCATCGATGGGTGAACACTCATGCTATACCGGTATACGCAAAAGAAGTGCATGTGAACATGTAGTATAGAGATGCATTGAATGAAAGGTAGTTGAAGATTGTGTATGTGAATAAAGAAAGAAAATTGACTGATTGAGCATGAGAATAAAGAAAAGTGAACATTTGATGTTAATGATGATACTGTGTGCTGCTGTTTAAGTATTGTTCATTGTTTATTACTGTACTTGCTAAGTCGTGGATTCACCCTTGTTTTACTGTTGTTTTTAGGAGATCGTTAACGACACTTCTTGGAAAGGGATATCACTTGGAACACATCGTACACTCAATTATTTGATCACTTGTCCCGAGAAAACTTTAGCTTAGCATGATGGTTTATTCTATTAAGACATGATAGACATTGAATAACTCTAGATGATTGCTTGGAACTTGTTATTCATTCAGTAGCCTCTTTTGGACTGGTGTTATTCAATTCTTGAACTGTTATCCTGCTTACTATCTAGGGTTTAAATATCTGTGCTTGTCATGTCGTTATTTATACGTTATTGTGACCTGTAGATGGGTGTTAGTATTGAATTGCTTGCTGGAATTTATTGTTAATTATTGATAAAATTAGTGGTTAGACTAGTTTGGTGGTATTCTGGGATCAGTGTTGGGCCGGGGTGTTACACGCACGAACGTAGACGTAGCGAGGAGAGAGTAGTGGATCAGATGAGTGAGCTATATTATATCCCGTGTTATGCGATTTTGTTTTGCTGTATTTGTATACATATTTTGTATGTTATGTGCGTACTGCTACGCTATATCCACATGAAAACAGAGAACAAGGAGTGTCAACATTTCCAATGGAGTTGCAGTGTAACTTTTCATACATAAAATTGATGATATTTCAAGCCTTACATGATACACGCGCGGGTTTATTGCAATCAGATCTATCATCTATGCAAAAATGATGTCTGCAACTAGTCTATGCAGCGCCATAGCCACTGCCCCTTGTCTCGGGGCTGCTCACGGTGGCGGCGAGTGTCGAAATTGTCCATGTTCTGTGATTCCATGATGTAAGTGGATCATACAATAACAAACGTAACAAGGATGTAAATTGTATATAACTCACGTCTTCGATATGGAATGTGCCCGGACAACTGAATACGCTACGACGGCGGCCGGTCTCAGTCGCAGGAGCCTTCCCCTTGTCTCGGGACTCCCCACGTCGGTGTCGTATGTCGAAGTCGTCTATGTCCTGCGATTCCATGATGTAAGTGCACCGTACAGTAAAAAACGTAACAAGGATGTAAATTCTACATAACTCACATCGTCGATATGGAGTGCGCCCGGGCGATCGGAGGCGGTCGGGCCCAGTCGCAAGAGCTTTCCCCTTTCCCTTGTCTCAGGACTCCCCACGTCAGTATCGTGTGTCGAAGTCCCCTAGGTTTTGCGATACCGACTGGACGATTGCATGTTTTTAGAAGAACGAAAGGGCAAATACAAAATCAGGACGCAAATTGTACGTAACTCACCTCTTCGATATGGAGTGCTCCTGGGCGACAGGAGAAGCTACGCCGATCACCGATCTCAGTAGCAGGAGCCTCCCCCTTGTCTGTTGGGCGAGTCCTGGGCTCCTCCGGTGCCTCCTCAACAGGGTCCGGTACGTAAGATTTCCACCGCACGCAGGTCTCGGCCCGCATCGAGTAGTTCAGCATGTACTTCTGTTGGGTGAACACCCTATTGTACATCTCCGGGCTGTCAATCAACTAGAAGAAGTGACAGCGCATCTCGGGTTAATTAATTAATTACCAACAATTTGATTACTCCTCCGAAAATTAATTACGAGTAATTCATTACTACCGTACTTACCACTATTAAACAACATGTTCATTACCACTTAATTACTTACGACTAACTAATTTGCACTAAATTAGTTATGCCTGATAAATTACCACTAAATTTATTACGAGTAGTTAATTTCTACTAATTTAATATGCTGGACTGATAACGACTAAACTAATTACGACCGATTAATTATCACTAAACTAATTACGACCGATTAATTACCACTATTTAATTTCAACTCATTTTGAACCACTAACTAGTTCATACCGAAAATAACAAAGCCTATGAGCATTACGACTGATTAATCACCACAAAGTATCATGCACTAATAAATTACGGATACCGTAACTACAAATATATTATAAATATTACAAAACAAGCTGCATTAATTACTACTAGCCGACTAAGACTGATTAACTACAACTATGGTAATAATGATAAAGACATCCGACAAATAGTTACTGTAACGTCCCAAGTTTTCCAAAAAAAAGAAAAAATAACCATTTTGTTTATTGATTCACTCAAGCTTATCTTGAAGATTTTAGAAATTGTCGTGGTTTAATATGAACTAATCCAACCTCAACCAATTCGAGTTTGGTTTCTTTTGAGTTGCTAGAGTTCTCTGGTATTGATTTCCCTTTCTCTGCTCGTTCCGTTCTCCCCGCGCGACTCAGCTCTGCGCCTCTTTCGTCGCGGACCGTCCGATCTGTGTTGGGCTGCTCGATCCTGTTGGCACATTCGGCTAGTCCGAACGTTCACTTTGTTTTGAACCATCCGATCTGTGTTGGACGACCCGATCTTGTTGGCGCGTTCAACCGGTCCAAACGTCCAATCCTTTTTAAACCACCCAATCAAAATCGGACGGCCCCGCTCCGCCGCGCTTCTCTTCGCCCCGCACCTCTTGTTTGGACCTCTCCTTGTGTTGCGACCTCTCCTTGTGCCGCGACCTCCCCTTCTGTCAAGACCACCCTCTCGGTCTTTTTGCAAAGACCACCCTCTCAGTCTTTTTGCAAAGACCACCCCTTTGGGCTGGACCATTCTTTGGGCCGCGACCACCCTCTTGGTCTTTTTGCAAAGATCACCCTTTTGGCCTTTTTGAAAAGGCCACCCCTTGGGTCACAACCTCTTCCTTGGTCTCAACCTCTCCTTTGGTTGGAGCACCTTTTCAAGTTTTGACCAGCCCCACCTGTCAGTTCTGTTCACCTTCTCCTTCCACCTATTGTGTCACTTCTGACGCAAAGGTCTTAGCGTATTAAATGCTGTTGTGTCGTATTAAATGCTACTGCTTTTTGTAGTACCCGTTTCCCCCTCTTGTCCCCTCCTTGGCCTGCTCCCATCTTCTCCTTCACCTGCCATTGAACGCGTGTCTTTGCGTCTCTCAGCTGCTCTTCCCATTTTCCCTGTCTATAAAAGCATGTGCAGCCCTCTATCATCACCTTTTCCTTACCCAGCTCTCCCTTGCTCTCACCTTGTTTTCACCATGCTTGAAGTTTCGCCAAGGAGTTCGCTGGAGCCTCCTCATCACCTAGGAGCCGCTAGAGCTTGCGCTGTCTTCGACCTCCTCGCCGCCACAGAATTCATCGGAGTACCCACGCCATTCGCCGTCCTCCTCCCATCTTTTCTCTCTCTGTGTGTGTCTAGGTGAGTTCCTTCGTGCCTTGTACTCTTTTTGCTCTCACGACCACGTTGTGTGGTTGTATCTCTTTACGACCACGTGGGTAGTCGTATCCTCCTTTGGACCTCCTCCTTGGACCTCCTCCTCAGGACCTCCTCCTTTGGACCTCCTCCTTGGGACCCCCTCCTCAGGACCTCCTCCTGAGAGTCCGTTTCTATTTCAGTGTTTCTCTTTTGGTTTTGATTTGGTAGTTTTGGTTTTTATTTGAATTCGTTGTATTTATTTGGCCCTTTTTCTTTGTGTAGATTAAGCTTCATTTGAAGAGTTAAGAGATCCCGCGACTCTCTGAAGAATCTCAGCTCTACATCGAAGGCAAGTCGTAGACCTTTGATCATGTTGAACCTAGTTTTGCAAAATTACTTTGTTTTATATCAACATGCATGGCTATTTGTATAAAAATGGTTTTGGGAAGTAGCTAAACCCCTACTTGGCAGTATGACTCCTTGGACACTTGTGATTGACATGTTGTCATGTACCTTTGGACCACCATAGGTTGGGTATTTTTACTTGGACTTCTTTGTGATAACCAACATGGGTGCGTATATTGCTTAGACCTGCTTAGTTATGCGCTGTCTCTTAATCACTTGTCTCAAAAATGTTAAATTTGACTAAGAGATTATGGAATTGTGGCACGTATTGTCTTGGCATGTGTTGTCTTGGCAAGCGTTGCCCTGGCCTGCGTGTACGTTAATAAAATTTGTGGTGCCATGACTAGGGTGGTCATTAGCCGGGTTGAACCCAAAATGTTTTGCTCGGGCGAGTGATCGTGCAGTAAAGGGGGTGCAGGAAGCACACTGGGATGAGGAGGTCTCGCCTGAGCACCCACTAAGGACTTAACCTTGTAAGAGTTCGATCCGGGCCACACCGTGCAACCACATGTCCAGGATAGGGTGGACCTGGCCAACTAATTGGCAATGCTTTGATTCGGTTCCGTTTTGGTGGAAGTGTGGAAGGACCTGGGTTAGACACCCACACTTGGCGCAAGAGGGGGCCAGTAAGGTGAAACCTTAGTGAGCAGAACTGAGTCAAAGCAGAACCTTGTAAAGGCCTTATCACGTGCTCTAGCCTGCTTACCCAAGGAAGTGAGCAGGGGCATCGACGGGTGCCAAACAAACTAGAGAACTCGTGTCTTGTGGGTAAAGTTGTACAATCTCTGCAGAGTGTAAATCTATTCGAATAGCCGTGTCTCCGGTTATGGACATGCCTGATGATTTCACGCAAGGGTTAGACTTTCTAAAAACTTGTTTGAGTGGTCTGGCTCATGACCAAGGTGGTCGTGAGTGGTCTGGCTCATGACCAGGGTGGTCATGGGTTGTTTCAAGAAAAACACTTGTATACTTATGTGATAATCTTTCAACTTGTGCTTTACAATCTATTTATTGTATTTCAATTCAATTTTGCTTTCTGTAAAACAACTATAAAGCTAACCTTGTCAAGACCTGCATGAACATTATTGCATACATTTCCTTGCGGCTTGTTGAGTACATTCAAAGTACTCATGGCTTGTGCCCTCTGGTTGATCAGCAGCTGAAGAAGACCTCTCTGGGTGCTCCGACCTCTTTAAAGAGGTCTTGGAAGACCTCTCGCGCTAGGACGTCCTCCACTCGATTACCTGTGGGCATGTCGAATGGCCTCCACATGTTTTGTTTTGTTTTTCCCTTTGCGACCTCTCTCTTGTTGTTAGACCTGCGTGGCAAGACCTCTGTAAAAAGCTTGACCATAAGGTCTTTTGTTGTTATTATTGTTAATTTGTCTGCTTTATCTTTAGTTTGTTGTATGGTTGTGATGACATCGTTGTTGATCTCTGTGCGGACCGACCATCGATCATGGGGCCGTCGAATGCCTGATGAGTCTCGGTGGTTTACCCGGGGCATGACAGTTACCTGCCGTTCGGGGGAAGCAATCAAAACTGCTACGATAGTAACGACTGCTCCGAACTTTACTCTCCAAAAAAATTAATTATGTTACGTTCTCTGAGTTCTCAGCGACAAGCGCGAGAACGAGAAACGAATCACAATTGAGATGAGCGATGAGTGACTGCGAAAGTTTGGTATTTATAGCCGAGCGAAGGGGCATCCGCTGTGTTGGTGTCGGTAATTCTGGAGGCATTGTCGAGGCGCAGCACTACAGGCAAGGGGGGACAACAGCGTCAGGGTGACAGATGTTCGGAGCAGCGGTGCGGGCAAAGGGGACAGCAGCGACGGAGCAACAGATGTGCGGAGGAGGGTTGTCCGCACGGGGGCCATACGGAATTCACCCCTCGTCCGCACGGTGGTCATGTGGTTTTGGCGCCACCGCATGATGGTCGTGCGTAATTGGGTACATGTCGACCCAATAGTTGTCCGCACGGTGGCCGTGCGTTTCAGGAGGCCATTTTTGCGAATACGAGAGGAAGAGAGCCATTTTCGCTAAAACGTGTCGGAACAGTATCAATACGGCCAAAAATTCAAGGAGCACACCAGCTCACCAAGATTACGAGTTTCATGTATACGTATGTATGTGTGATAGGGATCAGGATCCTTCGTGCATTGAATACAATGCAAGACATGGCATTAGGAGCGATCTCCACCGTCCGATCAAAAATCAAAGGGCGAGATCAATAGATATAGCGTGTTGTTACAGTAAATATTCCGTTGTTGTTATAGTATTGGCTACAGTGCCACTCCATAGGGTTGTTTGCATAGTAGGCCTTGCCGTAACATTGAGATCCGAATCCATGTGATGGTTGGTTGGGAGGGTACAGCAAAAGACTATGTAGTCTTTATGGAGAAAATAGCTGAATCGAAAAATGACGAGAAAAATACTATCTTGTGGACTGAGGCTAGACCTGTTTAAATGCCGGACCGGATTAGGCTTGAAAAGGCCGACCGTAAATGGGCAGGCTCGAGCCCGGCCCGAAATATGCCTTTTCCAGTAAAAAAAGTGTTATTTTAATGTTTTTTTGAATAAAAAGTAATATTTAATTCATTTTAAGAATAAAAAGGGGTTTTTATATATTTTTTATATTCGTTTTGTCGGGCCTGCGGGCTTTCGGGCCGGGCCATCGAGCTGAAAATGGAGTCCTAGGCCCGGTCTGGACTGAGTCTGGCTCGGGTCAGACCACCCATAAACACCTCTAACTGAGGCTCTACGTTTTTATGATAGCCTTTCTTTCTCCTTCCCACGCCACTGTGGCCAAGCTTCCAAGGCTAGATTTTTTTATGGCATGCTTTCTTTCTCCCTACCATGTGGAGCGGTACCACTTGCATGACTGTTAGACCTGAAAAGCCCGGTCGAACGGGTTGGCCCGAGCCTGACCCGGCCCAAAAATGACTTTTCGTATTAAAATATAGTTTTTAATCTTTCTTAAAAAATAAAAGGTAATATTAATTTTATTTTGAGAGTAAATATAGTTTTTTTTTAATTATTTTTATTACATTTCAGCTGAAAGCTCTCTTGGTTCTTCCTAGTCGATGCGGATCGATGCAGTAGCTCAACTATTTACTGGAGCTGTCTGTCTGTCTGTGTGTGTATTTGTTTACCCGACGAGCACGGTAAGGCAGCCTCGTGGCGGGACAAGCTAGTACATGGAGATCGATGCTTGGATCAGACGAGGATAGGTAGATGGCTACGTGCAGCGGATCAGATCACGATTTGAGTTGAATCCATCATCCCACCTGGCCTTCACGGGGATTGATTGATTACCTACTGGACGAAGGAGCCAAGAGGAGAGAAAAAAGAAAGCTCTACGAGAGTGACCTGAAATGAATGATGCTAAGATCGCTGCCATCCGTACGTTGCAATTGCATAGTCCAACCGTCTCTGGGTATCGACCGGTCGGTCGGTCAGCGGGCGCGAGGCGCCGAGACGTGGGCCGAAGGCGCCGCGCAGGCCACGCGGCGAAGGGCGTTCGCACGGAGCGCAGCGTGTGGGATCGTGCGGACGCGAGGCCATTCGCGCGCGATCGGCAGCCAACGTGGCCTTGGCGAGAGGCGGCGAACTTCTTCGATCTTTAAATTAGGTAATGTATGTACAATGGTACAGAACGCCGCTGTCATAATATCTCTTTAAGTTATCTATAGATAGTGCTGAATACAAATCCTACAATGAATTATCTTTTTACATATTTCTATACATAAGACAATCCCTCTATGTACAGTCATGTCTTGTTTATCATGTTACAATCAACTACTGCATAAAAGACGATTTATTTCTTTATACTCACCGTCTCTCATCCACATCATCTCGTGTCTTATGTAAAAAGACTTACAAACAACTGACATCACACTGGTTGTTCAAACGGCGTGCGTCGTTAGGTTAGGTCGGACGGACTGCGTGTGTGAATTTTTCAAATGGATGCACTCGTTTATTGTCACACTTACTTGTGGGTCCATCAAATCAAAGATGAAGCAAGCTGGGAATTCTAGATACAATCTAGCTCATGCATGTCATGAAATTAATACCAGCAAGCATTAATCTAGCAAGCTTACCACATACACATAGGAGTACATAACATGCTCCTCATACGAGAACGAGACGCTCCATTCTAACTACATTCTCATTGATCGATCGAGCTGCGCATTGGCACCGTTCCTTGATCAGCTCCTCATCTCATCACAGATTAAGGAGCATGCAGATGACCATAGCAGCTGATTAGTACTACTAGCTAGTCTTAATTAGACTCGGACACTGCTTGCCCTCGCTTGGCTTGGCTTGGCTTGGCTTGGCTGCGTCGCCGGCCTGCTCTTTTGTCCACGCAGCCAGCTACCTAAACTCTCTCACTTCACAATCTGCAAAATCCAAATCCTCTGGGTTACACATGCATGCCAGTGTTTAATATGCATCAAGCAATTACTGACTCATCGAATTTTGGTTGCTTGCTTCCCTGCTTAAACGTAACAACTGCACACACTCAAGTCACCTTGGTTGGAAGATAAAATACATATACCCCGTTAAAGTTCAGATTAATTCTAGACTTCTTCTCTTCTAAGAGAATACGCATCACTCTCGTAGAAAATCTGCATCTTTTATATTTCAGCAATGCATCATACTTCGCTTTGTAATGTTACATGACAGCTCAATGGAACAATCAGTGTGATTAGAGCATCTTCATGCATTTAGTCTTATTTTAGTCGGGCTTAACAACGCTTCTCTATGTAAATAATGAACATATCACTCGGTTACATCCAACGGTACTCTGACTAGAGAATGCGAGCCAACCTGTTAGGCAGATTAAGCCCTCCATGCGTTGCTTCCTACATTCACATGGACACCATCGTTGTTGTGACCTGTCATCAAATTATATTGTGAATATGACATATCGAAGGCCAGACAACTAGTTTTTAAGAGAACTGTTTTTGAGTCTGGAAATGCATACCTGCACGCCGTCTCATAACAAAAAAGCATGCACCAATGACAGCGTAGCAAAGGAGAAGCAGCATTCCCTTCAGATAATGGGATGTTCCGTCCTGCAAAACACAGAAAGTTGTCTTCAGTTCTAGTGCCATAGCGTTGAGAACGGCACTGCAAACATTGAAACACAGCTATAGACTATAGTCCGACCACACCGAGGGTGGTGATTTCTCAGAGAGACAGAGCTACTAAGATCAGAAGCATATATAACTAATTCCTCATGAGTGTTCTGCTAAGGAACCTGATGAAATAGAATTTTCAGTGACTGATGTTCCATGGTATCCAGGTTGAGTTGTTTGCGGATACGAAAGAAAAAAAATTTACCTGTAGTGTGAAGGTTGTCACTAATATTGCTAGAAACAGAGAACCAGTCTCCAGCAGGTTGAAATCGAGATCCATCGGGACCCCCATAATCCAAGCTACAATGACACTCAATGGCACCTGGCACAGAGTCGATTCCATGAGGAAAGACCGAAAGAGACCAAGGCAAACAGCAAATGGAATGGAACAATGTCTAGAGGTTAGTTAACACAGACCACAAACATGGAGATCTGCGTAGCAGACCCTAAAGATACTCCAAGGGTGATGTCCTATCACAGCCAACAATTTGGTGTCAGTGATTGCTCCCTGAACAATTCAACAGGTATGCAGGAGCTCTGATGTTGCCTACCAGTTTGTTCTTAAAAGCAAATATGACTGCACCGGCATGCTCTGCTGCATTCCCAACGATTGGAATCAAGATGATGCTAATGAAGCTCACTGATAGTTCCCAAGTTTCCGAGGCCGCCTGTTTGATACGATTTTATTGACAGAGAATTGTTAACTACTGCAGGATTTCGGAGAATAATTGTCTATCCCTTGGGACCCTACACTCTTTATTTATAGTGCCAAATATTACAGTCTGACTGACAAACAACATGGACTCTTAGACTCGCACACGACTCAGACTCTTATCTAAACTTTAATATCTCCAACATTGAGGTCCCTCAAGATGGACATGAGATAACAATCATGTCCATCTTGTTATATATTGCAATACTATTACTAGAATCTACAAAAAAACTGTCATCCATCAACTCCATAGCCAATACCATTACGCAGACCAAAGTTGCTCACAACCTATACTATTACTACCAGGGATGTCACCAAATCTATCACCACCATCTACCAGCTGCTTTGACCTCAACCCCTCCTTCCTCTACCCTCATGCCCCCAGCCACCCCCGGCCTCCACCACCTCTACCCACACGCCTCCAGTCTCGGCCTCCACCACCTCTACCTCTGCCACAGAACATTACACCTAACTTCAGCCCCAATCATCTTCCGGACCCCCATAGCAACACTATCTCTGGCACACATACCAACACCACCTTATGTTGCATATAAGGAAATACAAAAGAATTCATATTCTAACACTACATACCTCAATTGTACTTACAACATACTCTGATAATACTGCGGTCATCAGAGTCATGACTGCTAGCCAAATCATTGCACTTGAAAACCCCAGTACTGCCTCATCTTGAGAGACCAAATCATCACCATCTTCTTCAACCTAATCGTTTGGTTGGATACCACAATTTTATTAATCAATTAGTCCTATGCTAGCAACTCTTGCTGGTTTTGATTAGCACTATACGCACCTCTTGGGGCTCAAAGAGCTGGCGATGGGTCTTCAGTTGAAAGTAAAGGTAGGCTGCATAGGCCAGGAGCATGACAATGCTGCATGCTCGGGACAGCTCCAATCCTGCGTCCCCAGAGGTTACTGCATGCTCCCCGGCGCTCACTGCATACCTCAGCATCAGTGGCAGCGAGTGGCATAGCACACCAAGAATCAGAAGCCCCGTGCTGACATCTGCTTGCTTCTGTACAAAACAAAACCATATCGTTGTCTATAAGCCAGCACAAATTCATGCTCTAGTAAACAGCGTAATAGTAATAACTATTAAATAGCTGAGTTGGTTACTCTGTCGTATGGCTGCTCGGTCCCAAGGTTGGCCAGGCCACCAAAGAAAAGGGAGGTTCCCAGGACAAGCAACAGGTTGGACAAGATGGAGCCGAGCAGGGAGCATTTCACCACCATTATCTTGCCTTCATGCAGGGCAAAGAGTGCGATGATGACCTCCGTCACATTGCCAAATGTTGCATTCAACAGTCCACCCACTGCAATACACGGAGATACGTGTAGCTATGATGCTAAGGTTGTAGACTGGATCAATAGATTTGAGATTAACAACACTTACCAGAAGGACCGGTGTAAAATGCAATCTGCCTGTGACCAATTAACAGAAAACATAGATTTAAGTTTTAGGAACATATGAGGTAATGCGAACGAAGCATGCTATGATGATGAACAGAAGAAACTTACTCGGTCAGGAAACTGAGTCGCTCAGCGAGAGGAATGAGACCGATTAAGCTAAGCACAAAGACCCACACCTGTTTGAGTTCCAAATTAAGAAAGCATGTGTGTGTTAAAAGAGGGGAAAGGGTAACACTTGCATTATACTAATGCAACGCATCATAGGTTGGCTACAAAGAATTCTTTTTAGTATTTCTCGTGCTATTGGTCTTGTTGGGAAACATTATTGTTTGCATTTAACCAGATTAATGAATTTACACGGTGTGAAATGGGATTCTAGAGCTTCCTCTTCTCATGTAAAAATACCAATAACATATTGATGTGGAATTAGAACAACTTTAAAATGAATGGTGCAGGTGAGATGCCAGTGAATGGAACCAAGCCAAGCTAATATGGGACAATCATTCAACGTTCAGTAAAATTTGTCTATGGTCCTTGCGTTTGTACGTCATGTGTTTTCGATGGCAAAAGACGACAGTGTGGAGACGTAAGAGTGCAGGCGAGCTCACATGCGGAATAGAACGGCGGTGAAAGACAAGAAGAAACACTGCAAAAGGTATCTCTGCCTTGGCCAGACGAATATCACTACCTCGGTCGGTGTGCGAATGTACGATGCAAACATGTGTTGAACAGAAACTACAACGTGAAACCTATGTACGTGACTGGTGACCACATTGCTAGTTACTGAAATCTTCTCATTTGTTGTACAGTGAACTCAAGGCGACTAAGAATGGTGAATGAGTGATGGATGAATTTAACAATCAGGAGCTGCGTGTGAGCGGTCCTGACCTCCTGGGTAGAGGAGGAGAGGACCGACAAGTGGGTGGCAGAGGAGAGGGATGGTGTGAGCATGCATGTGATTGGCAGTGGGGCATATTAGTTTCTGCTATTCCATTCCATGATTCCATCTGTCGTCTGTGTCAATTTTAATTGGGTTTTACAGGATAGCTATGTTAAGCGAGAGACCACATGGTCACATCACATGTAGCTAATGTAAATCTAATCACCATCTCTCCCCCACTGTAGCACAAGATGTATTACTAATTGATATCCCCAGCTCTCTTCATGTGTTTCTTTTGACTGAATAATTGCTAGTTTATGTATTGCAAGGTATTAATAATCTATTACTAACCATTAACTAATATGAGTTGTGCCCGCGTTATGTAATAATTCCTAGAGAATAAGAACAAAGGGGCACAGGTTTCTGGTAAAGAGAGACGCAATCTAACCGAAATGACACACAAACTGATGCAATCTTGGTCCATGGAGTGATCAAATTGCAACCTTTTACTTGGTTTTTTTTGTAAAAAAATTGCAACATTTTATGTTTGGAACAAAGCAATCGTCCCTCTTCCCTATGAGACTGGTGAGGTTGCAAATTGTGATGGTCGAAGGAAGGAATCGAGCAAACACAAGAAGCATTACACTGTACATAGAGTAGCTGGATATAAAATGGACGGAATGACACTCAAAACTGATGCAATCTTGGCCCCTGGAGCGATCAAATTGCAACTTTTACTATGCTGGGGACAAAGCAATCGTCCCTATGGGACAGGGGTTGCAAATTGCGGCGGTGGAAGGAAGGAATCGAGCAAAGACAAGAAGAAGGTATACAGTATACAGTAAATGAATGGCACCTAAATGAATACTCGTAAATGGACGGAGCAGTGAGAGGGAAACAGAGGAGAGGGGAGGACGGACCTGGCCGAAGCGGAGGTATCGGGCTGCGACGGCGAGGAAGACGGCGGGGAAGAGGAGGAAGATCTTGGTGCCGAGGAGGACCTCCTGGAGGTTGGCGAGGAAGGCGCGGAGGCCGGCGCAGGGCACCTTGCGGAGGAGGGAGACGTCGGACTTCTTGCGGAGGGAGGAGGAGGACATGTTGTGGGCGGTGCGGCCGAGGTGGCGCACCGGTGCCATCTCCTTGGCACCCGCCTCCACCAGCACCACGGAATCCATCATGGCTTGGATGGATCGGATTCCTCCTCCCAACTCCCTATTTGTCACCAGGTACAACTCGAACCGGCCGGAAGAGGAGAAGATGCAATTGCAACTGCTGCTCTGCTTGGGTTGGTTTGTTTGCTTGGCTTGCATCTTCTTTACTTGGAGGACTTGGCACCATCACCATGCGGTGGGGGGTGTGGCGCGTGGGGGTGGGGCCGGGGGCGGACATGTATCATAAGAGGATCGATTTTTTTTTTAAAATAATATTAATTTAAAAGATAATTACAAAAATGAATAGTCGATTTTTTTTCAAAACTAGCTGCTTGTCGTCATTTCATGTCGCTAGTTGAGTTGGTGACGGACCTGTTGTTAATTCAACTGGCGACATGGATACTAAATTTTTCAATATTAAAATTTGAAAAAACGTCATTTCAAATGACGATAGGGATCCCGCAAGTCTCTGTCGCCATTCCAAATGGCGACGCAATCTCCCCTGTAAAAGACCCTTGAAACCCTAAAATTGGGTGAAAACTCACTTTTATTCAGAAAAAAGAGAAAGATGGGAGGGCAAGCAGAGGAGCAGAGAGGAGTAGAGGGGAGGAGAGAAGCTAGCGAAGCGCTGTCCGTCCGGTCGCCCACCTTTTAGGTAATTTTTTTAACCGAATGGATTACATAATTTTAGATGTACGGCTACGTAGTGTAGTATGTTGTACATAATCCTTTTCGGTAGGTAGTTTAGTTTTAAATATATGGTTAATCGTAAAATTTTTGTTTATGGTGCAGTACGTCAAATATGTCGGACGCCACCAACTTCAAAATTTACTACAGTCAGGGCACTATTCTTGAGGGTCCTGAGGGGATTGATTTGTGTTATTTCCAATCGGCGATCGTGCCCCTAACAAGACCAGAGCAACGTACATGGGGCGCTGTGATGCGGGTGGTTGTTTCACTCATTCGATTTGGACCATGTTGTGTATGATCTGAGATTGAATTGCCTTGCCTCCCCCTAAGCAACACATGACGCATATTGGGAGTTAGTGCAGCTCAAGGGAACAAGGTCATGGCAGTCATATGTACGCATGTGAGGGAGGAATGGTAAGATTTGGTCCTTCTGGTCCAGGCATATACCAAGCCTACTCTTGCATCGATGGTTGAACAAGAAGGGGTGGTGATGCCGAAGAGGAAGTCGAGGACTCCAGCCACATCGCAGCGCACACAATGACCGAAGGTCTCGAAGTTGCTGATGCTGTCGAAGAAGACCCTGCAGAAGGAGCTCTTTTAGTCAGACAAGCTAGTAGGCTTGCAGACGAGGGTGAGGAGCTGGAAGCCCTAGTGTAAAGGATGGATCTCGAAGACCAGGACTACATGATATTGTCAGAAGATGAAGGATCCGACGACGAGGATGGTGTGGACCAGAAGATGGTTCCATCCGAGTGGAACACATACCAGTTCGACAACCTTGTCATTAACGAAGGCTCCCGTGTGCCGGGGGAGTACGACCAGAGCGAGGTCAAGCAAGAAGCTATGTACAAATACAAGGTGGTCATGCAGGAGGCAGTTAAATTCTGGGCCTTGTCGGTGCGGCGTACATTCACAGTCGTCAAGTCTAACCCAAGATGTTACGACGTGAAGTGCCACATAGAGGGATGCCCTTGGTGAGTGCACACATTTCAGCCTAAGTGGGACATCTACTGGAAATGCTCTATAGTGGTCCCTTACATATGTGTCGTCGATGAGTCAGTGCAGTCCCATAGGAACCTGTCATTAGGCTTCATCGTGAACCTTATGTATGGTGAGATAGTGGATAATCTAGATTTTGAGCCACGATCCATCATTTGGGTTATTGAGGCAAGGTTCCAGTACACAGTCAGTTATGTCAAGGCGTGGAGGGCAAAACAGAAGGTATTAGAATCAATGTTTGGTATGTTCAAGGACTCCTACCACAACCTCCCTGGGATACTCCGAGTCATACAAGACAGGAATCTCGGCACTCATGTCTACATTCAAGATTCTACGCATCCGAAGTTGGCCAATAAGAGGGTGCTGAAGCGAGCATTCTTCACCTTTGGTCCATGCATCAATGCATTCCAATACTGCCGTCCAATCTTATGCGTGGATTACACATTCCTGACTAGAAAGTACAAGGGCCAGATACTGACTGCAATAGCGACGAACGAGAACAATCAAGTTCTTCCCATGGCATTATCTTTTGTTGAAAGCAAGAACACAAACATCTGGTTGTGGTTCCTGAGAAATTTGAGGATTTCTGTTATATAGGGCCGTCCTAACGTATGCGTCATACATGATCGGCATGTGGGCCTGCTGAGTGCAATAACTCAGCTACAACAAGGAGAGAACGAACCACTTCCATAGGCACTTGGGTGCAAATTTCTACAAGCAGTTTCGCAACAAGGACTTGATGAATCTGTTCAAGTGGCTATGCAACCAGAGCCAGCATCGAAAGTTTGAAGCATTCTGGAAGATTATGGATGAGCAGACACAGACGCACAGAAGGGAGGCAACGAAAAAGACCGCCCCAAGCGCTGACCAGGACCCCAAAGCATTGCCACAGCTACCCACAGATGGTCCTAGTGTGGCGAGGAGGCAGCTGAAGTGCTTCTCAGACTGGATTGAGCATGAGCCTAAGGAGAAGTGGTCGCTGCTAGATGACAGGGGTGGTGCACGATATGGTGTCATGACAATCAATCTAACTGAGGTGTACAATTGGGTCATGCACGGCGCCAAGTGCCTCCCTTTGGTTGGTATTGTGGAGGCAATTCTCCGCGGTACCACAAATTACTTTGATGACATAAGTAACAACACATCGCTCGCCATAACAAATGACAGAGTACTCTACTCCGCCATGATCACCAAGTACATGGAGAAGAAGAGCAAGAGGGGTGAGATGCATCGGGCATTCAAGATGGGCACAAGGGAGCTTTGCTTCAAGATAATCTGCAGAGATAAAGGATGCCGCGGGATGAACCGCGAGAGGATCACTCTCAAGTGCACGTTACGCCACGCTAGTTGCGTATGCACTTGCAACAAGCCCCTTCTTCTGTATAGGCCCTGCTCCCATGTCATAGCTGCATGTTCGACTGTGGTGCAGCATCTCGACCAGTACGTCTTTAACTATTTCAACAAGAAGAAGGTGATGCAAACCTGAAGCATAGAGTTGTATGGTTATGACGTGGTTGGCCATTTCACTAGCTATCTGACCTGAGAGCAACTTATCTGGGCCGCAGACATTGATAGGCTTAAGGGAAAGGTTGGCCGGTAGAACGATATGGACGAAGTAGAAGCCGGGCATCGTATGAAGAAGTGCTCCATTTGTAGGGAGTCTGGGCACACCTTCAATAAATGCCGTACATGAAATCCACAGGACGAAGGAGACATCGGCAATGCGGATGTCACCTTGGGGACCTGATCCGATTGCCCCACTCGAGGCGATCCACATGGCGGGCGTTGAGGTCATGACCACAGGAAAGGTACGTCCTGTTGAAATATGTGGTGCCCCACTGCTTTGTAATCACTACTCCAAACAGGACATTTCACGACGGTTGAAAACCGTCAAGAATAAGTGAATAGCCACTAGATATTAGGTTCCCGACGGGTAACTGTTAGGAGTCCTTCGACGCGGATGCCTTAAATTTCTAACGGCTACCCGACCAGAAAATAATTCCTGACGGCTATCCCCAACGGTCGTCGACAGAGAAATTATCCCGTCGTCGGGTTTTCCATTAAACCTGACCTCGAATCCATGTCGGTCACCCGACAGGGAAATATCATCGCAGATTAGATTCGTGATGGTCTTTGGAAACCGACAGATTTTCCCATTTTTAGTGACGGTCGTACCCCGACATGAAAAAGGTTGGTCCTGTTGGGCATAACCACGAATATGTGTTGGTCACCCGACGGGGAAGTATCGTCGTGACGACCTTTGGGAACTGACATATTTGTTAATTTTTAGTGATGGTCCGAACCTGACAGGAAAAAGGTTGATCCTGTCGTTGGTTGGCATAGCCACTAGTTGCAGCAGCATCCGAAGAAATGTAAAACCGTCGAAAAAATGTAAATGGCTGAACAGTAATTTCTAAATCATAAGCAACCTAGAATTTACAGTAGACATAACCAATCTCACACAATGAAATATAAATCAACCAGGCACATAACACATTCACAATTCAATATAAATTCACTTTGATCTGTCGAAAAACTAGGTGACGACGTTGCGCTGAATGTTTTGTAATGTCAGTGTGAATTGTCGACAAAATATGCGACGACATTGCGCTGAATATTATGTAATGTAATTGTGATTTGTTGACAAAAGATGTTATGACGTTGTGCTGAATGTTATGTAATATCAATGTGATTTTTTTGACAAAATATGTGCTCAGAAATAGTCGATTACAAAAGCGGGCGAGGATCCTGTTGTTGTTGAATTGGCGCGAGGACTGTCACACTGATCGGGCGACGAGGAGCTCTCAGTACTATTGAGCCCCTGTTGCCGATGCACGTGTCCTCGCCGCCAATTGGAATAGTGACAGGCACCTAGTTTTGTAAAAAAATTGACTATTTATTTTTGTAATTATCTTTTAAATTAATATTATTTCAAAAAAATATTGCAGAGAATCTATAGTATCATGCATTAGAAGCCGATCTTCACCGTCCGATCGAAAAGCAAAGTTCTAGATCAAGTGCTACAGTGTTTTTGCTATATTAAAATTGTTACAGTAAGTATTTCACTGTTCCTACGGTGTTGGTATAGTGCCACTGCCTAGTATTGTTCACGCATTCAAAGATCACTATTTGCATAGTGATCCTCTGCATTACAGTAGAGGACCCAGATCCTTGGGGGTGTATCATATGTATGTAATGTATGCAGTATAGTACAACATAGTAGTACAGGGAGGGGTTCACCGTTCCAAGAGGAGCTAGGCAAAGAAAGAAAGGGCAAATAATGGGGTTCCCTCCCAAATGCAGCAACACGCGACAGACAGGGAGCTAGTGCTAGCCAAACGGGCCACTCGACACATCATGAGTCGGGCATGGGCCGACACATCACGATTAGGCCCAGCACGGTAGGCCCATTTGACTATGCGGGCCATGCCATCTGCGGCGTGGTCGAGGTGCCGACTCAAGCACCCAAGACTGGCACCTCGGGTCGTGTCGGCTGGCACAGGCCTGATTAACCCTAACGGGCCGTGCTCGGCCCGCATAGCCCATTTTGGCCTGAAAAAATGAAAAACAAAATTAAAAATCACCTTATCTTCCCCTTTTCCTTCTCTTTTCTCTTCTTGCTCTTTTTTCTCTTTTATTTTCTTCTCCTTTTCTTTTTCCTCCTGTCCTTTTTTACTCTAGCCGCACTGCTCCAGCCCTGGCTCCTTTCTTCCTTCCTTCTTTTCTTTTCCCATTCCTTCCTCTTCTTCCTCTTGCCGGGCCGGCCAGCTCCACCGCCACCACAGCCCCGCCAGCCGCCAAGCCACCTCGCCGTGCCCTCGGCTATGCCGCCATTGCACGCAACTACCTCGACCGCCAGCTTGCGTTCTCGGCCTCACCTCTAGCCTCTCTCTCCCTCCTGGCCCCGCCTCGTGCACGCGCCGTACCCGGCCTCCTCCTCCTTGGCGTCGGTTGAAACCCGCCGTGCCCAACCTCCTCCTCAGTCGTCAACCGTGTTGCGTGAGGTTGCGTCTTTGTCTTTGGGCGAGTGTGGACCCAAGCACGGCATGGACACTTGGGCCATGCCGACCCAGACACAGTTACAGTGTGGGTCGTGTCATGCCCAGGCCGAGCCAACAGTGTTGTGCTTTGGGCCGGATCGGGAGGCATGGTGTTGGGACCCGAACCTATAAATCTGGACCCTCTGTGTATTATTGTAACAGCCCAAAATCCCTAAGTTGGATTAATTAAGCATTTAATGTGCATTTGTGAAATTTTGGACCTTTTAAAACTTTTGTTGCAGCAAATAGGTTTCAATTGTGTGAATGTTTTAGTTGGTTTCTATATTCTCGAATATGCTTGTTTGGATTTTCTTGAATTTATTGGATGTTATTTGGTTCCCAATTAATCTGCTTTTTAAATTTTGAAATTAAATTTAAAATACAAACCTAATAGGTAAATAAAACAAATGAAAATGAAAGTTGATAAATAAAAATCTAAACACAACATAATTGTTCTAAATATAATTTGAGAAATTAATTAATGCATGTTTGCAAATTTTCTCACATCCAGTAATAAAAATCAATATTAAATCAAATTGTTTTAAAAAAATGCAATTAGAAATTTAATTATTTTGATTTTATGTTTTTGCATGCATCACAAAAATCATGTCATTATGCATACATTAGTATCACCATTCTCATTTTCCAGTTTGATCGACCACAGGCGAAACGTCTGCGTGTCCCTTCTTTTCATGTCATCTGCCTTTTTCCTTCCCTGCTAACTCCTTTCGCTTCTCTCCTTCAAATCTCATCCAAAAATTCAAAACCAAGCCATGCATGTCATACCACCACGATCGTCATCGCACGACCAACCCAATTCTGTAATTCGTTTCCGCATGCATGGCAGTTTGAGCGAATTCGCATAAGGAGGAAAAGAAGTAACAGATGAAATGCCTGTGTGTCCATTCTTTTCCCTAACTTCTCTCCTCGCAATCACAATCAAAAACCAAAAATCGTGCGATGCATGTTATATCATTGCGTTCGTCGTCACGTAAGCATTCCATTTTTGCAAGCGGTTCACGCATGCAAGGTCATTTGAGCAAGTTGGAGAAAAGGAGGAAGAATTGTAGGGAAAGATTCAAAACAAGAAAAACCCTGGAAAAATTATACAATGTGCACCACTGTGTCAGGAACCTTCCATAAAAATTTCGTGATTTTTGGAGCTAGGGAGCTATGTCTAAAAATTACGGAACTCCCTGCTGCTTTTGCTTTCATCCCCATCCGAACCAAACTTCATCTGTCCATTTCTTTGCCATGCCAACCAAACAAGTCACCCTACTGCCATCCCTTTCCTTCAACCATTGCTTTTCTCCAGCTTTTGTGCCAGCCGTAGCACCCTTCTCTCCACTGCCATCACCAAGGCATTCCCATTTCTTGCCCCAACCGAACCAAACAACAGCCACTTATTCCCATTGCTTTTCCACCACAGCCTTTTTTGTAAATAATCTATTTTTTATTCGGAAATACAGAAATAATACCGCTTAATTTTTTTTTACAGAAATAATCTCTAGTCGTCCGTCCCATTGGGCGACTAGAGCCTCATGGGTATAGTCGCCAAGCGGATGTACGACATTAGTGCAAGTCGCCCAACCGATTAGGCGACTTAGTTAAAGTCGCCCAACCGATTAGGCGATTTAAGCTCCTAAACTCACAATTATGTAAACCCAATTGGAACAATTGTGTTAAAATAGATATTACATTTTGTAGGTATTGTATTTAGCAAATCGTATTATATGATGTTATTTTTTGTAAAGATAAAAGTGTGGTGACAACGTTGGTTGGTCTGTTTCTTATTTTCGTAGAATATGAAGGGTACGAAATATGTCAGACTCGCAATAACATTTTGTGATCGTCGTATATTGTTGTAGTCGTCAAATTTACGTAGAATTTTGTGAGGGCGATTCAGATAGTAATGAATGGTAAGTAGATAGGTAAGTGATATTCGAAATCTGTAAATAATATAGGCTTGCTTTCATGGCTTAGCGGAGACACGGGCGAGAAGTACATTAAAGTCCGCGACGAAGCACATTACGTAGTGACATGGCATGATGGTTCGGGTAATTGCTTTAGTCATCCTCGCTACTACTACGGTACACCATGATGAAGCATCCGGACCATATAAGTATACATGCCTTTAGGGATAATAAAAACAAGAGGGTATGACGGGTACTACTACGTAATGACGACCTCATTGCGTGGACCGGGCCATTTTCCCTTTCTTGCTAGCTCGGCGTTGAACTCCTCGCCGGCCTTCCCTTCCCTTGTCGCGGATCGCCCACGTCGGGCCGGTATGTCGAAGTCGTCCATATCCTGCGATTCGATGATGTAAGTGCACCGTATAATGAGAATCGTAAGAAGGATTTAACTTCTTCATAACTAACGTCGTGGATACGGATTCTACGGGCGGCCGGATCTGTGTGTGTGGCCGGGTTCACCAAGATGAGCCTTTCCTTGCCTTTGTCGCGGATTTGTACATGTCGGGTGGTATGTCAAGTCGTCCATGTCCTGCGATTGTATGATGGATGTAAGTACACCGCATCGAAACCTTACGTAATAAGGACGCCGGTGGAGAACACTCTATGTGGGTTGCCTTATGTTCAATCTCCTAAAGCATGTAACGAAATGGTGGGACGCGTTATTGCGGTTGCCTTTTATTGAGTTGACATGTTGTATTGATGTGTCGCGTGCTTTAAGTTATATGCATCAAGAAATATGCAATGTATGAGCGAGTTCGAAAACCAAGCTATTCCATATTATCCGATAGAATTAAGATAAAACATACTAGCAGTTGGGTAGTTGCTTACAAGAACCAAAGTACAATTACGACACAATTAGTTAGGCATTTGCTTACAAGAACCAAAGTTCGATTGAAGCGCAAGTTACAACAGAGTAGGAAATGTAATACAAGTTCCTACGTGTCGTGAGCGCCTTGCAAGTTCTCGACGATGTGCCCTTCTGGCGGCGGCAGCTCTGGCGTCTACCCGCTGCGGCTTCCTTCGTCCATATCGTTCGAATCGCGACGACTCTGCCGACAACCCTTCCCCTCTCAATAGGTCTAGATCTGGAACCCAAGTCCTATTTGCAATATCCAATGTGGAGAAGTTACCGACAACCCTGAAGCCTCTTAGCTCGCCGCACCACACCTGTTGAACCTTTTCCTTCATGAAGTACTCAAATACAAAGTTAAATGGGTCCATGCGGATCGTCCCACACGCGGCGAGAACATGAGAGCATGGCTTGTGAAGAAGCTTTAGCTTGTTGCATGTGCAGCTAGGTTCATTCACATGGTCTCCAAGGCATACCTCATGGGTAACAAGAGACCGAGCCGTTCCGAATCCGGCTCTGTCTCGGAGGATCACGTCGAATCGATGCTTCGTATTGCCCATTACTGAAGACCGTGTGCGATCGAGCCTTCTCGGTCTTGGCTCGCATGTATGTACTAATCTTGAGCAATAGAAGTGCGTGGGTTGGCCGCATGAAGTGCCGCATTGCATGTCTTTCACTGAAATATCCGATTGTACCATGCGAGCGCCTTCAACAATGGCGACAAGAGGTCGACAACGGAGGCCCCTAATAACCAGCTTGTACACCTCTGCAAGGTTAGTGGTCATTATGCCATACCTTGCGCCGTCCGTGTCGTCAGGCAAGAACGACCACTTTTCCAATGGCTCGGCCTCAATCCAATGAGAGAAACACCGATGTCCCTCGAGGTCCTCCGCGTCAAATGGGGAGGGTCGAGCTCCCGATGGTGTGAGGCGCTCATTTGTGCCTCCCGGAATGAGGGGCGCTTGTTTCTCTCGATGACATGCTTCTTGGTATGCTCGCCCAACATCCGCCACAATGCATCAAATTTACGTTCTTTGGTTACGCATGGCAAGCCTCTTGAAAAGTTTCATCAAAGGTTCTTTGCTCAACTGTTTGAAGAAGTTGGCCCCGGATGGCGAATGCACCATCATTCTCTCGTGTCCGCCAGGGAATGGCTCATTGGGGTCTTTTGAAGTTGTCGGATGGCCTTCATCATCCCGGTGGCGATCATGGATTAAGCGGACATCGGGGCGTGCCCAACTACTCCCATCTTGAGATTTGAAGGAACCACAACCGGTGTCGTAGTTCTCACTTTCCACGAAAGCGATGGCTAAGGGTAGAATCGATTGTTGCCATCAACGCCAATTCTTTGTCGAGGATCATGCCCTTGTATTTCCCGATTAGAAATGTCCCGCCCATCGAGATCACGGCAACATGTGTGCGAATGCATTGATCAGGGACCGAATGCTAAGAAGGCCCTCTGCAAGACCATAAAACCTTGCAGTGGTCTTTTGGTGGCGGTCCTTCACAAACAATGTATGTGCGGGTTCTGTCTTGCAAAGACTGGAGCATACGAGGAAGGTTGTCGAAGATGCCTCAAAAGAACCGAACCTCCTTTCCAAAGCCTTACCTTAGCACGCCATGCCTTCACGTAGCTAATCTTGTACTTGAATTTCGCCGATAGCCACCATGATGTGCTTGGCCTCCGTGTCAGCTTCTTCACTATCTCTCCGTACATGACATTGGCTATGAAGGTGGATGTGAGGTTGCGATGCTTGCAATACACTCTTGAGCAAGCGAGTGCGGCTCCACCTGCCGAGACAATCCGGTGAGTCTCGTACTTGGGTCTCCTTGCGTGCACACGCCAAGGACACCAACTGCCAGATCTGACGGTGTCTTGCTCTGGGTGGATTTGAGTACACGAACGGCCGTTGCATGGACAAGGCCTGACTTAATGGCATCTGCGGTGATCCCTTGTCGGCAAACATTGCACGGCCGAACCTCCGCCCCATTGTACTCCCACGGTGATTCGTGCTCGTCGTGCTGCAGCAAGACCCTCAACGCGTCCACCCTCTTCCATTCTGCGGGATGGGATCTTAAATCCTCCTCGGAAGAGTTATTACCATCCTCTTGTAAAGCTTCCTCCTCTGCTTTCGAGTGTCAAGTCATCAATCTCCATCGGCGTACTATCTTGTCGACATGCTCCCTGCATCTGCCTGGCACCGCTCGAGCTTCCTCTTACGCCTCGGCCTCCTCTTACGCCTCGGCCTCCTCTTACGCCTCGGCAATATCGGCCACCGCGTGTTCGTCATGAACCACACGATGCTGCGTCCGAAGCTGCTCCCACCAACCCGACGGAGCCGTCGGAAGGGCTCGCGAGGAGTTCCTTGGACATGCTCGCACGAGTAGCACGATCGTAGCCACGGCGCCTCTGACCTTGCAGATATGCCTTCCATGCAACCGCGCATCACTCGCTCAACTCCCACCGAATGTGCGTGGGAGACCTACTCAAACCCCTTGTATCACGACACTCCACACCTCGGGGTCCAATGAGAAGGTTACGGTGAGCGCTTTAGGACATCTCCGATTCGGGTATTCTCCGGATTCGGTGTACCAAATCGACTTCTTTGGAAATCACTTAGGTCAACACCGTCACGGACCTTCACGAACCGTACCAACACCGTAATGCACTTTCAATCTTGTCGGCTCGACATGACTACAAATATTACAAATGTTGCAACCAGTGATTTCTCAACATACATTTCCCATATACTTGCTAAACAAACAAGTAGCCGAGAATAAGAACAAACAAGAGTATTACCTTGAAGCGGAGACCTTCTCTTCGTAGGAACAAGCTCCTTTCCTGCAAACCGCCCTCTCCCGAGCTCTGCTCCTCGCAAGCTCCTCTCCTCCTCAACCAGATCTGCTCTGCTTGTCCGCCGAGAGAAATGGTGAAAGAAACCATGAGGGGACCTGGGCTGGCTTTCTATATGACCGTGTAGTCGCTCATCCGTTGCACGACTTGGCAGGAAGTGCTGGCCCAACGGTTGAGCGACACGTGGACTAGTCGCTGAACCGTTGCACGACTTGGCAGGAAGTGCTGGCCCAATGGTTGAGCGACACGTGGACTAGTCGTTGAACCGTTGGATGACTTGGCAATAAGTACAGGCCCAACGGTTCATAGTCGCTCAACCGTTTCACGGACGATTCGAAACTAATATATTAATAAGTAATAGAACTATGGTAGAGGGAATGCATAGACAACCATATCATAGTCGTTACGAAGGAGAATACGTCAACACAAAATACAAGTTATATAACAATGGTAGATGGAATGCATAGACAACCATGTAATAGTTCCTACAAAAGACAATACGTAAACACAAATGACGTAATAGTTCCTACGAAAGACAATACGTAAACACAAATGACGTAAACCCCCATCGCCACCCATTGCGCCACCCGCAAGACTCCGCTCCATCGTCGCCACGCCCCACACCCGGTCGCGCCCGACAAGAAGACGCCCCGCTTGGGCTTCCGGCGGGGTGCCTAGTCCGGCCCAGACAGGAAAGGCGCCAGAGCCCTGGCCGATCCGTGGTCGGGGTCGACTCCACTGTGTGATCACGGAGGCCCGCTAAGCCGCTCAGCAGAAAGAACGCCGACAGTGCGAGGCTCACCGCTCCGTGGTCCGCGTCCGGTGCTTCGCGAAGTAAAGATCCACGTCCTCGCACGTCCTCGTCGGGGAGAAGACACTGCGGCTCTACAAAAGTACCGCATGGCAAATAATGTTAGTCTCTACCAAAAATCGGCGATCGCCAACTTGAACAGAGCAAACGCCTTTTGTTGGACGGCATCTTTGCGGGATGCTATACCCACCGCATTGTCCGGAGGGGTCGGGTGAGAATATCTTGTGGCGGTGGGGTGTGTACCACGCGCCCACCGGACCCTCGGCTGCCCCAGCGCAGCGCAACAGAGGCGGCGGCGAGGAGCAACAGACGCCGAGCCTTCAAGCAAGCGGCTGCGTGGGCGTGCCCCTCCCGACTTCTCGCCGAGTGGTCAGAGGACACGGCGTCCTCGACCTATGCACCGACGAGGCCACCTCCGGACCGACGAGCCCACCTCTGTCATCGACGAGGCCACCTCCTCTGCGCGTCTTTGCATGACGTCGAGGCCACGCATCGCCTCGCCGCGATCAGAGGTCTGACGAACAAAGCGCACTAGCTCGTCGCGCGTGACCTCCGCGACCAATGCCGATCCTGCCCAGATCGACCGTCCGTCGTAGCAACCCCGGCGTTGATGTGCATGCGCAAGGAGTATGTCAAAGCGCCAAACCTATAATTGTAATAAAGACGAAGACATTTTCAAACACGATTTACGTACCACGAGGTGCACATTCCGCGCTAAGTGCAGAGGGTAGGCGTCGGTCGATCTTGCACGCGAGTGGGAGGGTCGACGACATGCACCACTGGTGCGGTCTGCGGGGCATACCAATGAAGGTACTCGCCAGACGCTGCTGGGTCAGTCGGCCATCATCCGCACCACGATCCTCATGGGCGTTAAGCCCCGTGCTACCCACGGCTCCATCTTGCCCGCCATGCGCCCTAGTGCCACCTCCTACTATGCTGCAAACGTAGCATTGCAATTGGAAGCAAACGTTACGGAAATGTCAAAACATATGTGAGCAGTGTTGCATGTAACTTACGCATGGGTCGACTCAGCACCCTCGCCCCGACGGAATGGAACAACTGGCGGAGGCGAATCGGCGCATCACCCTATGCATGCGTAGTCCTCCACGAACACGCCGAAGACGAAGCCTCCTCAAGGCCCGCCAAGACGCCGTCGCGCCGCGCCAAAGTGAAAGAAGACCCAGCCATGCAGCACCTCCGTCTCTGACGGAGTCTGGCTCCCAGCCAAGACGTCGTCGGCGGTGAGACGGTCCGGTGCTCCACAAAGTGCTCAGACAAGACGTGTGACTCCTGACGTGTGCATCTCGGCTGCGAGCCAAAAGCAATGGTTAAAAAGGATTACAGAATACGACTAAAGAAAATATATAGGGAAATATGTACGTCTCAAAGACCAAAGGGACCCTACGATCGGCCGGTCCACCGCGTCACCATGGTACATGTCCGCGCCCGACGGTCTCTGAAGTCTATCAAGATGGGCCGCCCGAGAGAAGCGCTCGAGCGACCACATACTGCAGCAGATGGGGCAACAGTGAGGATAGATGCGGGCCGTCCCGACGACGACGATCGCGACAAAGCCGTGATGCGTCGCGGCAAGTACGGGTGATCCCCAATCGATCTCGACTCCTCGCCGTCGCGATGGCCCTCGCGTACGAGGCAGGCGTCAACGAGTCACCGTGGTGGCTGGTAAGCAAGACCAACCAATGAAACACAACAGAATCGCCTCGGTGTCGCGAAACACGGTCGACGGTGGGAACGTGGGACCATCCGCCGACCTCGTGAAACGAATAATTAGTAAGCCCGCCATATGGCTAGGCCTTAATGAATCGCTAACCCCGAGCGAAAATAGGTACTATACTTACCGGAATCGCGAAGCCACCGCAGGGCGCACCATGCCATTGCCGCTCGAGAAGTCGAAACGGAGGTGCTGACCTCCCAAGAACGCATACGAAACACCGCCAGGCGTCGCGCCCGCCCACACCAGCGTCCGGAGAATGCGGCCGCCTCGCGATAGGCAAGCCGAGCAAAGATCGCGACATCCTCCGAGTCGGGCCATCTCGAAAGGGAGGTGGAAGGTGTAGCGTCTCGCCGCAACGGTCCACCAGCGGTCGGCCAGAGCGACGGTCGAGCAGGAAGCGTCGTGACCGCCCGGACCGCTGAACCTCCCCATCGTCGTCGGCGACGGACCGCCGTCCTCTTCGGTGGCCTCAACCATCCGTCGCGGCGGTAGAAGACCGAACAGCTCAGCCTACAAAGCACGAAGACGTAAGTACAAAGTGCGATACGACACAAAAAGTTACAAAGTTTACGGACAAACCTCTCTACCAGCGTGGGTCTAGTCTCCAAGCCCGTCGGGTGTCGCGTCTGAACCACCCCAACTCGGCCGCGTCACGCCCGCCAACCGGATGCGGCACCACGACGGCCAAGGCGGTCAAGCGTCGACGAACCGGTCTAGCGGATCAAATGCCAATCCGAACCACCGGGGTCTTGAGCCATACACGCAAATTAAGAAATTAAAAGCATTCATATTACTTACGCATTTAAATTATATTCCAATGGGAAATAAATCATATTTGATATGTTAAGTAGTGCCACCTAAACACTTTGCCCCAACACAATGACACAATTTTTCCTCTGAAAGGCTATATTACGTTAACGCCTATACCGATCGCTATGGATTAAGCGAGATATTTATTACATCATCGTTACTATGCGTATTTATAATGCGTGAAGCTTTGGAGAAAAAAAACAAAATTTCACATGTTTGATAATCCTCGTGTTTGGAACCATGTATCGCGATTTACCATTCTATAAACTAGTATTTGCGAATGCATGAGTTATCGACATGTTTATCATTTTATAAACTAGCATTTCTAAAAGTAACATGTTATCATTCATCTAGCCCGTACGCAATTAGCGCAGCACGCATAACAGTACAACTAAAATTTGACATGTTTGATAATCCCTCGTGTTTGAACCATGTATCGTGTATTTAACATTCTATAAACTAGCATTTGCGAATGCACGCGTTATCGACATGTTTATCATTCTATAAACTAGCATTTAGAAAAGTAACATATACGCAATTAGCACAAAGACGAGAATAGTACAACTAAATTTATTTTTACTAACTCATTTTTCCTTCATGTTATCTCTCA
Source organism: Phyllostachys edulis (assembly GCA_036346405.1). Taxonomy (NCBI): domain Eukaryota; kingdom Viridiplantae; phylum Streptophyta; class Magnoliopsida; order Poales; family Poaceae; genus Phyllostachys; species Phyllostachys edulis. Next base: position 46,868,929 of record CM070565.1, read on the forward strand.
ACATTTGCTAACGCACCATGGTTACTAACTAATTATGCCATCTCTAGATATTTGCTAACAATATGTCATTACACATAAAGTTGATTGCTAACCTACCATGGTTTAGAAAAAAACTTATACAAAGTAATATCAAAACTTACCGACCCACGCGCTCCTCTTCTTCCTCCTCTTCTCCTTTTCTTCCCTCCTCTTTCCTTCTCCTCCTCTTTTTCCTCTCTTTCTCCTCTCTCTCCTCTCCTCTCCTCTTTTCTCTGCCGATTTCGCTTTGGAATGGCGACAGTTGATTGCCATGATTTTATAGTCGCCCCAAGTCGCCATACCGTATGGCGACTTGGTGATTTGCCACCATGTCGCCATACGGTATGGCGACGACCTTAAGTCGCCGTACGGTATGGCGACTATGCCTCGAAACCTTCAATGTCGCCCTTCGGTTGGGCGACTTGATCAAGAAGTCGCCCAACCGTACGGCGACTAGAGATTATTTCTGTAAAAAAAAATTAAGCGGTATTATTTCTGTATTTCCGAATAAAAAATAGATTATTTAAAAAAAAAATCCGCCATCCCCCTAAACACTTTTCTTCTATTTCTTCTCCCTGCGCACACAACCAACTGAACACCAATCCACTGCCATTTACTTCTGTCCATCCGAGCCATCTCTCTTCCAACTAGCAAAGCATCTTCTAGTCATCCCTTTCTTCTTCCAACAGCAAGAACACCATGAACACTAGCACAAGCTCCCCCATCTTCTCTCCTCAAATCACAGCTTTAAACTGAGAATCAGCCCATGCATGTCACCCCATTGCAATCCCCATCTCATAAGCTTTCCATCCATACTAGTATTTTTTTGCATGCGAGTTTATTTGAGGGTTTTGCAAAGAAAGGAGGATGAAGCACATACTATGTTGTGCTGTGTCGGCCAAGTAGTCAGCAAAGATGGCGCAATGAGAGCCGAGGCGCTGCAATGGCGCTGAAGACGACGGGCGCCAAGGCCTCGGAGGTGGCCGAGGGTGCGACGGCGAGGCAGAGCTCGATCGAGGCGTGCATGCATCGGTGTGGCGTCAGCGATGTTTCGCCGGGCGGCCGAGGCGAGGAGGCAAGATCAGCGGACGCGGTGGATGCGGACGAGCACCGATAAGGCGACGGCCGGTGGTAGTCGCACGCCTAGCGCATGCGACGGTAAAATCTTTAGTTAAATCGTATTACCGCGTTTATATTAATTATTAGTCATTGTTGTATACTCATCCCATTAAGCATGGCATTTTATTTTTCATACATGTTTAAATGTAATTAACAAATAGATGTTTGATTCAAGTGAGAAAAAGTATTTAATATCAACTCAATACAACAAACTCCTTTGGCTAAAAATATGATCGGAAAAGGAAATCAGGTTTCAGTTGAGAATAACAGTAGGTGAGATTAACAATTAATGGGAAGCAAGATTTGGACTGCATTGCCCATATAAACAGTGAGCTAAACCATGTCAAATGTCAAAGCAAATTGATTAAAAAGTATAATGAATTTTTAGCCATTACCATTTAATCTAAAAGTGTAAATTAATCTTGAGTCAAGAATTAGGATTGGTTAGCTAAGCAACAATAAGTTACTGCCCTTTTCTAATGATAGTAGATGGAAAGGTTTTATTGGGTTAAATAGCCTTTAGAGTTTGTCTAAAGAGAGCACTCTAAATATGAAAAGCAAGTGTTAAGAATGATCTCAATAAAACAGTGAATCTCCATTAGGTAATTGAGTTTATCAAAGTAGCTAGTAAGCTAATTAAAGAAGCTTTTTCTCCTTAGTAAAGTTGTTAAGAGAGTAGAGGGTAATTAGAAGCAGAGTAGTGAGCTAAAATCTTGTTAAATACAAAGATCGGATAAGTAAACCTCTTACTAACTAGCCATTAGTTTTAATCTAAAAGAGTAAAATCATTTAGAGGGCAAGAGTTAGGTTGTATGAATGTCTTTTGGCAGTACCCATATGCCATAGTTATGTTAATAGCAATAGAGGCACTAAGTTAGTGAGATAGTTTATAAAAAGGTTAGTTTAAACTTTGAAAATGCATAACTATTTCGAATCAACTCCAAAACGAGTGAAACCAATTTTGTTAGTTTTCATTATTAATGTAATTTAACTTTGAATAGGTTTTAAGCATGTTAATGTCCCAGAAAATTTCGAAATTAGGATTAATTTCTGGAATGAACTATTTTTACACTAGAAATTGAATTAACGTCAAAAATTCGTAAGTAATTCATTTGAACTCCAAATGGGATGAATCAAATTGGATTGTTCATATAATTTTATCCTATATCCATTTTTGTAATCCTTATATCCACCACTATCCTATAAAATTTCACTAAATAATTAAAATCGGATGAACAGTAACCGGTGGCAATTTAATCGGATTTTTCAGAAAACTGACTTTCCAACTGTCATAACTTTTGCATAGAACATCCAAATCAATTGATTTTTATTGATAAATTCACCTAAAATCATGACCTACCTTCTGTGAATTTTTCATGATTTTTGGATGATTTTGAATTTTTGGGTTTTTTTCGGTATTATTCGTTGTTATTGTGCTTTTGAATTCTTTCGGTAGGTTCCGATGATCCTTTTGTGTACGAGAGTGATCCTCTGTAGCAAGAGAGTAATCCCCAGCAAGGCAAGCAGTTTGATCATAAATGTCCCATTACTTTCAAGTCTAATACTTTGTTTACAAATTGTATGTATGCATGCTTTTGTGTCAAAGTTTATTTTCCCGATTAGAGGTAGCTATTCCTATTGCGTGGTTGCCCTTAAATTGTTATCCCCTGCCACAAAACATAAGTTATTAATATCGCTGGTGAATTAGAGCCCGGTGATTTAATTATGCTCTTTTATTGTCTTTGCGGTGTCATGCTTAGAAATGCTTAGCTACCGGTAGAATTGGGCGGTTATTGACTTAGTCGATAACTTTGATCACACAAAATTATTATTATCATTATGCTCAGCACCTTGTGCTTTGTTACTTTGTAAAGTCAAAAACTGAAACTGAAAATGAAATGTCTGAGACTTGGGCACAATGGTTGATGGTGTGATCTTATGGTGTGACTGGAATGGTGCCCAAGTCAATCAAGGACCGAGTTACTTGCGCCACTGTACCGAGCAATTTGCGTGCTAACCACATGAGAGGGATATGGGACCTCTCTTGACTTAGTACTTTGGCGTGTGTTAGCTCCGAGTTGCATGGTGGGCTATTGGGTGAGCAGTAGTGGAGGTTATCCATTGCAAGGAGCATCGTCCTTTATAAGGAGATGAGCATCTTTGATGACTCCGCATCAACGTATGGGGCTTCCTCCCATATGGGCGACTCGTAGTTAATGCACAATATTGGAAATGTCTCGTAGGACTTAGCCATGCTGGCATACCAAAGGAAGTGTGCTAAATAGCTTGGCAAAAAGACGGTCTGACATATGGGTACATTGGTACACCCCTGTAGGGTATAATCTATTCGAATAGCCTCGTCCTAGGTTATGGACACGCTTGGATACGCCCCGTGAGAACTAGACCATAACATTTAATTAAAACTTGATGTGGGTGGTATGAATGGGGAATTCATGCTATTGTTGTGGTGGCTATTTGTCGGGACCCCGGGTATGCAACCCCAGGACCCTCTGTGTATTCTGAACTAGTCCCGTGATCAGTAGCTAGCTCACACAGTTACAACATTGGTGTAATCATAACCACACAACCAAACAAAAGATGAAGCAGACAAATTAATAATATTAAACAAAAGGGTCCTTATGGTCAAGTCTTACAACGGTTGCCACGCAAGGCTAAAGACAACAGAGTAACTTGCAGCGGAGAACAAAACATCTGGCGGAGGTCACCCAATATGCCCACAGGCAATCGAGTGAGGGACGCGACCTAGTTCGCGTAGTCTTCAAAGAAGTCTTCTTCATAAAACTCTGAGTTCACCGGTTCACCCTCCTCTGCTGATTTAAACAGAGGGCGCAAGGCCATGAGTACTTTGAATGTACTCAGCAAGTCATAGAGAAATGTATGCAAGTAGTATTTATGCAAGGTTTGACAAGGATAGTTTTATAGCTATTTTGCGGAATGCAGTATTTGACATTAAATACAATAAGTAGATTGCAAAGCACAATTTAAAAGATTAATACATAAATAAGCAATTTTCTTTGAAACAACTAGTGAACACCCTGTTCACTTTCCAACCATCGACCATCAACAAGATTCGACCAAACCATTCCAACAATTTGACAAAAGTTCTACCCCTTGCGTGAAATCACCAGGCATGTCCATAACCGGGGACACGGCTATTCGAATAGTTTTACACTCTGCAGAGGTTGTACAGCTTGACCCACAAGACACGAATTTCTCTAGTTTGTTCGGCATATATCTATGCCACCGCTCACTACCTTAGGTAAGCAGTCTAGAGCACGTGGCAAGGCTTTTACAAAGTTCTGTTTTGACTCAGTTCTGTTCGCTAAGGTTTCGCCTCTATCTGGCCCCCTCTTGCGCCGTTCCCAACCAAAACAGAACCGAACCAAGACATTGCTAATTAGTCAGCCAGGTCTATCCCAATCTAGACATGTGGTTGTACGATTGAGGCCCAGATCAATGGTTCAAGGTTAAGTCCTTATTTGGTTGCTCAGACGAGACGGTTCCACGTTCCAAGTGTGCGTTACGGCACCCACCCTTTCCACCACCCACTCGTCCGAGTATAAATCATTTTCGTTCGACCTGGCCAAATGACCACCCTAGTCATGGCACAACATCTTTTATCAAAAGTGGCTCCACCACGGTTCCATAATTTCCTTTAGTCAAATTCATTGTGTTGGGTTCAACCCAGCCCGAGGACCACCCTAGTCCTGGCACCACAAATTTTAGTAGGGTGACAACAAATGTCGTGGTCTCACACAGGACCGCACTTCGTATTATTAGCAACACAGGTCGTTACTACACAAGCCACAAACCATGTGCGCTAGGGCAAATAAACATTTATTGAATCATGAGATCGAGACCAACGTCTGCTAGAGCAAGACTAAGCAATAAAGCGTGCCCATGTTGGTATTACAATAATGTCCAACTAGTAATTAACCATCCTAAGGTATCCAAGGAGTTATGTCATTCAAGGATACATGTCGATTGCAATTTATCAAGGAGGCATATGGCAATTAGGTAATTAACTAAACCCGAAACCATTTGTTATAAAATTAGCAATGCATGTTTATATAAAACAATATACTTTTACAAAGATGGGTTCAACATGATCAAAGGTCTATGACTTGCCTTCGTTGAAGAGTAGCGGTGCTTCGGTCGTCAGGTCTGCGAAATCTTCCGAAACGCCGGAACCTATACGCGCGAACAAAACTAAATAAATAAAACAACTCCAAATAAAATCCAAATAAATACCAAATAAATACTAATAGGAAGGCAAGGATTTTAGATGAATTTAGAAATTTGAATCACTCGAATCGGAGTTCGAATGAGAAAGTTATGGCCAAAGGAAGTTAGGAAAACACATAAAATCAAGAAAAAGGAATTTCCTGATTTCTGGAATTATTTTCCTAAAGGAAAATCGATTTACTGCGCAAGCTGACGTCAGCAGAAGATTTTCCGGCCAAAAATAAAAAGAAAAAGAATTCTGACAAGCGGGGCCCACTTGTCATAGAGAGGGTGCATGGTGGACCGGGTTCACACTGCTTCTCGAAGGTGTTAGGGGTTGACGCCACGTGGGCTTGCCACGCGTCTCGGGTCGACATGGCGCCGACAGGCTCCTGTGTGGCGGCCACGCCACGCCGCGAGGGAACACGCTTCGGGCAAGAACGTCGCGGCCTTACGCACCACGGCGGCGAGCGGGGCGCCAAACGAGCGAGGAGAGAAGGGGGTCGCGCGCCTGATCTCGGGGCGCGGCGTGAAGAGGACGCCGCGGCGGGGACGACAAGCGGCGAGGCGGCGGTTGGTGGCGGCGACGCGCTCGTGGCTCTGGGAAATGGAAGTGCGACCTGGGTGCTCGCTCGGCAATCTTGGGAGGAGGGGTCGGCGGTGACCGGAGGAGCTCTGGCCGGCGGCAAGCGCGGGAAACGGCTTCGGCATGGCGGAAAGCTTCAATCGGAGCGAACGAGAGCGGAAGAGAGAGTGGGGGGGAGAAGCTAGAGGAGGAGGCGCGTCAGGCGCTCCTTAAATAAGCGCGGGAGGTCCGGAGAGGAGGGCGGCATGGAGGTCGCATGCCATTAATGGCGGCTTGACCAGCGGCATGGGAGGCGTGGGCGGTGCTGTGGTGTGGGCGAGGGTGGCGGCGACGCGGAGGCGGGAGGTGACGCCGCAGGAGCGGGCGAGAGTGGGCAGTGAGGTATGGCGAGAAGGCGGCGCGATTCGAGGCAAGATGGGCGAGGGCGTGGCGCTGGTCCGGAGGTAGGGGACGACGGGCGGGGAGGCTGACACGGCGGGGCCACACGCCAGCGAGAGAGAGGGGGAGAGAGGGGGTGCGGGCGAGGATGAGATCCGTCCAATCCAGATCGGACGGTGGCGAGGGGAGGCCAGGCTGAGCCGGGCTTGTGGTGAGCGATGTGAGCCGATGAGATTCGGCCCAACTGTTGGAGTAGGAAAACCTAAGCCTTTTTCTTTTAGAAAATACCAGAAAAGCAAAAGCAATTTTAGAAAATAGCTTAAGCCGTCCAAAAATTCTAGGAAAAATTCACAGAAATCCCTTGAATTATTTAGGACTTAGTAAAAATAATTTTCAGCTTCACTATTGCTTTTAGTTTTTGCAATTAATTACTTTTAACATAAGGCCAAAGGAAAACCAAATTAAAATCCAACAAAACTCAACTAACCCAACTTTAATTAGTTCAAGTTTTAATTAATTCAAATTAAACCACTTTTGAAATTCTAAATTACAATTTAAGCTGAGCGAATTAATAAAACCAAATGGTTCCTTTTTAAGGTTTTCAAAATTTTCAAAAAGCCCTGAAAATAGGGATGTTACACTATTGGGTTAGCCACTTCCAGGATGTCTTGTTATTATTAATACTTGTATCTTGCTGTTTTTGTCAAATAAAAACAGATTGTAAAACTGCTTTAAATCTATTACATTATTGCAAATGAAAACTTGCTTTATGCTGAAAATGAGTCTAGAGCCTCCTCCACTTAAATAAGCTTGCATGTAGCATATGTATAGGTCTGTTACCCTACACGTAAGTCTTGCGAGTACATTTTTTTTTGTACTCATTTGCTTTGCTTAATTAATTGTTGCAGAGGAGGTTGATCCCCAAGGGATTAACTTTTGTGAGTGGACTTCGCTTTGACGACTAGCTGGCGGCCCGGTCAGTTTGCCTTGTGGGGTAATGGCAAACCGGTTGGCTTTGGTTTATCGCCATTTTATGGCATTTTTGCTTCCACTGTTATTTAAGTTTTAGCTTGTGTGGCCGGTTGGCCTTGTTGTAATAAAATCTCTATTATGTATGTCTTTTGTTTAATCTAGTTCGTGCTTCGTTCTATGTTGGTATGGAATTGATGCATGATTTTGTAAAAAGGTGTGTATACAGCACTTCTGGGATGTATACATTTTCCCGAGGCACAAGATATTTGGTTTGTGATACTAGGGTCAAGTGGATGGCTAAGTATTACAAGTTAAATACCCCGGGGTCTCACAATTATGAACTAGTCCTAAGATCAGTAGCTAGTTTACAAAGTGGCAACATTAATGAAATCATATCCATACAACAAAATATCTATGAAGTAAGCAAATTATTTTTAAATAGTAGCAATAGACCTTATGGTCAAGGTTTATAAAGTTTGCCATGCAAGGCTTAAAGACAAATAAATAAACTTGCAGTGGAAGAAAACAACCCGTGGTAGCCATCCGACATGCCCACATGCAATCGTGTGGGGAGTGCACCCTAGTTTGCATAGTCTTCAAAGTACTCCTCCTAGTAGAACTTTGTGTTCCCTATGTCTTCCTCGGTGACTGATCAACAAGACATAAAGCCGTGAGTACATAAAGTACTCAGCAAGTCGTAGGGAATAGTATGAAAATAATATTCATGCAAGGCTTTGAACAAGGAATAGCTATATGGTTATTTTGCAGAAAGCAGTATTGATAGTAAATACAATAAATAGATTGAAAAGCATAATTGAAAGATTAAATACATACGTAAACAAGTGCTTTGAAACAACTAGTGAACTACCCATTCACTTCCCAACCAACCACCAACCAACATTTTAAGAAAATTATATACCTCATGTGAAATCACCAGGCATTGTCCATAATTGGGGACACGGCTGTTCGAACAGTTTTAACACTCTGTAGGGGTTGTACAGCTTGACCCACAAGAGATAATCAACTTACAATGTCAGCCAAGACAAACTTCCGTAGGCGTGCGACTAAATGATTATTACAAGGATTTTACAAAGCTCTGACTTAACCAAGTTCTGCTCGCTAAGGTTTCACGATTGACCGGTTCCATCCATCACAATCGGGGCCCCCTCTTGCGCCAATGTGAATGTCCATCCCAAAATTCACACTTCCACCCAAAACAAAACTAAAAATTAAGATATTGCTAATTAATTAGGCAGGTCCATCCCATGCTAGACATGTGGTTGTACGATAAGGCCTAGAGCAAGGGCACACAAGATTAAGTCCTTAGTGATTACTTAGGCGAGTCCACCTCATCAAAAATGTGCTACCCGCACCCTTTTACCGCATGATCATTCGTCTGAGTATGAAACCATTTTTGTTCAACTAGGCCCAATGACATCACCTGCCATGGCACAATAATTTTTTTTACAACAGTGGCATCGCCCATAATTCAATATATCATTAAGTCAAATTTAGCATTATTGAACTTGTGATCATGAGCCTATCGTAACTAAGTATGATTAAGCATATTACGCCACCAATGTTGGTATTACTGATATTTCCAACTAATGTCAACCCTTCCTATGGTATCCAAGCATACATGTCATTCACAATTATTCAAGATGGCATAATATCAAATAGGTAATTAGCTACTCCCAAAAACAATTAATATAAAATTAGCATCCATATTGATATAAAACACCATAATTTTTCAATAATGGGTACAATATGATCAAATGTCTACGACTTGCCTTTGTTGAAGGTTGGAGTTGCTCCAGCAGACTGGTCCAGGAAGGCTTCGGAAACACTGGATTCTATACGCACAAAACGCGGTGAATAAATACAAAAATCCAAATAAAATCCAAAAATTATCAAATAGGCACTGAACGAAATATTAAGAATTTAGATGAATTTAGGAACAAGAATCGACAGAATTAGAGTTCGTATGAAGGAGAACGAACACCCGAAAGTTTTTCAGAAAAGGAAATTCCTGGAAAATGAGAAGGGGGATATTCTAGAGAATATTCTTTTTTTTTGGATTAAAGGATTAAAAGAAAGTATTGACATTAGGGTCCCACTTGTAAGTGAGTCAAGGAGAGAAGTGAAGAAGAAATAGAGGAGAAGCAGAGCAGGCAGGCGACGGTTCTAGGCCACGGCGGCGCCAGCGAGTGGCAGCGCGGGAGGCTCAGCTAGCAGCCAAAATGGGTTGTCGGCCCCACGAGGAGGCGGTAGGAGGTGGCGGCGGTGACGACGATGGCCGGTGGTGGCGCCAGCGTGAGTGGAGGCGCACGGGCAAGGCATCGCAAGCACCAGCTGCATGACGGTAAGGGGATGCGACTGACGGGGTCGGGGTGGCCCAAGGATGGCCACAGTGGCGTAGCGGCGGTGGCCGGCGGCGGGGATGATGGTGCGGCAGCGACAGCTTGCTCTGGTGACGAGAATAGAAAGAAGATCACCGGGAACACGATGTGATGTGGTCAATTTGGTGGGAAGCTCACTAGAGAAGAAGATCGACGCATTGGCGACGTGACCGGACTTGAGGAAGAAGACTAATGGAGTCGTGCATTTTGGCGTGTTTCGGCCAAACGGAGGGGAGTTAGATGCTGTGGTTTGGGGAGAATCGAAGAACGGGGCAAGGGACACGTGGTGCTCCCTTTATAAGGCAAATGCGGTACTCGGATCGACGGGGAACGCCTGTGGGAAAAGGGTGACGGTTTCGTTTGACATTGAACGTTGACCGGAAATGACAAAATTGAAGGCGAGGGATGATGGTGGCATGCGATTGAAGGTGGCTCGATGTGGGAGACGGTAGTGGGGTCGTGGTCCCACCAAAGGAAATGGAAATGGCACACTGTGCAAGGCGGCATGGGCGGCGACGCACGGGTGACGGCTTCGAGTGTAGGTGGGCGCAGTGTAGGGAAAGGGCGCCACAGGTGGGTGGAAGGTAGTAAGGTCGGGACCAGGCGACATCGGCGTGACAAGGGGCAAAGACTACGGTCAGACAGAGCATCCGAGCGTGTCTGGAAGAAGAATAGAGGCAGAAGAAAGAAGAAGAAAGAAGAAAAAGAAAGAAAGAAAGAAAGGGGAAAAACAAAAACAAGAACAAAAAAAATGCGAAAACTTTGAAAATAAAATAAATAAAGAAAAAACCAAGAAATTTCACAAAATTCCTTGGAACCTAAAGAACTTGAATAAAACAAATTTTGAATTTGATTGAAGTTTATTTTAATCATTTAAAATGTTTTCATTTTCTAAAATTTCAATTTAAGCTTTAATAAATTCAAGAAAAATTCAATTGGTTCCTTTTGTTTTGAAAATTTCAAAAAGATGCGAAAATTGGGATGCTGCACATGATCCATCTGGCCACCTTTGTAGGGAGCCATACTATACGAGTAGTCTGCAACATAGTAGAGAGATGAAATGAAACCCAATGAATTAAGGAGATTATTGTGTGGTTGCAGGCGGCGAATGAGAGGAACAAGGAACCAAAATGAATAGATGGGGTTCGTGCCGGCTGCTGGAGCTAGCGAGAGTGTGTTATGCAGCGTACATGGATGGATTGGATGGGGGGTTCGTGATCTGGTGTTTGTCGATGCCACCGTCCTCAAGCAGGCTGTCGACGATCGAGTCGCAATCTTACGAAAGGAAACAGAGGAAAATGGCAAAGAGTTATTAGGAGAGAATGAGGCTGCTCTTTATTGCTATGAATTGGATATTACAGGGGGTGTCTTCAACAAGACAGTGGACTAATCCTAATTACACTGAGCATAGTGCTTGCTTTGCTATTGAATCAGACTTGTAGCATGAATCTAATGCTGATTATAATGCTTCAATCTGATGGAATGCGATTGAATCTCATTCTCCTTTTTGCCGTTTGTAGTCTCTTTTAAGTAGTCGATGAAGTGGTGGCAGTTACTTCTTGAAGAGACACCTGTTGGAAGTGTCGCGACTGGTCGGAGCGAGGTAGTAGTTGGTAAAGTATCAACAGTTCGACGGTTGAGTGTCTGTTAGATACTCAACCATATGGTGGTTGTTGTCAGTGTCTTAGGACCATGAAACGTCGCGTGGTATGGAGCAAATATGGCATGTGTTCCATTCATCATATGGTAAGGAATATGCTTATAGTTAAATCTAGATGCCAGTTCACTACTTCTATGAGCAGTCACCTGGTCGGAGATTAGGTACAGGACCTCATTCGACCAGGATACCCATTATGTAACCTCTGGAATCCTTACGACCTTGGAGGTCGTTAGCCTTAGAGGTTATGACCATGAAGACATATGGTCTTTTATTATGTATTAAAGTAATACATAGAGATTTTAATCCTCGTCAGCTAGCCCCCAAACTTTAGATGAATTGGTTGTGAACACTTTCTCCCAATGAAGTTGTATCGGGGAGACCCTTATTTAATCCCATGATATACGAGATGGTCTGTATTCATTTTAAAGTTGAGAAACTGCCTCGGGAACTGAAGAGTTTTTATGTCCATTGGAGAAAAGGTCATGTCCATTGGACTTTTGGGTAACTCCCGATTGCAGTTAAGGAACCACGGCTATAAAATCCCCATTGCGCTAGGCTTTAGGGTTTTTGCGCTTCTATATTTCCTTCAACCCCTTTCATCTTCTTGCGAAGAATCTCTTCCAACCTCCTTTGTTTTCCTCACCCAAAATCTTCTCCAACCATTGTTCTTAAACCCAAGCATGTCAGACTCAATCACCAAATGATTGGTTTCTGATCTGAGTGGGAAGAAACTCAAGTCTTTGGAGGAGATCGGGATGCTCCTGGATAAGAATTTGATCAAGTAGAGGTCTGTGGCCGGAGAACACTTTCTGAGCCGTAAGGAAGGGAAAATCCCTATTTTCCTCACCTACATTGAGTGCGGACTCAGGTTGTCGGCTCACAAATTCCTCTCTCGGGTCCTAGAGTACTACGGAGTTGAGTTGGTGAACTTGGCCCCGAACTCCATCACTAATATCAGCATCTTCGCCTACCTATGCGAGGAGTACCTAGGGATCAGACCAAATTTGAAGGTCTTCAAATATTTTTACCGGATGGTGAAGTCTGGGAAGTCGGCAGCCGGACTTGGGGAGTGTTCGCTACGCCTTCACGACGGGAAGGCTGATGAGTACATCCATATGTACTCAAAATCTTTGTGGCCATCATGGAAGAAGAACTGGTTCTACATGACGGTCACGAAGGACGATGGCCTCTACTTCATTGGTAAGAGGACAAGCGAGAATATAAAGTGGAGGCCGATCGTGGAGAAGACAGGGACGGTCGGAAGATGGATTGAAGCCATTCAAGACCTAAAGAGGAAGGGTTTGACTGCTTGGCACGTGGTGAGGGATTTCATCATGAGCCGAATCAGTTCCCTAAAGCTCCGAGATCATTCCCTACTCTGGTATATTGGTCATGACGAAGCGATCAAGGACTCAAAGGACGGTAAGTCTTGAGAAACTTCGACCAATATGGCCTATTTAGTTGATTATCATTTAATCTTGAAATATCTATGTCTTTTTGAAGTCCTTTCCTTTGATGAAGTCAGAGAGCAGATCAAAATGATCTACGCCGGGGGGCCCGATATCAAGGCCGCATTCCCGAGTATTTTAGCCATCGTCTCTGAAGAAAAGAGACTAAGAAGACTCAAGGTAAATAACCACTTTTTCTTCATCTTTTATATATCCTCCGATCTGTATATGATTTTGCTCTAATATATAGGCGGTCGGGATGAGGTTTACCAAATCCGGCGATTATTCTTCCTCTATCGTTGTTCCGACCGATTCCTGTTCAGAGACCACACAAGTTGATGGTCTCCTAGAGGTAAAATAGAGCATTTGTAGAAAGGAATATATAATTTAGATGGAAAATTGCATCGTCTGATTAAACTTGAGTTGTAATTTAGACGGGAGAGAAGGAAGATCTGCCGGGTGGAGCTGCGGAGGTCGTTGGCCCTAGTGCGATCGTTCACGACCTACCAGTTGCTACCAAAGAAACTGTTCTAGAAACTAACGAATACACCATCTCCGACTAGCTGGTCCGGGACCTCTTCTAACTGGTCGAGGATATCACTTCCGACCAGAGGTCGAGAGATGTCATGGGTGCAACCAACCCTACTGGTTCAGAATGGGTGAAATCAGTTGACAAGAAAAGGAAGGCTAGCGCTACGGACTTCGCTCCAGCGCACTTCAAGGTCAAGACAAAGAAAAAGATTAGGTACATATACATGATAGAGAATTGTGTAAATACATACATTTAATGCTTCTGATGTCCTTATGATTTTGAACTTTCTTTCTTGAATTTTCAAAGGTCCTCTGGTGTTCTGGTCGCTTTCGACCAGAGCACTCCTCAGGAGAAGGTTCTTGAGGAAAAAGAGGCTGAGATAGCCCCCGAGCAGGTGGCAACGCCAGCACCTGCTCAGGAACCTACAACGGCTCCAACTTCGCCTAAGGAGGCAGAAGCTCGAGAAGGATCCCAGTAGGTTTTGACCACTGCTGGGGTCCTTCAGGGAATTTCTCCGAAGGCCCCTCATCCTATTAGCTTCCCGCATGGTCATCGAATCTTCTACGATGAAAAACTCGACGAGGCCTGGGGTTGAATTTCGGACCGTCAAGCAGAGATGAGTCCTGATACTATTTTTGCCGAGTTTAATGGTATGGCAAGCCGGGTGAGTATCCACGACCACTTCCATAGCCTTTTCCCCTAATGTTTAATAAAAACTAAAAGAGTTTGTCATGTCTGTAGCATATCGTGGAGAACTTCACTGTGGTCAGAGGACTAATCCAGGGAATAAAACTCTTGGAGAAAATAAATTCCGAATTAGAAAGTAAGAACTTTCCTCTTGCCTTCTCCTTTCCTTCTTTCCTATCTTGTTTCTCTTCTGATAATTAACTTCTCCCCTTATCATATTTAATAGATTCAGAGAAATTAAAAGAAGTCGTGGCCAAGGAAGCCGTAATAACAAAGCTTGAAGGTGAATGCTAAGCTAAGGACCGGTCGATCGAATTCTTGACGACTAGGAATAAGGAGATTATCGACATTTGTGAGAAGAAGAGTCAAGGTAACTAGTCGTAAGCTTAACTAGGGTACTATCTGTTCTTATTGTAATTATTTATCTTTGGTTCACTCATGCAGAGCAAACTCAAGAAATAACTAGAGCGAAGAAAGCTCTTGAGTTCGAGCGCGGCTAGAGGGTAGAACTTGATCGGGGCCTTAACGAAAAAGTTAATGCTCTAAACAAGATGCTTTTTGATAAGGGTTCGGGATCACAACTGCCTCTGTTGAAGGATCCTATAGAAAAAATAAACTTTCTGGGCCAACAACTCGAAGATCTCCGAGGTCTTCTTAAAACTAGTCGGGACAACTATGCATAAACGATAAGGGAAGCTGTTGCTAATGGAGTCAGCTTTGCTCTAGCAAAACTGAAGGATTTCGACCCCTTTGTGCATCTCGAAGCTGTTGAAGAAGATTTCAACTGCTCGGGAGATGAAGCGACAAAGCTTATCGAGGAAATGGCGATTCTCGGAGGCAAGGTTATGGAGAAAATAGAAGTCAGATCTCCAGCGCGTAGCGACCAGTTTGGTGATTATAAGGAGTAGGATTGTGTAATATAAGAAGTATGAATGCAAAAACTTACCTTTCTTTCATATATAAAGTCTTTTGTTTATCCTTTTGACTTATGAAGCACTCATATATTTCCTAGCCCCAACTGCTTTATAGTAGAAGATCCTTACTAAAGAAGTAGTAAGCCAAGAATAAGAGTAAAAGTCACGACCACTATGTATAAAGTATGTGCTGATTATGTGATAAAACTGATCATATTAATACTAGGAAATTGTAACAGCCCAAAATTTCAAATTTGGTTAAAGTTTAAAACTTATTTGAATTTGGTGAATTTTCTGAATTTTTAAAAGCTTTTCTTTAAATTGTTCAAGGCTAAAACAATTTTAAATTCAAAATCTATTATCAACTTTAGACTGGAATCATTTTATTTAAGTTTAGAACATTGCTAGGGGTTTATGTGAATTTTTTCTAGGATTTTTGGAATTTAATTACTATATTCTAAAGCTTATTTTAATTAATCAGCTTATTTAAATTAGGAAAACAATTTAAAATCCTATAATACCTTTTTGGGCCGACATCGCATTGCTTGATCCAACCCATCTCCTCGCTGCCCACCATGGCCCGCCAGGTCCCGTGGCGCCGCCGGCCCAATCCAAGACCGACGTGGTTATGCCACGCAGTGCCAACGCGCGCCACCTCGACCAAGTAACCAACGTGGTGGCCTCACGTGGCGACCACGTCGCACACACGCGCCACCCACCCGTGAGCCAAGCAGTGGACCAAGTCCATATGGACCTAGTCAGCGACACAAGGGCCCCACGCGTCGTAATTATTTTTTAAATCAGAGGATTCCGTCTTGTTGACGTCGACCTTGCGCATTAATAGATTTTCCTTTAGAAAAATAATTAGGAAATTGTTTAAAAGGCGATTTAGGATTTAAATTGTAAAATTCATAACTTATTCATCCTAGCTGCAAATTAGATGATTCAAATTGCTAAATTCTTAGAAAATTATTATCTAACTAAATAAAATATAATTATTCAATTTGGAGTTCATTTTAGTTCTGTTTTAGAATTTAGAAATTCATTTAAAATCCAAATTTAGATTTAAATTTGTAAAATTCATATCATCGATTTCCAGCTCCAAATTTATTGAATTAAATTTCTAAAATTTTGTAAAAAGATTATCTAGCTTAATAAATTAAAATTTGTTTATTTAGAATTAGTTTAAATTGTCTCTTTTAAGTTAAAACTATTTAAATTGCAAATTTAGAATTTAAACTTGTAAAATTCATATCTTTTATTTCCTAATTCCAAATTTAGTGTTTCAGACTTATAAAGTCTTCTAAAATTATGATCTAGCCAAATAAAATATAATTATTTTATTTGGAGTTAGTTTAAACTATTGTCTTGTTTTTATTGGAACTTCAATTGATTGTCGTAT
The DNA here is from genome assembly GCA_036346405.1 of Phyllostachys edulis. Classification (NCBI taxonomy): domain Eukaryota; kingdom Viridiplantae; phylum Streptophyta; class Magnoliopsida; order Poales; family Poaceae; genus Phyllostachys; species Phyllostachys edulis. The sequence continues at coordinate 46,885,289 of CM070565.1, forward strand.
TTTCACGTTTAGATTACGACGATTCCGGGGAATTTGATTCTTCCGAAGCTTTAGAATTTCAAGACTTCAGCGAAGGCAAGTTACACTTTGACCATGTTGCACCTACTGTTTTAAAGTTATTTAATTCAGTTTTTAGAATTATTATTGCATGCATATTTTTAGTCAATTATTTTAATACCCTGTTTAAATGCTTAGCTATTCCAATTGTTATTGTATGGCCAATTTTGTATATTGAAATGCCATCCCTTGTCACCATAGGTAAAATTGTTTGGAAGTGCTTAGCAAATGTTTAGACCATGGTTTTGAATTTGGGAGGATTTAGCCAAATCATTACAACTTGTTTAAAATCAAATCTATGGTATTGTTTTACCATAGAGAGTTTGTAAAGGTGGTTTACACTAAAATAAAACTAAAATGGTTTGGACTTGGGTAAACGGATGAATGGTGGGTGCAGTTTATGCACGGGTTTAATCTGGTTAGGATTAACACCTGTGGTTTGATTTTGAACAGCGCCCAAGTCGATTAAGGACCGGTCTTGGAGCCGCATCTTGCTATGCCCTACAGTACCACCATACGTCTTGTGCAGGCAAGACTTGGCTTAATAATTTGGGACACCTCGTAGATATTCGTGCCATTTTATATGAGTGGGTGTTGGTTAGACAAGTAGTCCCACTTTGGCGCAAGAGGGGCTCCGGAGGATGGATAGTCAATGGAAGCGAAACCTTAGCGGGCATGAGTTCTTTGGGGTAGACCATTGTAACGGCCTCGTGATAATTGCTTTGTCACACGCCTTAGGAAGCGTGGATTGGCCGACACAAGGAGCAAATTATCTCGTGTGGGTAAAATTGTACAAACTCTGCAGAGTAGAAACTATTGAATAAACTGCGTCATGGTCATGGACATGCTAGCAAAGCCACTTTGAGTTAGACTTGTTTTTGGTTTTAAAAGTGATTTCAACAGATGTTTTCAGGATGGTTAGTCCTGTGGGAAAATTGGGCGGTTAGCCATTGTGACTGGAGGATATCCATCACCTTTCTTGGAGGTTATCCACATTATTCAATTGTCATTTAAAATATGATTTTAATTCTTGTATGAAAATGGCCTTGCAATCTATTAGGATTATTTAAATTAAAGCCGCCGCTTTACATAAAATAACCCCGCCAATGTCCTTTGTTTACCTTATGCATGCATTACAATTCCATATTGGGTGTAACTTGCGAGCACGGTAGTTGTGCTCATGCTTGCTTTATGCAACAAAATTTCGAGAGAAGACTACTATCGGGACGGTGAGGACACCGACGCTTAAACTCGCCCAGCACGATTACTGTGGCGGATCGTTCGCCTACTACTATCTTTTACTTCATTTGTGTTATTTACTCCTTTATTTGGCTTCATGCCCAATTGTATCGAACTCGATTTACTATTAATGAAATGCGAGATTTGGTTATGTCATCATTTTAAATAGCGTACACCGGAAATCTCGGACTGGTGTATGAACACAGAGGGTTCGGGATCTTTCGTTCTCGGGTCCGACAAAAGTGGTATCAGAGCCGTGTCGACTATAGGTCGTGGCCTTAGAATTGTCTTAAGGACTTATTTTCAAAAACTAAAAAACTATTTTGAGTCTATCCAGAGTCATCCTCAACCTTTATCTTTAAAATGTTTACTAACTCATCTCCTCTCAAAATTTTAGATGGTGAAATCTGGGACGCTACTTCCCACTTGAGCCTTTTATTGGATCTTGGGCGAGATACTTTGGGAAATGATGCAAGACAGGTTACCGAAAGAGGCCAACTTTTCAAGGATTCAAGTACCAAGTGGGAGAACAACAAGCTGTGGAGAGTAGAGGTGCTCATCTACTCCAATCTCGCACTGGACACCGTCTTCCACGTCTTTGACGCTCCGATCCGGCGCGATACCTTTGATGATGGCATTCAGGATGCGGCAAGAGAGGCAGTCCGCCACCTTCGCTACACCTACGATCATCGCCTTCAGGGCACCGGGTTTCATTACTACCCGATGCACATTCCGACTCGGCTCGACAGTACTTTCAACTCCGCCAGAGACGAAGATTCTCCCGAGCTGACGCACCAGGTAGATCTGGCTAAGGCTTTGGACTACGCCTATGGGAACACCTTGAATGACTTGCTCACCGCTCAGAACAGACTACAGGAGGCAGAGGAGAAGCTGAAGACCGTAACTGCAGAGCTAGCTAGCTACAAGGCCGGCGAGGCTAGCTCTAGTGAGCCGGATTATACCCCCAGTACCCCATAGTGGTTATCTTCCCTTTAGCTCGATCTTTAGTTGCGAAGTATGAGCTACTATCTTATTTGTGGTAGCCATAATCTTTGAATAAAATGAATTAATAAAGGAACTTTTTGGAAAAATATGCTCTTTGTCTTGTGTGCTCTTTGTGTTCTTGGGCTGTTAGAATTTACCCCCTTTAAAACTTCCTATCTGTCTATCTCTCCTAAATCTTTGGAGTTCTAGCAGATGGTGACCACCCGTACCGGCAGTGGCAGTGTCCGAGGTCGGGGCAACGAAGACGTAGATTACCAGGAGGATCCCGTGCAACAACCACCACCGCCACCAGCTGAAGGACCAGATTGGCGTCAGATGATGGAAAACCAGAATCATCTGATTAACCTCCTAGCTCGATCCCTCGGCGTCGCGAGAATGTGCGAACAACGGCTCGGTGCACCCCCACCTCCGCCTACGCAGAGATTGACCATGGCAGATTTTATGCGCATGCGCCCACCGACATTCTCCAGCAGCTCAGAGCCGATGGATGCCGATGACTGGATTCGTGCTATCGGAAAGAAGTTGGATATTGCTGATGTACCGACCGTGAGAGAGTCTGTTTGCCTCTCACCACTCACGGTCCCGTGATCCGAATGGTGGGATAACTACAACATCTCCCATGCCGATCGCCGACTATCACTTGAAGGAGTTTGTGCGGGCTTTCCGCCATGCACATGTCCCCGAGGATAATGACCTGAAGAAGAAAGAGTTCCACGTGCTCAAACAAGGCAACCCACGGTGGGTGAATACTGCACAAGTTCAACCAATTTTGCTCGCTATGCCCCGGCGAGACGTGGCTAGTGATGAAGAAAGGCGAGAAAGGTTCATGGATGGTTTGAGCGATGAGATCTCGACCGGTGGTCTCCAATGACTACACCGACTTCCGGCGGTTAGTGAATAAAGCTTTTCGCCAGAGGCCAAACATCTGCAGATGGAGAACTGCAAGCGGAGGATGGCGCTCGAAGTTCAACTCGGAGGGCAACCCAAGCCTCGCTTTGCTCGGCCTCGGCCACCTCGAGTGGAAGGTTCGATCTTCTACACCCGAGCTCCAAGACGGCGCTCCAACTCTTTCGGCTTCGCAACAATGCATCTGCGAGCGGCCAGCAGAAGAACCCAACTTCATCGGCAGCAGGAGTGACATGCTTCCATTGCAACGAGATCGGACACTATGCCAACAAGTGCGAAGAAGCGGCGATCGGCAACACCAATCGAGCCCGACATCGAGTACCAGCCACCGGCGGCACCCCAAAGCCGGCGGGCGATTCACGAAGGGCGTGTGAATCACGTCCGCAGAGGAAGCTTCGAGCGGCACCAGGCGCCGTCCTTGGTACGTTTCTTGTTAATTCGATACCAAAGATCGCCTGTTTGATTAGGAGCCAGCATTCTTTTGTATCCAATAAGTTTGTGGGCAAAAATGGGTTACCTATTTCTCCATTAAGTAATCCTATGATAATCCATTCCCGGGCTCGAAATGAGAACCAGTTCTCTATGCGAATCTTACCCTAGAGATATCAGGAGTTTCCTTCATGGCGAGACTTGATAGTCTTGCATTCTCAAGGTCCGGATGTAATACTTGGAATGGGTGGTGGCCAAGAATCAAGGACGGATAGATCGTGCCAATAGGTCTATCACTCTCACCAATGAGGAAGGAGTCACAGTTGAATTCAAGCCCAAGACACATCTGGGAGGAAGTTCCATTCGACTAGCTTGAAGGAGTTAAAGCTTGAAGATATACCGATGGTGCAAGAATTTCGGATGTTTTCACGATGATTTACGGCATGCCACGGATAGGGACGTAATGTTCTTAATTGACTTAGTCGAGGACCGCTCCAATCTCGGCGACCCTCTGAGAATCTTACCAATGAATTGGCGAGATGAAGAAAGCAGTTGAAGAGTTGTGGAGCAAGGGATATATTCGCCAAGTTCATCACCTTGGGGAGCACTGTATTATTTGTCAAGAAGAAAGACAACAAACATGAGGATGTGTGTGGATTACGGATCGCTCAATGAGGTGACAATCGGGAATAAGTATCCGTTACCTAGGATTGATGATCTGTTCGATCAATTGAAAGGAGCAAGTGTCTTCTCAAAGATTGATTTGAGATCTGGTTATCCTGGCGAAGATTAGACGAGAAGATATTCAAGACGCTTTCACCACGGATATGGGTTGTACGAGTTCTGATAATGTCTTTCGGTTTGTGACGCCTCGCTTATTTCATGAATATGATGAACAAAGTGTTCATGGAATTCTTGGATAAGTTTGTGGTTGTTTTCATCGATGACATTCTTATCTATTCAAAGAATGAAGAAGAACATGAGGACCATCTCAGGATAATTTTGGGAAAACTCAGAGAGCACCAGCTTTATGCCAAATTCAGCGCAAGTGCGAATTTTGGCTAAGTCGTGGCATTCCTTGGACATATTGTGTCATCAGGAGGAGTGGCAGTAGATCCAGCTAAAGTCGAAGCAGTAATGGATTGGAAACAACCCAAGTCTGTCACAGATGTGAGAAGCTTCCTTGGATTGGCCGGTTATTACCGTAGATTCATTGATGGTTTCTCCAAGATAGCAAGACCAATGACTCAACTTCTAAAGAAGGAAAAGAAATTTGAATGGACAGATGCTTGTGAGGAAAGTTTCGAGAGTCAAGGCGAGATTGGTTTGGCTTTGTATTATCCCTAGGACATACACAAGGATTTTATGATTTTCTGCGACGCATCTCGTCAAGGACTCGGCTGTGTACTGATGCAAGAGGACAAAGTTGTCGCTATGCATCTCAACAATTGCGGCCACATGAAGGGAATTATCAACTCACGACACAGTTAGCGGCGATTGTACATGCCTTGAAGATCTGGCGACATTACCTCATCCAGTAACATTGTGAGGTTTTCACGGATCATAAGAGTCGAAGTACATCTTTACCCGCTTTGACCTTAACCTCCATCAGAGAAGATGGCTGGAATTAATAAAGGATTATGACCTTGGAATACATTATCACCCGGGCAAAGCAAATGTGGTTGCAGATGCCCCGAGCGTAAAGGCGTCTTCGCAATACCATCTTAGTTCGTAAGAATCACCGAGTTGTACGAAGAATTGAAGCATCCGAACTTGGTGATTGTTGATCAAGGTTGTGTGAACGCGTTGGAAGTTCAATCGACACTTGAGTCGGATCGAGAGAAGCGGATAGAAGATGAAGACATCAAGGAGATCAAGAAGAATATGAGAAGAGGCAAAGCCCGAGATTCGCGAAGATGAGCAAGGAAAACGGTGTGGTTCGAAACCGCATCGTGTACCGGATCAACGAGTTTAAAGCGATCGATTTCGAGGGAAGCTCATGAGTCGCCTTATTCCATTCATCTGGCGGCACCAAGATGTACCAGATTTAAAGGAAAGATATTGGTGGGTCGGCATGAAGCGCGAAATTGCTGAGTTAAGTAGTCTGTTGTGGCGTTTGTCACGAGTCAAGGCGAGCATCAAAGACCGCTGATCTGCTACAACCATTGCCAATCCCGAGTGGAAGTGGGAAGAAGTTGGTATGGACTTCATTACGGACTACCTAGGACCCAATCGGGATATGACTCTATCTGGGTGATAATTGACCGGTTGTGAAGGTAGCTCACTTCATTCCGGTCAAGACCACCTCTGATCTGACAAGTTAGCGAGTTATATATGGCTAAGATCGTTTGTCTACGGAGTACCGGGAAGATCGTGTCAAACAGAGGATCACGATTTACGTCAAGATTTTGGCGAGTCGCACGCGAAGCTTTGGGAACCAGACTCAATTTCAAGACCGCATATCATCCATGAGACGGATGGATGATGAAACGAGTCAACAGATTCTTGAAGACATGCTTGGAGGCGCCTTAGAGTACGGACAAAGTTGGGACAAGAATCTGCCCTATGCGGAATTTTCGTACAACAATAGCTACCAAGCCAGTCTTCAGATGTCCCCATTTGAGGCTTTGTATGGTAGAAAGTGCAGAACTCCGCTTCTTTGGGATGAAGTAGGAGAGCATCAGTTCTTTGGACCGGAGTTGATCAAAGAAGCTGAAAGCAAGGTCAAAACAATAAGAGAACATTTAAAAGTAGCTCAAACTCGACAGAAGAGTTATCGATAATCGTCACGAGAGTTGGCCTTTACAGAAGGAGATTTCGTCTATCTCAGAGTTACTCCACTCCGAGGAGTTAGAAGGTTCCGAACCAAAGGAAAACTCGCACCCAGATTTGTGGGACCTTACAAGATTCTAGCAAGAAGAGGCGAAGTTGCATATCAGCTCGAGCTACCAGCGTCTTTATCCGCCGTACACAATGTCTTCCATGTCTCACAGCTAAAGAAGTGCCTTCGAGTGCCTGAAGATCAGACCCTTCTGGAAAGCATTGATATTCAAGAAGACCTCACATATGTGGAGCAACCAATTAAGATTCTGGACGTCGCAGAGCGTGTCACGAACAAGATCATCCGTTCATACAAAGTCGATTGGAGTCACCACGGAAAGTGAAGCTACTTGGGAGCGCGAAGAAGACACAGCAGCAGTATCCCCACCTCCTTGCCGGTCAAGTCTGAATCTCGGGGTCGAGATTCCCTTAAGGGGGGTAGGTTTGTAACAGCCCAAAATTTCAAATTTGGTTAAAGTTTAAAACTTATTTGAATTTGGTGAATTTTCTGAATTTTTAAAAGCTTTTCTTTAAATTGTTCAAGGCTAAAACAATTTTAAATTCAAAATCTATTATCAACTTTAGATGGAATCATTTTATTTAAGTTTAGAACATTGCTAGGGTTTATGTGAATTTTTTCTAGGATTTTTGGAATTTAATTACTATATTCTAAAGCTTATTTTAATTAATCACTTATTTAAATTAGGAAAACAATTTAAAATCCTATAATACCTTTTGGTAATCTTGCCTTTGTGCGATCCGACCCATCTCCTCGCAGCCCACCATGGCCCGCCAGGCCACCCGCCCGCTCTCACCTCTCTCCACCATCGGATGCCCATCCGACGGCCCGCATCGCTCCACGCCACCCCCTCTTCTCCGCACCATCGAAACAAGATCCAACGGCCCCGCATCATCGTATTCGTCGCGTTCTTCTCCGCGCAGCCACCGCGCCCAACCGCCATTGACGCGCGGGCGTGAAGCTCCGCAACGGCTCCCCAACCGCCCCCGCCTTCTCCGCGAGGTCGCGCACGACTCGCACCAACTTCTGCCACGTTCCCATCTCCTCTCCCCCGTCTCCGCGGCGGTTCGCCCACGAGCCATAACCGCCGCCCACGACCTCCACGTCGCCACGCCGCCTCGGTCCACCCCGGGCCCTATAAAAGGCAGCCTCGGGTAGCCCTCCTCTCACCGCTCTCGACGCCACTCACCCTCTCTCTCGCCTGTGCTCGCCGGAATTGGGAATTCCTCGCCGGTCCCGGCTTGAAGCTTGATTCTGCCGCCGGAGCCGCCCGCCACCGTCGACCACACCATCGTCTTCTCGCGTCGCTGCGAACCCAGAGCACACCTCCTCTCGCATGGGAGCGCCACCGAACGTCTCGTCGCCGTCGAGCCCGTCTGCCGCCGCTCTTCACCTCGTCGCCGGCTATCACCGCCACCTCGGTGACCAATCGTGTGCATTGGGATCCTCGCAATCCCTCTTCCTCCTCGTGCCCTCGCCGGAGCCAACTTCGCCGTTCACGGTTCCTAGGGTCCGTCGCCGCCTCGCTCAAAGACCGACGCGTGGCCATGCCACGCAGCGCCAACGCAGCGCCACCTCACCGAGGACCAGCGTGGCGGCCACGTGGCGCCCACGCCGCACACACGCGCCATCCTCCCGTGAGCCAAGCCGTGGACCAAGTCCATATGGACCTAGTCAGCGACACAAGGGCCCGCGTCGTAATTATTTTTTAAATCGAGGATTCCGTCTTGTTGACGTCGACCTTGCGCATTAATAGATTTTCCTTTAGAAAAATAATTCGGGAAATTGTTTAAAAGGCGATTTAGGATTTAAATTGTAAAATTCATAACTTATTCATCCTAGCTCCAAATTAGATGATTCAAATTGCTAAATTCTTAGAAAATTATTATCTAACTAAATAAAATATAATTATTCAATTTGGAGTTCATTTTAGTTCTGTTTTAGAATTTAGAAATTCATTTAAAATCAAATTTAGATTTAAATTTGTAAAATTCATATCATCGATTTCCGGCTCCAAATTTATTGAATTAAATTTCTAAAATTTTGTAAAAAGATTATATAGCTTAATAAATTAAAATTTGTTTATTTGGAATTAGTTTAAATTGTCTCTTTTAAGTTAAAACTATTTAAATTGCAAATTTAGAATTTAAACTTGTAAAATTCATATATTTTATTTCCTAATTCCAAAGTTAGTGTTTCAGACTTATAAAGTCTTCTAAAATTATTATCTAGCCAAATAAAATATAATTATTTTATTTGGAGTTAGTTTAAACTATTGTCTTGTTTTTATTGGAACTTCAATTGATTGTCGTATTTTCACGTTTAGATTTACGATTATTCTGGGAATTTGATTCTTAGAAGCTTTAGAATTTCAAGACTTCAGCGAAGGCAAGTTACACTTTGACCATGTTGCACCTACTATTTTAAAGTTATTTAATTCAGTTTTTAGAATTATTATTGTATGCATATTTTTAGTCAATTATTTTAATACCCTGTTTAAATGCTTAGCTATTCCAATTGTTATTGTATGGCCAATTTTGTATATTGAAATGCCATCCCTTGTCACCATAGGTAAAATTGTTTGGAAGTGCTTAGCAAATGTTTAGACCATGATTTTGAATTTGGGAGGATTTAGCCAAATCATTACAACTTGTTTAAAAATCAAATCTATGGTATTGTTTTACCATAGAGAGTTTGTAAAGGTGGTTTACACTAAAATAAAACTAAAATGGTTTGGACTTGGGTAAACGGATGAATGGTGGGTGCAGGTTTATGCGGGTTTAATCGATTAGGATTAACACCTGTGGTTTGATTTTGAGCAGCGCCCAAGTCGATTAAGGACCGGTCTTGGAGCCGCATCTTGCTATGCCCTACAGTACCACCATCGTCTTGTGCAGGCAAGACTTGGCTTAATAATTTGGGACACCTCGTAGATATTCGTGCTATTTTGTATGAGTGGGTGATGGTTAGACAAGTAGTCCCACTGGCGCAAGAGGGGCTCCGGGAGGATGGATAGTCAATGGAAGCGAAACCTTAGTGGGCATGAGTTCTTTGGGGTAGACCATTGTAACGGCCTCGTGATAATTGCTTTGTCACACGCCTTAGGAAGTGTGGATTGGCCGACACAAGGAGCAAATTATCTCGTGTGGGTAAGCTGTACAAACTCTGCGAGTAGAAACTATTGAATAGCGCGTCATGATCATGGACATGCTAGCAAAGCCACTTTGAGTTAGACTTGTTTTTGGTTTTAAAAGTGATTTCAACAGATGTTTTCAGGATGGTTAGTCCTGTGGGAAAATTGGGCGGTTAGCCATTGTGACTGGAGGATATCCATCACCTTTCTTGGAGGTTATCCACATTATTCAATTGTCATTTAAAATATGATTTTAATTACTGTATGAAAATGGCCTTGCAATCTATTAGGATTATTTAAATTAAAACTGCTGCTTTACGCAAAATAACCCTACCAATGTCCTTTGTTTACCTTATGCATGCATTACAATTCCATATTGGTGTAACTTGCAGCACGGTAGTTGTGCTCATGCTTGCTTTATGCAACAAAATTTCAGAGAAGACTACTATCGGGACGGTGAGGACACCGCGCCTAAACTCGCCCAGACGATTACTGTGGCGGATCGTTCGCCTACTACTATCTTTTACTTCATTGTGTTATTTACTCCTTTATTTGGCTTCATGCCCAATTGTATCGAACTCTGATTTACTATTAATGAAATGCGAGATTTGGTTATGTCATCATTTTCGTAACTGTGTACACTGGAAATCCTGGACTGGTGTATGAACACAGAGGGTTCGGGATCTTTCGTTCCCAGGTCTGACAGAAATCAATGTTGGTCAGGACCAGTGTATGACTTTAACTAGTTGTAGATCTGCTTTCCATAATCGAAATACTAAACAATACATTGTATGGTCGTAAAAAAAGACTTGCCTTGATGAGAAAGAAATTATGTAAGGATGTATTCAATAAACGATAAGTGGCTTTATTTATATATAGTATCCAAACTAGTCGTAATTTTTGCTAAGAACTGAAGACATGAAAAACAGCTCGCGAAACGTGCTCATGCTCAAGTCCGACTGGCAGCGAAAATCGTAGGAAAAGGACTGTCATGTCAGGACCCAAAAATGCAATTATGGACCCTCTGTGTATAAGGCACTAGTCTAGGATCACGCTAGTGCACACAGTGGTAACATCGATGAAATATCATTTCCATATGCAAAGATGACCAATAAAATAGGTAAATAACAATAAATATCATAGTAAAGACCTTAAGGTCAAAACTTATAATTAATGCCTCAGAAGGCAAATAGCTCAAAGAAGCTGCAGCGGAACGTAACAAAATAACTTCAGTGAAGTCCATCCATATGCCCATAGGCAATCGACTGGGGTAGCGCGACCTAGTTCTCCACGATCCTTGAAGTAGACCTTGTTGACTGATGATTCCTTCACTTCTGTTGATTTATTATAGCAAGCATGAGTACAGAACCGTACTTGCAAGTCATAACACAGAATGCAATTTATAGATGATGGCTTATTCCAAAGGAATGGTTCTGTGGTTCTTTTGCAGAAATGCAACATTTGCAAATTTGAATATGAATAATAGATTGAAAGCATAATTCAAAAACAAATAGACAATAACAATTTAACAGTCTTAGTTCACAAAGACACATAGCCTAAACAAGTTATTCACATAGCCATATGACATAGATCACATAGCTCCCTTCGCAATTATTTTATGAAAATCTACCCCTCGTGTGAAATCCCCGAGCATGTCCATGACTGCGGATGCGGCTATTCGAATAGATTGATTTAACACTCTACAGAGTTTGTACACTTTACCCACACGATACAACTAGTGTAGCTAGCACTAATCATAACAAAATTTTTCAGAAACTTCATCTCAAGTATTAATACTCCCAGTGTGCTTACAAACCGTCATACCAAACTATACACAGTGGATGGTACGACACACACTGTTGGACAGGGATCCACCAAAACAATACACAGTACCACTTGCCTTTGTCTAAATCCTTTCCCACCTTGTTGGTTAAGTGCAACACATGCCACCAACGAGTAATAGCACATAGTACACACAGTTTTATCAATTAGTCAAGTTTGTAATAGCAACTTACATGAAATCACTACCAGAAACAGGCTGTTTCCCGAGTACCATAAACACTCGGGAAACTACCAAAAGCACTCGGGATACTTATTCCCGAGTGTTACACTCAGGAAATATCACTCGGGACAGTTTAGTCGGGACAAAACTAGTTTCCCGAGTGTTACACTCGAGAAATAAGAATTCACCGTGTGTTTATATAAACACTCGGGAAAAAGGCAACACTCGGGAAAAAAATTGTCACAACGGTTTTAGCAACCGTAACGGAATACGTTACCGAGTGTTGGCACTCGGGAAAATCATGCCATTGACACTCGGGAAACTTTCTGTCCCAACGAGTCCCGAAAATTGGCCCGAGTGTTAACACTCGGGAATTGTATTTATTTCCCAAGTGTATGTCAAACAGTGGCACTCAGGAGTTAAAAAAATAGCATATTCACCAATTTTGTAGGTGTGATTTTGCATTTAATTTTGAATAGGCTAACAGAAAACTCAGTAATCAAATAGACGATACATTCCACAGCAAGAAAAAATACCACCAATTAGCCACAAATCATTACATATATAGATTCGACAACATTGACATAATTCCTGAGTTCACAATACAACATTCACACATATATATTTAGATCGTATCGACATCCACAACATTCGAGTGTTTGACATCAGATTTACAAATGAAATCCAATCAGTATTTTTACATTAGCAAGCAGAAAGACTTCCAATAAACAAGGGGAGCTGCAGTTTATAAAACTGCATGGCATGCTAGAACAGAAGCAGCGACAATTTTTTTTGATAGCCATCACAATCGAAAGCGCAATCGGTATGAGAAATCGCATTTAAAAGTTGCAAACAAGACAATGAATTTACCCATAACTAGGGTTTTTAAGTGAAAGGGCAAATCTTGTGCAAAAACTCATACATCATCTAAAGCTACATAGTTCTTGATCATTTTCAAAACAAACGAATCTGAGTTATTAAGTAACTTTGAGAGTTCACCACCTCATATAAAGGCGACAAGCCACGATCTCTCGAGCCATTTCCATTTGACAAATAATAAATCTTTTTCCAGTTCTCCTCTGAAAAGCTCTCACGTCGAATAATCTTTTGCTCGCCAACAAACAGATCACAATGTTCATTGCTTGAATTGAGTTACAAAGGAAGCTTTTGAAAGTCATAGGTAGCGTAAACTTGTAAGCTTGTGTAAGCATATGCAAATGCCAGGCGACCATGGCGAAAAATTCCAATGCGATGCACTAGACAATACTATAAAGATTTTTAAAAGAAGTACCTCATATAATAGTGGCACAGTCTCGACTTCTTCATCTAAGGTGTACTGGTGGAAACATCACACGGTGTTAGGCGGAACATCTGGAAGCCCCGCCAGTAGTTTGCCAAGCTGCGGTTGAATGCTGAAAAGGCTCCTACCATCATATCATTATGAATCATTGACCTATATGCATCGACCTGTTGAAGTAAGCAATAAGTGAAATGTTAAGTAGATTATATCTATACCAGTGTAACAACATGAATTGGACAAAGCTAATTGTATAGTTCTCACCATTTTAGTTAGAAGACCTAAAAATATCATGACTACATTTCACATAATGCATGTAGGTTTCCAGAACATAAACAGTTGGTGAAAGAACAGATTTATCATATAAAACTTGCTATGATGACTTGTAAACTACGTACAAAGAACTAGTTACTTAGTTAGAAAACCGCTACCAATGCCACACAATGAGAAACAAAAAAAAAATTATTTGCTTTCTCAGATTAGAACCATGAACACACCATTCATAAATTCCTAGTCTACTATAACCATGTAATCCAGATCTCCAAAATCCACTCCCACAAACCACATCATGGCTATATTAGCAAACAGAACAGAGCACAATAAAGGCTATAAGAGATAAGACAATGAACACCCAGAAAAGGGGAACAACCTTTACAGTTTTTACGGCAACCCAACCAAAAATGCTATAGAATAAGAAAGGAGATGCAAATGTTTGCTATTTTCAAAAGGAGAAAATTAAAGCAAGTACGAGAATACATGATGTAAGCAAAGACGTTGGAACAAACCGTTGTAAGCTCTTTCGCATGGATTGGTCGACAAGATCTAACGATTCTGTGTTCACGGAACTCATTGAATGTAAACCGGCTATTATACTACAAAAGAAAAAATAAGACATCTTATGGGGTTTGATCATTACTGGGTGTATAACCATCAAATATGAAAGTCGCCACAGGCATAGCAGCAACACTCCAACCATACCTAATCAATAGCAAACAATACAGGCACATCTTTAACTAGTGACAACTCTTTCCTTAAACGAACTACCACACCAACTGAAGCATGCGAGTGGGTTATCCGATTTGAATGAGATCATACAATGTGGACCCTTCAGCATTTCCACCGTGTCGGCCCTTTCATCATTCCAACACCGGCACCTTCTCCAAGAAGAATAGGCTCAAATAATTGACATGGTAATCGCAGAGCGGGTTTCATTGTACTTCAAAAATCTCAAGCAACAATGTAAACATATCTCGAGGAATTATTGTTCCGACCCGAGAAGCTATAGTAGCAATTTCCTAGCTATGCATCCCATGTGAGTGATCATCAACAAGAAATTTTTGTTGTCACATAAATACAAGATTTACACTGTAGTAAAAAAACACTTCCAGCATTGCAAATATAGACTTCATGGAGAATTCATGGATCCAAGGGTAATAAGGGAAACATGTACAAAACCAGATGGAACAAGCATAAGTTTACATTCATATTGACCTTTTAGCAATACATTTTTAAAAAATCAATATAACTGAGATTTGACAAATCCATTTTGCTATGCAGTATGCATTAGTGATAGATGACATTCGTATTAAATTTTTACAAAGCATACTGAAAATGATAAAGAAGTATAATATGTGCTTTTAAGTGGTATATTGGAAGTGGGAGTATATACTACAAGTAATTTCGCTACTAGTCTACTAGACTTATCAAACGAAGGATGTGGATTCAGACATACATATTGATCTGCTTACACCCAACTATGGTTTCATGTTTTTTCCATTATGAAATGATTCCTTGTTGCTCTCGCTCTCACTGCTTGTAACATAATTGAACAACCCAAAGCAAGTAAATGCAGTTGCTGGCCCAATAGCTGGAGGTTACACCAACGAAACATGGAAAATATTTGTTGGCCTTAGCTAGCAACAAATTCGTAAGTGTTTCAGAGACTAACCTTGCAACTGAATTTGATCGCCGACATCCCTTTTATTTAATTTTTGGGGAAATTAGCTCAGTAAACACTGCAAAGATGTATACATTAGGAAATAACATCCCATCTGAGGCCGACAGGTAGACCTTGGGACCATTTGTCAGTGACATATTGATGTTATTTTCCAGCTTGCATGATCTTTGTAGTGCTATTGAGCAATTTACCCCTTTATTCTTTGAAGTTCCCAAACACAATCTAACAAGGAACTCTACAAGTAAACTAAAGAACTTCAAAGCAATAAACAACCAAAATATTGCAGTTTACACGAGCAGTTAAGCAATAGTAGTCAAATGAAGCTCTTCAACATCCATTTTTATTACCTGTAGTCAAAAGTGCATACTAGAATGCAAAACATGGAACCTGCTTAGGAAGGTTCATCAATCTCTTGAGGTATTCATCCCTCTTAGTATTATCAGATTCAGCTTGAATCATGTTGCCGACTTGAGCAGCAAGCACAAATAGCACACAAGGTAATATTAATAATGGGTTATATTAATTGAAACCACATTATGCTCAAGTTTGGTTCAACATACCGATTCATAAAAAGTACGAATTTGGTGTGGCTCAAGATCAGCAATTGTCGTAGGAAGGCTGGACAACAGTTCAGAAACAAAACTCATGTAGGAAGGCTAAAGATAAGCATTATCAAGCTCATGTAAGAGAACAGTAAAGATAACCTCGTGCAAAAGGTGATTTCAATTGAGCATATGTTTGCCTTAAAAGAGAATAAAAAGATTAATTATGAACCCATAATGCTGAACACGAAAAGATACTTATGAACCCATCATCTCTTTAACGCTATGTGCATTTGACCACAATGAATAATCCTCATTGCGCTAGCACTAGATGCTAACTTTGACATGTTATAAAACTAACAACTGTACCATGTGTTTCACTAAAAGTCATTTGCACCTCTAAGTATAATTGAGACTTGCGTAAATGAAATTCACGTGTGATGCCCTTATCTTCAAAACTATTGTTGTTACCATCAATTATGATAGCAAACACTAGCTCAAGATTGGCACAAAAAATACAAACCGCGCTAGTGTTCTTTGTGCCTTTCACCAGAATCACATCATCATCAGCACCTCATTGTTGTTACACTAGAATTGCGAAGCAAAATCAGAAATAGAAGAGCATTATATAAATATATTCTAATTTTGCAAGGGCATCGATTTCAGATAATGCATTCCCACATTGCCTCAGAATCTTAGCACAAATCGTACCTTCGGTAAAGTTTCCAGCAAAAGTAAATCATAGGACTATCAAGTCAATAAGTCATGAATGGGATTAAACAGATTAATAGAATATACAATGTTGAAATACTGCTTGGTCGTAACTCATAACCATGTATATAAAAGATTAAGAAATTCCCTTGGTGGCCAATACAACATTAAGTCAGTAAGCGAAGTTCATCCAATCATAAAAGCATGGGGATCCAACACGAGAAATTAGAAACAAGCAATAAAGGGATAAAAGAGAATCGGATTCTCCTCTGTTGGCAGTGCCTATGTATATCTACATTGGTCATCTAATAAGAGTAAAGTACACTGTGAGTCCCTAAACTTGGCAGGGGGGATCACTTGGGTACCCGATCTTTAAAAGCGTCTAATCAGGTACCTAATCTATTTAAGTGGGTCAAGTAGGTCCAAAACAGCCCAAGCTGGCCGGTTGACCATGACATGGCCGGTTGACCGTGACGTGGCATCGCCAGCGTGGATGACAGCTCATGTGCAGCATCGGCGTGGCCTTCTTCTACCCCCGTGCGCTCTGCTCCCGATCCTTCTTCTCCCACTGCCTCCTCCATCCACCTCCCGAGCCGCCGCCGCCGCCTCCTCCCTCCACCTCCCGATCCGCCGCCGCCCTCCCCCTCCCACACCGCCACCTCCTCCCCCGGATCCGCGCTGCCGCCCCACCTCCTCCCTCCACCCTCCTCCCCGGCCCCCTTCTTCTCCTCCCCGTGCGCCACCGCCCTTTCTCCTCCCCACACGGCGCCACCCCCCTTCGGAGCGCATGGGGAGGTCTCCAGCGTGGCCTTCTTCTCCCAACACCTCCTCCCTCCACCTCCCGAGCAGCCGCCGCCTCCTCCCTCCACCTCCCGATCCAGCGGCACACAGTACGAGCAGCACTAGAGCAGTTTTAGATCTCCCTACCTTTGCCCCTCTTCCACCTGTGCGCCGCCGCCACAAGATCGGTGAGGCTGTTGAGGGAGAAGAGGTCGGCGGGGATGGCACCGAAGAGGCGGTTGGAGCGTGAGGGAGAGGATCCGAGGTCAGCCGAGGTGGCCGAGCGAGGCCGACGGCGAGCTTCTTCTTGGGAGCGCCAGCAGCGCAGCCTCTTGCCGACGGCGAACTTCTTCACCGTGACGGTGAGCCGCTTCCGGAAGTTAGGCGGTAGGCACTGTGCTTGCTCGATGTGCTTCCCGATCGTGAAAGGCCGACCCGCTCTGCTCCATCACCGTAGATGGTAGTACTCGGTCGATGTACCCCGTCGTTGGCCGCCGCCGACGTCGAGGACGCCGTCTGCGGCATGAGGCACGGCTGGCGAGTGAGAGGCGAAGTCGGACGATGCGGCATGAACTCGAACACCGGGATGCTCCTCACAAAAGCCAAGAGCTCCACCAGTTGCGGTGATTCACGCGGAGAGCAACCTCGGCTCATACTGAATGCACACTCCGCCTCTTGATGGCGACCTCTTTGGTGTTTTGTCTGCCGAATAAGGCTTTGAGCCGACTTGGAGCAATAGGAAATGTCGATTGACATGGGAGTATCCTAATCCAACCTCTGCGCCTCGCCGCCGCTTCTCGACCGGGCAAGGCGACGACGAAGGCAAAGGCGACAATAGAAAGTCGCCGCCCGCAGCAAGCCAAAGAATGGCGATGACAATCAAAACGAAGCAACCGGTGCCGACGTCGCTAAGGCCCGGAGCCAAAGCCTTCGTCGAGCTCCATGATGATTGTGACTACCTCGTAACAAGAAGGATGAGCATGCCGATGGCAACAATTAGGCCAAAGATGCACTAAGCCGCCTAGCTAGCCCGGCCTCCATATTCGATTTGCACCACACCTTTTCAATCCCGCCACATCGAAGAGTTCTTATTGGGCGGCAATGGGGAGGAGGTCGCCGGCCATTGCTTGCATGGCCGTCTTGGCGACGCAGTGAGGAAGCGCGGCGGTGAGCTACTCCTCCTCCAGCGACAGCGATGACCAGTGCAGCGGCAAGGTCAAGAATCTTTGCATCGAGCGGAGGTTGGTATGGCAATGCCGCCGCGTCGATGGTTGACGGGCGACGGAGGCAAGAAGACGGCGGCGGCGGGGTGATGGTGGTGGCGGGACGGCGCGCGAGGCGGCGGGCGCGCGCTCCGATGGCGTTGTCACAGTCGCTCGAGCAACGACGCCATGGTCCTCCTCGCCGTCGTCAAGCCGGCAGCCGCTGCAGATGGTCAGTACACGCATGATGAGCAAAACTTGTGCACGTGGGCTTGCAAGCTAGGCTGGCGAGTCCACGTCACCGGTCAACGCTCCACGTCACCGGTCAATTGCCAGCTTGAGCTGTTTTGGACCTGCTTGATACACTTAAATAGATTAGGTACTGGATTGGACACTTTCAAATATGTTGGACTCAAGTGAACCCACCTGCCAAGTTTAGGGACCTACGGTGTACTTTACTCATCTAATAACCTTGTGATCCAAAAGAAAAGTTGTACATGGATAATAGACAACCTTGTCACATATTCATCATTCACCCATAGATCATCTCACAGTAGCATCTATACATATATCTCTCAATTCATCACATATGCATCACAGAACGCGAGGAAATGGAGAGAATAGAGCAGGGTTCACCTTAGTGCAAACATCAGCAACCATGGCGGTGGTAACCCGCATCCAACACAGCATTCACCATGCATATTAGCTAGCAACCCACATCCATCTGCCTCTTCATGCATAAACAACCGTAAGCCACATCAATAAGGGAAATCAGTATAGCAATGAAAGCAAAACAAAAATGAAAGGGGGTGCTGCTCAGGGAGCAGCCAAGCGGAGGCCGAGCCTGGCGAGTGGGCGAGGCGACCATAGGCCGAGCCGAGCCAGGAGGCGGGCCGGCCTACCGGCCGCGCCGAAGGGAGGAGGAGGCCGTGGGGAGCTGCGAGGAGCTGGGGGAGGAGCCGGCGGCGGCTTGGACTGAGCCGGGCAACGACGGCTGAGCAGCGGCATCGAGCGCGCGTGGGGAAGCAAGGCTGCGGTGGCCGGGTCATGTGGTGGCAGGGGAGTTAGAGAGAGGTGGCGGCGATGGGCAAGACGCCGAGGCGGCGCTGCCCTGTGCCGCACCGAGGGGTGGAGCAGGAGGTGGCGCCAGGAGTAGGCGGTGGTGGCGCCAGCATCAGAGAGGGAGGCGGCGATCGGGAGGAGGAGGAGGCGGGCGGTGCTCGGGAGGAGGGGGAAGGGAGGAGGCGGGCTTCGGGAGGAGGGAGGGAGGAGGAGGCGGCGGCAATGAGGAGGAGGAGGCGGTTCTTGAGGTTAGGGTTAGAGGAAAAGAGCGCGAGAGATGCGGACGGAAACAAAGAGGCGCGACGGAAAGAAAAATGAGCGCGGGCGGAAAAAAAGGCGCGACGGAAAAAAAAGGTCCCGAGTGTTTGCGATCTGCTGCACTCGGGATTATATATTATTTCCTGAGTGTTATGGGAAACACTCGGGAATGTTTCTTTTACCGAGTGTTTACTTTTTGTCCCGAGTGTCCAATGAAACACTCGGGATCTGCCCGAGTGTTTTCGTTCAGACACCAACCCACGTTGGTGTTACGATAATACCAACTAAATAAACCAATCTAGGGTGACAAAATATTATGACATAACAAATAGACAAGGTGGATATAACAAATTGGATTAATAACTAAACCCAAAAGCATTTAAATAAATACTTAAAGTAAATGCAATAATTTGAATCGAAGTAATTTTTTGAAAATTGGGATTCAACATGATCAAAGGTATAACTTGCCTTGCTATAGCAATGATGATCTTATTTAACTTTAATCTTCTACTTCCTTGATCTTCAGCTCCTTCTTGATCAGCACTTCTCGAAGTACCAACGTCTACTCGCAACAAGCAAACCAAATAAATAAATAACAAAGAGAAAAAAAACTCCAAAAATTAAATAAAAATCTCAGATAAATAGATTTTGAATTCAGATAAATTTAGGAATTTGAATGGACTCAATTGGACTTCGGATTCAAAAGATATGACTCTCGAAAGAATCACATAAAATGATGAAATTAAGAGAGAAAAGAATATTCAGAGAATATTCCTTTATATTAAATTAAATAAACAAAAAGAATTGGAGACTTACAAGTGGGGTCCACTGGTAAGTGAGAGAGAGACAAAGGCAGTGGATGACATGTGGGCCAAGTGTGCTGGAGAGAGAAAGAGATAAAGAGAGGATGACAAGGGGACCCACATGGCATTGAGATAGGGGTATGATGGACTGAGTCCATGGGCTTTTGGTCTAGAGGCTTGCCACATGGACTGATGACTAGGACAGACACACAAGCAAAAAGATGATGTGGCCAGTGACTTGGCTGCTGAGATGGCTTCCATGGGCACAGAGAGCAAAAGAAGAAGAGAGGAGCAAAGAAGATGGCCAGCGGCTAGCTTCGGGTGCACGATGGAACTGGCGACTCGGGCGAAGATGAACGGAGGCTAGGGAAGTCCGACGAGTTAGCAAAACAAGACCCCGTGAGTGAAGCGAAGCCCCTAGTGGCGGTGGCTCGGCACGGGCGGCAATAGGTCATCGGTGGCAGCACTTTTGGCGGCGGAAAGCTTCGGGTGCGATGGAAACTGGTGATTGGATGGGGCCCGAGGAAGATGAACGTGAGCATGGTGATCAGGACAACAAGGGGATCACCATGGGAAGCTCGGGGAGGATCGAAGTTGACCAGAGCAACGACAATTCAAAGATGACCGGAGATGAAGAGAGCGGTCGGCGATGGCATCTCGGTGGCTGAGAGAGAGGAAGGATGGAGGGGAACGGCTAAGAGAACCTTGAGGCACACCTTGACACACGTGGAAAGGATTGGAGCTCACCGAAGGTGTAGATCGGACCAAACAGGCGGCGGCTGGTTTGATGACGAAAACGAAAACGGCGAAGCGGCGGTCTTCGAGAGGAGATGATGAGAGCACCGTGAAGCCCGCGTCGATGCAAACCCAATGGCGGTGGAAGCTCAGGTAGAGGTGCTCCGACGGCGACAAATTTTGGCAGCGAAGAGCTTCGGCGGCCAGCTCCTTCTCCAATGGATTGCGGCGCAACAAAAGCAAAATCAAAGAGAAGAGTTTAGGGTTTCGGCCGAGATGGAAGATGCGCACAAAAGGACGCGATTGGGGCTCCTTATAAAGGACCAGAGGGAGGAGTTAGGGAAGGGCACGGTGGCGCTAGCGCTTGTGAAAGAGCTAGACTCTTGAGTCCGGTTTGGAGACGAAACACAAGGCAGGCGGGGCTACCAGCAGTGAGAGCAAGGGAAAAGGAAAAGCGAGGCTGTCCAGTTGGGCCACGCGCAAAGGAAAACGAGAGCTGGCTTAGCTGGGCTTCACGCGAACGGAAAGGAAAGGAGGCCGTGGGCTTAGCGTGCACAAAAGAAAGAAAAAGGGAAAGCGGCCGAGGCGATTGGCTTTAGCGACGGGAAAAAGGAATGGCGGGCTGGGCTATGCACAGGAGGTGGACCGAGGTGGAGAGGACACGGGCCTACGGAAATGGAGGTGGGCTGGGCTAAAAGAAAATGAGATGGGCCAAGGGAAAGGAAAAACTATGGGCCAAGAAAAGAGATTCAGCACGAAAAGGAAACTGAGATTTTAAATGAGGTTTTCTATTTTGAAAATAGGAGGAAATCCAAATGCAATTAAAAAGATAGCAAATGCACTTGGAAAAAATTCTAGAAAAATCTAAAAAATATATCCAAGCACATAGAATCCAAATAAAATAGTTTTGATAATAGTTGATGTTGAGATTAGTCAAATTAAATTGTTTTTTATTTAGGAAATTCCCAATTAAGATTTATTAATTCAAATAAAATTGGTGAATTTTTCCAGGGACCTAAACTACTCAAAAGATTTTTGAAAAGCCAAATTTTGGGACGTTACACGTCGCTAGAAAACTCCTTCCAGTGGGCAGGACCACATGCAAAGAGGAAAGATTTCGACTAGGAGGCTTTCCGTGTCCCGACCAGTAGCCAAACGAGAGTAGAACAAAATGTTGAAGTGAAGAAATGTAGTCTCCAAAATCTTAAACATGTAAAACACTATATATAGTCGTTTGTGTTATGCTCCTTGTACTTGTATGTTTCTTTGAGAAAAGAGTGTGGTACGCGTGAGAACCATTGACTTAATAGTCATGACTAGGACCCTTACGTCGTTTGACTTATATGTCTGAGCCAGAGAGTAATAGAGATCCTTTAAAAGGATATCGGAGAGAATTTAGTCTTCTCCGACCAATTAGACAACAATAGTAGGTAACCAGAGTATGGGTACAGTCATATAAACAATATCACTCATCAAAGAAAGTAAATAAATGATGAATCTTTATTGAAATTGATAAAATATAAAGTGCATTTATACAAAGAACTTACACAATTGATCAATGTTCCAAGAATTTGACAAAACACGCCTGCTTGACATAGTTTGTCATACTGAACCAGGTCTGGTGACTTCGACCACAGTGTATGGACCTTCCCATTTGGGAGAAAGTTTATTATGATTAGCCTGGTTCTGAATTTTTTGTAGAACCAGATCACCTACAGCTAGGTTGCGAGATTGCACCTTATGACTGTGGTACCTTCGCATGGCTTGTTGATAAACCGCCGATCGTATATGAGCTTGGTTTCGTCGTTCTTCAAGGAAATTGATGTCATCAAGT
Source organism: Phyllostachys edulis (assembly GCA_036346405.1). Taxonomy (NCBI): domain Eukaryota; kingdom Viridiplantae; phylum Streptophyta; class Magnoliopsida; order Poales; family Poaceae; genus Phyllostachys; species Phyllostachys edulis. The sequence goes on from CM070565.1 coordinate 46,908,080, forward strand.
ATTCGTTCTATCTGATCATTCTCATTGAAACAATCAGTTCGAGCAGAGCCTATTTTCAGTTATGGAGGAAGCATGGCTTTAGCACCGTAAACCAGAAAAAATGGTGTTTCACCGGTCACATGACTGGTCGTGGTTTCGAACGGCCCATAATACAGAAGAAAGTTCTTGAACCCAAGTGACCGTTTTGTTAACTGGTCGAATACTTGGTATTTCATTTCTTGCATTACGATACCATTAGCTCGCTCGACTGCTCCGTTGCTATGCGGATGAGCGACAGAAGCGAAATGTATCTTGATACCTAGATCTTCGCAGAATTCATAAAAATTTCCGCTAGAAAATTGGGTACCGTTGTCTATGATTATACAATTGGGTATACCAAATCGTGTTATCACGTTTTTATGTGAGAAACCTCTTAGCAGCTTCAGTCGTTGTTTTAACAACCAGCTCGGCTTCTATCCATTTTGTAAACATGTCAATCATGACGAAAATGAATTCTAAGCCCCCGGGTGCTCTTGGGAAATGTCCCAGAATGTCTAGTCCACAGGTTACAAAATGCCAAGAAAGAGGTATGGTTTGCAAAGCTTGTGCCGGCTGATGTACTTGTCGACTATGAAATTGACATTGTACACACTTCGTCATGAGCTCTTTTGCATCATGAAGGGCAGTTGGCCAGTAGTATCCTTGCCTGAAGGCTTTACCGACCAATGTTTTGTAGGAATGATGTGCTCTACAGACTCCTCCATGAATGTCGGATAGCAACTCAATGCCATCCATTTGAGATATGCATCTGATCAACACTCCATGAGATCCCCGTTTATAGAGGGTACTTTTGATCAGAGTGTATGATTTGGCTTTTCGAGCTATACGATCAGCCTTTACGTCATCTTCACGAATAATGCCATGCTGAAGATAATTGTAGATCGACGTCATCCAATCTCTACTAGGATCATGCTTGATGACCTCCTGTGGAGCATCCATGTTCGCAGGATTGATTTGTACGACCTCTAGTGGAACATCTATGTCCTTGGAATGCTCGACCACCGAGGGTGAATCGAGTTGCTCAAGAAAAACTCTGGGCAGGACAGGTGGCGTTGTGTAGGCCATCTGTGTCAACTGGTCTGCCAGAATGTTTTTCTTTCTAGGAATATGTTGGATCTGAAAACCGAAGAAGTGCTTTTCGAGTTTCCGTACTTCCACCTGATAAGATGACATCTTGGTACATGAGCTTTGATACTCTTTCCCGACTTGATTTGCTACTAGTTGAGAATTGTCTTTCACTAGTAATCTGTGAATCTCGAGCGCTCTGGCTGCTCGGAGTCCTGCCAGTAAACCTTCGTATTCTGCCACATTGTTTGTTGCAGGAAAGTTTAGCTGAATAGCATATTTGATGTGTTCTCCAGTAGGGGATATGAGGACGACTCCAGCCCCCGAGCCTTTGAGCATCAAGGAACTGTCAAATTACATTATCCACTCGTCATGGGGTTTGTACTCGAGCCCTTGGGTGGGTTCAGGGTTTGTCCGTTCATCAATGAATTCTGCTATTGCTTGGGACTTGATTATTGTTCGTGAGATGAAATGGAGGTCGAAGACCCCAAGCTCGACCGCCTATTTTGCTATTCGTCCTGATGATTCCTTATTTCTAAGAACTTGATCTAGGGGATATCCGGTTGGTAATGCCTTAGTTTCCTTGAAGCCATAAGGAGACCGTAGAGTAACTTCTGTACCTGTGGATATCGTTCCTTTGGTCCATGCAAGACTTTGCTTATGTAATATACCGGTCATTTAACGTTGTCACATTCTACGATCAGTACACCACTGACTGTTTATGGCGTTGCAGCCACGTAAATCAGTAATGTTTCTCCCGATCTTAGCGATAGTAGAATCGAGGTACTCGTAAGGTACTTTTTAAGCTCTTCAAAGGCGTCATTTGCCTCTTTAGTCCACTCGAAACTTCCGTGTTTCCGAAAAAGTTTGAAGAAAGGGAGTCCTTTATCACCTAACCGTGCTATGAAACGACTTAGCGCTACCATACAGCCGATTAGTTTTTGGACTTCCTTTTTTGTGGTCGGAGGGCGCATCTGATCGATGGCGGTAATCTTTGCTCGGTTTGCTTCAATCCTCTAGCCGAAACTAGGAATCCAAGAAGCTTTCCCGAAAAAACTCCAAACACACACTTCTCTAGATTTAACTTAAGATTATGCCTTCTTAAGTTATTGAAAGCCTCATGTAGGTCAGAAATATGGTCGTCGGCATTGATGCTTTTCACAACCAAGTCATCAACGTAGGCTTCTAGATTTCGACCTATCTGAGGATTAAAGGTTTTTTTGCATCAACTTTTGAAAAGTTGCACCAACATTTTGAGACCAAATGGCATCCTAACATAGCAGTAAGTGCCATATAGGGGTGATGAAGGAAGTTTTCTCTTCATCATGTTTACTCATATTGATTTGGTGGTACCCTGAGTATGCATCTAAAAAACTTAACAACTCACACCCGGAAGTAGAGTCTACAAGTTGATCAATGTGTGGAAAGGGACAGTCATCCTTCAGACAAGCTTTATTATGATATGTGAAGTCAATACACATTCACCATTTTCCATTATTTTTTCTAACCATTATAGGGTTGGCGAGCCACTTTGGGTGATCGACTTCACGAATAAATCCAGCCTTGAGGTGCTTGTCGATCTCCGACTGGATTGCCTCCTTCTGATCAGGTGCGAAACATCTTAGCTTCTGCTTGATTGGTTTTTTGTTATGTTGGAGAGCTAGCCTGTGCTCGATCACCTCCCTAGAGAATACAGGCATGTCGGACGTCTGCTAGGCGAATACGTCCTGGTTTGCTCGGAGGAATGAGACGAGCGACTCTTCCTATTTAGGGTCGAGTCCTGCCCTAACCAGTACCTTTTGGGCAGATGCATCAGCATTTCCTAACCCAGACGACGCGTTGGTGCTTTCCAGAGGAGCACCTTTGCCGAGTGGTACCTCCTTGGTCTGGTTGGAAGGTTTTGGCCCTATCGTTGGCCTCGAGTGCTTGACCTGCATGGTAGGCGGATTAGTTTCCCTGGTCGAAAGCTCATCGACCAGTTCTAAGGACTTCCGATCACATGCATAAGCCGTTTTTTGATCTTCTCGAACCGTGATGGCTCCTTTTGGTAATGGCATTTTTAAACTTTGATAACCATAATGCGTGGCTATCAGGAATTTTGCTAAAGCCGGATGACCGAGGATTCCATTGTATGTGGTTTTGAAATCCACCACATCAAATGGAACTTTTTCTATTCGGAAGTTGTCGGGTCTTCCGAACGTAACCGGTAGAGACAACTATCCTATCGGTTTAGCGATAGAACCAGGAACTATGCCGTGGAAGGCATAATTCACGGGTTTTACCTTGGACTTGAAAATCTGCATCTCTTCCAATGCTCCCGTAAATAAAATGTTTAAAGAGATATCTCCATCTACTAAGACTCGATTAACTTTACAATTGTTAATAATAGGTTCAACTACGATTGGAAACCTACCTAGTTGAGTCAACGGGATGGGGTCGTCTTCTTTGCTAAAGGAGATTACAGTTTCCAACCACTTGGACAGCTTGATAGTGATCAGAGACTCGGCAAGGTTCACCTCTCGTTCCACGGCCTTCAGATGACGTCTTGACTCGTACGAGGAGGATCCACCAAAAATCATATCGACTGTGTGTTGCGGCTCCTAGTACTCCATCTCTTCGTTGCCATCTTTGTCATTCTTGGAGCTTGGTTCTCCGAGTTCTGTTATGGAGGGGAAGGGACCTTTACCTGAGTAGTAATACTCCAGTTTCTTTTGCCAGGCTCGGCAGGTGCACAGATCATGCCCTACTGCCTGGTGAAGTGCACACCACTTCTTATGTTTCTTGTAATCATCAGTCGGAGCTTTTGCCTTGTTCCGATCGGAAAAATCTTTCTAGCCCTTGGTAAATTTTTCTGCAATTGCAAGGACTTCTTTGTTATTGGGCTTGCGATTCTTCTTATTCTTAAGAGACTTCTTGCTTTTCTTCTCTTACTTCTCCAGGCTTGACTGGGGATTTTTATCTTTTTGATCAATAACTTCACACCATTCGACCGCTTTACTAGAGGCTGCATACTTGTCTACCATGTCGAAATGTTTGACGGTCGTTCGTGGAGGATTTATTGTAATATCCTCCATAAACTGGCGATTCCTCAGCCCTGAGTTTCATTGGTTTTCTGCTTCATCCGATGAAGATCATCCTCCTTCCCGGGATGGTCGTACGTCCCTTGAAAGTTGGTGATCAGAGTATCGTAGAGTTGCTCCCAAGTGTAGATAAATCAGATCGGTAGATTGAGCAACCACGACCGGGCAGACCCTTCAAGGACCGTGGGCAAGTAATTTGCCATCACGTTGTCATTACCACCAGCAGCCTTGATAGCGGTAGTATAAATTTGAAGAAATTCTAATGGGTTCTGAGTCCCGTTGAACTTCTCTATGTTGGCTGGTCAGAACCTGTCCGGTCAATGAACAACTTAGAGAACTGCTAAAAATGCTCGGCAGTCCGTAATGGAGTTGTGGTGCCTTCTTTGAAAAGGAGCCAGATTATAGTCGGTTGAGGATCGATTCCTCAAATTTTCTTGCCTAGGATCTGGTGTCTCAATTTGGTCGTGGACGTTATGATAACGTCTTTAACCACCTTTTGGTTCAAATGATGCCTGAGATCACCTAAATCAAGTGGTCATTCCTCTTGACGACGAGGAGGAGTGGCTGCTGCGAAGAACCATTTTCCCTTGTGATTTCCTGGTCGGAACCTACGAGGGGGTCTTGGTGTCGACCGGTCCTCCGCTCGACCAAGTTGCCCCCTACTAAGAGAGGAGCATGGAACGAAGTCATCGTGTGACTTTGCGAGTTCCTTTGCTCCTAGTATATTTCTGTATTCTGCATGATTTGTTGGAGGATCTCTGACACTTGACCTTCAAGCTGAGCATAACTTGGAGTTCCTGCTAAAGCAGGATCTGGATTATTTAGAATATCCCAGACTCATTGTAGGTTTTGTATTATTACCAAAGGTTGTCGAAGATTCCCGCTTGCAATGGGCGCTCGATGAGTTAAGTTTTCTCTCGACCTTCTGGTTGGCCCTGTCTGACCCCTTACTCGTGGTGCGGTAAGAATAGATGAATTAACCAATGAACGCCCATCAGCTCGGTTGACTCCGGTAGTTGGTGCTTGAGCGCCCATACCATTTCCACCAGAAAGTGGTGGCTAGTTAACCCGTGGAGGATCGTGCATGGCATCCGGACTGGTATCTCTGATTGTGTTAACTTCGTGGCTTCAATAGTGATCTTCCGATGAGCTCTCGTCGTAGCTAAGGGAGAGCCTTTCAGAGCTTCGACAAGGAGCCTCCACGATGGGGAGCAATTGGAGATTACCACCACTGGTGGGCTTTGTGGTGGTCTCAGCCTGATCCGATGGATTGCCGATCGTATACTGAGTTTCACCATGCCCACTTGGCCTATGATCGGTGATAACTTCATTGATACCCTTACCAGATGTCGGTTGTCCCTAGGAATACGTAGGAGCCGTTGGCGAATACTGGTCGCCCTTAACAATATCGAGAGCATATAGACTCTCTTATTGCAGCGCTGGAATTCCATTGCTGCTTTTGTTGGTTGGATTGACCAAGCTTGTAGAGGCGTTCGGACATTCTGAACTGGTCAGAATGTGCGGTTCCTCTGAGAACGCCATTGTTGGTGGCGGTGAATCCTTATCCATCTGGTCGATTTCGCTAATCTCTGTGAATGGTGAGCCGACGGAGGAGGATGATGATGACATCTCATTTTCTTCCATGGCACGGATGCATGCGTCCATATCGAGGTAGGAGTAGTCTGCCAGGTCGAACCAGTTTTTCTCATGCTAAGTCCCTGCCATGTTCTCATGAGCGATGATGGGGCAAAGGAAGTAGATGATGAATGCTTGAGCGAAGTAATCTTCAAGAACTCAACGCCTTTTTCCCCACGGACGGCGCCAGCTGTCGACGATTGAGTCGCCGATCTTATGAAATAAATAGAGAAAAATGGAAAAGAGTTCCTAGGAGAGAATGAGACTGCTCTTTATTGCTATGAACTGGATATTATAGTAGGTGCCTTCGACAAGGCAGTGGACTAATCCTAATTACACTGAGTGTAGTGCTTGCTTTGCTATTGAATCAAACTTGAAGTATGAATCTAATGCTGATAATAATGCTTCAATCTGATGGAATGCAACTGAATCTCATTCTCCTTTTTGCCGTTTGTAGTTTCCTTTAAGTAGTCGACAAAGTGGTGACAATTACTTCTTGAAGAGACGCCTGTTGGAAGTGTCGTGACTGGTCAGAGCAAGACAGCAGTTGGTAAAGTATCAACTATTTGGCGGTTGAGTGTCTGTGAGACACTCAATCGTATGGTGGATGTTGTCAGTATCTTAGGACCATGAAACGTCGCGTGGTATTGTAACGTCCCGTTTTCCTTAAAGTTTCTTGCCTGGTTTTCAAAATAAAAGTAACCATTTGGCTTTATTGAGAATCCAAATCTTAACCTGACGTTTTGAAATCTGGAGAGTTCAATTGGAATTAATTAAACCTTAACTAAGTTCTTTGTTGGTGTTCCTTGCTGTTTGAGGCTCTCTGTGGTGTCTTTCTTTGCCCTCGGCCGTTGGTTCTCAAGCCTCTCTGTGTGTCCCAGGTTTGTCTCTTCTCTCTTAACTTCCTTTGTTGGTTTGAATCTCTTTGAGATCCGACCTCTCTCTTATCTCCCTCTGTTCGGACCTCTCCGTGCTTCGGGTTTTTCTGTTAAAGACCCAGCTCAGGTTTGTGTTTCAAAACCTCTTTGGTCCCTCCAAGCCACGCTTGGTTTTGTTTCTTTTGGACCTCCCTTGTGTTCAAACCTCCCCTTGTCGAGATCTAGCCGCTCAGACCTCCCCTTGCTGAGATCTAGCCGCTCAGACCTCCCCTTGCTGAGATCTAGCCGCTCGAGACCTCCCTTGCTTTGAGATCTAGCAGCTCGAGACCTCCCTTGTCGAGATCTAGCCGCTCGGACCTCCCTTGTTAGATCGGCCATTAGGACCTCCTCCGGGAGATCTTAGCCGTCTGTGTCCTCCCTTAGTTGGATCCAAAGGTTCCGACTTCCTTAGGTCCAAGACCTCCTTAGCGCTTGGACCCATCTTTGATTCTCGTGGCTGTATTGCTTGAGGCTTTGCCTTCATAACCTTAGGACCATCCGATGTGGTTTGGATGGCCCGATCCTAAGGGCACGTTTGGATGGTCCGAACGTCCCTTTCCTTTTTGGGCCGCCCGATTCCAATCGAACGGCTCTGCTTTGCTGCGTGTTTTCCTTGTTTCCAGGACCTCCTCCTGGTTGTTTTGCAAAGACCACCTCCCCGGTCCTTGCTGGTCTTTTATAAAGACCACCCTCCTAACCTTGAATATTCTTGTTGGTCAGGACCTCCCCTGCACCCTTTGATCTGGACCATTGAGGTCCTCCCCTTTGAGATCTTGACCGTAGATCTCCCCTTTTTTGGAGATCTACTCGTCAGGACCTCCCCTGCACCCTTTGATCTGGACCGTTGAGGTCCTCCCCTTGAAATCTTGACCCTTAGACCTCCCTTGTGCAGATCTAAGTGTCAGGACCTCCTCGTTGTGAGCTTTGAGGACCTCTTGCCCAGACCTCACGGTGGTCTTTTTATGGAGCAACCCTTGCAGTGGGACCATACCCTTGACCAAGCAGACACCCTTTTGGTCGGCCCCACTTGCCGGCCCTCTCCACCTTGCAATTATTGCTCTTGCCTCGAACTCGTGCGCATTTAATAGGTGTCGAGTCGCATTAAATGCAGTCACATCTGAGGTACTTTATTTCAATTCTTTTTGGGCAAGCCCTGCCCAAGTGGTCCCAATTTGCCAACACGTCACTAGGTTTTCCTTGTGGTGCACACTACCAACTTTGGCTATATATAGCCTGGGTGGGCAAACCCTTGTAACCTTTTGCTCCTTTGCCCACCTTGCTCCTGCCTTGTTCGCTCCTGGTGGTGCTCGGGAGTTTCACCAAGAGTGAGCCGCAAGTGTTGGCATCTTCCTTGGAAAAACCTCCTCAGCTTTTTCTTTGGTCTTTTGCTTAGAGACCACCCTCCTTCTTTGTGGACCTCCCTTGTTGTCCCGAGCCGTCTGTTTATCTGGTTTTGGTGGAGTTTTGTTTAAGTTCTTTTAGAAGCTCTTTTGAAGTTCTTGGCCTAGTGCGGTTTTGCTTATTTGGTTTTCTTGCGTACGTGTAGATCACGAGATTGAGGAGATCTTGGACCCAGCTCTCTTCTTGAAGGCTCTCCGCCGCTTGACCAAGGCAAGCCACAGACCCCCTTTTGATCATCTTGAACCAAGTTTTCGTAAATGTATTTCGGTTTTACTTTATCATGCATGGCTATGTTTATATGAAAATGGTTTGGGCTGTATTTACTTGCCTACTTGCTGTTATGCCTCCTTTATACCTTGTCTCCATCATGTTGTCATGTTCACCTTGTGAGCCTTAGGGTGGATAATTTAGTTGGTGTCCTTTGTTAATTGCCAACATGGGGGGCCGTAGGTCTTATATAGCCTTGCTTAGAAAGCGTGGTTCAACGTATCATGCTTCATCTCTAATAATCTTGACTAATAAGTTATGAAATGTGTGGTGGTGCCATTGTTGAGCGACTATGGCGGGGATGCCTAAGTGTGTTGACCATGGTGTGAGACCACTTGGTTAAAATTGTGTGCGGGGTGGGTGGTCTTCGGCATGGGCTAATACAAATTGTTTTCTTTGAGGCAAGAAGGCAGGAGTGAGTAGTGGAGTCTGCGCACACTTGGTTGTGGAAGTCTTGCCTTAGCACCATTAAGGACTTCACTTTGTGTCTCATTGAAGCTGGGCCAAATAGTGCAACCACAAGATCATTTTATGGGAATGGTGCTCAATTTGAATAATTAGCAATGAGATGGCTTGGGGCTGTTGTGGTTGAGCGTGTGATGAGTTGGCGCAAGAGGGGCACCCCATAACCCCCTGTGGATTTCTAGACCCTTTGGAGGGATTGCGAAACCTTAGCGGGCAGCCCTAGTCGAGTTCAAAGCTTTGTAAAGGCCTTGCTGCGCTCTCTAGACCTGCTCACCTTAGGAAGTGAGCAAGGGTGACCGGAACCGCCCCGCTAGAGAGACCGTGGATTGTGGGTAAAGTTGTACACCTCTGCAGAGTGAAAGATCTATTGAATAGCCAAGTCCTTGGTCATGGACATGCTCGAGTGAAATGGTGCAAGGGGTAGTTGTTTTGAAAATTTGGTGTCATTTGGGCACTACAATGAGATGCCTTGGCTTTGCCTCAAGAGACCCCGGCTCTAGAGGGGTCGGGGTTGGCTTTGTAGTGGTCCGTGGACCTGCCTCGGACCTCTTGAGTGGGTGCTCTTGAGTGGTTGTTGGGTGAGGACACTGCCTTTGGTGTGACCCGACCTCCCCATGTACGGTTGTGGATGTGGCCGGTGCTCCCTCCACTTTTTTCAACTTCAACCTATTATGTATTATGGTTTTACCTTCGCTTTCAATCTATTACTATTATTATTGTTCAAATCGGCTTTGCAAACTAACCATACTGCTCTCTATTGGTAAATCCTTGCATGAATATTATTGCATCTTTGCACTCTGTGACTTCTTGAGTACATTCCAAGTACTCATGGCTTAAGCCCTACTGTGTCAAAGCAGATTATGAGGATGATCAAGTTGAGCGGTAAAGGCAGACCTCTTCGAGGAGGAGTTCTTCGACAACTAAGTCGCTTAGGGCGTCCTCCACCCGACGACTGTGGTGCTTGTTGGATGGCTTTTACGTGTTTTGGTGTTTGAGCCCTAGAAGTTCCTTGTTGCCGCTTGTAAGTTCTCGTTGGTTTTGTAAGCCCTCGGTGGTGACCTCTTGTTAACAAGCTTGACCATAAGGTCCTATTATATAAAGTTTAATTTGTCTGCTTCATCTTTGTTTGACCTCGTGGTTGTGGTATTGGCTTGTGTTCTTGTGCGAGCTAGCTCTGTTGTCCTGGGACTAGCTCAGATGCACAGGGGCAGGACCACCAGGAGGTCCTACGGGACTTAGCCTGGGAGGTCCTGCCGAACCTCTCTTAGTGATGTGCCTGGAGGTGCTACTGAGCGGGTGGCGGCCACGACCTCCAGGAGGTCCTCAAGACCTCCTGGGAGGTCAGTGGCGGACCAAGACCTCTCGGGAGGTCCCAGAAGACCTCTGGGAGGTCCCGTAGAACCTCCTCGGTAAAGCTCCATGCGGTGCTACCACATCTTTCCGTGGTGACTTCGCAGCGCAAAAAAAAAATGGTCCTCCCGGACCTCTTGCGGTGCATCACGGGGTGGGTCGTCACAGGTATGGAGCAAATATGATATGTGTTACATTCATCACATAGTAAGGAATATGCTTGGAGTTAAATCTAGATGTCAGTTCACTACTTCTACGAGCAGTCACCTAGTCAGGGACTAGGTACATGACCTCATCCGACCAAGGTACCTATTATGTAACCTCTGGAATCTTTACGATCTCAGAGGTCGTTAGACTTAGGGGTTACGACCACGAAGACAGATGGTCTTTTATTATGTATTAAAGTAATACATAGAGATTTTAATCCTCATCACAGGCATATGACGTTAAGAAGGGAATGATTTAGATATATTTGGCGGATTATGTGTGTCATGCCATTTACTTGTCCGTCCTGGGCAAAGCAAAGCAAGCGACGTGGATGTGTTAGAGATAAGATTAGGGTGGTTGTATAGAAACTGAATGTAACATCCCAAATGTATAATTAGGGTTATTCAAGCATAATTATATGTGTAGAAATTAAAACTTTTTCTCACATCTTGAAAAACCCTAAAATCTCATGTGATTCTTGTCCAAGAGTTGTGTAATCCAAAAACACAAAGCTCTTGTTGACCAAAAGTCTAATTCATTTTCCATCCATCTTAAATCTTGTGCCAATCAATTGGAAATATTTTCCTTGGTCCAAAAACTGATGTGGGACCCTCTGAAAAATATCATGAGTTATAACACTTGTTGATAATTTTGGAGGCAAAACAATCCTTTAAACAACCTTCATGAATTTCCTGAGAAAAATGCAGTGCATAATAACCTCTGAAAATTTTATGCAAGGTTAAGCTCATTGTCAGCAAGCTCCTGTAAAAATTTCATGAATTTTGGAGTTGAAATGCTATCCCAAACAATTCTGTTAAGTCTCATTTGTTAGAAACTAAATTTAAAAGCCTACTTTGTTCCTTGGGCTAGCCATGTTCAAGCCGGTCCAGCCCAACCATGTCTGCACCTCGCCAGACCTCATCTCCACCTTGATCAGTCGTGGTGTTGGATCTACATCCAACCGCCACGACCTCCTCTCAGGTCAACACTGCAAGGACCTCCCAACCTTGTCCTGGTCATAGCCCTTGGATTAACATCCAACCGGCCCTGACCTCCCCTGGCTATCAAACCTCAAAAACCACCTTCCACCTTGTTGAGGTCTTGGCCCTTGGATTCAAGATCCACGGCCACGACCTCCCTCACCTGTTAAGCTAAGCAAACATCCCACCTACATGAGGTCACGGTAGTTGGATCAAAGATCCACGGTCATGACCTCCCCTGTGTGTCAAACCTCAAAGTCTACATCCCACCTTGATGAGGTCACAGCCATTGGATCAAAAATCCATGGTCACGACCTCCTCCTCTCAATCTAACTAACAGACCTCCCTTTTAGCGCGGTTGAGGTCGTAGCCATTGGATTCAGATCCAAAGGCCACGACCTCCTCTGAAAAACATCACGGCAAGGTCCTCCCGCCTTGGTGAGGTCGTAGCCCTTAGATCTAAATCTAAAGGCCATGACCTCCCTTGTGCGTTGCGCAAGCTCAGGACCTCCACCTCTTTTGATCGTAGCCCTTAGATCTAAATCTAAAGGTCCTGACCTCCCTTGCCTGTTGCGCATCATATCAGACCTCCCCGGTCATTGTGTGCCCTTGGATTTAAATCCAAAGGCCATGACCTCCCTCATGTCTTTTTGATCGCGTGCAGTTAAGTCCTCACTTGGAGGTCGCGACTGTTGGATGGAGATCCAACGCTTTGGACCTCTGTCCCTTTTCCTCACGTGCGTTTTGCGATTAAGAAATCGGAGGGCCACGACCTCCCCACCTTGATCGTGTGGTGGGACCTCCTCCCGGCCACTTAAAACATAACGGTTCAAAAATTGGATCCGATGGTTAGGACCTCTCCCGTGTCTTATCCAACGGTCACCAAGACCTCCCTGTTCTTCTCCTTCCTCTGGCGCGCATGCGAAGCTCTGGCAATGCATTAATCGTGTCGACCTTGGGGTACATTATAATGACTCTTTCTTGACCGCATTTAATGCTTGGTCGACTTTCCGCCTCATTGGTCACTCAAGATTGTCACCTTGTCAACCTTTATGTCTTGTCCACCCCATGGACCAACCGTGGGCTAAGCTCACCATGGAGCTTAGCCCCACTCATAACCTTCACCTCGGTCTATAAGTCACCCGGGAATCCTCCCTTGGCTTCCTTTGCACACAATTGACCTCAGCCTTGCACTTGTGCGTGGCTGAGCTCCTCATCCCCAAACTCACCTCCCATCTTGGCTGCCATTGTTGATGTCCTTGGAGCTCCTCAGTGAGACAAGGGTTCCAAGTGGCTCCTCCTTCAAACCTTGCTCACTTTTGCTCCTGAAAACCTCTTGGAAGTTAACCCTAACTTGAATTGTTTGGGCATTTTCAGAGGTGGACAAAGTCGAGCTTGAGCCGGTGCCTTGGTCGTGAAGCTTCACTTGCCTTCCCCAACTCCGGTCATCACCTCCACGACCTCCCCAGCACCTTAGGACCTCCAGGTACACCTCCTGTTAGTCCTTTAGATGCTGGCACCCGCTTGAATGCATGTTGCGGAGCTTAAGTTTTGGCACACGCTTGATTGTCGCGTGGAGCTCCATTTTGCATTTTCGTATTTTGGCCGTTGGGTTGTGTTTGTCCTCTCGGCTCGCCGGCGATTAAAACCGTCGTCGCCGTCGAGAATGAGTCCATGGTGTGCGCAACACTATTGCGCACACGGGGATGTCCTTGGTTCTCGCCGGCGAGGTCTACATCGCCGGCGATGACCAAATCTTTGAGCTCGGGTCTTTGTCGGACACGGCAAAGCACCGTTGTCGTTTTAGGACGAGATTTGCCGTGTTTAATGCGGTCATCAATTGCTCAATCTTGCAATCATTGGTTGGGTCTTGATGTTCTTAAATCCACCATTTATTGTGCGATTAAGACCTCCAGCGCGGACCTCCTTGTGTCCTGGCGCATTAACCTCTTGTCCAACGCGTGCGTGCGCAAGCACGTGGTTGTGAGCTCGGGGCGTCGGACCTCCTCCAAGGAAATCTGGGCGCCCAAGACCTCCCTTGCGCAATCAGAGCCGTCCTGGACCTCCCCGGAGGTGCTGTGATGTTAGATCTATCGCTAGGACCTCCTCGAGGTCATCTCACCGTTGAGGACCTCCCTTTAGATCTGGTCCGTTCAGGACCTCCTTTTCGTGTTGTGGTCCGTTGGATCTCCCATCTACGGCCACGACCTCCCTCACCTCGCGCATGTGAGTTGCTAAGAGGTCCAGACCTCTGGACTTCACGTCTTGCGTGTGTGATGTTCTCTGGGAGGTCTTGAGCCGTTGGATCGAGATCGTGGCTCACGTCCTCCCATACCCTTGTGAGTTTTAGAAATTCGGTGAAGTCTTAGTTATAGACCTGAAATAAGGTATAGACTTTAGAATTTCATATCTTCTTCGTTTTAAATCCTTTTGAGGTCATTCAAATTGTGTTAGCTCTGTCTTGAACTTAACTTTAATCCAAAAATGATTGTAAGTTGAGTTCAGCTCCAGAGCACAGATTAGCCACTAGGTTTTAAAACTCCTTTGAATATACACTCAAAATTTATGTTTAACTTGTAAAACCCATAACTAATGCTCTGAGGTTATTTGTGAGTAAACCCAATTTTGTTAGCTTCCTCTAATAATGAACTCACTGTGAGAATTAGTTCTGAGCATGTTGCTGTTATAGAAATGAGGACTTGTGCATTATAATTTTGTTCAAGTTCTTGTTTTTGAAAAATTATAGAAAGTGCATAATAGCTCCAAATGAGATGAACTCAATTGTGTTATTCATCTCATGAGGTGCTGGTTTTACAATAAAAATCTCAGCCTCACCACTTTTCTAGAAAATGTTGCCTCATAATTAAATTAGTGAATAGTGCAGTTTGGTAATTTTTAGGGCTGAGCAGAATTGTTTTGCTCATATCTTTTGCATTGAGAATCCAAATCCATTGGTTCTTGTTGCAAAATTTCCTAAAATCATCCTTGCTGCTGTAGAAAATTCAGGGTATTTGGAGTTCGTTTGCTGTGCTGTCTTTGTTGCCTTTAAATCGTTCTTATCGGTTCTTTATCGCTTTTCCGTTAGGTTTCGACATTTGTGGTGATCCCGAGAGCGACCCTCTGCCACAATTTGAGCAACAGCAACAAGGCAAGCAGTTTGACCATTTCCCATCATGTCCCATTACTTTAGAGCTTAATACTTTGTTTTACTTCTATGTATGCATGCTACTTTGTGTTAAATGTCGTTAGTAATCCTATAGTCGCATAATCTGTAGGAATTCTTTATCCTCTACTACCAATGAGCCTAGGTTATTCGCTGTGGTTTGAGCTCGTTGGATGAGCTCTTATCACTTAGTAGTTGCGTTTCCTCTTGCTTAGACATGCTTAGCTATCGGTAGTATTGGGCGATCATCGACTTAGTCGATGATCTTGATCACTCAAAATGATTATTACTCCTATATGTCCAGCACTTGTGCTTTGATTAATTGTAAAATCAAAAGCTGAAAATAAAAGATTGATTTAGACTTGGGCATATTGGATGGATGGTGCGGTTTTTGGAATGTGGTGGTATGCTGGGTCCCTAAGGACCGAGTACTTGGGTCACTAAGCCAAGCGCTTTTGCGTACTAACCACGCGAGGGCATATGGAACCCTCTTGACTAAGTACTCTAGGAGGTGTTAATTATGAGCGAGCTCGGTTGGTGTGTTTTCAAAAACAAATGTATATGTATAGTGTGGGAGGAGCATTAGCTTAGGGTAGGTAAATCTAATGTCTCCTTCTCCCGTGGGTTGTGCAAACTCGTAATTAGCATTCATCCTTTGGAAAGGTCTCGTAGGACTTAGCCGTGCAAAGACACCTTCGGAAGTGTGCGTAAAGGAAAGGCGATCGGCGTGTGGGTGCAGTGGTACACCTGCAGGATAAAACTATTGAATAGCCTCGCCCTAGGTTATGGACATGCTTGGTAAGGTCGTTCAAGACTAGTCTCAAACTTTTAATTAAAACTTGATGGGTTGGTATGAATGGATGTTCATGCTATTGTTGTGGTGACTTGGGTTAGTCACTTCGGGATTGTTCTTGTTGTTGTTATTATGTTATTATCGCGTTGTTATTTCAACAATTAAAAATGCTTTGTCAAATTGCTTTCAATCTACTATGTTATTGCAAATGAAACTTGCTTTATGCTAAAATGAGTCCAAAGCCTCATCCACTTAAATCAAGCTTGCATGTAGCTAAATTATAGTTCTGTTATCTTACGTCGGTCTTGCAGTACAATAAACAAGTTATTGTACTCATTTGCTTTCTTAACAACTTTGTTGCAGAGGAGGTAGAGCCCAAAGGGCTTTACTTTTCTTGTTGTCTTGGTGGTTGGGAGAGCGACTAGCTTGGCGGTCGGTCGATTGCCTTGTGGGCTAAAGGCACCTTTGGTTGGCTCTTATTTTGGCCATCTTTATGGCACTTTTGCTTCGCTGTTATCTTTTTGTAATTATTGTTATTTGGCCTAAGGGCCTCTCTTTTGTAATATCTATTCCATATTAATGTTAACTTCGGTTTGTTGCTTATGTACTATGTGTTGTATGGAATTGATGCATTCTTTTGTTGTGAGGTATGTGTCTTGCATTCAGGAAGTATACATCTCTCGAGACCAAGTTTATTTGGTTGATAATACTAGGGTCAATTGGATGACTAAGTATTATGAGCCTAATAAATCCGGTGCTCACAAAAGTTGGTATCGAGCCGTTATGACCGTAGTAACGCATAAGCTTGGTAGATCCTTAGGATATTTTGAAAACCTATTTTCAAAGCATCAAATGAGTTTTGAAAGCTTAGGTAAATTCTCGGATTTTATTCCTTACCTATCTTAGCTTTCTCTTCTCATCCCACTCTAATTTGAGTTTTAAAAGTTGTTTTCCTCTCTTCCCTTCTACAAAATAGTTGTTATCGATTAACCTTTGGGTTTTGGGAGAACCAATGAGATTGGCAAATTGAAGTGTGAGCTGCCCACTACAAGGTTTTGAAGTTCTGGAGTCGGTGATTCGACAAGGAGCTTGGATGCGAAATCTGGACAGCAAGCATCAAATTTCCGGACAGCAGTCTCAAAGGTTTCTAATTAGGATAGATAATGAGAGGTTAATCAACTAAAACTTGTGGGAATAAAAGGGTAAGATGTGATACTAGTTAGCTAAGTATCTAACACTTATTTCGCTGATTTAACCTTGCTCTTTAGTAGCATTAGCTCTCACCCTACAATCTGATTTTTGATCTTCTCGACCAATTACTCGTTCATTCAATACGGGTTAGTTGAGTTGAGAAGTTGAGCCTTGCTTTTGGTGTTTCTTGGCTGTTTTTAGAGTCTTTTAGAAGCTTTTTAAAGTTTAAATAACCGCTGATTTTGGCTTTCGTTTGGGGTGATATTCCATTCCCTAGTCGATCGCTTTTGCTTTCTTTAAGGCTTTGTTTTGGGTCTAGTTGCTAACCAAAAATTCCTTGTAAGGATGGCGGACCTTTTCGTAGCGGCCAAGGCGATCACTGGTCCGGACGAGGAGCTTCCTCCTCCTCCGACCATGGCCGAGGTTCTTCTTGGATCGGCGCAACCGCGCGGATGACCGGAGAGTTCTCTTGGGCGTCATCGCGCAACACCCTGCACTTACGGAGCTTGGGATCTGGGCGAGGAATGCCCATCACCGCGTGGAGGACTCGCGGAGTTTCTTCGTACTCGGCCCCTACCTTTTCGGTCGAGGACCCGCTCGATCTGAGCGATTGGCCGTTTGGTTGGCGGAAGCTTCAAGATAGCGCGATGCGTGAACACGAGAAGGCTTGCTTCGCATCGCACCGGTGGAGGTGCAGCCTTGTCATGGTGGGAGAACTTTCTCGCCATGCAGCCCGTGGATCACACCGTCTCTTGGGAGGAGTTCCGTCTTTGCCTTCCGGCGGGCTCACATCCTGCGGCTTGATGGAGATCAAGAAGCGGGAGTTTCTTGCGCTCAAGCAAGGCGAGCTTCGATCATGGAGTATGTCTACGAGTTCAACCATCTAGCTCGTTATGCTCCGAGGATGTGGCCATTGATATGGCCAAGGACCAAGTTCAGCGTGGCTTGTCCGAGGAGTGAAGGACAAGCTATCCATTGTCGACTTTCCCGATTTTCGGTCCTTGGTCGACAAGGCCATTGTCATGAGCATTCACCGAGGAGCTTATGGATTCCATAGCGGAAGTGGGAGGCCCATAAGTCATCCAGGGCGGTTCCTCCGTCCCCGCTTGGGCGATCTCGGGTACCACTCTCACTCTTGGCGCCCGAGGTCACTGCCCTGTTCCTCGTCCTTCGCAGCCGTGTCTCGATCCGTGCACTGCGCGAGTCGTGAGCGCCCCGCAACCGGTATTGGGGTCACATGCTTCTCATGCAACGAAGGGGCATTATGCGAACCAATGCCCTAAGAAGGCGAGAGCGACCCCTCGTCCTAATGGAGGACGCGGGCGAGAGGTGGTGCATCTCGGGACGGAAGATCGTCCGGCTACCCAAGGCGTGGGTAGTGGTCGCGTCAACGCCATCACCACAGAGGAGGCTCGGGAGGCACCCGGCGTCGTGCTAGGTACACTTTACGTTAACTCTCATCCCGCTCTTGTTTTGTTTGATTCAGAGCATCTCATTCATTGTTTACGAGTCTTTTGTTGCTGTTGGAGGCTTCTTTTCTCTCCATTGTCGGTCCCGCTTACTCATTCGCTCTCCGGTTGGAGTTGAGGGTGAGGTTGAGTGTAGGGATGTCCCTATCGAGATCGAAGGCGAGGGTTCTTAGCGAACCTTATCCTTCTCCATTCAGTGAGTCTAGATGTGATTCTTGGTATGGATTGGTTGTCTCAACACATGGGACAAATCGATTGCGCCAGAGGCTCATCTCTCTATCTAGTCCTTCGGTGGCGGGTTTGCTTCTCAAGTCGCTAGATCCTCATCTCTTCGCTTGAAGCGAAGCCGCTCTAGATATTAGCGAAGTCCCAACAGTTTGTGACTTTGTTGATGTCTTTCCCGCTGATCTTCTAGGGATGCCACCCGTTCGAGACCTCGAGTTTGTCATTGAGTTGGCTCCCGGTACCGCCCCTATCTCAAAGAGGCCTTATCGGATGCCACGAGCGAATTGGTAGAGTTGAAGAAGCGATTAAGTGAGCTGCAAGAGAAGGGTTTCATCCGCCTAGCTCATCTCCTTGGGGTTGTCCGGCAATCTTCGTAAAGAAGAAGGGCGGTACTTTACGCATGTGCGTTGATTACCGCCCACTTAATGAAGTGATGATGAAGAACAAGTATCCATTGCCCGCATCGGCGATCTCTTGATCAATTAAGCTGGAGCTCGAGTTTTCTCCAAGATTGATCGAGAGTGGGATATCATCGAGTTCGGATTCGCTGAGGATATTCCAAAACGGCGTTCTCTACTCGCTTCGGCTTGTGCGAGTACCTTTGTCATGTCGTTAAACAACCAATGCTCTGCCTTGTTCATGAACCTCATGAATTCGATATTCATGGAGTATTTGGATAAGTTTGTCGTGGTCTTCATCGATGATATTCTTATCTATTCCAAGAACGATGAGGAACATGCCGAGCATCTGAAGCTTGTGTTAGGCAAGCTACGTGAGCACCAGCTGTACGCGAAGTTCAGCAAGTGTGCGTTCTGGTTGAAGGAAGTGGCTTTCTTAGGCCATATTCTTTCGGCGGAGGCGAGTATTGATCCTAACAAGGTCACCGATGTTCTTTCATGGAGTCCGCCCGCCGGTCACCGAAGTGCGGAGTTTTCTTGGTTTAGCGGGATATTATCGCCGCTTTATCGAGAACTTCTCCAAGATCGCGAAGCCAATGACGGAGTTGCTCAAGAAGGACAAGAAGTTCTTGTGGTCTGATGCTTGCATGGCCAGTTTCCATATACTCAAGAAGCGTTTGACCACCGCTCCTGTTCTTGTTCTTCCCGATATCCATCGCAGACTTCGATATCTTTTGCGATGCTTCTCGTCGAGGCCTCGGTTGTGTCCTTATGCAAGAAGGCAAGGTAGTGGCCTATGCATCAAGGCAATTGAGACCTCATGAACTCAACTACCCTACTCATGATTTGGAGTTGGGCTGCTGTGATTCATGCACTTAAGATTTGGCGACATTACCTAATCGGTGTCGTTGTGAAGTGTATTCGGATCACAAAGCCTCAAGTACTTGTTCACCCAACCCGACTGAACCTCGGGCAAAGGAGATGGTTGGAGTTGATCAAGGATTATGATATGGGTATTCACTACCATCCGGGCAAGGCTAATGTAGTTCCGATGCGCTTAGTCGCATAAAGCGCATTGTAATGCCTTAGTGCTCAAGGAGCATTCGCCCTCTCTTCTCGAGGCATTCCGGCGTCTCAACTTGGAGATAGTTGAGCATGGATCTCTCATTGCCATGGTTGTGCAACCAACCTTGGTGGATCGGATCAAGTCCGCTCGGATCGGATTTGGGAGTGAGCCACATTAAGGCAAATGTCAAGGCGGAACGACCAAGTGCTTTTACGAGGATGAGCATGGTGTTGTGAGGTTCGGCAACGCCTTGTGGTTCCAAAGGACATGGAGTTGCGGAATTTGATCCTCCATGAAGCCCATGATTCGCCTTTATCCATTCATCCGGGGCCACAAAGATGTATCAAGATCTCCGCCAAAGATTTTGGTGGACCCGAATGAAGAGGGAGATCGCGGTTCGTTCTCGAGTCGACGTGTGTCGTCGTGTCAAGGCCGAGCATCGGCGTCTCTTTGGATTGCTTGACCTTTGCCAATTCTGAGTGGAAGTGGGATTCGATCGGAATGGATTTCATCACGGTCTACCCGTCCCGAAGAAGAATGATGCCATTTGGGTCGTCATCGATCGATTGACTAAGGTGGCACATTTCCTTCCGTCAAGACCGAACTTGGTAGGTCTTTTGGCGGAACTCTATATCGCCCGCATCGTGAGTTTGCACGGTGTGCGAAGACGATTGTGTCGGATCGTGGATCCCTTTTCACGTCTCGTTTTGGCATAGCTTGCAAGAGGCTATGGGCACTGTTCGTCTTGCTTCAAAGACGGCATTTCACCCTCAAAGCGATGGTCGGACCGAGAGGGTCAACCAGGTTTTGGAGGACATGCCGTGCTTGTGTCCTTTCCTATGGGAAGCATTGGGAGAAATGCTTGCCATTCGCCGAAGTTTTCTTATAACAACGACTTTCGGGCCGGTCTCGGCATGGCACCTTTTGAGGCCTTATACGGAGAAAGTGTAGAACCCGTTGAGCTGGTCGAGACCGGTGAGAGACCTCTCTTTGGCGGACTCAATCAATGAGGCCGGCGCCAAGTCCGGCTTATTCGTGGCGTTTGCGCCTGCTCAATCGAGCAAAAGAGCTATGCGGATCGCCGTCGGCGTGAGTTACGTTTTGAGCCTAATGACTTTGTTTATCTCAAAGTCTCTCCTTTGAAGGGCCATCAACGTTTCGGCGTCAAGGGCAAGTTAGCTCCTCGATATGTCGGTCCCTACCGCATTATCGAGAAGAAGGGAGCTGTTGCCTATAAGTTGGAGTTGCCAGCTGCACTTGTGGGAGTACATGATGTTTTCCATGTGTCCCAGCTTAAGAAGTGCCTCCGTGTTCCAACTGAGGAAGCTCCGTTGGAAACCCTCGATGTCCAGGAAGATTTGACCTATCGCGAGCACCCTGTTCGCGTACTCGATGAGTCTGAACGAAGGACAAGGAATAAGACCATCAAGTTCCTTAAAGTTCAGTGGTCAAACCATTCTGAGGATGAGGCTACTTGGGAAAGAGAAGATCGTCTACGTGCGGACTATCCATCTTTCTTTACCGAGTGAGCCAAATCTCGGGACGAGATTTTTGTAAGGGGGGGAGATTTTGTAACATCCCAAATGTATAATTAGGGTTATTCAAGCATAATTATATGTGTAGAAATTAAAACTTTTTCTCACATCTTGAAAAACCCTAAAATCTCATGTGATTCTTGTCCAAGAGTTGTGTAATCCAAAAACACAAAGCTCTTGTTGACCAAAAGTCAAATTCATTTTCCATCCATCTTAAATCTTGTGCCAATCAATTGGAAATATTTTCCCTTGGTCCAAAAACTGATGTGGGACCCCTCTGAAAAATATCATGAGTTATAACACTTGTTGATAATTTTTGGAGGCAAAACAATCCTTTAAACAACCTTCATGAATTTCCTGAGAAAAATGCAGTGCATAATAACCTCTGAAAATTTTATGCAAGGTTAAGCTCTTTGTCAGCAAGCTCCTGTAAAAATTTCATGAATTTTGGAGTTGAAATGCTATCCCAAACAATTCTGTTAAGTCTCATTTGTTAGAAACTAAATTTAAAAGCCTACACTTGTTCCTTGGGCTAGCCATGTTCAAGTTTGGTCCAGCCCAACCATGTCTGCACCTTAGCAGACCTCATCTCCACCTTGATCGGTCGTGGTGTTGGATCTACATCCAACCGCCACGACCTCCTCTCAGTCAACACCGCAAGGACCTCCCAACCTTGTCTGGTCATAGCCCTTGGATTAACATCCAACCAGCCCCGACCTCCCCGACTATCAAACCTCAAAACCACCTTCCACCTTGTTGAGGTCTTGGCCCTTGGATTCAAGATCCACGGCCTCGACCTCCCCTCACTATTAAGCTAAGCAAACATCCCACCTACATGAGGTCACGGCCGTTGGATCAAAGATCACGGTCATGACCTCCCCGTGTGTCAAACCTCAAAGTCTACATCCCACCTTGATGAGGTCACAGCCATTGGATCAAAATCCATGGTCACGACCTCCTCCTCTCAATCTAACTAACAGACCTCCCTTTTAGCGCGGTTGAGGTCGTAGCCATTGGATTGAGATCCAAAGGCCACGACCTCCTCTGGAAAAACATCACGGCAAGGTCCTCCGCCTTGGTGAGGTCGTAGCCCTTAGATCTAAATCTAAAGGCCATGACCTCCCTTGTGCGTATGCAAGCTCGGGACCTCCACCTCTTTTGATCGTAGCCCTTAGATCTAAATCTAAAGGTCTGACCTCCCTTGCTGTGCGCATCATATCAGACCTCCCGGTCATTGTGTGCCCTTGGATTTAAATCCAAAGGCCATGACCTCCCTCATGTCTTTTTGATCGCGTGCGTGTTAAGTCCTCACCTTTGGAGGTCCTTGACTGTTGGATGGAGATCAACGCTTTGGACCTCTGTCCCTTTTCCTCACGTGCGTTTTTGCGATTAAGAAATCGGAGGGCCACGACCTCCCACCCTTGATCGTGTGGTGGGACCTCCTCCCGGCCACTTAAAACTCTAACGGTTCAAAAATTGGATCCGATGGTTAGGACCTCTCCCGTGTCTTATCCAACGGTCACCAAGACCTCCTGTTCTTCTCCTTCCTCTGGCGCGCATGCGGCTCTGGCATGCATGCGTGTCGTGTCGACCTTGGGGTACATTATAATGACTCTTTCTTGACCGCATTTAATGCTGGTCGACTTTCGCCTCATTAGTCACTCAAGCCTTGTCACCTTGTCAACCTTTATGTCTTGTCCACCCCATGGACCAACAGTGGGCTAAGCTCACCATGGAGCTTAGCCCCACTCCTAACCTTCACCTCGGTCTATAAGTCACCCCAGGAATCCTCCCTTGGCTTCCTTTGCACACAATTGACCTCGGCCTTGCACTTGTGCGTGGTGAGCTCCTCATCCCAAACTCACCTCCCATCTTGGCTGCCATTGTTGATGTCCTTGGAGCTCCTCGGTGAGACAAGGGTTCAGTGGCTCCTCCTTCAAACCTTGCTCACTTTTGCTCTGAAAACCTCTTGGAAGTTAACCCTAACTTGAATTGTTTGGGCATTTTTCAGAGGTGGACAAAGTCGAGCTTGAGCTGGTGCCTTGGGTCGTGAAGCTTCTTGCCTTCCCCAACTCGGTCATCACCTCCACGACCTCCCGGCACCTTAGGACCTCCGGTACACCTCCTGTTAGTCCTTTAGATCTTGGCACCCGCTGAATGCATGTTGCGGAGCTTAAGTTTTGGCACACGCTTGATTGTCGCGGAGCTCCATTTTGCATTTTAAGTATTTTGGCCGTGCGGGTTGTGTTTGTCCTCTCCGGCTCGTCGGCGATTAAGGCCGTCGTCGCCGTCGAGAATGAGTCCATGGTGTGCGCAACACTATTGCGCACACGGGGATGTCCTTGGTTCTCGCCGGCGAGGTCTACATCGCCGGCGAGGTCTACATCGCCGGCGATGACCAAATCTTTGAGCTCGGGTCTTTGTCGGACACGGCAAAGCACCGTTGTCGTTTTAGGACGAGATTTGCCGTGTTTAATGCGGTCATCAATTGCTCAATCTTGCAATCATTGGTTGGGTCTTGATGTTCTTAAATCCACCATTTATTGTGCGTGATTAAGACCTCCCAGCGGACCTCCTTGTGTCCTGCGCGCATTAACCTCTTGTCCAAGCTGCGTGCGTGCGCAAGCACGTGGTTGTGAACTCTGGGGCGTCGGACCTCCTCCAAGGAAATCTGGGCGCCCAAGACCTCCCTTGCGCAATCAGAGCCGTCCGGACCTCCACGGAGGTGCTGTGATGTTAGATCTATCGCTTAGGACCTCCTCGAGGTCATCTCACCGTTGAGGACCTCCCCTTTAGATCTGGTCCGTTCCGGACCTCCTTTCTGTGTTGTGGTCCGTTGGATCTCCCATCTACGGCCACGACCTCCCCTCACCTCGCGCATGTGAGTTGCTAAGAGGTCCAGGACCTCTGGACTTCACGTCTTGGCGTGTGTGATGTTCTCTGGGAGGTCTTGAGCCGTTGGATCGA
This sequence comes from Phyllostachys edulis, assembly GCA_036346405.1. Taxonomy (NCBI): domain Eukaryota; kingdom Viridiplantae; phylum Streptophyta; class Magnoliopsida; order Poales; family Poaceae; genus Phyllostachys; species Phyllostachys edulis. Next base: position 46,932,293 of record CM070565.1, read on the forward strand.
GATCTGTGGCTCACGTCCTCCCATACCCTTGTGAGTTTTAGAAATTCGGTGAAGTCTTAGTTATAGACCTGAAATAAGGTATAGACTTTAGAATTTCATATCTTCTTCGTTTTAAATCCTTTTGAGGTCATTCAAATTGTGTTAGCTCTGTCTTGAACTTAACTTTAATCCAAAAATGATTGTAAGTTGAGTTCAGCTCAGAGCACTGATTAGCCACTAGGTTTTAAAACTCCTTTGAATATACACTCAAAATTTATGTTTAACTTGTAAAACCCATAACTAATGCTCTGTAGGTTATTTGTGAGTAAACCCAATTTTGTTAGCTTCCTCTAATAATGAACTCACTGTGAGAATTAGTTCGAGCATGTTGCTGTTATAGAAATGAGGACTTGTGCATTATAATTTTGTTCAAGTTCTTGTTTTTGAAAAATTATAGAAAGTGCATAATAGCTCCAAATGAGATGAACTCAATTGTGTTATTCATCTCATGAGGTGCTGGTTTTACAATAAAAATCTCAGCCTCACCACTTTTCTAGAAAATGTTGCCTCACAATTAAATTAGTGAATAGTGCAGTTTGGTAATTTTTAGGGCTGGGCAGAATTGTTTTGCTCATATCTTTTGCATTGAGAATCCAAATCCATTGGTTCTTGTTGCAAAATTTCCTAAAATCATCCTTGCTGCTGTAGAAAATTCAGGGTATTTGGAGTTCGTTTGCTGTGCTGTCTTTGTTGCCTTTAAATCGTTCTTATCGGTTCTTTATCGCTTTTCCGTTAGGTTTCGACATTTGTGGTGATCCGAGAGCGATCCTCTGCCACAATTTGAGCAACAGCAACAAGGCAAGCAGTTTGACCATTTCCCATCATGTCCCATTACTTTAGAGCTTAATACTTGGTTTTACTTCTATGTATGCATGCTACTTTGTGTTAAATGTCGTTAGTAATCCTATAGTCGCATAATCTGTAGGAATTCTTTATCCTCTACTACCAATGAGCCTAGGTTATTCGCTGTGGTTTGAGCTCGTTGGATGAGCTCTTATCACTTAGTAGTTGCGTTTCCCTCGCTTAGACATGCTTAGCTATCGGTAGTATTGGGCGATCATCGACTTAGTCGATGATCTTGATCACTCAAAAATGATTATTACTCCTATATGTCCAGCACTTGTGCTTTGATTAATTGTAAAATCAAAAGCTGAAAATAAAAGATTGATTTAGACTTGGGCATATTGGATGGATGGTGCGGTTTTTGGAATGTGGTGGTATGCTGGGTCCCTAAGGACCGAGTACTTGGGTCACTAAGCCAAGCGCTTTTGCGTACTAACCACGCGAGGGCATATGGAACCCCTCTTGACTAAGTACTCTAGGAGGTGTTAATTATGAGCGAGCTCGGTTGGTGTGTTTTCAAAACAAATGTATATGTATAGTGTGGAGGGAGCATTAGCTTAGGGTAGGTCGTCTAATGTCTCCTTCTCCCGTGGGTTGTGCAGACTCGTAATTAGCATTCATCCTTTGGAAAGGTCTCGTAGGACTTAGCCGCACAAAGCACACCTTGGAAGTGTGCGTAAAGGAAAAGCGATGCGGCGTGTGGGTGCAGTGGTACACCTGCAGGATAAAACTATTGAATAGCCTCGCCCTAGGTTATGGACATGCTTGGTAAGGTCGTTCAAGACTAGTCTCAAACTTTTAATTAAAACTTGATGGGTTGGTATGAATGGATGTTCATGCTATTGTTGTGGTGACTTGGGTTAGTCACTTCGAGATTGTTCTTGTTGTTGTTATTATGTTATTATCGCGTTGTTATTTCAACAATTAAAAATGCTTTGTCAAATTGCTTTCAATCTACTATGTTATTGCAAATGAAACTTGCTTTATGCTAAAATGAGTCCAAAGCCTCATCCACTTAAATCAAGCTTGCATGTAGCTAAATTATAGTTCTGTTATCTTACGTCGGTCTTGCAGTACAATAAACAAGTTATTGTACTCATTTGCTTTCTTAACAACTTTGTTGCAGAGGAGGTAGAGCCCAAAGGGCTTTACTTTTCTTGTTGTCTTGGTGGTTGGGAGAGCGACTAGCTTGGCGGTCGGTCGATTGCCTTGTGGGCTAAAGGCACCTTGGTTGGCTCTTATTTTGGCCATCTTTATGGCACTTTTGCTTCCGCTATTATCTTTTTGTAATTATTGTTATTTGGCCTAAGGGCCTCTCTTTTGTAATATCTATTCCATATTAATGTTAATTTCTGGTTTGTTGCTTATGTACTATGTGTTGTATGGAATTGATGCATTCTTTTGTTGTGAGGTATGTGTCTTGCATTCAGGAAGTATACATCTCTCGAGACCGAGTTTATTTGGTTGATAATACTAGGGTCAATTGGATGACTAAGTATTATGAGCCTAATAAATCCGGGTGCTCACACTGAAGCAATCTCCATAGGATATTTTCCCTTCATTGTGATCCTCTAAATCACCATGTAATCTTGATTGTTTGTTTCCTTGCCAACCACTCTTGTGATCGCTATATACATTGCAATGAGCCACCCCAGATAGTGTGGCAAGTTCCCATCTCTCTCTCATGCTTTCCCGTTTTTACATGGTATCACCACCACCACCATGGGCGACACCGGTTCTTGCCCCGTAGCCGGCATCTCCACCATCAGCGTTCTCACTGATGCCACCGATGCCGCCCTCACCAATGCTTCCACTCCTACCTTGAGTCACACCTTTTAGGCCATCAACATGGCCAGCGTGAAAACTTATGTCCTTGTTTGCCTTGATCTAAAGGCCTCAATTTCTCCAAATGGTGCATGTTCGTCAACATCCTTCTCGGCAAGTATGACCTCCACCATGTCATCGCCGATGCCACTTGGTCATGCCATGACTTCCTTGTGTGGTCATGGCTATACGCCTCGATCTTCGAGGAAATTTTGGACATCATCGTGGAACCGGATCAATCGGCTCGGTCAGCCTGGATGAACATTGCAGACCTCTTCCTCAACAACAAGATGAGTTGGGCCATCTTCATCAAAGCCGAGTTCTGCAACGTGATGTAGGGCGATCTCTCCATCACCATGTATTGCCACAAGTTGAATGTGAGGACCCCGGTTTATTAGGCTTGTAATACTTAGTCATCCATTGACCCTAGCATCACAAACATAATAACCCGTGTCTTCGAGATATGTATACTTCCCAGAAATGCAGTATACACACCTCTTTACAAAATTATGCATCAAGTTCATACAAGACATAGAATCAAGCACGAACTAGAATACAAGACATACATAATATAGAGAGAGTTATTACAAAAGAAGAGGCCAACAGGCCAAACAACAAATACAAAACTAAAATAAACAGCGGAAGCAAAAGTGCCATAAGATGGCCATAAACAAAAGCCAATTAGTGTGCCTTTACCCACAAGGCAACCAACCGGACCGCCAAGCTAGTCGTCAAACCCGAAGCACATCTCACAAGAGTGAAGCCCTTGGGGCTCACCTTCTTTCTCTGCAACAAAGTTATTAAGCAAAGCAAATGAGTACAAAATGTACTGCAAGACCGACGTGTAATATAATGTAACTATAGTTTAACTACATGCAAGCTTTATTTGGTGGATGAGGCTTTGGACTTATTTTAGCATAAAGCCAGTTTTCATTTGCAATAATGTAATAGATTGAAAGCAATTTGGACAAAGCATTTTTAATTGTTGAAGTATCAACGATACAATAATAATAACAACCACAAGAACAACCTGGAAGTGACTAACCCAATAGTCACCACAACAATAGTATGAACATCCATTCATACCAACCATGTCAAGTTTTAATTAAAGGTTGTAGTCTAGTTCTCACGGGGCGTTTCCGAGCGTGTCCATAACCTAGGACGAGGCTATTCGAATAGTTTTAACCCTGCAGGGGTGTACCAATGTACCCACACGTCAGACCGCCTTTTCGCCACATGATTTAGCACACTTCCTTTGGTATGCGGCACGGCTAAGTCCTCTGAGACATTTCCAATGGGCGATGCTAATTAAGAGCCGCAACCCACGGGGATAAGAACACATTAGACAGCCTAGCCGGTCTGCTAATGCTCCCCTCTCACACCACACACACACATTTTCTTGTAAAACATACCAACCGACCGGCTCATAATTAACACCTCCCAAAGTACTTAGTCAAGAGAGGTCCCATATCCCCTCGTGTGGTTAGCACATAAAATTGCTCGAGCAGTGGCGCAAGTAACTCGGTCCTTAATGACTTAGGCATACTACCACATTCCAAAACCACACCATCCATCCAATATGCCCAAGTCCAAATAGTTTTCATTTTTATTTGTTTACAAATTAACAAATCATACAAGGGGACATAATGGAATAAATAGTTTTTGTGTGATCAAGGTCATCGACATAATGCCGACAACCGCCCATTTCTACCGTTATCTAAGCATTGCTAAGCATGACACCGTAAAAACAATAAAAGAGCATAGTTAAATCACCGGGCTCTAATTCACCAGCGATATTAGTAACTTATGGTTTGTGGCAGGGGGTAACAATTTAGAGGCAACAATGCAATAGGAATAGCTACCTCTAAACGATAAATTACTTTGACACAAAAGCATGCATACATACAAGTTAAACAAAATATTAGACTTTGAAAGTAATGGGATTATAATGGGATATGATCAAACTGCTTGCCTTGCTGGAGTTAACCAATTTGCTGCAGAGTTTCGCTCACGGGATTAACACACTCGTCGAAACCTAATAAAAAAGGCGACAAGAACCGATAAGAACGAGGAAAACCAAAAGACAGCATAGATAACTAACTCCAAATGCTCTGAAATTTATACAGCAGCAAGAGGATGATTTTTAGAGAATTTAGCAACAAGAACCAATTGATTTGGATTCTCAATGCCAAAGATATGAGCAAAACAAATCTGCTCAGCCCTAAAAATACCAAACTGCCACTATTCACTAATTTAATTATTAGGCAACATTTTCTAGAAAGGTGGTGATACTGAGATTTTTACTGTAAAACCAGCACCTCATGAGATGAATAACACAATTGAGTTCATCTCATTTGGAGCTATTATGCATTTTCTATACTTTTTCAAAAACAAGAACTTGAACAAAATTAAAATGCACAAGTAAGCTTATTGAAAATAGTGACAAGTCTAAATCTTATTCTAACATTTATTTTACTAACAGAGGAAGCCAACAAAGTTGGATTCACTCAAAAAGGAGCTCTAGAGAATTACTTATGCATTTTACAAGTTAATTTGAATTTTTATTGCAACATTTAAAGTTAGTTTTGAAAACTATTTGCAAATGCATGTTCTGGAGCTGAACTGAGCCCATAACCATTTTTAGATTAGAGCCCAATCCAAACCAGAGCTACAGAAATTTGAATCACTCTATTTGGATTTAAATTGGATTAGTTATGCAATTTCAAAGTTCATACCTTTTTCAGTTTACAAATAAGTGCTCTTTGGAATTTCTAAACTTCCAAAAGCAGAGGGAGGGCGTGAACCGTTGATCTAAATCAAGCGGCCCAAGACCTCCAGAGGAAAACGCGACGCGCTGTGCGAGTCGAGAGAACATGGGCCGTTGATCTTGGATCAACGGTCCATGTCCTCCCGCCACTGCAAGCGTTAACGGGGGAGGTCGTGGCCGTTGATACCGCATCCAACGAACCACAACACATGAGGAGGACCGGGCGGTCCAGATCAAACGAGGGAGGTCTGAAGGGGTGAGATCTTCCAAAGGAAGATCTCAACTATCAAGATCTCCCCAAGGAAGATCTACATCGTCAAGACCTCTCGAGGAGGTCTGGGACGGTCCAGATTTTTCAAGGGAGGACCTTAATGGTCTAGATTGTCCCGGGGAGGACCTTAGCGGTCAAGACAACAACAAAGAGGTCTGGGCGGTTCAGATCCACTTGGGGTGGTCTGAACGGCCAAGATCTAACAAAGGGAGGTCCTAAGCGGCTCGATTTCCTTTGGGAGGTGCAGGCGGCTAAGATTACAGGAGGTCCACAAGGTTAAGAGGACCTCGGGGAGGTCCTACGGTGGAGATCAACACGGGGAGGACCTCAACAGCTAAGATCTCCCACAAGGAGGTCCTAGCGGTCAAGATCGGAAGGAGGAGGTCTGGGGTTGTCCTTACAAAAGACCGGGGTGGTCTTTGCAAAGAGGACCAGGGGGTCCAAGATGGCTAAGATGGTTCTCGAGGAGGTCTGGCCGTAGATCTAAGATGGGCGGCACAAGACCTCAGACGCATGGCGCTAAGGACACATTAAAAGCTACAATGATTGGAGATGATTAGCCATAAATGGGGAGGTCTTTGTCTTAACGACAACGACACGAGTGCCATTGTCGTCCGACAAAATCGAGAGGCTACCAAGGCTCGGCGTCGGCGATGAGGACCTCATGGCGCCAACCAAGAACATCAATGTGTGCGCAATAGTGTTGCGCACACACCGACCACTCTCGACGGGCGGCGGCCTAAGTTGCGGCGAGGAGGAGAGGAACGAGATGATCAACACGGCCAAAACACAAACAGCGATAAAGAGCTCATGGCGTTCATTCAAGCGGGTGCCCAAGAAAAAGCTCATAACACATTCATGCAGTGCCCAGTAGCTAGAGGACTATCGGGAAGTACACGGAGGTCTGAAGAAGCCGAGAAGTTGGAGGAGCGGTGTGCCTGGCCTTGCGGCAGAAGAAGAAAAGTGGAGGAGAGGACCTGGGCAAAAACCACAGCACCAAGTCATCACCATGTGCTCCACAAAGTTATGAGGTGCTCTGAGAGCAAAAGATTAAGAGGAGGAGGTCCATACCGGATTTGACACAAAGGGGAAAGCTCACGGCCAATAGCTCCAAACTTCAATTAGCCCCCTCCTGCAAAGGCCAACCCCAATGGAGTTAGGGTTAAGACTTCCAGGAATTAGAGGAGCAACAATGGAGCAAAGGCCGAGAGAGAGAGGGCCACTGGAGTACTCAATGCCCAAGGAGCTCCAATGGCGGCCAAGGAGGTCAAAGTGGTTTGAGCTCCTCAGCACCGCGAGTAAAATGGTGAGGTGTGGAAAAGAAGCCAATGAAGGCAAAGGGGAGCTTCTATACCCAGGACATGGAGGTCGTGAGCCAAGGGTTAAGCTCATGGTGAGCTTAGCCCATGGCGCGATCCATGGCTTTGGACAAGACAATGGAGGTGATGGGGCGGTCGAGGCGGACCTAGGGCATGGCCTAGGGGCGGAAAGGCACCGACATGCAATAAATCAAGACAGCACCTGAGGCGTTGGACAAGACATGCCACTAACCTCCTCTTTGCCATGGCGCGTCTTGGCGCTGAGCTAGGAGAAGAAACGAGCATGCCTCCCAACCGTTGGATGAGAAGCGCTAGGAAGGTCGCATGACCCTCCGATATGATTTTGAAGCAGTAAGTTCTAAAAAGGCGGGAGGAGGTCCTAGCCATGCGATCTCTATCGCACGGCACATGAAGCAGTCAGGGAGGTCATGTGCGGTAAGGGTTAGGAGGTCCTAGCCTTTGGATCTACACCCAAGGGCTCGAGACACGATGAGGAGGTCTTATTCACGGTAGCGCTACAATACACAACATGTGGGAGGTCTGGCCATTGGATCTTAATCCAGCGGCTGCAGATCAAGTGAGGAGGTCATGGCCAACGCAAGACAACAGAGAAGGAGGTCATGGCGGTTAGATTAAAATCTAACGGCTACGATGATAAAGGAGGTCGTGGCGGTTGGATTTTAATCCAGCGGCACGACTTTGAGTGCGGGAGGTCTTGGCCATGGGCAAGACCTTTGGAGCGGGATGGGGAGGTCGGTAGCGAGATTTTCATCGGCGATGAGGAGATGGGGAGGTAGTGAGCGTTGGATCTGATCCAACGGTTATGACCTCGACTAGGTGAGAGGTTTGATGCGCTAGAAAGCGAGGGGAGGTCGTGGGCCTTGGATTTTAATCCAACGACGCACAACCATTGAAGCGGGGAGGTCTTGTACGCTAGATATCAAGGGGAGGTCCTGGCTGCGATGAATTGCAGCGGAGGTCGTGGCCTTTGGATCTAAATCAATGGCTACGACCTCAACAAATGGAGAGGAGGTGCGAGTGGTTTGATAGCGAGTGGAGGTCATGGCCATGGATCTTTGATCCAACGGCACAATACCTCGATGGGTGGAGGACCTCACTGTGAATGTTTGAGGATGAGGACTTTGAGGTTTGATAACAAGGGGAGGTCATGGCCATCGGATTTTGATCCAAGGGCAATGACCTTGATGAGGTGGGGAGGTCCTTGCGGTGTTGATCGCGGAGGAGGTCTGATGCACAAGACAAACAGAGGAGGTCGTGGCGGTTGGATCTTTATCCAGCGGCCATGACCTCTGCAATGAGGAAGGAGGTCGATGAGTTGGTTGAGAGGAGGAGGTCGTGGTTGTTAGATATGAATCCAATGACACGACCTCAAGTGGTTTAAGGAGGTCCGGTGAGCTGAGGAGTGGGTTGGGTTGGACCAACTTTGCAAAGTGGCTAGCCCAAGGAACAAATGCACCATTTTAAATTTAGTTTTTAACAAATTTGAGACTTTGCAGAATTATTTGAGATAGCAAATGAACTCCAAAATTTATGAAATTTTAACAGGAGCTTGCTGACATCATGATTAACCTTACATAAAATTTTCAGAGGTTATTATGCTATGCATTTTTCTCAGGAAATTCATGAAGGCTATTCAAGAAATTGTTTTACCTCCAAAAATTATCAAACAAGTTTTATAACTCATGATATTTTTCAGAGGGGTCCCACAACATTTCTAGGACCAAGGAAAAATATCTCCAAGGGTTTGGCACAAGATTTGTGACAAATGGGAAATGGGTTTGACTTTTGGTCAACAAGAGCTTATGTTTTTGGATTACATAATCTCTTGGACAAGAATTACATGAGAGTTTAGGGGTTTTCATGATGTGGAAAAAAGTTTTAATTTCTACACATTTAATTACATTTGAAACAAACACTTGTTTAGGTATTTGGGATGTTACATTGAAGACCCTGGCTGACGCCTTGCGTGACGTCAGGCAACCCGTGTCTAACCAAACCCTCGTCTTGAACACGTTTCGTGGCCTCAACAAGCAGTTCTCCTACACGACGATCATCACATCGATGCATACTTCATTCCCGAGCTTCGTCTGCACCTGCTCCATGCTTCTTCTCAAGGAGACACAGCCGGGCCAAACATCGAAAAAGTCAGGCTCCACCACCCTCTTTGCTGGCTTTGGCGGTTTCTCCTCTTTAGGTGACGGCGGGCACGGGCATGGTGACCGCGGTGGTGATCGGCGCTACTACAACAACGGAGGCAACAACAACCGCAACAACTGTCAGTGCAACAATCAGAGCTGTGATTGTTCTAGAGATCGCGCTGACCAGGCTGGCCACACCAGCAATGGTGCACCCACTGTCAGCCTATGGGTCTACTTCAACCCATGGACTGGCCAGGTCTTGGCCGTCCACGATTCTTGGCGCCCGCCTTTTGGGGCCATCATCCTTGGAGCATGACCGGACGTCGGGTCTCCACAGGCCTACAACACCACCTTCGCACAACTACATGGATCATCATCGGCACTACCAGAGCTATCGGCACCCCCTAAGCCGACGTCGTCCACCCCCTACCTGGTACCAAGCTAGTTTCATCGCGGAGCTCAACAACATGTGCCTGTAGTTGCCGTTCGCTAGTGACTGGGTGATGGACTCCGGTGCTAGCTCCCACATGTCGTCCGACCCCGATACTCTCTCCAACACTAAATCCTTTCCCTCCTTTTCCCAGATGACTGTCGGCAATGGCTCCACTGTGCCAATTAGTCATATCGGTCACGCATCCCTCCCCCTTCCATCTTAATAATGTCCTGATTGTTCCCAACTATGTTAAGAACCTTATATTCATTCGCAAATTCACTGCTGATAACTCTTATTCTATCGAATTTGTCCCACTCGGTTTTTCTGTTAAGGATCTTCATTCCTATACCGAGATTCTTCGTTGCGATAGTGGCAGCGACCTCTATCCTTCGGCTCCTCCACACCTGGCATCCCCCTCGTGCCTTCCTCAATACCGTTGCCTCCACGCAGTTTTGGCACCAATGCCTTGGTCATCCAGGACACGATGACATGATGTCGCTCCACAAGTCATCTCATATGCCCAGTAATAAGGCAACCTCTACATTTTGCCATGCATGTCAACTTGGCAAGTATGTCCGGCTGCCATTTTCTAGGTCTAAGTCATCTACTTTGGCTCTGTTTCAACTCATTCACTGTGATTTGTGGACTTCACCTATTTTCTAGTACTTCTGGTTTTCTATATTATCTATTGTCACTTCTTGGTCTTAGTCTATTCACCAGCTTGGCGTCAAGAATGACTTCCTTCACGGTACTCTCAATGAGACGGTCTATTGTCAACAACCGGCTGGTTTTGTCGATCCTTCTCGATCGGACTATGTATGTCTTTTGTGCAAGTTTCTGTATGGGCTAAATCAAGCTCCTTGATCCTGGCACCAACAATTTACCCATTACGTGCATCGTCTTGGTTTTGTCACTTCCTAGTCTGATGCATCCCTCTTTGTGTTCCAACAAGGTGCTAAGCTCGCCTACCTCCTTGTGTACATTGACGACATCATCCTCATGGCGTCCTCCCCTTGGATCCTTTGACAACTCACTCACTCCCTTCACACCGAGTTTGCCATGAAGGATCTTAGTCATCTCAGCTATTTTCTTGGCATTTCGGTCACTTGCTCCTCGCATGGCCTCTTCCTCTCCCAGTGCCAATATGCGACTGACCTTCTTGCTCAGGCTGGCATGATGCATTGCAAACCGACTACCACTCCCATTGACACGCGCTCTAAGTTGTCCTCCTCTGCTGATGAGTTGGTATCAGATCGGAATGAGTACCGCAGTTTTGCAGGCGCTCTACAGTACTAGAGGCTTACGTGGCCAAACATTGTATATGTTGTTCAACAGGTGTGCCTCTACATGCATGCCCCCCGGGAGCCTCATCTCAACTTCATCAAGCAGATTCTATGGTACATCAAGGGCACTCCAGACTACGGACTCCAACTCCACGTGACACTGCCCACCTCTCTCATAGCATACTCTAATGCCGATTAGGCGGGCTGTCCCAACACACGTCGTTCTACTTCCGGGTACTGCATCTACCTTGACACCAACCTGGTTTCATGGTCCTCCTAGTGCCAGGACACAGTTTCCCACTCAAGCGTCGAGGCCGAGTACCACGCGGTTGCACATGTTGTGGATCGCTGCTTGTTGTGGCAGCTTCTTTAGGATCTTAATCACCCTGTCCCCACTGCCGCCATGGTCTACTGTGACAACATCAGCGTGGTCTATATGTCTACCAACCCTGTCCAACATCGGTGTACTAAGCACATCGAGATTGACAATCATTTCATTCGTGAAAAGGTGTCTGTCAGGAAGGTTAGTGTTATACATATGCCTTCCAGTCACCAGTTCACCGACGTCATGACGAAGGGTCTGCTAATGCAGTTGTTTCAAGATTTTCGGTCCAGTTTGTGCATTGGACCAACTCACACTATGACTGAGGAGGGATGTTAGAGATATGATTAAGGTGGTTGTATAGAAACCGAATCAATGTCCATAGGATGTTTCCCTTCATTGTGGTCCTGTAAATCAACATGTAATCTCGGTTGCTTGTTTCCTTGCCGGATACTCTTGTAATCGCTATATACACAGCAACAAGCCGCCCCAGATTGTGTGGTGAGTTCCCATCTCTCTTGTGCTCTCCCATTTTTATAGGATGGCACAACCGCTTGATCTGCTCTACTCCCAGTCCAGGCAAGCTTTTGCATCTCAACCTCCCTCGCCCACACACGTGCTGTCTTTGGCTTGGTTTTTCCTTGCTTTCTTGTGCAAACAAGACCATTTTTGAAATTCGAGTTTTTGGCTAAAAATGGCACCGTTGACGACCGTAATAACAAATCTAGCTCGCTTCCGATGCCAATAGCAAAAATGACAACACAGAGCTGTCACTGCTCGACACGTCACCAAGTACGGTGTCCAGGGGGGCGGACATCACTCGTCCGTGCCCTAGGGTGCCGAACATCACTCGTTCGTGCCCTAGGAGCCCAGAATCCCTCTCCTCCGTACCCCGAGGGGCGGAAACCTCTTCGCACACCATGTGTGTAGTCTAGGCCCGCAAGGGCCTGACCTAGCTCATTTGTGCCCCCTAGGGGCTTTTTGCCGAGTAAGGTGCCTTGGGAGCTAGGACACACTCTTCTACCGCCATGTACTTGGCTACAGGGATGGGCTTGGACCAGGACCAGTGACATTGCTGTACATGGTGGGGGTCTCTTGGGGGAGCTATGAGAGAGGAGGTCAAGCTGGGCTTGGACCGGGACAAGAAAATCCTTCTATATAAAAGGAGGCAGGAAAGCTTGCTTCTCAGTGTAGCAACGTCGTTCGCTTTTTTGCGTTGTTTGACCGTGCTTTCTTATGTTGTCCTTTGTTCGATTGCTGTAGCCATTGTGCTCGCGCTCTGCTTCGGAGGTCGCGCCGTTCGATCGTGGCTTGCTATTGCCCGTCGTCTGATCGCCCCCCTGTCCATTGCATTTGCCCGTTGGTTCGGCAAGTCCCCATGGTTTCTCACCACCTCAGTTTCTATGTTGTATTCTTTATTTCACACTGGGACTTGTGGGAGGCCATGCCTTCTTGCTCCTTCGGTTCCCGTGCGGTTTCGTCGTTCCTATTTCATTCCGGTCACTTTTGCTTCTATTTTCTCGCTTCTATCGCTAGTGTCTGCTCGACTTCGTTCTCGTTGCCTCAGTTTGTGCTTTGTTTCGGTCGCCTCTCTTCATCTTCTACCTTCTATTGTTCTCGTCGGTTTCTTGCCGTTCCCGCTCCTTGCTCACGCTTTGTCTTTGGGATGGTTCTACGTAGTTTGGGGTTCCTTTTGTTTATTGTTTCTTTCTTGCGGGTGAGGATTCATAGTTGATAGATTTTTGTAGAGTTCTGTTTTCCTGGATTTTGTGCTTGCATTGTATTTTCGTTGTCTCCATTGCGCTGTTCTTTGTGTGTCTCCTTCTCTTCTTCCTTCTAGATTGCGCTGGATTTGTTTCCCCCCTTTTTCTTTGCTCTTCTGTTCTCCGTCGTGTGTTCCTCAGTTTTCCCTTTTTTCTGCGCTGTGGTCGTCCATGGTTTGGTTTCCTCATAATAACCAAGTGTTGTGCGAGCCAGAGGCTCATCTCGCTTACTCCTCCGCTCTCTGACCACCACCGCTGCTGTGACCTGCCTCGCCCAGTCACGACCGCGAGCGAGCCATCGTGAGATCCAGCGCCATCGTCGAGCCAGCTCCACTACTGGTGCTGCCAATGACGACGTCGAGGCCAAACCCGACGATCCGGAGGCTGGACGTGGCCTCGCCGGTGCCAACGGACATCGACATTGCCAACTCTATCGAGCCGCTCCCCATCGCCGACATCACCGCCGAGCTCGGACTCCGTCCCGAGCACTTGGACCTCTACGGTAAGTACAAGGCTAGGGTGAAGATGCAGTTTTTCTATTGGTTCCTGGACCACGGGTGTTTGTGTGATGTGGTGCGATTTGATCGTATTTTGAGTGGTTCTTTGATATTGCGCGGGTGCTCCTGTTGGTTCTTGCAAGTCGATGACCACCGTCGGGCTGTGCCAAGCGTTGGGGGCGTTTCTTGATATAAAAAAAGGTGAGATTTTTCATGTTACTTTCGTCTGTTCGGTCACCAATTATGGGATTTGGACTGGATTTGTGCTTCTTGATTAGAGCAAAGTCTGCGATTGGTGATTTGGTGTCAGAGTGTTGCTTGGGTTGATGAATTTCGGTGTTGATCACAGAATCTTCCGCTTGAGGCTATTTACGATTTTCACCCCTCTCTTCTTCTCCCTACATACCACATGTCAGATGGTAACATGCTTGTCTCATGCAGATCCTGTGCCACATGGATTCAAGGGGCTACTTGATAGAGTAGAACGACTAAAGAAGGAAGTGGAAAATGCTTATGTTGTAGATCAATTCACCAATCCTACAAATCCAGATGCGCACTTCAGATGGACTAGTAACATTATTTCTTTGAAGCAATTTGGATGTCAGAGTAGTAGTGTTGGAGTAATATCAGATTTTTATTGGAAACAAGCTATTATATGTATCATGCCCAATACTCAATTGGAACTTATATGTTGCACAATGGACTATGAACTGAGCAAATTAAATTGTTGAAATTAATTAGAGAATTATATGCAATACATGTTTTGATGTGATCAACATTAAGTTGCATTAGTTCTACACGGACTCAATTGATCACATATTTGCTAATTGCATAAGGTTGGTTTCCTATTTTATTTAGACTTTACTAACAACAACAATGGTATTTTAGGTATGGAAGAATCCTGACCATTATAATAGTGTGGGCCATCTGATGGATGCGTAAGATTTTTTCTTTTTCTCCAGATTAATGTGAGATTTTCTAGATTTTTTTTCTGATTTAAGGACATTTGTGAGAATTTTTTAGTGCGGGCCATCTAATGAACGCGTAAGATTTCTTTTTTTATTTTCTCTAGATTAATGTGAGAATTTCTAAAAAAAATTGATTTAAGGAGAATTGTGAAACTTATTTTTTGCCCTTAAAGCCAAGAAGATGCCTTTAATCTCACCAATTATTTGTAGATATATAGATGTCTCTACTCTACTAACGAATGAACCTCAGTAATGTATTGAACTAAAATTTGTCCTTAGGACCTGAGATATGGAAAGATACAACAGGCAAAGTGGATATATTTGTAACTACCTTTGGTTTAGTTGGCACTATCACAAGCGTAGGGAGGTAACTCAAGATGAAGAATCCATCCATAAAACTAAGGGAAAATTAGCTCAGTAACATCACATTAGAGCATAATCAGAGGAACGACACTCCATTCGTGACGCACTGGAAAATAACATCGTGAACAACGAAAAATTAGACGAATGACATCGCCGCTAGTTACTTACGTTTTCAAAAAAAATTTAAATATAGAAACTGAGCTAAAAAAATTATCAAATTTTTTGGAGCCTTTCGACAGAGTTTAATTGCTTGTGTATTTTTTCAAAACTTTATACGTTCTGATTTTGTCTCTAAAATTCATTTAAGTATAATATTTGTAGGAATTTTCTAATATATAAAATGAGGTCCAAACATTATGAAATTTTTTTAGGCTCCTTACATAGTGGACTTGATTGTGTAATTTTTGTAGAATTTTTTACAAAATTAATTAATGCAATTTCATAATGTCCTTACATTATGATTTATTAGACTCCTCACACAGTGGATAATATGAAATTGCATTACTTAATTTTGTAAAATTTTGGAAAAATTGCACAATCAAGTCCAGTATGTAAGGAGCTTGAAAAAAATATTTTCATAATGTTTGGACCTAATTTTCTATATTAGAAAATTCCTACAAACAATATATTTAAATAAATTTTAGAGGCAAAATCAAAATGTATAAAGTTTTGAACAAAATACGCAAGCAATTAAATTGTGTCAGGAGGCTCCACAAAAAAATTGATAATTTTTTGAGCTCAGTTTCTATATTTATAAAATTCTGGAAACGGAAGTAAGCTGGCAAGTATGTTATTCGCCTAATTTTTTGTGTCCGCGATGTTATTTTCCGATAAGGCCATTTAACGGAGTGTCATTCCTCCGATTACACTCTGACACGATGTCACTGAGCTAATTTTCCCTAAAAGTAATATGTGTTGACCCAGCCGAAAGTGCAGTAATTTCAGGTAAGACATCTAACCACTATATTGATGTTTACATTGCACTATGCAATGTGAAACGATTTGAATGAATGATGCTGAAAACATGTGTGATAACAGTCATTAGTATTCTTACTTGATTTCTTGGCTTGAAAATCACCAAGATCTTTCTGTGTATTGTTAGTTGTAGGTGGTGAGCCGGGCTTCCATAACATCCTAGGAACAGGGCTAGGTTTTGTGCCAGAAATACTGGATAGCTCACAAATAGATGAGATTGTAACAGTAACTACTCAAGACGCTATTAGGTCCTTAAGCCCCGCTTTGCTTGGGCTGCTGGAGAAAAAAACATTCGTATTAGTTTTGAAGGCGGAAAGAAACCTGCCTTCCTTATCCCCTTTAGGGGTTTCAGCTTTTCCCGTATGTGGATGACAATTTTGGATGTGGATGTGGATGTGGGAAATATGAGTTGTTTTTATCAACCTTGTCGATTATGCATGCTCTACTAACGAATGAACTTCATTAATGCATTGAACTAAAATTTGTCCTTAGGACCTGAGATATGGAAAGATACAGGATATGGAAAGATACAGCAGGCAAAGTGGATATATTTATAGCAGCCTCTGGTTCAGGATGTGTCGTCACAGACGTAGGGAGGTAGCTCAAGATGAAGAATCCATCCATAAAACTAATCTGCGTTGAACTAGCTGAAAGTGCAGTCATTTCAGGTAAGACATTTGACCACTATATTGATGTTTACAATGCACTCTCCATTGTGAGACGATTTGAATGAATGATGTTGATAACATGTGTGATAACAATCATTAGTGTTCTTACTTCATTTCTTGGTTTGAAAATCACCAAGATCTTTCTGTGTATTGTTAGTTGTAGGCAGTGAGTGTCGGGACACGAATTTATACATCTGAAACCCTTTGTGTATTCTGAACTAGTCCAATATCAGTATCTAGCTTACATAGGAAATATCGATGAAATACCACCCATTTATCGATTTAACTAAAAAGATTTCAAAATAACAAATAGTAATAATAACTGGACCTTATGGTCAATGTTTACTCAACTTGCCACGCAGGGCTAAAGAAACAAATAAACTCTTGCAGCGGAATGGAAAAACTTGGAAAGAACAATCAACATGCCCACAGGCAATCGAGTGAAGAACGCATCATAATTCGCAAAGTCTTAATAAAACTCTTGTCCGTAGAACTCTTTAGCAGTTTGATATTTTTCAACTGAGCAGCAAAATTTGAAGCCGTGAGCATACAAAGTACTCAGCAATTTGTAGGAAAACAGTATGCAATTAATATTCATGCCTGTCGGGACCCAAAAATACAATTATAGACCCTCTGTGTATAATGCACTAGTCCAGGATCACGCTAGTGCAAACAGTGTCAACATAGATGAATATCATTCCACACAAGACGAATATAAGAATAAATGACTAATTTGATTAAATAAATAGCAGTTGTGACCTTATGGTCGAGTTTACAATTATTAAGCCATGCAGGGTTGGCACTAAATAAGGAAACAACAGCGAAACGAAAGCAATTTTAGCAGAAACCCATTGACTTGCCACAGGCAACCGACTGGGATCACGACCTAGCGATCACCATCCTCGTAAAGCTCATCCTCAAAAGCAGGCGACGATTCCTCCACTTCAGTTGAATGATTGCAGCAAGAATGAGCACTCCGAGTACTCAACAAGTTGTACCACATAATGCAATTCTAGATGACGGCTTGTTCTAAAGAAAATAGCTTCTATGGCTATTTTGCAATAAAGCAACATTTACAATTGAATACAAATAATCGATCGAAAGCGTAATTTAAAACAAATAAACAACAATAATTTTAACAAGTATTTTCACAGAGCTTCCATAACCTAATCATTTTCTTTCACACGGCTGTATAAGTGTCCCCACACAGCTGTCCCTTCCCACTTGTTTTTATGAAAATCTACCCCTCGTGTGAAATCCCCAAGCATATCCATGACCACGGACGCAGCTATTCGAATAGATTAATTAACACTCTGCAGAGGTTGTACACTTTACCCACAAGATATAACCAATGCAGCTAGTGCTAATCATAACAAAACCTTTTTGAAACTTCGTCTTGACGATGGACCCTCTCGATGTGTTTTACCGTCGTACCAACCCTACCACAACGCTTTGGTATGATGCACACCGTTAGACCTGGAAGA
Organism: Phyllostachys edulis; assembly: GCA_036346405.1. Taxonomy (NCBI): domain Eukaryota; kingdom Viridiplantae; phylum Streptophyta; class Magnoliopsida; order Poales; family Poaceae; genus Phyllostachys; species Phyllostachys edulis. The sequence goes on from CM070565.1 coordinate 46,950,271, forward strand.
GGCGAACCGTCCATCAATGTGACTTTTAGAGTAGTCCACACCTAAACCCTAGCACACAGTCTATCCTACATGCCTGAGTAGTCAATGCCAAAATTCTATAACTTACTAAGTTAGGCATGTCCCATACCAGATATGTGGTCGTACAATTATGGCTCAGTTCAATGATGCACAAGATTAAGTCCTTAATTGACCAAGGCGAGATGGAAGACGGCGACGAAGCTTGCGGTGGTGGCTTTGCTTCTTCGGCGATTCTAGTGTCTAGGGTTGGGATTTTGGCTCAGTGACGGCACGGCTGGGATGCGGAGGGCAAGTGCTTCCTCCCCTTATATACATAGGGCGGTTGGGAGAGTCCGGAGCACACACGCCAAGGAAGGCCCACGGCGGAGAAGTTCAAGCCATGCTAGACTCGGAGAAGATAAATAGTGATTAGGTGGGACCCACTCGTGGCCAGTGCGCTCGGGCAAGTCGCATAGCAAGCAGCGAGTGAGGTGGCGGTGGGGCAGATCTTGGGCGCCAACGGGAGAGAGAGAAGGCGGGCCGTGCGGGATTGGGTTGGGTTTGGAAATTCAGCTTGTTGGATTTTCCTGAGATTTAATTAGGTTTTGCATTTTAGAAATACCAGAAAATCCAAACGACAAATTAAAAAAATGGCAAATGAACTCGAACAAATTCCAAAAAAATCTAGAAAATGTTTCCAAGCACAAAGAACTCAAATAAAATAGTTTTGGAATTAATTGCTGTCATATTAATAACATTAAATTGTTTTGACATTTAAAAGTCCATTTAAGCTTGATTAAATCGGATAAAATTTGGTGAATTTTCCTACAGGACTAAACTACTCAAAAAGATTTTGAAACTCAGAAAACTGGGATGTTACAATGCCAGGTTTGAACAAATGATTAGTTGTATGGTTCTTTTGCAGAAAGCAGCATTGATGATAGTTACGAGAAATAGATTGAAATGGGTCATTGAAATGAATCGTAAATAAATAAACAATTGATTTGAAACAACCAATGAACTTCCCATTCACTTCCTAACCAAACCAATAAGTGAATTCCCCATTCACCAAACGAACATCATATTCATCAAGTGAACTTCCCATTCACACTCCGACACATTTTATAAAGAAACTCTACCTCTCGTGTGAAATCCCCAAGTACGTCCATGACCGCGGACAAGGCTGTTTAAATAATTTTAACTCTACAGAGGTTATACAGCTTTACCCACAAGAGATAAATCAACTCAAAGTGTCTGACCACACTTCTGTATGTGTGCGACTAAGTGATCATCACAAGACCTTTACAAAGCTCCTTCTTAACCCAATTTTGCCCGCTAAGATTTCAACACTAAATGTCTTTTTGACCAGACAGGGCCCCCTCTTGCGCCATTCTGAGTATGTGTCTATCCTGCAACTCACGCTTCCAAGACAGAACCGAAATTGAGACATTGTTAATTAGTTAGCTAGGTCCATCGCATATCGAACATGTGATTGTACAATATGGCCTAGTTCAATGGCACACAAGATTAAGTCCTTGACAAGTTACTCAGGTGAGTCTACCATAACCCACAATGTGCTACCCGCACCCTCTTTCCTTCACGATCGCTCACCTGAGCAGAAATTATTTTGTTCAACCAAGTCCAATAACATACCCTGTCATGGCACACAAATTTTAACAATAGTGGCTACCTGTCACAATTCCATATCTCATTACGTCAAATTTAATATTATTGAACATGTGATCATGAGCCCATCGTAACTAAGCATGACTAAGCATCTCTATGATACCCATGTTAGTAATACAAATATGTCCAACTAATGTAATGACCATTCTATGGTGACAAGTGATTCATGGTATTCAAATGTTCAATGGAGGCATAATGACAAATTGGTGATTAACTATTTCCCAAAAGCAGTTGATATAAAGATAGCATGCAATTTGATATAAAATAATATAATTTTAAAATCATAGGTTCAATATGATCAAAGGACTACAACTTGCCTTGGCTTTGGCTTTGCTCAGTTACCACACTTGGATCTTCAATGTTTGCTTCTGCTTCTGCTCCTGCCTCGTGAAACAGATCGTCTAACGAGAGAGAAAACAATAAGCGAAGCACAAATAAATTCAAAAGAAATTCAAATAAAATCCAAAAATAGTAAACCAACTCTAAAAGAAAGAGCTCAATTTTAGATGAATTTAGGAATTTGAATAAATTGAGTCGGAGTTCGAACGAAGGAGAACAGACTCTCGGGAGATTTGCCAGAAAGGAAAAACAGAGAGAAAACACTATTCTAGATTTTTAGATTTTCTTTTTAAAAGGAAATTCTAGATTACTGCGTCAGCAAGGATTTTAATTTCGGTCGGAATTAAATTTCTAAAGGAAAAAATTGATGACATTGACAAGTGAGGTCCACCTGTAAGTGAGAGAGTGAGAGAGAGAAAGGAAGAAAGAGATTGACAGGTGAGGCCGGGTTGACAGAGAGAGAAAGAAAGAAGGAGAGAGGCTTACACATGGGACCCACATGTAAGAGAGAGAGAGACTAGCATAGAGAGAGGAAGAACAGAGGAGGCAGGCGGCGCTGGCTTGTGCACAACGGCCACGACGAGCAGCGGTGAGGGAGTGGTGGCCAAGGGGCAAAACAAAACCTTGAGAGTGAGGCGGTCCTTTGGGAGGTGGTGGTGCGGCGAAAACGGCAGCGACACGATGGCAGCGGAGAAGGAGCTTCAGGCAACGATGGAAACGGCGGTTTGGCGTCGCCTTGGCGAAACTGAGAGGAGCACGGGCTCGGCGGTGGCACAAGGAACCTAGGGAGGGGCTCGAGATGACTGGAGTAGAACGGAGGTGGCGGCACAACGAAGATGGACGGTGACGAAGAAGGAGGACGGTGGTGGCACAGCATGGCAAGAGAGAGAGAGAGTGAGAGAGAGAGAGAGTGCGAGGAGGGAGGGGAACAGAGGAGAAGAGCATAGAACACGGGGTGACACACTCGAGAGGGTGAAAGAACTCATTGGCGAAGAGATCAATGACGATGAGCAGCGGCCGATTTTGGGGAGATGAAGACGACGATGGTCTGGTGATGTTCAGGCGAAGAGGATGGGTGCACGATGTAGAACGCGTCAAGATGAATCCAAACAAGAGCTTGCAGCGACGGCGGCTTTTCGACGGATTCCGGCGAAAAGAAGATGACCACGAGTTGGGTTGCTAGGGCAAACGGATGAGGTGGATGAGGTGGAGATTTTGACGCGGAGGGGTGGCTTAAATAGGCATTGGACGGGAGGATTTGAGTTGAAGCCGGTGGCTACGGTATATGCGAGGCGAACTTAGAGTCGGCAACGGGTTGTAGACGAAGACGCGCATGAGGCGACGTGGCGCTGACAAGGCGGGGCCACCAGTCGAAGAGAGGGAGGAGGGAAGCACGGCTGGGCTAGCGCTCAAGGAAAAGCGGGAGTGGGCCAAAGCAGCTGGGCTGGAAGAAAAAGAAAAGGCCCGGGAAAGAAAAGGAATTCGGCCCGAAGGAAAATCCGGAAAAGAAAGGTTTCTGAATTTTAGAAATTGAATTAAAGCAAACCGAGCTCAAAGAAATGGCAAATAAATTCCAAAAAATCCTAGAAAATTCTATGGAACTCAAGGAACCCAAATAAAACAACCTTTAAATTTAATAGAAGTTTATTTTAATCACATTAAATTGTTTTGATTTATGACAATTCAAATTAAGCTGGAACTTAACCAAGAAAATTAAAATGGTTAATTTTATTTTTAAATGCTTCAAAAAAATTCCAAATCTGGGATGTTACAGTGAGCCAGGATTCCATAACATCTTAGGAACAAGGCTAGGTTTTGTCCCAGGAATATTGGATAGATCATAAATAGATGAGATTGCAACTGTAACTACTCAAGATGCTATTAGGTCCTTAAGCCCCGCTTTGCTTGGGCTGCCAGAGAAAAAAAAACATTCGTTTTAGTTTTGTAGGCGGAAAGTAACACGCCTTCCTTATCCCCTTTTGGGGCTTCAGCTTTTCCCCGTATGTGGATGACGGTTTTGGATGTGGATGTAGGAAACATGAGTTGTTTTATGAACCTTGTCAATTCTGCATGCTAGCCTTTGACCTTACATGCTCTAATTTTTGGGCTTTATGTGTACTAAGTTAAATGATTATATGTTGTAGGTTTTAGTTTCAACAAATACATGATGTCGTAGGTTTTAGTTTCAACAAATACAAGACCTGGAGAAGACACAAATATATCCTCTTCCTCTATATAATGTGTACATCGATTTCCCTATTATAATTCTTGCGACCAGATTTTGTAAATTACCTACGATGCAATTCATATTTAAAGCAGTAACACTGCCTATATGGTAGTTACCATGAAATGTTAGCACTCTACAATGATTTGAGTTGATTTATATCGGTGTTTTTTTCATAAACTTTTGATGGCTTCCATGAACTTTGCTCTTTTGGATCTTTGAGTCCTCGAGAATACCAGAACTGAACTTTAAAGTTGTGGTCTTATGCAGGCCAAATGTACATGTTTGGACTTTTGATGCAATTTGCCTCAAAGGCTACTTATGTATTTTGTTAGTTGTTTCAGATTTTGGAAATGAACCTTGAGGGTGAAGTTGAAGAGGATGGTGGTAACATTGATCTGGACTCACAAAGGATAGCAAAATGTGTTCTTCTAAAGACATCTATAGGACAGGTAAATAAACTTGTTCAACCTTTCAATACCACCTAGGCCTTTAGTCATATGCATGAACCTTTCCATGAATTGCCAAACAAGCAGTGGAGTATTAATTTGTTTTGAATTTTGCAAACTCTTTATCTCTTCATAAACACCGCCAATTTGGATTTCACTTGAAGTTGCTATTTTTTTTTTGGATCAAGCTCTCCTGGGAATTGATACCATCAATCACAGATAGCAGGACTGTTGAAGTTGAACTATATATTATAGTTGTGTACAACATTAATATTCTTGTTCTACACACAACATTTTTGCTCTTAATTGATTTTCTTTGTATCCATATCTACTCTTGAGTGTGTGGGGTTATGGACTATTTGAATTTAGCCCCTCACATGGTTTATCTCTACATACCATTTGATGAACTACATTAGCTGGGTGTTCTTGTGCGCTGTGCTTAAGTCTACCGGCTCTATCTTCGTAGATCTTCGTAGGTTCTATATCTAGAATTATCTTTTTCCTATACACAATCACTTGCACGCAAGTTTCTATTAAGGACAAGCAACAAACCATAGGCGCCATAGATAGAGCCATAGAGGCACTATTAGTGGAACCCGCGATACACTAAACACCAAAGCAAACAGTTGCAACTTGCAAAGACAGTACTACTACTACTGCTACAGAAACGCAATCCCTACCAAGCAACAATTTTAAAGCTTTGCTATCATAGTGCCTGTTGCAAGCAAGCACTGTACTGCAAAAGGCACATGGAATCTCCCACCTCGTATATCCCCTTTTGTTTGTCTTTCTCATATAGTCCATATTTGTTAAATAGACTTTATTGGTTTGGTTTTGTGTTGATCTTGATTTATTATTTTGGCATGTTTTCTATGTATTAATTATCCATGATTATTGTGACCCGTTGACGGGTTTTATCTTTGATATGTTTGCGGTAATTTAGTGTTAATTGCTATTAAAAATTGATAGCTAGGTTAGTTTAGTGGCATTCTAGGCTCCATGTTGAGATGGGGTGTTACACTTCACTTGGTAAAACCGTGTTGTAGGTCCGCTCCCAGGGGCCGAACTACACACGTGGCACGTGGAGAAGCTTCTGGCCCCCTCGAGACCAGATTTGGCGACATGTTGAGCGGTGGTGCCATTTTTGCTATGGACATTGGGATTGAACTTGATTTATTATCATAGATAGTGTCATTTTAGCTAAAAACTCTCTGAATTCTTCCGACACCACCACAATACCATTGTGTGGGTGTTTGTGGCCTGCTCTGAATTCTGCTGGCTCAGGCCTATGCAGTGTTTGTTAGGATCTCTCCTCTTCCCTTCTACTTAGATGATTGCTTTGATGTTGAATCACGAGTAAAATAATCCACTCCTCCGTTTGCTCCTAATTGGAGTACTAATCAAACACAGCTCGATATCTATAGGACACGACTGGCGCTCAGACGTACGATTTGAGCGCGCGCTCAAATCGCACTGTACGCTATGCTGCGTCATCCGATTTCGCGCGATGTTGCTCAGCTATTCATCTCGTGCGCCCTAGACAGCAGCAAAATCCCACATAACTCCGCTCGATCTCACTCATCACTCAAGCCTCCGACATCAACAAAATCCCCCATGCAACATCGGTGAACAATATATGCAACATTTGTAATATGCAACATTTGTAATCACCATATGCAACAAAATGCACAAGAACAGAAAAATAATGAAAAAAACATTTTCTTCTCTCTAAAATTGGATTCAACCCTGAGTATATAACTTAGCTAGATTTTAAAAATAGTTCAGAAATAAAAAACAAAGAAGTTTACAATATCGCAATATTGCAACATTTGAAAAGAACAGTTGCAATATTTTATGGTTACTTATGCAACATTTGGATACAATGTTTGCAACATTCGGTAAGCAGCAACAATAACAATTGCAACGAGAGAAAAAAAAATCCACCTCAAGAATCTGCAACTGCAACATCCAAGAGATATAGTACCAACATTTCAAATCACCTATTGCAACAAAACCCGCTCTAGCCGCAACATACTCATCGCAGCAATTAAAAGATGCAACAAATTCAAAAAATATCATGCAACACTTCGAGTGAAAACGTGCAACAAATCAAGTGAACGCTTGCAACAAATTCAGTTAATGCATGCAACAAAACATACCTATAGGAGGTGCACGGAGAGGCATGTGGGTATTAGCGATGGCTGAGCTCGCCGGAGGAGACAGTCGGCTTAGCGCCCCAAATCTGGTGGGGCTGAAGCCAGACCGGTGGCTCTCGTCTGGCCCTCCGTTTGCTATTCCCTCCGATCTGCATGGATCCAGCGCCTCTGGCTTCTCTAGCGTGTTGCCTCGACGGAGAGGGGGATGAACGCGCCATCGTGGAGAGCTCTCCAGCGTTAAGTCACAAGCAGACGAATGGAGTGTGGTAGTGGATGTAAATAGAAAAAAGATGTGGAGGGGGAGATGTGCCAGAAGAAAGAGGAGGTTAGCAGACTGCCGAGATAGACACATGTGTAGTGAGGCGTCTGATATTAGTCCTTGCATCGGATGCATGATGCCAAGCATTATCCATATCCATGCGTGAACGCGAAACACGTACAACAATATTTGTATGACGCGCGCGGTCGTCGATGCGTGCATGTTTGCTAGCTAGCTTCTATGCCACTGCCACCCTGGGACTGGGAATCGGCAACGTAGCTGCTGCATGCGTCGCTGCTTCACCTGTTGGAGAAGATGGCCTCCAGATCCTTGTACAGCACCTTTGACTTTGACCTCCACTCCCCCTTCGCCTTCGAGTCCGACGACGACGCCACCGACGAGCTCCGGCTCCGCTTCCCCCGGTACGCGCTGCTGCTCGACGGCTCCCCGTCTCCCCCTCCCCCCTCCTTGCTGAAGCTCGCCTTCGCCATCTCCCGCAGCTGCCGCAGCCACGACCGCTCGTTCGAGCTCCTCTGCGCCTCACCCCCGGGGGACGACGCCGACGCTACCGCCGCCCTCTGATCCCCGACTCCTGCGCCACTATCCGGTGGCGGCAGCTGCTGGTTGATTACGCGGTCTCCCAGCACTGACCGAGGCAGCACCAGCAGCAGCAGCCCGACGGACGCCGCCTTGGCGCCGTCCACGAAGGAGCTCCTGTCCGAGCTCAGCAACCGCACCTGCCGGTACAGCGCGTTCCACTCGTTGCACACCTGCGCCGCGAACGCAAACGCGAACACGCCGAGCATCGCGAGCCCTGTGCCGCTCTCCTCCTCGCCGCCGTCCCTGTCGATGAGCGCGAGGCAGGCGGCGAAGACGAACACCTCGCTGGCCACCGCGACGATCTCCACCAGCTGCACCCGCTTCTTGATGAAGGGCTTCTTGAGCACCATGAAGAAGAGCTGGAACGACGCGATCGCCAGCACCACCACCGTGTGCGCCCGCGAGGACCGGTCCGACGACGCGTGCGCTCCCGCCACGATGCCCAACGCCACACGCTTCACCGACTCCAGGAACGTGTAGTATATCCTCAGGATCCCGAACAACTTCTGGACAAACGGCGCCTCCGCGTCCTCGTTCTCGTCCTCCGACGCCATGATCCGCTCCGCCGGCGCACGCTTCCCTCCACCTCCGGCGATCTGCGTGAGCATGTACTTGGGCGGGCCACGCAGGTCCTCGAACAGCGGGCCGAGCTTGACGATGCACGCGGAGCGGTCAGCGTCCTTCCACGTCCACTGACCTCGCTTGCCGGGGCCGAGCGTTCGCCTGACGATCTCCTGGTACCAGTGGTACTCCTGCCCCTCCTGGTGAACCTCCTTGTACTGCAGCACCCTGCCCATCGTGATGCCCAGCGACAGGAACAGCAGCAGAGCCACCAGGAACGATGTCAGGATGCCGGTCAGCGCGATCCCGACAGCGAGCCCTCCGGTAGTCCCAACTGATCATATCAGCAAATTAAGGCAACGACGTCAGAGGTTCATCGTATCTAGCGTGACATTGCTGCACCCAGAGTATACGTACCTCTGATCAGTGCTGCAGACGCTTGGGAGATACAAGGCATTGCAAGGATTACAAGCATGATCTCCAACCTGGGGAACGCGAGTGCGCCGTAGTTTTGCCGTTCCTCCGTGCCTCTGTACCTTAACTTGAAGTAGAGGAGGATAAGAACATGCAGCAGGATCAGACCTCCCCCCATCACACCCAGCCAGAGCATGTTTCTTCCAAAGTATTTCCACCTGCATCCAACAAGAGAATAATTCAGCCTCTTGATACGTCAGTACTCAGTACGTCGAACAAGACGCACCAATGTTAATTAAGCATTACCCGTCCAAATCTTGTAGCTTCATGATAATTTGTGCTTCAGGCTTCGTGTCCTGATTCTGCAATTCACCCATGTTTTACTCATTCAGCACTCAAGGGTAATGAAAATGGTAGCGTCAATGGTACAGCAATGAAATATATGACCTCAAAGAAAGATCGGTACTCCATTGCAGTCAGCGGCGTCCCATCTAATGGGATTTGCATTGGCACCACCGGCTTCCCGCCTATCGGTATTTGCATTGGCATTTGCTGACCTGGTGCTCGAGGATATGCGATGTCAGCCCCTACAGCACTTCTGTCAAGTAGCTCCGAGTATGCAATGGCAGGCATTGTGGAGTACCCTACAAATGGATCTGCAGAAGGGCCTTCCCATGGAAGGTGAATGTATGGGATGCTCCATTCTATCCCCTTTGTAAACTCGTAGTACTCAATCGGCAAATTTATCGACAGCCATCTCGACAGAGCAAAGATTTGGATATGGCATGCCATTCTCTGAAAATGACAACATCAAATGGTCAATAGGCCTACTGCTTGATTTGTCTCCATGAAATGTTTATGTGAACGTACCAAAAGATTCCGTGATGGCTCGGAGATCATGTAAGAAGAGGGCCTAGAGATGACTCCAGACGCAAGAAGTGACGATGTTGAAACAGTGAGTAGCGTGGCAACAACTGCAGTTGCCGCGAATATGACTGTGGCGATGATTGCAATCGATGACGACGATGCAGGAACAGAATCTGCAGATATAGTAGAACATTACATTGCATAATGAGTTTATAGATCAAACTTTTGTGAAATATCTTATAACTAACAAGCGAAGAGTGCCCGTACAGTGTCTCACTTCAAGACGGTCTGAAGCTAAGTTCAGATTTCCAGCCACGTCCTGAGTAGTATTTTCAGCGACCTGAACCGAAATCAGCTTATCAACTGCCTGTATCTGCAGTGTGTAAATGCTCTTACTAGCTTCACGGAAGCTGAAAGCAAAATGAACATTCGGTGAGACATTAACCTCTGAGGTAGAAGAAGTCATTTATTCAGACATTAAAATATCTTGCCTCAACAGTTTGCCCCCAGAAACCTGCACTGCTGAGGAACTGAAGTTGAACACAGGCTTTTCAAACTTTATCAAAACTGGGATGTTGCGAGAACTTGTCCTCACAGTCGATGTTGCCAGTTTAACAGAAGGTCTTTGAGTATCTATCCGCGTCATCAAGCATAACAAAATTAGGTTAAATCCAGCATGGGATCCGGATGCAATATCAGTAAAAATGCGAAAGGGAGTGAAAGTAAAAAATTGGGAATGTATTTTACCAAAGGAATAAGTCCACTTTACACCCTTGAACTATGACCCGAGTCTTAAAAATACCTTCAACTATAAAACCGTTCACTTTACATCCCTCAATTATTGAAACCAAAGCAAATCACCCCCTCGCCCTAAACCATTCCGGTTTTGGATGACATGGCGTCCACGTATACCTATTTGGTTGATGTAGCGTCCACATGCTTCTTCTTTGGCCAGACTCTTCTCCCCATTTCATTCTTCACTACTCACCTCCAACCTCACTCCTCCATATCTTTCCCCAGCGTCTCCTCTCCCATCGCCGGCCCCCCTACGCCCTCTCCTTTCTCCCGCGTTGCCCGGCTCAGCATGGCTCACCCCCCGCCACGCCAGACTCGATCGCTCCCCTCCGGCCTCGGCGGCCACCAACTCCCCGCCTCGGCTCTGTCGTCGGCCTCGACCTCTCTACCGTGGTCGAGGTGGAAGACGACGGAGGTGGCGTTGGCCTCTGGGGAAGGCGGCTTCTAGGCGACATCGTGCTCCCAGATCCGGTGGAGGCGGCGGCGCTGCTGGTCCTTGAGCGCCCAGACGGCGGTCCACCCGATGGGGGCGAGGGCGAGCGAGGGGTCGGTCCAGGTGAGGAACGGGGGCAGGGGAGCGGGAGCGGGAGAGTGGGGAAGGGCCTCGGCAACGGCGACAGCAGAGGAGTGGTGACGGTGGAGGACGGAGCTAGAGTGTGAGATGCATCTGCCATGTCCTGATCTCGATGGCGTTGAGGTCGTGGTGTCGACTGTGCCAACCCCTTTGTCTCCGCCACCGGGATGGCCAGATCTACTATCACCTCGTGCTTCTCGTCGGTATCCATGCCGGGCGTATGGTGATGGGGAGAGTAGCTTCTCAAGGTGGCATTCAAAGAAGGCCACCTCGCATCGGAGGCGGCGGCGTATCCATGGAGCACACCGGCGAGGAGGCCCCCTGGAGAGCGCAGAGGTGGATGCTTCGGGGGAGCAAGCAAGCTTGGAGAGCTACTTGATGGTGGTGCGGAGCGCGTTGGACTCAGATCAACGAAGGCCGCCGCATTCTCGCCCCTTTCTGACGCCGCCTTCCAACGCCACCTTCCCTTCCACCACCATCGCCGCATTCTCGCCCCTCACCATCACGACTGCTGCTCCAGAAGCCCCAGCACCTACTCCCACCCGCAAGGGCTACTTTTTGAAGCGTGGCAAGACTCTCGATCTCACCTGCATGGCGCTAGCCTTCAAGGGGAAGGGCGTTTGCAAGTTCGCTGGCTCCACCTTCATCCTACTCTACGACGGCGCTCTCCACGGTGAGCGTCTCCTCGCCCACGTTCACCAAGGCTGCCAAGCTCGGGACGCTCGAGCCTCACCACAACACTGTCGAGGCCCCCTACCCCCTCGCCATAGATGGGAGTCCTCGAGAATGAAATTGGGAGAAGATTCTGGCCAAAGAAGAAGCACGTGGACGCCACATCAACTAAATATGTACATGTGGATGCCACATCATCTAAAACCGGGGTAGTTTAGGGCGAGGGGATGATTTTCTCTGGTTTCAATAATTGAGGGGTCTAAAGTGAACAGTTTTGTAGTTGAAGGTGTTTTTTGAACTTGGGCCATAGCTCAAGGGTGTAAAGTGGACTTATTCCTTTACCAAATTACCTCCCCGCAAGCAGTAGGAAAGCTATTAGAGGGTAGAGAGAGAGAGAGAAGGGATAATACCAAAGTCACCCAAGCCACATCTCCGCCCAACCCATTTTTCTTCCAACCGAGAGCACCCACCGAAGCAAAGCACCACGCAGCCAGTGGTAGGTAGAGGGAGTAGGGAAGACAAGAGGAGGCAAGGCGGCAGCCACAGCAAGCTTCGACCCAACATCGACGGCGACGTCCAACCAAAACCGGCAAACCTAGTTGGTACTCCAATCCCCTATTTGTTTGTCCAACCCCCACCCCTTGAGCTAAGCCACAGAGAGGGAGGGGTCAGAGAATGTGTACCCGGGGGTGGAGCTCGTAGGAGGCGGCGCGATGTGGGCGACACGGTGACCGGAGGTCGGCGTGTCAAAGCGAGCCTGAGCATAAGCGGGCGGCAAGCAGCCGGGCGTCTGGCACCGAAGCAGCGGCAAGACTGCAACACCAGTGGAGGTGCACGAGGTATAAGTCGGAGGAGGCGCACGGAGAGGAGCCGTGGCGCAAAAGGCGGGAGCCAGAGCCATGGACGACAGAGAAGAGGCCCTGACGAGGCGGCTGGCTGGATGCGCGTCGCTTGGCTTGGCGGGAGGCGGCTCCGGTGGGAGAGCCACCGAGAGAGAGAGGGGGGGAGTATGAGTGGGAGAGGAAGGGGGAGGTGAGGAGATAAGCAGCCAAACGGGTGGCTTCAGCCTGGGGTTAGGGGAAAAAAGAGAAAGTGGGAGGGGGAAAAGAGAGAAAGGGAAGGGGTGGAAAGAAATTTTTGGGGCGTGCACCTAATTTATTTTATTCGCAAGTTTATACGACGCGAACCCTAACTAATTAATATCTTGGGCACCAGGCTGTAGATTAGTGCCCGGTGAGAGGGGTTTAATCGTGGCGTTTTGCACGTAGGATCAACGCCGCCCGTGTGTGTGTGCATGTATTGCTAAATGTATTGAGTCTGGTTGAATGCCTGTTTAGGTGGAGGTTCGGGAACGGCGTCATCCGCACGTTACTCCACATCGCTTAGTTAACAAGCAAGTGCATGGTAAAGCGATAGCCTGTAAGTGCTATGAAATATGTGATGTTTGCGTGATATGATAATGCTTATGTGATGATGCTTTCATGGTAATGTTTACATGAGGATGCTTACATGGTAATGTTTACATGATGATGCTTACATGATAATGGTTTCATGCTGATGGCAATAATGATGAAACAAGGTAAGCAATAAGACTACCCTATTAATGTTAACAATGATGAATTATGTTAATGACAATGGACATGTGCATTTGCATCATGGCAAAAATGCATGAGCCAGGTCGGTGAGAAAGTTATGTAACTATTTCGGTGAGGTCGGTGAGAAATTTACATGACTAATCCGGTGTGCTCTAGATGAAATCTTACATCTGTAGGGATTAGATAAAGTCCTACAATGTAAGGACCCCATCCTAACGAAGATAGGGGAAGAGTGTGTTATCAACGGGTGAATACTCCGCGATACCGATATCAGCTGATGAGATGCATATGAGTATGAGTATGATGGTGCATTCGCATGTATGGGCAATGCAATGATCAAATGAGCATGTAAAATAAGGATGAATTGCACTAATGGAAAGCTAACGGTGGAAATAATGACATGGTTATGTTTTTGTTGGTATGGCAGTGTTTATCGTCTCTATTATGTGCTTACTGAGTCTTCGGACTCACCCTTGCTTATCGTTGATTTTTAGGTGAACAACGAAGTTGACCGGCATCGGGAAGGGAGAATAGCACGTCCACATCACATGTAGTTTCTATTGCAAGCCATTTTCCCTAGATACTCTATTTTTGTTGTAAGATGTTTAATTGTTAAATTAGCTGCACAGAATTTGTATTAAATAATGTGTGATGGTAGCATTTTAGATCCAGGTGGCAGGTCAGGGTGTTACACCGAAACTGAAGTATACTGGTGGAACAGATAGTGACTAACCATAAAGAAATGTGAATGGCTCTGATGAATAAACCGGAGTCCCCTGTCTGCTTATTATAGAACTTGTATCACAGGCAACAGTCACAATAGCGGTGTTTGATGTCTTCTTCACCTACAAAGTGAGGTCGAGAAAATAATTTGACATATGGATGAAATTAAGCAGCTAGGACTAACAAAGTTTAACTTACGACATATCCGAACCGGCGATTCCCGAGCGTGCTTCTGTTGGTAGGTGTTAGTACGGCATCAGTTGCTTGAAGACTGCTGAGAATTTCTGCAGACGAATTCAGAACTGGTTCAGCGAAGGACAGGTATATTCTTAGGTCCTTTTCATCATTGGTAGCTTCAACAACCCTTGTGGCGCCCTCAATTTGAAGAAGCTTTTCGGGAATACTGGTGGTGATGTTCACAGAGTCGTTTCTTCTATCTGAAAGGATTGTTGAGCAAGCAGAGAGCATCACATCAGCAATAGCGCCCTCAGTCTCTGGTAATACAAAGCACAGGCAGCTCAACAATGTGCTGCGAAATTCGACGGACATACCAAAACGTAAAGTGAAGCTTGAATTGGACGCTCTTGTGAACCGGTGCCCGGCGGCATCTTTGCAGAACCCCCTACCCATGACCAGAACCAAGCGTCCGTACTGCACGTCCGGCGATATGCCCACCGCGACGGAGTACTGCAGGCCAGGCCGGACAACCTCGAGACTGGACGGCTCGACGCGACCGGGCCCGTACACGATGAGCTGCAACCAGGAATCCATCCATCGAGATGTTCAGAAATGCATGTGCGGTGCGGTCCAGGAGGAATCATTCAAGTTTTTGGCCGTGTGTGCTGCCAGCCTGCAGATAGTGCGTAGACTGGAGTATAAACTAGTACTAGCACGTACATTGCAGTAACTGCGGTTGCATGTAAATCCACCTCCGCCGGGGCATGGCTCGCTGAAGGAGATGAGCACCGACACAGTGGATCCGCTCGTGAATGCCGACTCGGCCGCGACGGATGCCGTGGGAGGAACAGTGTCTGCACATCAAGGACTCAACTTTTACTACTAGCATTTCTCTTCACTGGTACCCAAGAAAACTTGCTTCTCCAAAGCTACAAGAACTTTTAGCTTATGCTTGCAATTAATGTACCGAATTGCATACTACTCTACGTTAGTTGTAAACAATCAATCGTTTGAGTAAGCAAGGAATTAAAAGATTTCAGTCTGTTACTTAACCAACATCCCAGGCGTAGGTGACGCAGGTGGGAGGAGGTCTGCCTCTTTGGCTCGCGCACACTGCAAATGTGTGGTTTCCATCCTTCAGTCCTGCATAGCTCACCACCTCCGTTCCGTTTCCGTTTCCAGATCTCCCGCAATCCGATGCACTTTCACCGTCCAACTGCATGCGATGCGACCACAGAATTATCAAGTCCCGAGCTACTTACTTACTCAGTAACTGCAGTATGGAGTACTAACTAGTAGTAATACACATATGGTCATTGCCTCACTGTTAAAACATGAGGTTGAGGATGAGTGAGGGGATCAGTTCCGCGTTGGATCTCAATCGGTGAATTATTGTACTACTAGTAGTACTCCATTTTATATTAGTGAACACCACCTGTGTTTTCCGGTCCTTTCCTTGCAAAAAACTACCGTAGTATAAATCAAATCTGATCATTTTATTTATTAATGGCATAATAGACTTTTTTTGTATTTATATTTTTTTAGTTAGGGTATTATGAACTTGTTCAACTAGGGTTAAAAATATTACTCCTGTGTCATGTAATCCTTCAC
Source organism: Phyllostachys edulis (assembly GCA_036346405.1). Taxonomy (NCBI): domain Eukaryota; kingdom Viridiplantae; phylum Streptophyta; class Magnoliopsida; order Poales; family Poaceae; genus Phyllostachys; species Phyllostachys edulis. Next base: position 46,965,970 of record CM070565.1, read on the forward strand.
ATAGCCAATTACAATTCTACCCCTTAGAATTCTACTACTCATACTAGGTCTAACTAAATCCTAACTGATCTAAACCATTAGATAAAAAACAATAGATCGACGACCCGTATTAAATTGAGTGAACTGAGCTCTCTTGCTTAACCTATGGTTTGCTCCGCATATTCACCCACCAATTGGACTAATTAGAGCTGACCAACATCCTTATTATTGACTAATTGTTCTTCCAAGGGGACCAGGAGTAGTAGCCATGCACGCATGAGCACTGAGCACAGCTGCGCATTGCGCATTCGCAAGTTGGAATTTGGAAATGCGTGTGCAAACATAACGCTAGACAGACGTATGCGCGGCCGGGCAGCAGCAGAACTAACCTTGCAGGCGATGGCGCAATCCCCGCACGTCCCGCCACTGTTCTGCTGAACTTGGAAGGCGAACAGGGCCGACGCCGACCTTGAGAAGCGCGGCGGCGCGCTCGACAAGCTGACGGAGACATCTCCAGCGCCTGAGCAGAGGGGCGCCGGCGACGTCGCAAGGAGCAGCACAATGCTGAGCAGGCTGCCCCTACTCTCCCACACCATCCTGTGGCTGGAAGCTGCCTTTCTTGTTATGTAGTACTAGTAGATGTGGTATGAGCTCGATCGCTAGTAGCCAATTAGATGCTACCGCTGTTGCCGCAGCAGGAAGAAGAGTACAGTAGCACAGTGCCGGCAGCTAGTTGTCCTCCATGCATCTCTGCTCTCCTCCTCTCAATCTCTCTTCTCCTCGCTTACTGAATGCCTTGGTGGGAAAGGGAGGAGGGCACTGGCGCACTGCACAGGGAAGTGAATGCACGCTGCAGCGCGCATGTGTGTCTTGGGGAATGGCACGCTATCAGTATTAAGGCTGTCTGTCGTCTATGGGCAGTGGCAGTGGGCAGTACTGAGGACTGAGGTGTTAGCGAGGTGGTAACAATGGAGCTGATGAGGTAGCTCGAGTGAAAGAAGATTAAAAAACAATGGAATGGGGGACAGGAGGAAGAGGGGGCCAATGCAAAACAAATCGGCAAATGACAATGGCATGTGATGTGGGGGTGTGGTTAGCTGCGAGGAGAGAGGAGATGATGCACATGAGGACTAGAGCAGCCAAACTGTCTTCTGTTTCTAGTTTTCTCTTCACCTCCTCCCCCTTTCGCTTTTCCCTAATCCCGTTTTTGGAATCTCGTGGCTGCGAGCCTACTCACTTGGATGTGATTCTGAACAGACAAGAACAATCTGAAAGAAGCTAGCAGAGATTGGTACGTGCATGCCAATCGCTGTGTGTGCTGTGCGCAATTATTATTGTGAGCTTGCTAGGACAAATCTGCAGCAATCATGGAGGGGAGCTGCGATCCCTCCCGCCGTTACTCAAAATTGCTGGGCTCTGCTATATATGAGCCAGTGATTCAGGATATGATGATGGGGATTATATAATTAGCTGCTGCATGCGGCAGATAGGAATGTGGCTCCTGTTATTTCGAGCATAAATATCCCCCTTATTTCAGCTTGAATACTATCGGTTGTAAATGAAAGATTATGCACCCGTATCCGTATAGTATAAGACCCCAATGCAACTTCCTTTTTTTACGGAGAAGAGTACACTGCATTACACTGTTAAACAACTAGTTCCAACTTCCAAGTCCAACAAAGGTTTTTAGAGGAGGAGAGGACTGTTGTACTGTGGTAGCTCTCAGTCAATCGCAGCAATCACCGACAGCAAAGCATGCTTGCCAAAGTGGGGTCAATGGCTGGTGGGTCCAAACCCTGATGGTCCCATATGCTCGAAGGAATAAGGAGCAGCAGTTGTGTGCTGTACTTTCCGTTAAACGTAAAAAAAGTACACGTTCTGAAACAGCAGAAGTAAAAAAAAGAAGAGAAATTGTACGGTAGTATACGATGGTAGTATAAATTAAATATGATCATTAATTTGTTAAGAGTATAATAAATTTTTCTATGTATTTATGATTTTTTGTGGGAGTATTATAGACTCTTCTAACTAGGGTTGAAAATATTACTTTTGTAGTATGCAATCTTCACATAGTCAATTACAAGGGATTATACTACTCATACTAGCAGGTATAACATAATTAAATCATAACTGATATGAACAATTAGTTAAAAAAGAATAGACAGTCAATATTAAAATAAATATACCGCAAAAGACCTAAAAAAAAGAGGAATCTACTTGCGCTGGGACTGAGATCTGTGCGAACTTTTTTTATTAAATAATCTTTTTTTAACTTTTATTTTAAAGTTAATCTCCGGCGCATTTTATTTTTAAAAATAACCTCTTTGGTCACACCACCACCCATGACGTGACCAAACAACACTATCACGCTAAGACAAACTCTTGTCACGCCATAAGATAAGTCCGCAAAAAAACCTCTTTGGTCACGTCACCACCCATGGTGTGACCAAACAATACTGTCACGCCACCACCCATGGCGTGACAAGAGTTTGCCCAGAAACGGACTGGCGTAACAGTGTTGTTTGATCACACCATGGGTGGTTCCGTGACCAAAGGGGTTATTTTTAAAAATAAAGTGCGCCGGAGGTTAACTTTAAAATAAAAGTTAAAAAAAGATTATTTAATAAAAAAAAATTCGATCTGTGCACATGCAGCAGCTGCCACCACATAACCAAATTGCAGGTGAGCTAATTTTCTTTGTGTATTCTTCACCGTCACCTATCCACCTCTTAATCGATGCAACATCACCAAGATTTATACTACTATGTTTTATTATTGGTAAAACTGGCTATTGGACACCTAACTTTTGTGTTATTGGCTGATAGACACCTAAATTTCATGTTTTTGTCAACATAATATTATTTCCAAGTTGAAGAGGAGAGAGAAGACTAGTGAAAAGTCTATTTTGCCCTTCGGTCCAATTTTGCCTTTATTATTATATGTTCATCGTATTGCATATACTAGAATACTAGACGAATAACAGTAACAGAGAGACGGCAGGATGTAGGAAAACAAAGTTGTTCATTTCATCAACTATTGGCATTATTCCAATCTGGCAGCGACCAATATATGTTTGTTGGGGGAAAAAATCATACTCTTACTGCTCAACGGACAGCCGGACAGGTTTACTGTGGTCATGTTCAGAAGTAGACAAGAAAACACGGTGTTGCAAGTCTTACAATACACGGCACACATCAGAAAACCTTAACTACGGAATATATGGCACGAACGACATAAGCATCATTGATCCTTGTTTAGCAGCCCAGGATGATGTCGTCCTCGGGCCATAGTTCATCGGTTGAAAATAAGCTTGATTCGGATACTGAACACGCAGTTGCAGGCAACTGGCAACTGGGCTCCGTGCTGCCAAAGTGCCAAGGAAAAGGGGCATGCACTCCAATCGCTAGAGAGAAATGCCACCTTAATTTTCATCTATCTATCTACAATTCTTTATACATCTACATAACCCCGGACTGTGGACACAACGGCAGATGAACATGGCTACCTTGATACTACTACACGAGTGGAGTATCATCTTTACCATTTCTACTTAACCCTTTTCAGGTCTTTCTTTGAGTCAGCCAGTCAATTCCTTAATGGTTTGGGCAGCTGGAAATATGTTACTGCTACTGGGCTCATCGATAACGTAAGCTTGCGCTGGACGTTGGGCAAAAAGATTACACATCGTGTCCTTGTCTTCATATCAGTCCTCAGACCCACAGCGACAACTAGAATCATACTAGTTAAACACATGTCATCCCCCCCCCCCCCCATATGCAGTCACTATTGGTTAATTTCTCTGGAAGGCTACTATACAAGGATAATCATGTAGCATAATAGCCATTCCTTGTTCTTTCCTCTATTTATCTCACAAATGTTAAGTTGGGTTATTTGGTAATGCATAATAAGTAACCTAGCAATACAAGATGGCAACGCAAAGAGTAGGTAAAATATAATACTGAACACGTCCATAAATTAAAATAGCAGCAAAGACACACCTTGTTTTTATATTCCTATGAGCAGTCGTTGGTTTATAGAGCTCTTTTACGGCACGCTCAATTTAATACAGGTTGTCCTAGAGCTGACCAAATAGGCTGTGCCTGTCGGACCGGCACGAGGCACGACACTGCTGGCCCGGCCCAGGTCTGGCACGGCCCCACACTATTCACTGCCAGACATGACATGATAGCCTGGCCGCCACCCCAAAGACGATTTGCCCAAGACAAGACGAATAGTCTTAGGACTTTGACCAAAGACGACGACCAGCATTATTAATTGCTTTTAATATACATATATAATTTTATTTTCATTTATTAATATTTATATGATTTTCTTTCCATTTTAATACTTATATGGTTTTATTTTGTGGTTTTTAAATTTTATATAGTTCATTTTATAAGTATATATAAATTTATTTTGGTTTTTTAATATATATATATTCTAGTATTGTTTTACACGTTGTATAATTTTTCATGTCTTATGAGCTAAATGACAAATGTTTTAACGAGCCAGCTATTTGAACATTAATAAAATTCTATTACATTTTCAATATGATTGTCTCTTTTTTTAAATTTTCATGTCTACTTCTGAATTCTACACATTTTTCTAATTTTTCTATAATTTTTTTGGAATTTTTTCATTCTATCGGGTCAAACGGGTCACACTTGGCCCGATGGGCTAAACAGGCTCGGGCCAGCACGAATGACCGACAGGCCATGCATGGGCCACTATCCCGGCCCGTGGGCCGGCTCGGCACGACACGAATAGTAGCCAGGCCCGAATGGTCGAATTGTAACTGCCTATGTGGGAATCATATGACATAAGGGTAATATTTTTAACTCTAGTTGAGAAAATCCATAATGCCGTCATGAAAAAAATATAAAGAAAAATCTATTATGCTCCTAACAAATTAATGATCAGATTTGATTTATACTATCACCACATGCTACTAGTAGAATGCGCTGTAAAATTTCTGTGGTTTATATGTCCGTGCTGCCTATATAAGTGAAAACCATCGGACAAGAACAATTTATCACCTATGGGATAGATAAGGGGTGCAATTAATATATTACTGGTTCAAAATGATTTCTGTCACTTACTCTAATCAGAATCAGGCCAGATGCCAGTAACACTTCTCAAAATACCTTGCTACAGTACCTCTTATTGGTCGTCGTACTAGATCATCTATGTGCTACATCATGTGCATCAGTTAATTACCTTACCTTTTGCTTACGTACCCCCATCCACTCTGGTAACTGAGACAGAAATTTTTATCAGCTGCTTCCAGGTCGCATCAGCGACTGTGAAAATGACGCCGGCGGCGGAGGGCGGCGAACTTCTGCACTTCCTTCCATCATCTGAACGACGCTCTTCATTGCAGGCCGTGTCACGGGCTCATTCTGAGTGCACCAAATGCCGATCTTAACCATCCGCTCCAGCTCGACCTCATTGACTCCTTCACCGGCTACCACATTCTTTACTCCGCCGGATATCACATACTCGTAGGCCCACTCAGAAATGTTGCACTCCTCGCCGGCCAGCTTCAGTTCCATGCTCTTCTTACAGCTCATGATCTCAAGAAGCATGACGCCATAGCTGTATACGTCTGCTTTTACAGTGATCGCCGTGTTCTTGCTCCACTCTGGTGCGAGATAGCCACGCGTGCCCCGGATGCCAGTGAAAGTCTTTGTCTGGTTCCCTATCAGCAGCTTCGCGAGGCCAAAGTCTGCGATCTTCGCCATCCCTGAGCTGTGGATGAGTATGTTCTCCGGCTTGATATCACAGTGGATTATAGGGCCCTCTATCTCTTCGTGCAGGTACTGTAACCCCCTCGCAACATCAAGCGCAATCGCAACCCTGCTGCCCCAACTAGGCGGCTCCCCTGACTGGAAGAGGAGGTTTGCAAGGGAGCCATTTGGCACATACTCGTAGACAAGCAGGCGGTGCGTGCCTTCATTGCAGAAACCGAGCAAGCGCACCAGGTTCCGGTGGTGCGTTCGTGCAATCGCACGCACTTCCCGTTGGAACTCTCGCTCCCCATTTTCTGCTATCCTCTCAAGCCTCTTCACTGCAATGTCCTTGTTGCTGCTGTTGGTCAAGACACCTTTGAACACCGTACCATATGCGCCCCTTCCGAGCTCTTCAGTAAAACCATTTGTCGCCTCAACTAGTTCCTGGAAAGAATAGGATCGAATGCCAATACTCTCCTCATCAAATTCAGAGTCTTGCTGTTGTGGAGCCCTCGTGTACCTCAAAGATTGCCTACGCTTGCAGAGCAGTGCAGACGCTGCAAGCACAACAAGTGAGAAGATGGCCAATGCAACACCTGATATCAGCATGGCAACTGAACTAGCACTTCTAGTCTTTCTGAAAACACCTTTATTTTCATAGGTGTAGACCTTCACAAATAGCGTGGTGTTGCTACCAGGAACCATCTTGCCGTATCTCATGGGAAGCATCTGCTTTGAGCAGTAGGAGTCAAACATGGCGATCTCGCAGGAACAGTCAGAGAGGCAAAGTGCTTTGCAGTCCTCCCTGCTTGTTGTTGGTGGTGGAACATTGTACGTCGACCTATCTGACCAACTAGTGTTCTTCACCTCAATCATCTTGGCTAGCAGCCTAATGTCATCATTAGAGCTATTCCCTGTGCAACCAGGCTGCACCCTCCAGCAACCTTGTGTGCTTTGGTTAGCACTTGAGAATTCAAAACCAGGTAGGCAAGAGCAGCTAGTTTCTCCATTAGCAGTGACTTGGCAAAAGCTATTCTGACCGCAGAGACCTCTCACAAGGCAACGATCGCTGCTGGGCTTCAGCCATTCAACCTCTGTCATGGGCGCTTTTCCCTGCCTAAAGAACACATGGGAGTAGAGTCGCAATATACCGTCAGCATCCAGTGTCAGACGGAAGAAGCTGTCCGTGTCTGGGGAAGCACTAGAAGATCGATTAGTCAGGAACAACACATCCGTATATGAGGTATTTCGGTCGAACAACCATAGGGTGCCGTTGGGATCCAATGAAAGTGTGAGGAGGAGGCTTCTGCCGTAAGTGCCAGTGTTCCAGTATGAGCTGTCAGGGTCGAGGTCGACCGCGGCAACAGGATACAACACAAGGTTGCCGTCTTCCTGGTTGAGAAGGCGATACTTTCCTGATGCATGGCTAGTATTGGAGACACTTGAGAGCAGCTCGTTACCAGGAGGCAGGTTCTGCCCTGGTAATATGGTGTCCGTCGGAGAACTAAAGGTGGACCATATGACCTGGTTTTTCAGGTCGAACAACACAAAGTTGCCGGTGTCCAACATGGCAGCAGAGGCAGCCGGAGTAGAGGTGGAGGATATGGATTTCCCTTGGCCGCCCTGATTTGCTGGATTCCATTGAAGTGAACCGCCGTAGGTTAATTGAATAGAACCGCCAGAAACCGGGGGATCATCTCTGTTGGCAGTCCAAACAATGGTCCTGGATGCACCGATGAGCAGCCACACCCCAATGGAGAAGCCTTCACCGTCAGGATAGAAGCCAAAGGCGAAGCGACTCGAGGGGGAGACCCAGCTTTGGGTGCCAGCTGCGTTGAGTTCGGAACCGAGAGGAATGTCTGTCTCCTTGTTCTGAGCTCCCATGGCAGGATTAGCTTGGTTGGTGAACAGAATCAGAAGCAGAGGGAGAATATATGGGGACATTGTTTGGGCAGAACAATATTGTTAGTTCTGGGGAACCTATCAAGTGTGTCATTGAAGATGTTAGTGATTTATACATCATGTTGAAGATGTTAGTGATTTATACATCATGACAGGGATGCGAAAGAATCTGGACCTGGACTAGCGAAAGTATCGTTTGGTAGCCATCCTTATCTCTATTGACTTTGACAATGCAACCGCGACAGCGTACCAAGGCGGCAGCAGCGCACACGTCCCGCGGTCAGGCCACGGCATGGACCTCGTGAGACCGCACAATCGCAGCAAGCGCAAGAGGCGGAATCGTGCGGAGCGGAGGGAACCGTGGCGCGATCGGACGGACGACATGGACGGGGCGACGTGTCCTGCGCGAGAGCTCGAGGTTTCCTCCGTCGATTAAATTATGTAATGTAATATGCCTTTTGTTGCCCTTTGAATGCGTTACAACCAAATTTTACTAGCTAACGCAAATTAGTGTGATGAAGATACAAATCTCACATGTAAATTCAATACGATGATTCCATTGGAGTGCATCTAAGTATTATTTGCCTAAAAGCATTGTCGATATTAACTGCAAAGTTTCATCCACAAAGATGTTCTTAGAAGATCATGAAACAGGTGAAGTAACTTTCGGCACAACTGTAACGAAATAATAAGTGTATTGTATGTGACTGACAGACAGAGAGAATTGTGGACTTGGGGGTATTGGACAAAATCTCAAGTCTAGTCAATAATGGACTTGGATGAAAAGACCCTAAAATTAAAAGTTTTTGTGAGAAACCGAGTTTTTAGACCTAATCGAGTAGCAGTAATCGGTAATTAGCGGTAGTTATTTTCGTCTTAGCAAGTAAGATAATGGTAGTGTTAAGATCGTTATTAAGCAGCTAATTTGTTTTCAGTTCGTTAGTATTTTCGGGTTCTTTTTGCAAGTTTTGCATTAATAGTCATTAGAACCATTATTTTCCATCATCCATTTCAATCTCATCATTTAATCACAAGAGTCTTTGCATTCACCAGTAAAGCAGTAAATTCAAGATCATAAGTAAATTGCATTTTCCCTTCTTATTAGATAAATAAATCAATAATTGTATTGTTTACAAGAGAGCTTTGCATCAATCAAATTGTGAGTATTGTATCATTCAAGTAGGCAGCACCACCTACACCTCTTCATTCCTTCTCTCCCCTCTTCTTCTTTGCATAGCACCATAGCATCAGCGAACCATCCCCCCCTTGAGCTAGTTTTGCCTCCCCCTCATGTTCTCAAAAGCGACACCTCCTTTCACAGGTACCACACAGCAGCAGCACATCTCAGAGTGCACGGATTCTTCCCCCTTCCCTTCACAAGCCAAGCAGCACACAAGCCTCCAGGGTCCTCAAAAGCCCCATTCTTCCCCCCATAGCACAGCCATTCCAGAGCCCTCCATTCATCCCCCTCTTCGCAGCTTCCCATTTCACAACCCCCATTCATCCCACCCCCATTCTCAGACCCTCCCATACACATTCATCCCCCCTTCCTTCACAACTCTCAGCACACAGCACCCAGCTCAAGAGTCTTCTTTAGCCACCTTCAGACCCCCATTCATCCCCCAACTCACATTCATCCTCCAATTCACAGAGCGCACATTCATCTCCCATTCACAGACCCCCCAACTCACTTTCATCCACCATTTCATAGACCCCCAGTGCATTCATTCCCCATTCGCAGGCTCCCAAGTTCATCCCCCTTTCACATTCATCTTCCCCCATTCACAGACCAGCCCCCCTCCCAACCGAAGCAGAGGAAGAAGCAAGCAGGAGGGAGACCAGAGGAGCAAGGTGACAGCAGGACCAGGAGGGCGACCACACCTCATCGCCGGCATCATCAACCTGAACATCGCCGACCACCGTTGCCAAGCATCAACCCCAATCCAGCTTAACCCCCATCCCTCAGGTAAGATGCATGTGCATATCGAGCTTTAGATTAGTCCATACCTTAGTGGCATCTTCCTCCAGTAGCCATGTTCACTCCAAAGCCACCATCAAACCCTGTATGCATACATCATCAGCAAGCATCAGTACTTCAATCTTCAGGTGCATATTAGTTGAGCTTCTGAGCTAGAGCCTTGAGGTTAATGGAGAAGGGAGTGAGGCTTCTGTGCCATAGCGCCAGCGGCCAGGAGGCCGAGCCGGCCGGGCCGAAGCCCACTGGGCTACTAAGCCGATGCTGCTGAGGAGCCAGGAGGCGGGCTAAACCGCGCGGTCGGAGGGGACCCGCGTGGTGGCGCCATGGGAGCGAATCGGAGCCAGAGGGGACTGAGCGGCGGCGCCATGGATGCCGAGCCGACCCGAGCGACGGCGCTGGCCTTCCGGGCGCCGAGAGGAGGAGGAGACCAGAGGAGGGGAGCCGGGTTAGAGGCGTGAGTCGGTGGCCGGCGGGCCAAGAGATCCCCAGTGATGGCGTCGGGTTGAGGGAGTGAGAGGAGGATTTTCTGGGGGGGAGAGAGAGGTAGATTTGGGGGAAGTAGGGGAGGTGTGAGAGCTGTGTGCGTGATTTGGTTTTGGGCCGGCTGTGTAAGAGGAGAGAGAGGGGGGTTAGGGAGAGATTAGAGATTAGGTTAGGGGAATTAGGCTTAGGATTTTAGGTTTAGGGAAAATCTTAGGAAAATGAGTAGATTCTAATTAATTGTTGTAATTAATGTCTTTTTCAGTAGCAGTTGTATTTAGGTTTATAGTTGTTAGCTGCGTATTCTTGCGATTGAGTGATTTAATTTGGGTCTTCTCGGATTAACCAACTTAAAATCAATCTGAGGGTTAATTACTAAAATAAATTAAGTTGCCATTTTTCTGTTAAACCACAAGTTAACTTGCATGCGTAGCAGGGTTGTGCATCGCTGGCATTTAGTTGGATAGATTGTACTGTTAATCTTATTAATTTAATTAATTAAATGCGAACCTGGGGTTTTCAACCTTAGCGCGATTAGATAGTAGAACAGCTATAGTGGGGAGTGCTAACTTAGCAGAGGTCTCGAAAAGCTTTATTTAAATTAAATTGTGCTAACAATTAGAATCTACTAACTTATGTATCCATAATATCACTCAAAATCAACTGTGTATTTATTTATATTATTATTCGTGCTACCGTATTGCTACAGAAGACGAACCAGCTAACCAGAAAGTCGTCAACACCGATCTCTCCTACTTCTATGAAGGCAAGCGATCCTCTTGAATATGAATATAGTTAATTTAAATATAAACCGTATATTGCAGTATTATGTGTATTGCATTCAAAATTGTTTTCTCAAAACTTAAATCCAATGATTGAGATGAAAATGATTAAGATAAATATGAAAGAATTGAGAAGGATGAATGAAAGGGACAAAGAGAATATTATGGCTGGTAAAAGGGGCCCTTGGCAGGTAAGAGATGAGGCAGGAAATGTGACCCTTTACATATGGTTAAAATATAAGGACCAACAAAACTCTTACTCGGTCAGAGGCTGTAAATTCAGTGCCAACCATTTTTCCGTTTCGACGGGCAGAAAATGCTACCCTTTTTACGTGACTATGCTCTCCACAATGGGTAAGTATTATGTGTGAGTGTGATGGAGGAACCCAGGACCGGTAGAGAAAGTCCAGAAGTGGGGGATCCAAGGCGCTATAGCGCTAAGGTGGAGTGTTGAGTGCAGGATAGAAGCTGCCTCAACCAACATTACTAGAACTCGGTTGGTGACGAGGTCAACACCGACGGAAAGTAATGGGTGGAGAAATTAATTCACGTAATCTGGAAAACGTTCTGTATTATGATCTCGAACCCGCATCAAAGGAAATGCAGTGGACCCTGTTCACAGAGAGTTCAGAATATCTATGGGTAAAGTGGTACAAAGCCTGCGCAGTGCTAAATAAAATAATGAATTCATGCTAGTCTCCAGGATTGGAGTCTACGGGAACCACAGGGGATCTATCTTCTCTCCGAGTGACTAGTAGTGTTTTCAGTATTAAAATCTGCAACCTAATGTTTTAATGAGTTATTTTCATAAATAAGATGATTTAGAAGCTAGGATAACAAACAGAGATAGTTCATTCAGTGCATTCTTTGCTATTAATGCTTGCTGAATACACTCGTGTACTCAACCTTATTAGTATTCTCCTTTGTAGATCATAGTCCGACCGGTAACTATCCCGAGTGGGATGAAGGACTTGCAGGTACCAATGCAACCGCTGGAGGAGAAGGCTTTGACTATGAGGACCAACGCGAGTTGGGAGCTATTTTTGACACATGGGACGAATAGGCGGCCGGTACTTTAGGGTAGACGTGAGAAGCGGGGAAGTTCCCTTTGGTAATTGTATAATGCTTGTATTAAGAACCCTAGTCTTGCGTGGCTATTACTGAAATAAAGATGTACAGTTCTATCTTATTGTCCTGCTGTGTAACTCTAGTAAATGCTTACTATTCATTGGAGCAGTGTTCTACTGAGAAAATGAATAGTAATCTGTATGTCTAAGTGTGATTACCCTTAGGGTAATGACACGGGGCATCACAGTTGGTATCAGAGCAATAGGTTAGGGCCACGCTAATAAAAGAGAAACTTTAGCAAGAACTTAGGTGTGCTTTTCTCGCTTGCTATATTGCACTAATTACCTTACTAGCCCTCATCTCCATATGAATTTCTATTCTCGTCCCGTTTCGAAAGTATTATGTTGAAAAGCTCATCCTCCTTAAAGTGACAGCCTACTAACGTAGAACCATTCCTTCGCAGGAGGTAGGTTCAGTCTTCCGACCGAGAGAGTACGAGGGAAATGTGTGATTTGTCATAGGATTCGTGTTGTTAATTCTTGCTAAATAACATGTCTCGTGAGCAATTCCACCTAGGATAGAATATTTAAGACTATAGGCGATGGGGTATCAATACAAGATCTTAAGTTGCATGCCAGGGCTAGACTTCAGGGAAAGCCTTTGTTAGAGAAATATGATACCCTCTTCCCAACTACAAATCACTGCTGAAGAAGTAAGAAATTCATACAACCAATAAAAGAACTTGTCAAAATAAATACCGCAAGTTCGATAGCTAATGCAACCAATTTCTTAACACCTTTCCCTTAGGACACCAGGTCAGTTGTAAATGGTGCAAGTTGATGCACAAGATCAATTCGTTGCTATGATTGAGATCAGGTCTTATTGGAATAGCCCAAGTTAATTAGGGATTGGTCTTCAAGCTGCAACCTGCTCTTAGCAGTCACAAACCACCCAATGTGGCACGAGTCATGCCATTGCCTGCCACTTAGCAACACTCTTAGTTTTTAGGTGTCCTACCAGCTAAGTCAGTAACTTACCTCTAGGTCATCCTTATACCATTACACATCAAATTGCTGCCATACTAGTATCGCAATATGTATTGGAAAGTCCGACGAGACACGACTACAACATATTGGAATCAGAGGTCCACCAAAACAATCTAATCTTACCTTGGCTAGCCTGAAAGCAAAGGAGATAAGGGGCATACCAGTAATGAGAGCTTTCTCAGATGTACCCCCCTAAGGAATTACCCGATATGCCCATATAATGAGAGACAGAATTGGTTATCAGCTTAATTTCAGGGACAATTGCCATTCTAGTATTCATATGACACCATCCGAAGCCCTCTACAGAAGGGAGAGCAGATCGCCCATCCATTGGTATGAAGTCAGAGAAAGACCGTTATTGGGCCCTGAACCTGTACAAGAGGACGATGGGAAAACACATTTAAGTCAAGAACAGCTCAAGACTACTCAAAGTAGGTGAAAAGAGCTACACGAGCAAACACCGGCGGGACCTACAGTTCAAAGTCAGGGATGATATATATTTAAAGGTACCACCCATGCGCGGGGTGCGCTGATTCGGATTACAAGAAAAACGAACTCCACAGGCATGTCAACATGTGGGACTCTTTCAGATTTTCGAGCGTAAAAGCACCTTAGCTTATCGGCTGGAATTGTCGAGCCAATGTATGTCATGATCACATCTCAGAAAGGGACTTAAGGGAACTCTCTTAGCACTTAACAAAGTTCAACATACCCCTGCAAGATGATCTAACTTACGAAGAACGCTCGGTGAAAATTCTGGTGACAGAAGACCGACAGTTAAGGAACAGGATGATCCACTTCTGCAATGTGAGAAGCTACATGGGAGAAGGAGGAAGAACTGCGCGAAGTCTACCCCAACCTGTTCAAGTGAGATTCTAATTTCAGGGGCTAAATTGTTTCCAAGGGGGTGTAAGATCGAGGAGGCCGACTAGAGGGGGGTGAATAGGCGGTTTTAAAATTCTTTTGGCTAAAACCGATTTCTAATGCGGAAGCTAATACAAATACGGTTTTGCACAATTAAAGCCTAAATCAACTAGTGTTCGACTAATATGCACCAACAACGAGTCTAATGATAAATATAGCAATTAAGCAAGACTTGTAAGCAATTCAATTCAAGCAATGTAAATAGCACAAAGCATGGCAAGCATTCATACACAATGAATGTAAATGCAATAGTAAAGCAATAGAGATCACACCACAAAGACACGTCGATATTTTATCGTGGTGTTCGGAGACTTGCCGGTCTCCCCTAATCCACGTTGAGGCAAGCCCAAACCAATTGGACCGGCTCTACGAATTGAGCACCCGCCTTCGAGGTAAGTCCAAACCAATTGGACCGGTTTCAAACCGAACCAACACATCGCTCCACTACAGTTGCTCCTTCCTCCACTCCGGAGATGGCGAGCACCATACCACTCACAAACACGGGGCCTTCTCACAAGCTTCACTTGAGAAGATCACCGGACCACGACGCCTCCACGCCATCTAGGTGTCGGCAAACACCAAGAGTAACAAGTCTCCAACTTTCACTTGAACCAATCTAGTGTCTAAGCTCACGTGGATACGAAATCCACCACCTAATACAACACATGCACTAGGATTTGCCTCTCAAAGCTCACTTAGTGCAACACATGCACACAAGAGTGTAGAGGACTTGCTCTTAGCTCAATGCAATAGAATGGGGCACTAGCAACCTCCCGTCACACGGCCAAGGTAGGTATTTATAGCCCACACACAAAAACTAGCCGTTGGGGCAAAGTTACAGGAAAATCAGTGAAGGCCGGTCTGACCGCAGGCATAAGTCCGATCAGACCGCACCCCCTCCAATAGTCAAAAAACTAGTCGTTGGGGCACTACCGGTCTGACCGCCAACCAACGGCCGGTCAGACCGCTCAATACATGCCAGTCAGATCGCACAATCAAATTTTAGAAAACTTGCTCTCTGGAAAAAGCTGACCGGGTCGATGACCCGCAAGGCCGGTCAGACCGCGCTCATAATCAAGCGGTCGGATCCGCAGCATATGGATCGTCGACAAGGCTTTCAAGCGTGGTCGGTCCGGCCTGGATTTCAGCACAAAGTATACACGGAAAAACGGTCATAACTTTTGACTCCGATGTCAGAATTGAGTGATCTTGGACTCTATGGAAAGCTTATTTAGAGGGCCACACAACCCATCGACTTGATTTGATCTCAAACACATTTTATCAAATCAAAAAGCACAACTCCAAAGAGTCAATACCATGGTCTAAGTCCAAATAATTAGCAATAAACAATCTTAGACCATGCCAAGGGAAAATACATGAATCCCAATAATTTGCAAAACATATTTGCAAACTTAGATCATGCCACAAGGAGTAAGTACATGGACATCAACCATTTGCAAAGTATAGTCACATGCTACAAGGATTAGATGCATGAGCCTCAGCTATTTGCAAAACACATTCGCAAACAATAGCATTATGTCACAAGGATAAGGTGCATGGACCTAGACCATTTGCAAAACATATTTGCAAACTATAGTCACATGCTACAAGGGTTATTCATGAGCCACAACTATTTGCAAAACACATTCGTAAATATTGGCAACATGTCAAGATGAGCTAGAGCAAACACAATGAGCTATCAACACATGACTAACTCAAGCTACTAGACAAGACCCCTCTTAACAGTACGACGACCTATACTAGAAATCCGGTCTTCCAACCAAACTCTAAGACCGGTAAAAGACTAGGAACACATCCTTAGCCCTAGCTAGTCATACCTTTGCCTTGAGCAACGACTTGAAGTTTGATGACGCACATCTTCTCTTCAAGTCCGGGTTCTTGACTTGACATGCATCAACACATGATGCACTCTTCACTTGACCTCCATCAACACATGATGGATCTTCACTTCAGGATCTTGACTTGATGCTCATCAACACATGATGACATCTTCCATCCCGGGTCGTGATATGCATCAACACATGATGCATTCTTTTCTTGATCTTCATCAACACATGATGAAGCTTCTCTTGACTCGATGATCAACTCATGATCATCTCTTTTTCTTAAACATCATCGACACACGATGATTTTCTTCACTTGACTTTCATTAACACATGATGGAACTCCTCTTGATTTGATGACAATCCACACATGATGTCATCCCAAGTCTTCATTATTATGGAACCTAACCTGCTTATCCAACTCATGGAAAATGTTAGTTCCACAATATGATTATCATTAATTACCATGACATACCATTAACTCATAATGGTGGGACAAGATAGCACAATCTTTCCCTCTTGGTAATTGATGATAATCACTTGAATTGCAAATAAATTGAATTGTAAATAGACAATGAGTATATATCAACTACACAAGTCTTATATACTCTTATGATTATATATAATTACTCAAGTTATATATACTCAAAGGATATATGAGCTACACAAGTCTCATATACACACATGAATATATTAACTACACAAGTTATATATATTCAAGGATATGTGAGTACACATGAACTACACAAGTTATGTTATACTCACATATAATTATACATAGACTATACAAGTCTCATATACTCATATGAATATATGAACTACACAAGTTAAATATATTCAAGGATATATGAACTACACAAGTTTCATATACTCATATGAATATATTAACTACACAAGTTAAATATATTCAAGGATACATTTCAAAGTAAAGATCCTTAATATGTGGAAACAGGAATTTGGATCAATACTAATGAAACCTCAAAATATAGAATGAATTCCCCCTAAATGTGTGCATACACAAATGTGTAATAAGAACATATGCACATATTCAAGTTAACCTTTTGGTGGGGTTCAACTTATATTTTGGATCCGAGGAATGCAACAAAATATAATAATACAAAGTAGAATGCATACCTCTTTTGTTCTGTTTGGATTTTTCCTTTTGTTTATCCAATGAATTGGATTTGTCATTAATCACTTGCATACCTTCATGATTATCACCTTTATATCCAAATAAGACTACACAATATGTATATCAATAAAAGTGTTAGTCTCACAATTGGATTTGTCATTAATCACCAAAACTCCATTAACACATAATGGCAGGTCTAGATCCTTCAATCTCCTCTTTTTTGGTAATTGATGACAAATCCTTTATAAATGACAACATTTGGATATAAGTCAACATAAGATAATCAATTAGCGTATTTGACTATATGCATGCATTGAAATGGCAAGAGAATCTCTCTTTTGGTAAACTCCCCCTTTTGGCATCACGAGATTCTCCCCCTTTAGGTAACACAAGAGAGAATATCAAATAAATCAAATTATCCAAATGTAGCTCATACAAATTCTCCCCCTTTTGGCATTAATCACCAAAAACTAAAATAAATCTTAAGCCAATGGAGAGTCTTTGCAAAACTTATGAGCTATGCAATAGAACTCATTTTATTTGATCAAATAAACAATCTCCCCTTTTTGGCAATGAACACCAAAAATCCAAATTAAAATGAAGCCATAAGGGAGTCTTTTCAAAATAGTTTTCCCATATAATATATTTCCCATTTTCAAAAGCTTAAAAAGGTTTTCATTAATACTTTTTCAAAACTTTTTAGGAAAACTCCCCCTTACACAAAGGTTCTCTTGTTGACAATCTTCTCTTTTTCCTTTGACACATAAAGGTTCTTTTCGTCCAATCTTTTCTTTGCTTTTGACACACAAAAGCTTTCTTCACCCAATCCATATCTCTTTACTTTTGACACACAAAAGCTTTATTCATCCAATCCAATATCTCCTTCTTTGTCATCTTTTGAAATATCTCCATCCAAAACTCATGATGACTTCAGCCACTTCCAATTGATCTTCAATTTGCATCCAAAATCTCTCTCTTGACATTCATTCTCCCCCAATGTCTTAATGTGGATCATGCTTGAAAGATAGTCTTTAAGCTTCACTTGTAGATACCACGAGTCGACAATATCACTTGTAGATAATACTTGTAAATACCACTTGTAAATCCATATGTCGATAAGACTTTAACTCTCAAGGTGCTTGAACTTCTCGTTCAAAGATCTTCAAAGACAGCATCCAAAGAGAAGAGAGAAATAGAATACAATTGGGAGAAAAATATGATACCATTTGGTACAACCGAGAGATATCACTTGGAGAGATACCACTTGAAAAACAATATCATGTATTAGAGGTATTGGAGAGAGCTTGGTTGGAAAAGATTTGATCGGCAAGGAATGAAATAGATATCACTTGTAGGTGGGTACATGAGAGATACCACTTGATAGCATTAGAAGGATTATCACAAGAGGATAAGATGATATCAATTTAGAGAATACCACTTGTAAAGATAAAATGATATCACTAGAAGAATACCACTTGTAAAAACAAGTAATATGAATTCCATGCCGAGGTCAAAGTGATCAAAAAGTGCTACCACTTGAATGATAAACATATCACAAAGATCAAAATGGTATTTGGAGTCAACAAAGTATATGTGGGTAGCTTGCAAGGATAACAAGGATCAAATTTGACTTGAGGGAGCAAAGGGAGTGGCTGCAAAGAATGGAAATCAACAAATTTGGGCAAAGCAAGCAAAACCTCTAGGTCCGGTCAGACCGGCGGCTAAAGCGCAGTTAGACCGGTGACACGCGATCGAGGACTGAATGAACAACGGTGATCAAGACTCGATCAAAACTCAAGAATGTAAAGCAGTTTGATTCGAAAATTTTGGAGAAAAGAGAGAATCGTTGTATTTTGCTCCAAATTTTCACACAAACATCCAAATAAAGATATTTGGAGCATTTCTAACTTATATAGCCTTTAGAAATCCAACTCTAAAATAGTTTTTATGAATTAAGCTTTTGCTTTCGCAAATGAAATCGTATTTTCAAGACTTTTCACAAAAAGAGCCAAGTTGAGCAATTAAATATATTTTGAGCATCCAATTACATGTATGATTCATAAATACCATCATGGACCTATTCATATGAATAATTTAGGCTCAAATGGTAAAACTCACTTAAGTGCTAAAAAGTGACCTTTAAGGTCAAAGTAGGATTTTGGACGAGTTTTGAAATCAAATAACTTTTGTTGAGTTGGTCTTTTGAAAATCATTTGAATACCAAAAAGGTTTAGAATTTCCAACTCTAGGATTTTCCTTTTGGAACAAATGTCAAATTCCTTTTAGAATAGATTTTACATAAAAATCTAGTTTAGGTCAAAAATAAGATTCTATGATCTAGAATTTTGGGTAGAAACTTATTTTCACTTAAAATAGGTTTATCTTGAACCAAAACTTTGGTAAACCTTTGAAAAGCATTTTTATACATTTTTAAATAGTTTTTCAAAGTATATACTAATAATTTCAAAATTTTGACTTTTGGCTAAATGGCTCATTTTTTAAAAACAATACTAGCACTTAATCAATTTGGGCACATTTAGGGATGTGATATACATGATCATGACTTAGCAGTCCCCCTTAATGTGCCACAACCATCTTGCTCACTATTTTAATAATAAAGGTGCAGCACAAGAGCAAGAACACCCTTTTTATAAGATTTTCATGTAAAACAACCTACACAAGGTAAATGGTCTAGATACTTCAATATAAATACTTGTTACGGAAATGGCATTGGTTTATGATATGACATGATCATCCTCAAGCTTGGCTCTATTTTTGCACATGGTGGAATCCATTTCTTCATGATTTGATGACAATCCACACATGATGTCATCCCAAGTCTTCATTATTATGGAACCTAACCTGCTTATCCAACTCATGGAAAATGTTAGTTCCACAATATGATTATCATTAATTACCATGACATACCATTAACTCATAATGGTGGGACAAGATAACACAATCTTTCCCTCTTGGTAATTGATGATAATCACTTGAATTGCAAATAAATTGAATTGTAAATAGACAATGAGTATATATCAACTACACAAGTCTTATATACTCTTATGATTATATATAACTACTCAAGTTATATATACTCAAAGGATATATGAGCTACACAAGTCTCATATACACACGTGAATATATTAACTACACAAGTTATATATATTCAAGGATATGTGAGTACACATGAACTACACAAGTTATGTTATACTCACATATAATTATACATAGACTACACAAGTCTCATATACTCATATGAATATATTAACTACACAAGTTAAATATATTCAAGGATATATGAACTACACAAGTTTCATATACTCATATGAATATATTAACTACACAAGTTAAATATATTCAAGGATACATTTCAAAGTAAAGATCCTTAATATGTGGAAACGGGACTTTGGATCAATACTAATGAAACCTCAAAATATAGAATGAACTCCCCCTAAATGTGTGCATACACAAATGTGTAATAAGAACATGTGCACATATTCAAGTTAACCTTTTGGTGGAGTTCAATCTATATTTTGGATCCGAGGAATGCAACAAAATATAATAATACAAAGTAGAATGCATACCTCTTTTGTTCTGTTTGGATTTTTCTCTTGATCTGAACTGAACCAATTCCTGCAACCTTACAAGATGAGTTATCACCCATCAACACAGTACCACTTTCAACAGGTTCATAGGTGGCAAACCAATCCCTATTAGGACACATATGAAAGGTACAGACGGAATCAAGAATCTATTCATCATTGGTCTTAGCACATCCAGCAAAGGCAACAAGAACTTCTTTATCAGAACTATCATCAGCAGCAAGGAGGCTTTACCTTCATCATCTGGTTTACCTTTTGGCTTATAATAGCCAGTTCTCTTTTCTTTATTCTGCAGCTTTCAGTATTCAGAGGTGTCGTGCCCACTTTTCTTACAATATTTTCACAACTTGTACTTGCCTCTTGATTTGGACTGGTTCTTGTAGCCATTCGAACTGTAACAGCCCAAAATTTGAATTTTTGTTAGAGTTTAAAACTTATTTGAATTTGTGAATTTTCTGAAATTTAAAAACTATTGTTTAAATTGTTGAAAGCTAAAAAGAAAAATTAAATCCAAAATCTATTATCAACTTTAAGTTAGAATTATTTTATTTGAGTCCAGTATAATTTTAGAATCATCCAGAAATTTTCCTAGAATTTTTAGGATTTGTTTGCTATTTTCTAGAGCCTAAATGGATTAAACTGAATATTTAAAATAGAAAATCAAAAGAAAATCGCAAACAGTGCTGGGCCAAATCTCCCTTGGCCCAAGGCGGCCCGCACCACCCACACAGCCCCATCTAAGCGTGACCGTTGGATTTAAATCCAACGGCCCGCAGCCACCCGCACCTCCCTATCTATCTCTCTCTCTCCCCACCGCCCAATCCCAATCGGACGGCACCTAAGCCACCACGCCACCCCATTCCCCACACCGTCGGATCAAGATCCGACGGCCCCGCGTCATCTTCTCCCCGCGTTCTTCTCCGCGCGGACAGCGCGCAACCGCCATTGACGCGCGGGCGTGAAGCTCCGCAACGGCTCCATCCAACCGCCCCACTCCTCGCGTCGTGCGCGCGACTCAGCGTATCCAATCGCTTCCACCCCACGCTCTCCCCATCTCGCGGGCGTCGACGAACCCATCGCAACCGCGCCAAGACCCCCCACACCTCGCCCTCCGGACCTCCGGCCCCTATAAAGGAGAGCCTCGGGGCGTCACGTTCCACGGATCCCAACGCCCCACTCACGCCTCTCGCTCGCCGTGTGCTCGCCGGAATTTGAGATCGTCGCCGTCGGCCACCGCAAGACGCCGTCGTCGATTGCGCCGCCATCGCCTCCGGTCCTCGCCACCGCCACCATCTTCATCGCCTTGGCGTCGCGCACACAGTGCCAGCCTCGCGTCGCCGGAGCTCCACGAGAACCACCCTTCACCGTCGACCCAGCGCGCCGTCGCTCAAGCTTCGCCGCCGCCGCTTTCGCCGCACCCTCGCGCATCTCACGGTGAGCATCATACTCGGCGTCCTCCTCTCGCGTTTGGCACCACCACACGCCTCATGCCATGGCCACAGAAGCGCCGGCGAGGCCATCACCGAGCACCACCGCGCGTCGTCGCGACGTGGCTCACCACGTCCCTCCACGTCGGCGCCACATCGGCGCCCAAGCCCGCGTGGTTGCCTACGTGGCGACCACGTCGCACACGCGCCACCTCCCGGCGCCAAGTCCGTGGACTTGGTCCACATGGACCGTGTCTATGACACGTAGGCCCCATTGTCGTAAATCATTTTAAATTAAATTAAATTCGAAATTCCTTCTTTGGCGTCGGCATTCGCATTAATAGATTTTTCTTTAGAAAAATAATTCGAGAAATTGATTTAAATAATGATTTAGGATTTAATTTGTAAAACTCATAACTTTTGCATCCTAACTCCAAATCAAGTGATTCCAACTTCTAAAATTTTATAAAATTAATACCCAGATAAATAAAATATAAAAATTTGAATTGGAGTAGGTTTGAACTGTCTGTTTGAATTTGAAATAATTTAAACTACTAATTTAGGAATTAAACTTGTAAAATTCATATCTTTTGAATCATAATTCCAAATTGGATGATTTCAGTTGCTAAAATCTTAGAAAACTATTATCTAACTAAATAAAATATAGTTATTCAATTAGGAGTCCAGTTTAGTTCTGTTTTAGAATTTAGAAATTCTTTCAAATCCAAATTTAGGTTAACATTTGTAAAATTCATATCCTCTGAATTCCAACTTCAAATTTAGTGAATTAAATTTCTAAAATTTTATAACAAGATTATCTAGCTTAATAAAGTAAGATTAGTTTATTTGGAATTAGTTTAAATTGTCATTTTGAAGTTGAAACTATTTAAATTGCAAATTTAGGATTTAAACTTGTAAAAGTTATATCTTTTATTTCCTATTTCTAAATTTGAATGTTTCAAACTTATAAAGTCTTATAAAATTATTATCTAGCCAAATAAAATATAATTATTTTATTTGGAGTTAGTTTGAACTATTGTCTTGTCTTTATTTGAATTTCAATTGATTGTCGTATTTTCCGTTTAGATTACTGACGATTATTCCGGAATTTGATTCTTAGAAGAATTAGAATTTCAAGACTTCAGCGAAGGCAAGTTATACTTTGATCATCTTGCACCTACTATTTTAAAGTTATTTAAATTCAGTTTTCAAATTATTAAGTGCATGCATACTTTTATTCAAATATTTTAAATTCTGTTTAAATGATTAGATATTCCAACTGTCCTTGTATGGCCAATATTGAATATTGAAATGTCATCCCTTGTCCCCATAGATAAATTGTTTGGAAATGCTTAGCGATACTTAGACCATGATTTTGATTTTGGGGAGGATTTAGCCAAATCTTCACAAACTTGTTTTAACTTGAACCTATGGTATTGTCTTACCATAGATTTGTTGTAAAGGTGGTTTTACTAAATGAAATAAAGATGGTTTGGACTTGGGTGTAACGGATGAAAGGTGGGTGCGAGTTTATGCACGGATTTAATCTGGTTAGGATTAAAGCCGTGGTTTAATTTGAAAGACGCCTAAGTCGATTAAGGACCGCCTTTGGCGTTCCTTTGCTATGCCAACACGTACCACCACATGTCTGTATGGGAAGGACTGGCTTAATAATTTGGGATACCTCATCGATATTCGTGCCATGTTGTATGAGTGGGTGTTGGTTAGACAAGAGTCCCACATGGCGCAAGAGGGCTCCGGAGGATGGTTAGTCCAATAGAAGCGAAACCTTAGCGGGCATGAGTATTGTGAGGTAGATCATTATAACGGCCTTGTGATATTTGCTCTGTCACACGCCTTAGGAAGCGTGGATTGGCCGACACAAAGGGTATAATATCTCGTGTGGGTAAAGCCGTACAAACTCTGCAGAGTAGAAAACTATTGAATAGCGCGTCATGATCATGGACATGCTAGCAAAGCCACTTTGAGTTAGACTTGTTTTTGGTTTTAAAATGGTTTCAACAAATGTTTTCAGGATGGATAGTCCTGTGGGAAAATTGGGCGGTTAGCCATTGTGATTGGAGGATATCCATCACCTTTCTTGGAGGTTATCCACATTATTCCATTGTCATTTAAAATATGATTTTAATTAATGTATGAAAATGGCCTTGCAATCTATTATGATTATTTAAATTAAAGCTGCGCTGCTTTTTAAAATAACCCTGCCAATGTCCTTTGGTTACCTTATGCATGCATTACAATTCCATATTGGGTGTAACTTGCGAGCACGGTAGTTGTGCTCATACTTGCTTTATGCAACAAAAATTTCAGGAGAAGACTACTATCGGGACGGTGAGGACAAGCGCCTGTTACGCCTGCAGACGATTACTGTGGCGGATCGTTCTGGCCTACTACTATCTTTTTATTTCCATTGTGTTATTTACTTCTTTATTTGGCTTCATGCCCAATTGTATCGAACTCTGAATTACTATTAATGAAATGCGAGATTTGGTTATGTTATCATTTTTGTAACTGTGTACACCGGAAATCCTGGACTGGTGTATGAACACAGAGGGTTCGGGATCTTTCGTTCCCGGGTCCGACACGAACTTTTGTCTTGAGATCCATTGTTTGAGTTCTTCTTCTTTTGCCTGCCACGAACAAACAAGTCTTCTCTTTGCGAACTTGAATTTTTAGAAGGTACCATCTGTTTCATCTTCTTCTTAGCATGCAAAGCTTCATAAACTTTATTAAGAGTGAGAGTATCTCTACTATATAATATGGTATCTCTGAAATTTGAAAAAGAACTAGACAGGGAATACAAAAGAATAAGACCCAAATCCTCATCATCATATATTACCTCCATCGACTCTAGGTCGGCAACGATCTCCTTAAACACCGAAAAATGATTAAGCACAGATCCTCCTTCTTGTAATTTGTGAGAGTACAACTTCTGATTGAGATGCATCTTACTGGTGAGATCCTTTGTCATGTAAATTTGTTTCAGCTTCAGCCATAATGCAGCAGGTGTCTTTTCCTTCAAAACCTCCTGCAAAATATTATTTGAAAGATGAAGGTGAATCTGAGATAAAGTCTTACGGTCTTTACGCTTCTCACCTGCAGTCCATGTGATAGGTTGTGTCTCAAATCCTTCCAATACATCATCCAAATCTATCTGTGCCAGCACAGCCCTCATCTTGACTTGCCACAGCGAAAATCTTATATCTCGACTCAGGAATGGAAGATCATACTTCAAAATCGTCATGAGCAATAAATCCTAAAATTACTAGTACTAATCTATATAAACTTGACAAAAATCACAATCTTTTTGGCACATACGAATCACTTTGGCACATACGAATCAAGATCTTTGAAACTCCTATTACGCTTTTCGGATGGACTTTGCAAAAATCTCCAAGTGCTTGGTGATTGAATAAAATAAGGTTTTTTGGACCTGTGCTCTGAAGCTTTCGGTTTGGTCTTCTGGATTAATGCGTGCGGCTTGCTTTTTGTCGTCGTTCGCTCGGTTGATGGCGACACACGCGAGCACACCGCAGAGCGCTTGCGGATAGAGGCGAAACCGCGCGTTGTCGTTCTTTGTCCGCACGCGCGCACGGGCCGAGGAATGACGTGCGCTTTGACCGTGGCGACGACGGACGGCTGGGCGACGAAGGACAAGCGATGTCCGAGGCGGCGGCCGGAATAGATGTATTTTTTTTCCTCTTTGTAGCTTTTAAACCCTAAAATCTTCTGTGTTCTGATAATATTTATTATAAAAGTAGAGATAAATAAGACACAAATTTTTAAAAACTCTTACGAAAAAAATAACGGGCGTCAACCGACGATAATAACTATATGAGAAGTGATTATAAAACGCAGCGGGATTACAATGAGACGTCTTTTTTTCCCCATACGGCTTACAAGAGATATATAATAGGGGTAAAAGGACTTAGAGTCCAAGAAGGAAACTAATCCGCTAATATGACATATTTAAGATACTTCTATATTAGAAATTCGAATCACATACGAACCACAAATCAACATATCAGAGGATTGAAGGACACCTAGGAGAACGTGTTAAATTTACAACCGCACTCAATCTTTCCCGTGGAAGCTTTTTGATTCTTCTGAATGTAAGTTAAGGCTTTGAGCTTGAGTTGCCCACTCTGCTGTTGCAAAATAGCCGTTAAACTATAATTTAACCAAATTAATGCTTTTCAAATGTTCGTGAGCAGGTTTTATGCGATTTCGGTTTGAATGCACCTTTTGAATGCAGTAGGTGGCGATGAGTTCACTGTTTGATCACGTCGTGTGCATCACAATATCACACACTGCGTGTCAGTGTGCTGCTTCCACTAATCGAGCTGAATTAATTTTCAGTGCAAAGCATATCCCATCCCAGGAATCCATAGACCTGGGCATGCATAATCCAGGAAATAATTTTCAGTGCGACGCATCTACGTTTTTAATTTCTGTGCGTGCTAAGTGGATTAGTTCTATACGCACGCAGCAGGAGTGCAAGAGCGTTTTGCTCTACTTTACTTACCCTTGATCTGACTATTCAGTTCCACACTAGGTAGATGCACACGTCAAAATCCATGCAGGCGTCCTAACTGACCACATCTGTACACTAGGAGGATTGAGGAACATAGCAGAGAGAGAAAATGAGAAACACACTACATCAACTCTGCTGGTTCCGTGAACGGCTGCTGCTGCCGCTACAACCAGAGGCGGCCAGGCAAAAGTCGTTGATCATAGTGTACGGCAAGAGCTCGGTGCGGGACTGCAGCCTTGCTCCCAGCTCCCTCCAGCGCCCCCGCACGCAGCGCCGCGTTCTCAGCCCTCTGCCCTGCAAGGACGATGAGAATTTTGGCAGAGCAGCTGAAAGATGCTACTGATTAAGCAAGGTCACATCAACTTGTCTACAAGAGGAAGGTGATCGATCACTGCATTAGTGCATATGCAGCCAGTATAGTAGCCAGGTGAAGCAAGGCTTAATTTGTTGCAAGCCAGCGAGCAAAGTAGGTGAAGAAGGGGAAAAGGGAACAAAGCCTTTTTTTTTCTTGTCTCTTTTTTGAGAGAAGAGAGTCAGAGAGAGGAAGCTTTGTGTTGATGCGTTTAGTCCTACGCCCAGACCAAATGGGCCTTCCATTGCTTGTTGGTCAGTATTGGGCCCAAATTGTTTGTGTTGATGCTGTGCGGATTTTGCAATTCAGAATTCACCAGTCTTCATGGGTGGAGGTATTCAACGTAGTGTGTGGAGCTGTGGACTCGTTGATCTACTACTGACTGAGTTACTGATGAGTAGTACCCCCTCTACCTCTTTTTTATTTTTTCTTCTATTCTAGTACTTTTCTAGGTGACTGAGTTGCGCTCCCCATCTCTGAATCTACTGCTGCTTTCTTGACCGATCCCCTCTTCGATTCCCGAATAAATTGAAGGAAACTTGGTAGGCGAGACGATCGAGATACCATCGCTAGTTACTGGTAGATCTAGGCAGGGATTATTCATACTTTCCTAGATCCCAAGCTACCAACCAGATTGCCTCCTTGTTTGGTTGCTTCTTCCCCTAATCCTCCACTCCAGCAAGGCGATCGAGCTGAACAGGTGACTGCTTCCCTCCTCCTCCTCCTCCTCCTCCTCCTCTTCTTCTCTATTCCATTCCCCCATGCATGGTGGCCGCAGCCTCCAAGTTCCTAATTTCTATTCCCCCCTCTCTTATCGCATTGCTCTTCGATCTCCGCTTGGCTTCACGCTCGCTGCATCGGTCATCAGATCGCAATCCTCTCCTCTCCATTGCTAAGCTGCATGGTTGTTTAATTTGCTTCATTCCCCTTCTTTCCTTGTTGTATTGGATGATCATAATCTACCGTTTGGAGTATTTCCTTTCGCTGCGTAGTCGTTAGTAATTGGGAACACCACACCGAATTGAAGGAAGGTTAGGCAGCTGATGATCCCATCGGCTACATATCTAGTTTAGTAAATTCATTCCTCTACAGAATAGGCGAAATATAATATTGAACACGTCCACGAATTAAAATAGCAAGAAAGACAATTTAATACGGATTTAAGAGCTCTGAGCAGTAATTTATATACCTCTGAGCAGTCGTTTGTTTACAGAGCTCTTTTACAGCACGCTCAATTTAATACGGATTTATGATCCAATGGTTAAGATTAGTTAAGATTTAGTTATACTATACCTGTTAGTATAAGTAGTAGAATCTAAGATGGTAGAATTGTAACTGTCTATGTAGGGATCATATGATACAAGGGTAATATTTTCAACTCTAGTTCAATTAATATATTACTGGTTCAAAATGATTTCTGTCACTTACTCTAATCAGAATCCGGCCAGATGCCAGTGACACTTCTCAAAACACCTTGCTACAGTACCTCTTATTGGTCGTCGTACTAGATCATCTATGTGCTACACCTTGTTTTTATATTCCTTAACTTTTGCTTACGTACCCCCATCCACTCTGGTAACTGAGACATAAATTTTTCTCTTGTAGAAATAATCAGATTTATCAGCTGCTTCCAGGTCGCATCAGCGACTGTGAAAATGACGCCGGCGGCGGAGGCCGGCGAACTTCTGCACTTCCTTCCATCATCTGAACGACGCTCTTCATTGCAGGCCGTGTCACGGGCTCATTCTGAGTGCACCAAATGCCGATCTTAACCATCCGCTCCAGCTCGACCTCATTGACTCCTTCACCGGCTACCACATTCTTTACTCCGCCGGATATCACATACTCGTAGGCCCACTCAGAAATGTTGCACTCCTCGCCGGCCAGCTTCAGTTCCATGCTCTTCTTACAGCTCATGATCTCAAGAAGCATGACGCCATAGCTGTATACGTCTGCCTTTACAGTGATGGCCGTGTTCTTGCTCCACTCTGGTGCGAGATAGCCACGCGTGCCCCGGATGCCGGTGAAGGTCTTTGTCTGGTTCCCTATCAGCAGCTTCGCGAGGCCAAAGTCTGCGATCTTCGCCATCCCTGAGCTGTGGATGAGTATGTTCTCCGGCTTGATATCACAGTGGATTATAGGGCCCTCTATCTCTTCATGCAGGTACTGTAACCCCCTCGCAACATCAAGCGCAATCGCAACCCTGCTGCCCCAACTAGGCGGCTCCCCTGACTGGAAGAGGAGGTTTGCAAGGGAGCCATTCGGCACATACTCGTAGACAAGCAGGCGGTGCGTGCCTTCATTGCAGAAACCGAGCAAGCGCACCAGGTTCCGGTGGTGCGTTCGTGCAATCGCACGCACTTCCCGTTGGAACTCTCGCTCCCCATTTTCTGCCATCCTCTCAAGCCTCTTCACTGCAATGTCCTTGTTGCTGTTGGTCAAGACACCTTTGAACACCGTACCATATGCGCCCCTTCCAAGCTCTTCAGTAAAACCATTTGTCGCCTCAACTAGTTCCTGGAAAGAATAGGATCGAATGCCAATACTCTCCTCATCAAATTCAGAGTTTTGCTGTTGTGGAGCCGGCGTGTACCTCAAAGATCGCCTACGCTTGCAGAGTAGTGCAGACGCTGCAAGCACAGCAAGTGAGAAGATGGCCAATGCAACACCTGATATCAGCATGGCAACTGAACTAGCACTTCTAGTCTTTCTGAAAACACCTTTAATTTCATAGGTGTAGACCTTCACAAATAGCGTGGCGTTGCTGCCAGGAACCATCTTGCCGTATCTCATGGGAAGCATCTGCTTTGAGCAGTAGGAGTCAAACATGGCGATCTCGCAGGCACAGTCAGAGAGGCAAAGTGCTTTGCAGGCCTCCCTGCTTGTTGTTGGTGGTGGAACATTGTACGACCTATCTGACCAACTAGTGTTCTTCACCTCAATCATCTTGGCTAGCAGCCTAATGTCATCATTAGAGCTATTCCCTGGGCAACCGCCAGTCTGCACCCTCCAGCAACCTTGTGTGCTTTGGTTAGCACTTGAGAATTCAAAACCAGGTAGGCAAGAGCAGCTAGTTTCTCCATTAGCAGTGACTTGGCAGAAGCTATTCGGACCACAGACACCTCTCACAAGGCAACGATCGTTGCTGGGCTCCAGCCATTCAACCTTTGTCATGGGCGCTTTTCCCTGCCTAAAGAACACATGCGAGTAGAGTCGCAATATACCGTCAGCATCCAGTGTCAAACGGAAGAAGCTGTCTGTGTCTGGGGAAGCACTAGAAGATCGATTAGTCAGGAACAACACATCCGTATAGGAGGTATTTTGGTCGAACAACCATAGGGTGCCATTGGGATCCAATGAAAGTGTGAGGAGGAGGCTTCTGCCGAAAGTGCCAGTATTCCAGTATGAACTGTCAGGGTCGATGGCGCCAACAGGATACATCACAAGGTTGCCGTCTTCCTGGTTGATAAGGCGATACTTTCCTGTTGCATGGCTAGTATTGGAGACACTTGAGAGCAGCTGGTTACCATGAGTCAGGTTCTGCCCTGGTAATAGGGTGTCCGTCGGAGAACTAAAGGTGGACCATATGACCTGGTTTTTCCCGTCGAACAACACAAAGTTGCCGGTGTCCAACATGGCAGCAGAGGCAGCCGGAGTAGAGGTGAAGGCTAGGGATTTCCCTTGGCCGCCCGCATTAGCTGGATTCCATTGAAGTGAACCGCTGTTGGTTAATTGAATAGAACCGCCAGAAACCGGGGGATCATCTCTGTTGGCAGTCCAAACAATGGTCCTGGATGCACCGATGACCAGCCACACCCCAATGGAGAAGCCTTCGCCGTCAGGATAGAAGCCAAAGGCGAAGCGACCCGAGGGGGAGACCCAGCTTTGGGTGCCAGCTGCGTTGAGTTCGGAACCGAGAGGAATGTCTGTCTGATTGGTCTGAGCTCCCATGGCAGGATTAGCTTGGTTGATGAACAGAATCAGAAGCAGAGGGAGAATATACGGGGACATTGTTTGGGCAGAACAATATTGTTCCTCGGGCTCTGCAAAAAGATCTGCTTGGGGAAAGAGGTTATGGGGAAAGAGGAATGTCTGTCTGATTGGTCTGAGCTCCCATGGCAGGATTAGCTTGGTTGATGAACAGAATCAGAAGCAGAGGGAGAATATACGGGGACATTGTTTGGGCAGAACAATATTGTTCCACGGGCTCTGCAAAAAGATCTGCTTGGGGAAAGAGGTTATGGGGAACCTATCAAGTGTGTCATTGAAGATGTTAATGGTTTATACATCATGACAGGGATGGGGCACCAGTACATCATGACAGGGATGGGGCACCAAACAGGGAAATCTGGACCTGGACTAGGGAAAGTATAAAGTTAGTCAACAACCGAAGAAAAATGGAAGGATTGCTAGAGCATTGAGGTATTTTTTTTACGGTACACTCAATTCAATACGGACCATTCATTCTTTTTTGATCTAATAGTTCATATTGTTTAGAATTTAGACATGGGAACATGTGACCGCATGCCTAGTAGAATCTCGATAGTGTAGAGTTGTAATTATCTATATGGGGATCACATAGTATAAGAGTAATATTTTCAACTATAGTTAAACAAGTCCATAATACTCTCTCGAAAAATTATAAATACAAAGATAAATCTATTATGCCATTAACAAATCAATAGTCATGTTTGATTTATACTACTACCACTATATACTACTAGTAAAGTGTACCATAAAATTTCTCTTTTTAAGGACCCAGAGCAAAGAGGCGCCGCCGCGCCGAGTAAGTACAGGCCACCACTGGGAGTGGAGATAGCTCTTCCCGGGGGCGGCGGCAGCGGACGACGAGCGAAGAGTAGGAGGTGGCGGTGGTAGCAAACCCTAACTCTAACATTTGCTCTGATATCATGTTATGAATATTGTATGTATATTGAAGAGGCCCAATGGATAATATATATATAGAATGTACAAGGATGCATACCATATACAAATAAGGCAATACAAAAACAGATAAGGAAATATTAAAGAGTTCCTATTATAACCCATATTCTAACAAAGAAGAACGCTTCTGACGGCGAATCCACGGGGGGCTTCATAAAGTGAAGCCCGCCTCTCGGCCTTCGAAGCTTGACCACACTGCACCGGCGTGCTCACATTTCTCTGCCATGGTTGTGTGAACTGCCAAAGAAGAAGAAAGAGAACGGGAAGTGGGAACAACCGAAACGAGCTTGCCACTGCAAAGCCAATAACTCACATCCACCGTATGCCACCCCCCACACGAGATCCCACGAGGCTACAACCTCACGTTCTCTGTTGTCCCATACTCCCATTCTCAAATTCCCCAATCAATTCCCCATTTCCCAACCCCAATCGAAGGAGGAGCTCACGGCGCACCTAGGCGGTGGGCTTTCTTGGGCTATTTGAGGCGAGAGCCACCATGACACAGACGCATGGCCGAACTGGAGGAGGAGGAGGAGCCAGCGTCGTGAGGAGGCCGAGCCACCAAGGGGGCCTGGGAGGCGCCGAGGTGGGGAGGTCGGAGGCGGCGGGCGCCACGGCCGACACACCTGAGGAGGAACTGCGTCGCCCGAACCGGAGGTCCTTGACGCCCTGTCATTGTCGGAGCCGGAGGAGGGGAGAAGTGAGGCGCCATGCCGAGGTGAGGCGGGGCGGGGAGGCCGGAGGAGGCAAAGGCAGGCACCATTGGCCGACGCCGAGGAGGCCGCCTACTGGTCGTGGCCAAGGGAGGAGCTGGGGAGGGACGCCGCCAGCCCGCCACGCCGGTCACCGGGAGCCACCGAGAGCAAGAAGTGGAAATGCTGACCGCTGAGGTTTGCGGTCTTGCCTCTAGCTCTTGCTTCTTGAGCATGGGGAATGCTGGAGTGGGGCGTGGGCTGCTCAAGCTCAGCAATTGGCCATTTGGGAATTGCCCATTGGTGTCCAACTGTCTGTTGAGTACTTCAGTGCTTGAATGCCGAAGCCGAATTGCATTTCTTGGTTATGCTACTGCTGGTAATATACTCGTTACTCAGTAAGTAAATTATTAGTAAGTTTGATATAGCGTGGTATATATATACTCAATTAGCAATTGATTTGTATCACTATTTTTTTTTAATTTTGATGTACAGGCTGTTATCTACTGGAACCATATTTATATATTTTGGGAGATGCACTTTCTATTAGCGAGGTACCTTTATTGTATTTCTCTTTTTTTTGTTTTGCTTTTGTTCATGTATTAAACTATGAATTTGATTACACAAGAATACAAGCATATGTTTCTTACAAATTAGTTCAGTCGTTGGAGGCTTTGAGCAGTTGAGCCCACCCTCATTTTTTATTCTGGATTCGCCACTGGCTACGGCAGTCCTCTCTGGCAATATAAGATCATCGAACCATTCAGGAAACACCAAATGCTTTCACATAGTCCAAGTGACGCAATGCCAATTGCGTAGCATGAGTGAGAGAGGAGGAAAAGAAACAAAATAATTGTTGTTGTTTGGGTTGGGTTATGTAAATCAGGAAATATGGCATGTTTATCAACAAGCAACCATCCTTATATTTATTTATTATGACTTTAACAATGCAACCGCGACAGCCTGCCAGAAACCCCTATTCTAATATATTCACAATACCTATCTATTAATTTGAAGGTAATGCCTGTTGCCCTTTGAATGCGTTACAACCAAATTTTACTAGCTAACGCAAATTAGTGTGATGAAGATACAAATCTCACATGTAAATTCAATACGATGATTCCATTGGAGTGCATCTAAGTATTATTAGCCTAAAAGCATTGTCGATATTAACTGCAAAGTTTCATCCACAAAGATGCTCTTAGAAGACCATGAAACAGGTGAAGTAACTTTTGGCACAACTGTTACGAAATATAAGTGTGTTGTATGTGACTGACAGACACAGAGAATTGTGGACTTGGGGGTATTGGGCAAAATCTCAAGTCTAGTCATTAATGGACTTGGTTGAAAAGACCCCAAAATTAAAAGTTTTTAAAACTTGTTTGAAGTTTGGTTCAATTTGGACTTCTTGCCCAATTCGGAAAGTTTCCCAAAAAGCCGATTTCTTCTTTCGGAAATGCACTTTCTCAGCCAAGAACCATACTTCACGCCGTCGCTTTCTTCTCTGTTTTTCTTTGCCCCACGTCGCGGCATTGTTTGCACGTGCACCTGCACTGCCTCGGCCTTCCATCGCCTTCGCCCACACCAAACCGTGCCAGCGTCGCACCACCTCATCTCGCCACCTCGCGCCGACATTAAACGTTGCCCATGCCAGCACTGCCCTCCTCGCCCGCGAAAACTGCGTAGATGCACACGCCGCCGTCCACGCACCGTGCGCGCTCTTGCTCCACTCCTGGCGCCACCACCTTCCCATGCTTTAAGACCGAGCACCGCGACCTCCTCAACCTTTTTCCACTCTCGGGACCATCTCCTTCTCCTTCTCTACCCTCATCGCACCACCGATGCCCTTTTCCCCCCTTGTTGGTAAGCTGTCACCTGATTCCCTATTTTCTCCCTTGCCCTCTTCAATTGAGCTCACCTCTAGCACCCCTCGCCTCCGCGAACCCCATCCCCTAACTTCATGCCCAACGTTGCCGCCCTTTGCTCGCCGCCGTCGTGCGCCATGGATCCACCGCCACGACCACCGTCACCAAGCCTCCTCTGACCTCCCCGAGCTTCACCAACCTCACCTCCATGACCCCCTCACCATGCTGGTGCTCTAGCACCGGCCGATTTGGTTGAAGCGAGCATGTAGCACCGCACGCTGCTACCCTGCCTTGACCACGCGTCACCACTGTCGTGAGTCCACACTAAGCCACCCCTAGCCGTGCCCGAACCCACACTACTACAAAAATGTTAATATCTTGGGCCTTTGATCACGCAGACGGTTGATCAAATAAATCGTATTAAACACAATCACGAGCAGTTTTTGTTTAGAGACCGCCTGCGTATGCGGATAAGCTAAAAGCGTATGTCAAGAGGTAATATCACGACGGTTCATATTGAAAACCGTCATGAAGTATCCTGAGCGGTTCGTGTTTAGAAGCATGCGTGATAATTGTAGAATTCACAGACGGTTTTAATTATAACCGCTCGTGATAATTTCCTCCGTGTGCCTGGATGAGTTTCTTTGTAAATCGCCGATGCATTTAAATCGCATCAATGCCGCTTCGGCTCCCCGATGCGTCTCTTCGTCTCACGCGCCGAATTTATTCCTTATTTTATAAAAAGGATTACCTGCCATCGAAGATGATCACCAATATCGATCCCCAAACATATATATACTCTATACTCTTCTAAAGCTAGCAGAAATGGCTCCCTCTTCTATTTCCTTGTCGCCGACATTGATCGCCTACCTGGCCATACCGTACGAGCACCTCTCTGACCGTACGTTGGCGGATGTGGCGGAAGGACACTATTTGAACAACAGTGTCCTCACTCCTCCGTCCGAGGATTTGTCGCCGGAGCAAGTGGTGGCGGCCACCTTCTGCCGTCTTGACATCCTCCTCCGCCGCGTCTTCCAAGTGATCTCCCACTTCCGATGAGTTTACCGCGTCATCGACGTGGTCCTCTACAACGACGTTGCCGTCTCGGGAGGCTTCTGAGTCACTTGGCTGCTGAATCGGCGCGGCGGCCGAGTCGACCATGCCGAGACCCTCAAGCAAGGAAGAGAGCTTATGTGCTCAATTCTTCTTGATTCAACGGTCAGGGTCTTGGAGACACTTTCGAATAGTAGCGTCGTGGTGGCCATATTCGGGCCCGTTCGATCACGAACCGTCCGATGCCGACGCCGCCACCTACGAAGTTTTAAAGACGGAGATAGCTAGCCTAGCCTCCGCCACTAGAAAAACTTAATTTGTTTATTTAGGATTCTACTTTTTTAAAAAATCTTTGTAAGAAGCGACTGGCCACGCACGCTGTTTGGCCATATGTAAATTCTAAAATGAAAAAAAAAATCTAGTTAAATTTGGAGGTGAGATCGTACATAAGATCGCGCGAATTACTATATTATATGTTGGCCATATAAATATATATGTTGGCCATATATATACAGTACTATTATATCACGGATGGTACTAACCGTCTGTGATATGTCTCATATCACATATGGTTCTGTTATAGAACCGTCTGTGATATGAGACATATCACGGACGGTTCTATTATGGAACCGTTAGTGATTCTAATCACAGACGGTTGCATAATGGAACCGTCTGTGATATGTCTTTATAAGTACGAGCCCGACCGCTAGGGTTTGTGCCCTAACTCTCGTCTGTTCCCCCTCCCCACCCTAGGGTGACACTGCCTTCCCCTCTTCCTCCTCCCCCCGGCGTGCGCGACCCCGGCTATCTCCACTGGCGATGTTGAGGTAAAGCAGATATATCACCTATTGGTTTGTGCTGTTGGTATTCATGTGAACCAAGCTCGATCCTCCTCCCTCTCGCCGCCAACTCCCTCCTCACTGCTTGGCCCGGATCAAAGCTTCGATCCTCCTCATTGCCTTGCCCTGGCTCGTCCAACCCACGCCAGACTCGGCTCCTCCTCACTCTCGCTTGGCGGCTCGGCTGCGCCACCTCGGACCTCCTCGCGCCTCCAACCTCTCCAGCTCTCCCACAAACGCGTAAGTCCCCTTGTTGTCTTCTTGATGTTGTTTGGTTGTTGGTTGATGCTGATGGTGATGGCCATTGGCCAGAGCCCAGATGGGTGTTGGGCGCCAATGGCTTATAGAAGACTTCTAAATGTGTAATACATACATACATGAAGAGAAGTGCATCATTTTAGAGGAGTGTAAATGTGTAATACATACTTGTAGAGAGAAGTAGAGAAATCATAAATATAAATGAATGCAATGATCCATGCAGATGCTTGGCTAGCTGTTGTCTCTTGATATGTTATATTGTACATCAGTTATGACGTACTTATTCAGAAGTGTCAAGTGTTGTCTCTGCTATTGATATGTATGAGTTGTTGTATGTTATGACTTATCGGGTTGTTGATATGTATGTATGTATGTATGTACATGTACATGTAGTATATATATGTATGTATGTATGTATGTATGTATGTATACGTATATGTATACGTATAGGTCTATGTGTATGTGTATGTGTCTATGTATGTGTGTGTGTGTATCAAGCCGGTTTTAAAGGCACAAGCAGTCACTGCTTGGATACTTTATAGAGAAAAGTCATCACAGACGGTTTGAAATAAAAATCGTCTGTGATAGCTGATATATCACAGATGGTTTGTATTTCAAACCGTCTGTAATTGTCGACTATCACAAACGGTTTGTAGATGAAACCGTCTATGATGGCCTCATGTCACTACTAACCCATAAACTCAGACGGCTCACGAAACCGTCTGTGATGACGTTTTTGAACCGTCTGTGAAGACCTTTTCTGTAGTAGTGCCAAAAATGGAACCCCCATGCCGTGTAGGTGCTCCCCGCACTTTCCCTCGCCGCCACTGACCACCGCCGCCGCCGCTGATGTCGGGTAGAGAGAGAGGTAGTTAGCAGAGGGAGCTGGCGAAAAGAGAGAAAGGAGGGAGTTGGGCCTCCTTCGGTTGAAAGCCGAAGTGAGCCGAGTGTTCATGTGGTCCGCCAAGTAGGTCCATTTGCCAAGCCAACCCAACACTATGTAGCACTGTGTAGCCCACCTCTTTTCACTCTTGGTTGCAATACTATGCAGCCCATTAACACCTAACCCAAACCCACTACTATTCACCAAACCCGACCCGATAATATTCTCTTACCCCGTTACTGTCCCACCTGAACCCGTTAAGGAACAGTACCAAACCCGATAATGTTGACCCAAATCCCATTTTCGACTCCGTTTGACCTAGCCAAGCACCCAATAAATCCTAACCATTCCACCACCTCTCTTTTCATTTCCTTCCAAAATTTATTTATTTCATTTTGTTCCCTGCTCGCTCCTTGTTGAGCCCAGACTTATTTATTTGATTTTTCTTCAACGTTAGAACCCTAATTTGATAATCAAACTACAGAAAGAGTTAATCACAACACAGGAGAAGTAAATCTAGTCAAGGAAAGGATTGCGAATGTGGAGTCAAGTTGCATTATTTGATCATGTTGAGCTCACACTTCAATTATTATTATTATTATTATTATTATTATTATTATTATTATTATTATTATTATTATTATTACTACTTTCATTTACAGTATTTATGCCAATTATTTTTTAATGGAATAATAATTTAGAATGTCACGATGAATAGTTACTTCATATCACTCCACATACAAGCCCACCCGTTCTCTTGTAGACCATATTCACCTTGACAAGGAAAATATAATATAATGCTATTTAATGATTCGACATTGTCACACAATGTCGAACAAAATACTGATAAAGATAATTGACTGCTCGCCAATGGATTTGGTGGAGAGTTTAGAGTTGAGGCTAAGAAGGTGGACAACCACAAGTTGGTTGAGGGTTCATCTCCTCACTCAATAAACTTAGAAAAAGTGAGTCAAAAGTGAGATCAAGAAGGTGGACAACCACGAGTTGGTTGAGAGTCCATCTCCTCACTTGAGACAGGTAATTACTAGAACCTTGTGCCAAGTAAAAGACACAAAAATCACCTAACCACAGGTTTGGTATATCCAACCTGGCTCAGCACACTGCTTTTCCAATTAAATATCTACAGAATATCACCTGCTCTTGTTGTATAGAGCTACCGCGGATTGGAGGTGAGACAGGAGTGGACCGGTTAGTCACTCGCTGATCTACACAATGGTAGGTACAACCAGCATCAGACCGCACACTCCACTGTTGACCGGTGGTTTCGCGATGGATGTATTGTCCAAGGACCTACCAGGTAGAGAATAGAAAGGTTGAGCAGTGAAAAGACTTTATTGTCTCAACTCGGTCACACGCTATCATATTTCATGACATTACGACTTTGAGGTATCTTGTGCGTAAAGTTTTGCAACTCTGCAAAGTATAATAAATGATATTCGAATACGCCATGCTTTCGGTTAATAAATCTGTGTTTATGGGTGATTCCAGTAAATAGAGCATAAGTAGAGATTTTGAGATGTTAAAATGATAATTACAAATGTTGAGAAAACCCCTGATGTTATATTAGTATGAATTTACTGTTTTAAAGATTAAATTCTTTAACTCAAATGATGCATCCACATACACCTAATATGGTGAACCCTCATCAATCAATTGAACTCCTGACATGTAGTTGAATAGATTTCCCATGTGGCTTGCTGAGTTCGCTGTATACTCAATCTTATTTAATTTTCATCAGAAGATATATCAGAGGATTAAAGGACACTTAGGAGAACGTGTTAGAGTTACAACCGCACTCAATCTTTCCTGTGAAAGCTCTTTGGTTCTTCTGAATGTAAGTTAAGGTTTTGGGCTTGAGATGTCCACTCTGCTGTTGCAAAATAGCCGTTAGACCATAATTTAACTAAATTAATGCTTTCCAAATGTTCGTGAGCAGGTTTTATGCTATTCCAGTTTACAACTGAAATTCTGGACGGTTGCACAAACCAAAGGTACCTGTTTGAAAAATGGGGACGTTTCATCGGTGGACAGAGTCTAGTCGGTGGACAGAGTATAGTCAACAATCCACCTTTTGAATGCAGTAGGTGGTGATGAGGTGATTGTTTGATCACGCCGTGTGCATCACAATATCACACACTGCGTGTCAGTGTGCTGCTTCCACTAATCGAGCTGAATTAATTTTCAGTGCAAAGCATATCCCATCCCAGGAATCCATAGACCTGGGCATGCATAATCCAGGAAATAATTTGCAGTGCTAGCTTTTAATTTCGTGCTAGCTGCGCGTGCTAACTGGATTAGTTCTATACGCACGCAGCAGGTGGACAAGGGCGTTTTACTTTACTTTAGTTAACTTTGATCTGACTATTCAGTTCCGCAGTAGGTAGATGCACTCATGCACACGTCAAAATCCATACAGGCGTATGGAGAGCACTTGACTATATGAACTGATCGATGTAACTCCACTACTTGTTGTGCTCTGTAAGTAACTGACCACATCTGCACACTAGGAGGACTGAGGAACATAACACGCAGAGAAAATGGGAAACACTACGTCAACTCTGCTAGTTGCTGCTGCCGCTACAACCAGAGGCGGCCAGGTAAAAGTTGTTGATCATAGTGTACCGCAAGAGCTCGGTGCAGGACTGCAGCCTTGCTCCCTCCAGCGCCCCCGCGCGCAGCACCGCGTTCTCAGCCCTCTGCCCAGAAAGGACGATGAGAATTTTGGCAGAGTCGGGGCGATGCCCTGAAAGGACGATGGGAACTTTGACAGAGTTTCTGTGGTGTCAAAAGAATGTTGTATTGAGCTGCAGACGGAAAGCCCGAGCAGAATCTTGGCAGAGCCTCCCTCTGCCCTGCAAGGACGATGAGAATTTTGGCAGAGCAGCTGAAAGATGCTACTGATTAAGCAAGGTCACATCAACTTGTCTACAAGAGGAAGGTGATCGATCACTGCATTAGTGCATATGCAGCCAGTATAGTAGCCAGGTGAAGCAAGGCTTAGTTTGATGCAAGCAAGCAAGCAAAGTAGCAGGCAACAAAGGCAAGACCTTAGGGAGGGGCAGGAGGTGAAGAAGGGGAAAAGGAAACAAAGCCTTTCTTTTTTGTGTGTGTGTGAGTCCGAGAGGAAGCTTTGTGTTGATGCGTTTAGTCCTAAGCCCAGACCAAATGGGCCTTCGATTGCTTGTTGGTCAGTATTGGGCCCAAATTCTTTGTGCTGATGCGTTAGTTAGTTGGAGTAGTCTTTTCCGGCCCATGATCGAGAGGGCTGGGCTGTGCAGATTTTGTATTTTTTTAAAAAAAATAATCTATTTTTATTCGAAATTACATAATTATTCCACCGATTTTTTTTACAAAAATATACTCCTGTCGCCGCACCGTTGGGCGACTAGACCTAGTCGCCCAACGGAAAAGCGACACCAATGTGGTTGTCAAACCGTTGGGCAACATTAATGGTAACGCCCAACCGATCGGCAATATTATTGCAATAGCCAAACCGTTGGGCAACTGGAGCTATCGTCTAACCGTAAAGCGATAGGATCCTCCAGTCGCCTAACTATTGGGCGACTGGATGTCCTATATAAAGGCTGCGAGCCTTACCCCAACAGCCGAGCGACTGGAAAAAGAAAGAAAGTGAGGTGAGGGAGAAGAAGAAGAAGAAGAGAGGGAGAGGAGAGGAAAGAAAGGGGAAAAAAGAGAGGGAGAAGAAGAAGAGGAGATGGGGAGGAAGAAGAGAAAGAAAGATTCGTCCGTGAGGTAATTTTTTTTTATCTTGTAGTGTATTTTATTTTAGTAAGTAAATAGTTTGTGTAGTTAAAATAATAGTATAAGTAGCACTCGTATAAAATCGGAATGTTGTTAATTTATATGTAAGTAGAAGCGGTAGAAAATTTTAGTTAGAGAAAAAAAGTAGAAAATCGGAATGTTGTTAATTTATATGTAAGTAGAAGCGGTAGAAAACTTTTGTCGGTGTTTTAGAACCGATCTTATGTAAAGATTGTTTGATTCGGGGGGTCTCCTAGAATGGAATCACGTAGAGAGATCGACACGGGGATTTTTATACAGGTTCAGGCCTTCTCCAGGGAGAATAACAACCCTACTCCTGTATGTGTATGGTATTGAGTGTATTTCGTACAATCAGGAGAAAAAACTAAGAGTATTACAGAAGATAGTGCATGTCTTCCTGATTGCTTGCTCTGTCTCCCTGTCCTCTGATTGCCGTCTTTATATAGTCGGTGAAGGAGTAGCCGTTTCTCCAGGTGAAGTGGTGCCTTATCATGTCCTATAACGGGCACATGTTTGCAG
Source organism: Phyllostachys edulis (assembly GCA_036346405.1). Lineage (NCBI taxonomy): Eukaryota > Viridiplantae > Streptophyta > Magnoliopsida > Poales > Poaceae > Phyllostachys > Phyllostachys edulis. The sequence continues at coordinate 47,007,630 of CM070565.1, forward strand.
TAATCACCGGAGTGTTAACTCCTTTATGCCGCCTAACAGTTACTTGTTAGAGATAATGGAGTATTATATGCTATTACTCCGTAGAATAACAGCGTATATTGACTGTTTGGATTCCTTAATCAATTGGACCCACTCAAATGCGTAGGTTTTATTGATCATAAGGTGGTAAATGGTGACACAGTCGTAGAAGAGCTTACGACCATGGGGTAGTTAATAGAATAACTTACGACTGGATAGTGATTGTAGAAGAACTTACGACCATAAGGTAGTCGTAGCAAGACTTACGACTATGGGGGTGGTCGTAGAAGAACTTACGACCACCTGGTAGGCTTCTCCTTTGTAAATATAAGGGGTATACCTAGGGATCATATAACATCATATTTACCCATAATAAGAATTATAGATAAAAGATAAAATGAGGATTATTAGATCCTCGTCATCTAGCCCCCCAGCTTCAAGTGAAAGTAACTTACTTGGGAAAGGAGTCGTAGATAGTCTTATGACCACGAGAGGGTCGTGAAGAGATGGTCGATGGAAAAACTCTTCGATATTTGTACATCACTTTGACCACAAATATACTTGGTCAAGAAGGTTGCTTACGACTTCCAAATAGTCGTAGAGAACTTTTACGATTATGAAGTAGTCGTAGTATGGTGATCGGAAGTAAAACCTTTCCGATTGATATTTCATTTGGCCAGAAAGGCTTGGCCAAGAAAGTAATTTTGCTTGAGGTGTAAAAACGAACTTAATTTTCTTGGGCAGACAAACTAGAGAATCACAATCAACTCTTATAGGTCTGTCTGTTGGAGCGGTTCCCGAAACGGTGGCAACCCTTGGATTTCCACACCTTCAGCCCAGGCATATGGTTATAAATACTTACCGGGGAGATGAAATTTGGGTTTCTACTTTTCCCCAAATCGCTCTCGCTGTTCATCGAGTTCTTGTCTTCTCCGCCACCAACACAATTATGCTTTCTCCTAAGACCTTCCCTAATCTAAATCCTCCCCTCTCTGAGAGAGATGGCCGGAACAGTTTCCGAGTGGGCCGAGTCGGAGATGGATGCGGTGAAGATTCAAGCCTTGTTCACCTCCGGGAAGATTCCAGAGAAGGTTCTTGTGAAGTGGATTGCGGCGGCTGGGCAGCATTGGCCGTCGGGGGAGATTGGGCACATCCCCGTTTTCCAGGCGTATTGTGAGTGTGGCCTTCGATTGCCTGCTCACCCTTTCCTCGCACTCGTACTTGAGTACTTTGGGGTGGAATTAGTGAACCTCGGTCCTAATTCCATCACAATGCTAAGTGTATTCGTGTATTTGTGTGAGGCATACCTGGGAATTCCAGCAGACCTCGAGCTCTTTCAATATTTTTATGGAATGGCCCGGCAATCTGGAATTGCTGAAAGTTGTGGTCTGAAGCTCCATGACAGGAAGTCGAAGGAGTATATTCAGATGTTTACTCGGTCTTCGTGGCCGAGATGGAGGAAGCGGTGGTTTTACTGGAAAACCACCCAAGATGACAGCCTTTCTTTTGTGGGGAAGGCTGCTGAGAAGATTTCTTCCTGGGATTCAACTCCCAAGGATCTTGGCCAGATTGCTCCCTATATTCAAGCCATCAAGGACTTAAAAGAAGAGGGGTTTACCAGATGGCATGTGGTGAAGGATTTCATCACACATCGAATTAGCCCTTTGAAGAAACGAGTACCTCCTATGTGGAGGTACATGGGGCCACAAGACCCGACCAGGGACTATGAGGAGAGTAAGTGAATCTTCGACTTAGTTCTTGATTCTGGTCTTCTTCGAAGTGGTCTAACGAATGTCTTGTCCGTTTGCACAGATCTTTCACAAGCAGAGATCGACGTTCGGGTCAAACTTGTTTGTGAGAAATCTCTGCCACCTGGAGTGGCGGCTCCTCAAATCCTTGCGGTTTTATCCGCAAAAGAGAAGATGGAGCGTCTAAAGGTAATCAAGAGTTGATTTTATCCTTAGGACTTTAGAGTCGTAGAAAGACTTACGACTGGTTGGTTGTCGTAGAAAAACTTACGACTAAGTAGTGATCGTAGAAAATCTTACGATCAAAGAAACATCGTAGAAAAACTTACGACTGGATACTGGTCATAGAAAATCTTACGATTGGTCAGTAATTCTTCTTTTTCTATTTTTTTAGAAAGTAGGTATGGAAAACCGTCAGGACGACCAAGAGGTCGAACTGATAACCATCGGCGCAGGGATGACAACGGAAAAAAGTCCAGCTCCTCCGTCTAAGAAGCGTCGACTCGTGAAAGTCGCTGACAAGGGAGGGGCAAGCTCAAGTTCTTTTATTTCGACCAGATCCTCTGCAAAATCTACTGTAGATATGGCTGCAGCTAAAGCCAAGGAGGTTGAAGCAGCTGAAGCTGAAGAGGCCGAAGCAACCGAACCTCTTAAGCGCAAAGCCCACAAGGCCAAGGTACCCTTCTATTATAACAAGAAAACTTTCACAGTTTCTGCCTCTCTCCTGACTTTGTCAAGCAACTAGAAAAGGAGAACTGGAAGGACTTTATGTCTTTTGTGAAGGACAATGCTGCTCCAGCAGAGCCTGTAGTCGAGGGAAACGCCGCTCTTGGAGTGGTCGAGACTGATCTCGGCCATCCGGAAAGTCAGGAGATCCGAGAGGTTACTCCTGTTCAAGATCCACGACCAGACGTGGTCGTGTCTGAGCCTATTCTTCAACTTGAACTCCGACCAGACGTGGTCGTAGAAAAGAAGTTGAAGAAATCTTCTGTTGGGAAGGTGACTCATAAGTTCCTGGTTAAGTTCAAACTACAGAGGTATGTGATAAAGGCTAAAGTGTAAGAACAGCATTTACCTTTTGCTTTTCACAACTTAACGTGCTTTCCTTTTGTTGCTCTTAGCCCGACCCCTTCAGCCCCCGAGGATGCTTCTATTGAGAAGCCTATTGCCATTTCTCTAGCGGATGGAGATATGACAGCGGGAGTAGTCGAAGGATCACCCACTGCCCGAGTGGCGGAGGAAGTTGTGGCTTCTGAAGTGGTTGCTACAACCACTGAGGTAGTTGCTTCTGAAGGAATTGTTTTTGCTTGACTAGTCTTACCCCTTTCAGAGCAAGTAGTCGAAAATAAACAACTCCGCGAGACTTCGACTCGTAACCAACAGGAGATGAAGTCGACGAAGATTAATCTTCAAGACAATATCTTGCTCCTGAACAATATACTTGGTGAGCTACGTGGTGAGGGAAAAACTCCTCAAGAAAACATGATAGCTGCTCACATAAGTACTATTGGGGAACAAGTCGAGACTTTACAAGAACTTGTGACCACTCTAAAGGCCAACCAAGCTGACTCAATAAAGGAGGCGGTCGAAGGTGCAATAAGTTATGCATTGGCAAAACTTAAAGCTCATGACCCCAGCCTTAATGTGCAACCAATCGAAGTCGACTTCGACTGCCCTGAGGCAGAAGCAAGTCGTTTGATTGAAGAAATACAGCTAGTCGGCAGGAAGGTTTCGGAGGAGATTCAACTGGGGTCTCCTTCTTCAGAGTAGTTTGTAAAAGACCTGTGAAAAACAAGCTTTTGTTGATGTATAATCCATCTTGTTTCCTACAAATTATCTTGTCGAGTAGTTAGTAACTCGAAAGATAATTAACGAAAGAAGACTAAGAATTGAAGTCAAATTAATAACTTTATCCTAGCCCCCGACTATTTGCTTAGTTTGTTTAGATAAACTAAGTAAATAGTTCGAGAAGGGTTTCTGAAAACAGAGAGGTTTGGTTAACTTGTAGTTTTTGATCACAATTGTCATGCACTGGTCGAAAGAGTAGGAACGAATCGACGCTAGGAAGTTCCTTCTAGTGGGCAAGACCACGTGCAGAGAGGAAAGGCTTCGACTAGGTGATGTTACTATCTCCGACCAGATTAATCAAATCGAGAATGGCAACTTGAGTTAGACAAACGTCTAGAGGACTTTTAAAAAAAATCATTTGACCTTTTTCGGTGGACTCGATAGGTCTGTCCTGGTAGCAAGAGTAGGAAACTGAACAACGCTAGGAAGTTCCTTCTAGCGGGCAGGACCACGTGCAGAGAGGAGATACTTCGACTAAGTGTGTTTCCTCCTCCGACCAGTTGGAACGGACCGAGTACACTAAAAGCAGTTGAATAAATCTCAAAAAGTGCACTCTGCTTAGAGTATTTTTCAAAGTAAGTGAAGAAATAAACTAAGGTGGAAAAGAACTGGCTTTTAAAAATATTTCGACCAAATAGAACCCGAGCTCTTTGTATTGGCAGCAAAAGTGAGTAACGAGTCGACATTAGGAAGCTCCTTCTAGTGGGCAGGACCATGTGCAGAGAGGAGAGGCTTCGACTAGGTGATGTTACCTGCCTTTCGACCAGTGTAAAGAAAACTGGGTGTTTGAAATATAGTCGAAAGATTATGAAAGCGCTACTCAAAAATAAGACAATAGAGGTAGAAGGAACCTGAGGCTTTATTGTCTGAATGGCTTGTTACACAAAAAACTTGCGTAATTGGTCAATATTCCAAGAATTCGAGAGAACCTGGCCGTCTTCCATTGCTAATCGTACCGACCCTGATCGTGTAACTTCGACCACTATGTAAGGACCTTCCCACTTGGGAGAAAGTTTATTCCGATTAGACTTGGATTGGCAGAGCCTCAATACCAAGTCGTATACAGCACGTCTGCGAGGTTGGACCTTATGATCGTAGTATCTGCGCAGGGCTTGTTGGTAGACTGCTGAACGAATTAAGGCCTAGTTCCTCTTTTCTTCGAGTAGGTTGATGTCATCTGCTCAAAGCTGTTCTTGGTTAGAGTCGTTGAAAGTTTCGACTCGTGTTGACCGTATCTTTAGTTCCAGAGGAAGCATGGCTTCGGCTCCGAAGACTAGAAAAAAGGGTGTTTCACCTATAGCCCGACTAGTAGTCGTACGAACTGTCCATAATACGGAAGGTAATTCTTGTACCCATGCCCCCCGAGCGCTTGACTAGCTGGTCGAAGACTCGAGTTTTAATTCCTTGCATTATTTGGTCGTTTGCACGTTCGACTGCCCCATTGCTTTGGGGATGGGCAACAGAAGCGTAACATAGCTTGGTACCCAACTCGTCGCAAAATTCCTGAAATTTTGCGCTCGAAAATTATTTACCATTATCTGTGATTATTCGACTTGGAACTCCAAATCGAGTAATTATGCATCTCATCATGAACCGTTTTTCTGCTTCCGTTGTTATCCCGGTCACAGGTTCGGCTTCGATCCATTTTGTGAACGTATCAATAGCCACAAAAAGGAACTCGAAACCTCCTGGAGCTTTGGGGAACGGTCCTAGGATATCGAGGACCCAGTGCATAAAAGGCCAAGACAGAGTATCGTTTGTAATGCTTGAGGTGGTTGGTGTATTTACTCGCTATGGGCGGCATTGTACACACTTTTTAACCAACTCATTGGCATCATACAGGGCTGTTGCCCACTAGAAACCTTGTCGAAAGGTCTTACCGACCAATGTTCTGTAGGAAGCATAAGTTCCACAGATGCCTCCGTGTATGTCATGAAGGAGTGTTAATCCTTCGCTCTGCGGAATGCATAGCATGAGCACCCCTTGAGTGTCTCGTTTATAGAGGGCTCCTTCAACCAAAGTATACATTTTGGCTTTTCGGGATAAGCGATCTGCCTTGGGATCGTCTTCGGGTACTGAACCCTTCTGAAGATACTCGTAGATGGGAGCCATCCAGGTATCCTCGTATTCTAGGGAGGCTGTCTCAATAGGAGGTGTCTCTAGTTCTTCAACTAGGGACGGCTTCTGGAGTTGTTCCAAGAAGACTCCTTTTGGCACTATGGATCGGGAAGAAGCCATTTGAGCAAGCTGGTCTGCGAGAAAATTATCCTTTCGAGGGATGAATTGTGCCTCGAAAAAGAAAAAAAATGCTATTCTAGCTTAGCACTTCCGATAAGTACCGAGACATTGTCGGATTAGAGCACTGGTACTCTTTTCTAACTTGATTCATGACTAGTTGAGAGTCTCCTCTCACGAGTAGTCGGCGAATTGAGAGCGCTTTCGCAGCTCGTATGCCAGCTAGCAAACATTCGTATTCTGCCACGTTGTTAGTGGCCTGAAAGTTTAATTGTATGGCATACTTTAAGGTTTCTCCGATAGGAGATACCAGGACCACCCCAGCCCCTGAGCCACTTAAAGTAAGTGACCCGTCAAAGTACATCGTCCACTGGTCGTGGGAATCGTACTGGGGATCCTGAACAGGTTCAGGATTTGTCCATTCGGCGATAAAGTCTGCCAAGATCTGGGATTTAATGGCCATTTGGGACACGAAATGGAGGTCAAACTCCCCAAGTTCGACTGACCATTTTGCCATGCGTTCCACTGTTTCTCTATTCTGGAGGATCGCTCCCAAAGGAAACTCGAGGCAGATGCTGACTATTTTGTGCGCTGAAAATAATGCCCGTTTCCTCGAAGACATGAGGAGGGCATATAGAAGTTTTTGGACTGAGGGTAGCGCTCCTTAGGCGTGTAAAACTTCACTTACGAGTAAAGCGGGCGTTATGCGTTTTCATGTTCTCTGACGATCTGCGATCCTTTGCACGTGGCGTGGCGGCTAGGTAAATTAAAACGTCTCTTACGGCGGAGAAATCAAAATAGGAGCACTCGTAAGATACCTCTTGACATCCCCAAAGGCAACGTTTGCCTCATTCGACCACTCAAAACCTTCATGTTTCCTTAGAAGTTTAAAGAAAAGTAGTCCTTTTTCTCCTAGTCGTACGATGAAACGACTTAAAGCCGCCATGCACCTTGTGAGTTTCTGAACTTGTTTCTTCGTGGTCGGAGGGTGCATTTGGACAATGGCCTGTATCTTTTCGGAATTTGCTTCGTCCTCGTATAGATACTAGGAATCCAAGCAATTTTTCTGAAGAGATTCCGAACACACACTTCTTATGATTGAGTTTTAAGCGGTGCTTTCTGAGGTTGTCGAACGTTTCTTGTAGGTCAGTGATATGATTAAGTCTCTTGATGCTTATAACGACTAGATCATCAACATAGGCTTCCAGATTTCGGCCTGGTTGAGATGAAAAAGTCGATTGCATTAAGTGTTGAAAAGAAGCGCCGGCATTTTTTAGACCAAATGGCATTTTGACATAGCAAAATATACCAAATGGTGTAATGAATGCGGTCTTTTCTTCATCGTTTAGGCACATATTTCTGGTGGTATCCAGAATATGCATCTAAAAAACTTAACATTTCATAACCTACAGTAGAATTAACCAACTGATCGATACGAGGCAAAGGGAAATCATCTTTTGGACAAGCTTTATTAAGATCGGTGAAGTCTCGCACATCGCCATTTGCCGTTCAACTTCCTAACCATTACTGAGGTTAGCCAACCACTCTGGTGGTCGACTTCTCTTATAAAGCACGCTTTAAGTAGCTTGCCCAATTTCGATTTAATAGCATCTCGTCGATCGGGGCCAATCTCCGTAGTTTTTGTTTTACCGGTACTTTGTCGGTCGTAAAAAAGCTAGCCTATGCTCGATCACCTCCCTAGGGACTCGGGCATGTCGGATGCTTGCCACGCGAAGACATCTGCGTTAGCTCGGAGGAAGGTGATGAGGCGTCTTCCTACTTGGGGTCGGAAGTATCCCGTCTGAGCGATCTTCAAGGGCTCCTCTGCACGAGAGGAACCTCTTTGACAGTCGTTTGTCTTTGGTGCGACTTTGAAGCCCGACTTGTTAGTCGAAGGCTGGCTTTCTTCTCGAGTTGATATTTGACCAACTATCTCGAGGGATCGACGGTCGCAGGTATGCGCCATCTTCTTGTCATAATGGATTGTGATTACTCCTTTGGGACCTGGCATCTTAAGACATTGATACCCGTAATGAGTAGCCATTAAGAATTTTGCCAAAGTTGGTCGTCCAAGTATGGCGTTATATGCCGTATCGAAATCGACCACATCAAAGGAGATTTTCTCTGTCCTGAAATTACTTGGTGAACCAAATGTTAAAGGAAGAGAAACTTGACCAATAGATTTGGCTGAAGACCTTGGTACAATCCCATGAAAGGAGTATCGTACCGGTCTTACCTTAGTCCTGGGTACTTGCATCTCGTTCAGGGCACTCGTAAACAGGATGTTTAACGAGCTGTCACCATCAACTAAAACTCAATTGACCCGACAATTGTTGATGGTGGGTTCGACCACGATCGGATATCAACCTGGTCGGGTCGAAGGAATCGGGCAGTCACCCTTCTCGAAGGAGATGGTGACTTTCGACCACTTCAGTAATTTATTGACAAGAGGAGGGTCTATGGAGTTTACCTCGCGTTCGGCGGCTTTAAGCTGTCGCTTTGATTCGTATGCCGACGATCCCGTAGATGTGCTCTACGGTATGTTGCGGATCCTGGAACAGCATCTCCTCATCGTCACCCGACGACTTACGACCACTGTTTGCCCTACCTGCTCGAGAGTGGGAAGTGGTCCTTTGCCGTTGTAGTAGTCCTTGAGTTTTCGTTGAAAAACTCGGCAATTGCGAAGGTCATGTCCTTCCTTTTTATGGAAAGGACACCACCTAGGCTTGTCGTTCTTCTGCTCAGGGCGCTTACCTTTGCCTCGGTCAGAGTACGGCTTGGAGCTTCGTGGCTCTTTATCGTTTACAGCCAAGACCTCCTTGGAACCGCTGGCTTGAGGTTTTTGACCCTTCGCCTTGTTCTTAGACTTCTTCGCTTTCTTATCCTTCTTCTTGCCACCTTCGCTTGGCTCTCGAGAGGTATTGTCTTCTCAATCAATTGTGTTGTTCCACTCGACCGCCTCGGAAGCAGTCGCATATCGATCGGCCATCTCAAAGAGTTCGGCAACAGTAGCGGGAGGATTCAAAGTGATATCCTCCGTTATCCTTCTACTGCGGACTCCTTGCTTGAAAGCCCTGATGACAGATGAGTCAGAAACTTCCAGAATTGAATTACGAACCTGACTAAAGCGCCTGATAAATTGGCGCAAGGTCTCGTGGTCGTTCTGTCTCATTCGGTGCAAGTCGTCCTCCTTTCCAGGGCGATTGTAGGTGCCTTGGATGTTCGCCAGTAGTAGGTCGCAGAGGTGTTGCCAAGAATAGATCGACTCGAGTGGTTGGTTTAGTAACCACGATCGAGCGGACCCTTCGAGCACAGTTGGAAGGTAATTCGCCATTACATGCTCTCCTCCTCCTGCTGCTCGGACAGTTGTTGTATAAATTTGAAGGAACTCGATGGGATTTTGGGATCCATCAAACTTCTCCATGTTCACTGGTTGAAAATGCGGTGGCCAGCGATCAGCTCGGAGGTCAGGCGAGAATGCTCGACATCTGGTAATGACTTCTTGACCAGGTGATCGTATTCGACGATACCCAGTAACAGGTTGAACCGACCTGTAGTAGGTCTCGGTCTTACGAGGAAAATACTCCTCGTATTCCATCTGCTGCTACAGATTTCCATGTCGGAATGGTGAGCTATCACCTCTCCGAGGGGCTTGTTGATCATCTGACGTTCGAAGGATATTTCTCCGGGTAGGATATCGATGCGACTTGTTGTTGCACCGATTTCTACGTGGTGAATTGTTCGAATGACTTGTAACTAAGAGAGTTGTATTTCTACGACTTCCTGAATGATGTTGGCGAGGAGCTTCCAGTCTTGCCATCGTGGTCCGAAACTTTTGTGCGATCTCTTCAACAAAGAGGTCGTAGCCTGGCGCTCGGGCGAGCTCTCGAGTCGGGTTCTCAAGCATGTCGTTGATGTGCTGGAGTTCTTGAGCTTCCTCTGATTGATACCGGATGCATCCAGGTAGATTTTTCTGGGCTGCAATTTTCTTCCGTCGAATAGCCTCGAGATCTTCCACATCAGATCCTTGAGACTGCCTCAATGGAGTAAGAGTATGTCGAGGATTTTCCTCACGCTCATCAAAGTGTTGGTTCTGTCCATCACCGGTGGTGCCCTTGCCATTGCCACGAGGGGGCACAGTGCGTGATCTTCGGGGAGTGTCCCTAGCTCGGTCTATAGAAGAGTGACCTTGATCTGAGGGAAGGACGAAGACCTCCCGTTGATGATTCTCACTTGCGCTCGAGGCCTCCCCGCTTGAGGAGTAGTCGAGAGACACCATCTGGCGACTTGGAGTAATCCCCTCCAAGAAGGGGAACTCTGGGTTATAACCATCTCTGTCCGCAGGTGTGACCTGCAGAGAGATGGTCGAATTTGCAGAAAAAGCATGCTTGATCCCGTTCTCTGTGGAATTATCCGGAGAGAAAGGATCACTAGATGCTGATGAAACCCTGGAATTATGGCTTCCAGAACTTGTCTTACCAAGTTAGACCGCCTTAGGAGGACTTGGACACTCAGAGGAAAAACTCTTTTCGTGTTGTGAGTCCGCCTGGGTGTAGTCCTAATTGTGGTCGGATTGACCTTTGTCCTTTGAGAAAATCGATTCCTCTATTGGACGTACCGTTATGGGGAATAAGGATCCCTCCTCAACTCCATCAGTGGTATGGTCTCCTGGATCTGCAGAAAGATCTCTGGAGGCAGCAATGCCATCGGACGAGACGATACTCGATTAAATGTCGAAAGCAAGCATCCATGTTGGCGTCTGCGTGTCCGCCAAGTCAAACCAGTTCTCCTCGTTCCATTCTCCTGCCATGAGTGCATGAGATTTGGAAAAAGAGAGTATGTTGACAAGAGATTACCGGAAGATCCCCACGGTCAGCACCAACTGTCGGTGTTTTAGAACCGATCTTACGTAAAGATTGTTTGATTCGGGGGGTCTCCTAGAATGGAATCACGCAGAGAGATCGACATGGGGATTTTTATACAGGTTCAGGCCTTCTCCGGGTAGAATAACAACCCTACTCCTGTGTGTGTATGGTATTGAGTGTATTTCATACAATCGGGAGAAAAGACTAAGACTATTACAAAAGATAGAACATGTCTTCCCGATTGCTTGCTCTGTCTCCCTGTCCTCTGATTGCTGTCTTTATATAGTCGATGAAGGAGTAGCCGTTTCTCTAGGTGAAGTGGCGCCTCATCATGTCCTGTAACGAGCGCATGTTTGCAGTAATCACCGGAGTGTTAACTCCTTCATGCCTCCTAGCAGTTACTTGTCAGAGATAATGGAGTATTATCTGCTATTACTCAGAGTAGAATAACGGATATTATTTGCTTGGATTCCTTAATCAATTGGACCCACTCATCATGAGGTTTTATTGATCATAAGGTGGTAAATGGTGACACAGTCGTAGAAGAACTTACGACCATAGGGTAGTTGTAGAATAACTTACGACTGGATAGTGATCGTAGAAGAACTTATGATCATAAGGTAGTCGTAGCAAGATGTGGATGTCATGAGGACATTGTGGATGTCATGTGGACATGCTCATGATCTTAGGTGATGAGACAATTGGCAATTGCTTTGAAAGTTTGTTGAAATCTGGAGTTTTGACAAGTGTCGAAAAATCGGTAGTCCGGCGTTGAAGCTGCGGTACTACTTGGCAGCGACTATGACCGCTTGTGAGTTCTTGGTATTACCGCGAGTCCTTGGTCTCATTGGTTTTCTTGTGGCGTCCGTCGAGATCGGACGCCGAGATGAAAGGGCTTTGTTCTCGGGCTTTTGGCGTTTAAGTGGAGCGGTAGTACCGCATGGGCAGTTATCTGCTTAAGGTAAATGGCGATTCGCGATTTTCGAGAGAAGTTGTCTTTGGAGTGTGGATTTTCTCTGGAGCGGTAGTACCGGCTTTGGTGCCGCCAGAGTATCAAGATGATGAATGACCGCGTGTGTGCGGTATGGATTTTCAGAGGAGTTGTGTTTGGAGTTTTGGGATTTCTCGAGTGCGGCATGACCGCTTGTGCTTTGAGCGGTATGACCGCCGGCGGTATCTGGGGAATGTGTGGCGGTAGTACGCTTTTGGAATGAATTGAGTGAATGTTGTTTCAATTGGAAAATTGATTTTGGGTTAGGTCAAGTTCATGTTCATCGATGCATATGTGTTGCATGATGCATGTTTTGGCTAACGTGGGTCAAGTTGTGAAGAACTTGTTCCGGAAGCAGTTTGTTGGTCTATTGTTTGTGCGGTGGCTTGCGTGTCTATGACGGTCGTGGCGAGGATGATCGGGACTAAGCTTGGAGAGCCGAGGTCGAACGATCAAGGATGCCGGGTGGTCGAGGACTCAAGCGGGTGCGAATGGACATGGATGACCGGACGAGGCGATTCGGTGTGGCCCCGTTGGATCAAGCAACAGGAGTCGTTACAAGTGCTCAATGGTGCCGGTGGGATCCGGACGGAGAGACTTGATGACATGGAGCCGTTGATCAACCACACGTGGCGAAGCATGTGATTGCTTCACGATCTGTGGACTCGGTCTTTTGGAGAAGGATCGAGGAGGGTATTTTGGTCATTTCACCAAATACCGCCTTGGTGACCTTTGGCTAAACCATGGCGGTGTGGTCGTATGGTGAAGCGGTTTAGGCCAATCAAGATGATGATGAAGGCGGCGCTTTGAGATGCGTGCGTATGTGTAACCCATTGTGTGTTAGGGTTTAATGGGTGCCCTAATGGAATATTCCCAAGATGCTAGTCTCCATATAAATAGAGGGTGTGGGCTGGCTGGGTCTTTGTCTTCTTGGAGAGCCGCCATGAGCCAACCCCATTTGTTGTGCCCTATTTTGGTTTTAGGGTTTTGAGGAGAAAAGAGGGAGAGCTAGGTTCTAGGGTTTGGATTGAGAGTGTGCTCACGTGGTGAGCTTTGTCCTCCTAGATTGGAGTGGTCAGTAAACAACAATCATCCATCTATCTCAATCAATCAACCAGATTGCTCAAGATCGATCCTACGTGTTCATCTTCTTTATTTCGCTTTTGGGGTTTTCGTTGATCCGAGTTTTCTCTTGTGCTCTTGATGTGCTTTGGCTTTTGTGACAAGTGGGTATACATCTGAGACCATCTTGTCGATCTTCCACCCACGAGCAAGTCCCAAATCATTTGAAACTCAGTTTTCGTATTTGAGTAGTTCTTGAAACATCTTCAGTCAAATCGTTGAAAGGTTGGAACTTTTGTGTGGATCTATTCGATCCTTGTTTGGAATAGGTTCCTAACCTCATAGGGAAGCTATGTTTCAAGTTTTATCAAGTTTGCCAGTGTAGATCAAAAGTTGTGCCAATTTTAGATTTGGTTTTTCTGATGTCGGGTTCATCCTCCAGGACAATCAGTAGTACCGCAAGTTATTAGCCGGTAGTACCGCTACGCGGTAATACCTCACTTAACATAGAGGTAGTACCGGTTGTAGGACTTTTGCAGTTTTTGTTCTGTTCATCGTCAGGTTAATCGGTAGTACCTTTCATTTGCCTGCGGTAGTACCTCGTCTTGGTAGTACATTTCTTTACTTGTGGTAGTACCTCGGTCTTGGTAGTACCTTTCATTTACTTTGTGGTAGTACCTCGGGCGGTAGTACCTTTCATTTGCTGCGGTAGTACCTCGGTCTTGTAGTACCTTTCTTTACTTGTGGTAGTACCGATTCTGATTTTTGAGAATTTCTTGAGGAGTTCTTCTTTGTGCCTTTGGGGGTTAGGAGAGGGTTCAACACAAGACTTTCACTGTGCTTAAGCATTCATCTTCATAGCTCTCATAGCTATTGGAGTGATTTGCGAGTTGAATCCATTCAAAGTGAAAAAATATTTGGTGCTCCTATTCACCCCCCCCTCTAGTCGCCTGTTTCCGGTCCTACACAAGACTTACGACTATAGGGGTGGTCGTAGAAGAACTTATGACCACCTGGTAGTCTTCTCCCTTGTAAATATAAGGGGTATGCCTAGGGACCATATGACATCATATTTACCCATAATAAGAATTATAGATAAAAGATAAAATGAGGATTATTAGATCCTCGTCAACTTTAGTTAGAGAAAAAAAATAGTCTGTGAGGGAGAATTAGTGCTGTTTGTTACAAGTATTTTAGTTGTGTCGGAGCATACGTGACCGACTATTATTAGGTGAATAAATTGAAAGTTGGTAAGTAGTAGTGGGTACTCTGGCCGAGCGCATGAGGATGATGAATTATTTGTATGGACTAATTAGTACAGGTTAATTAGTATAGACTAATTGACTTAGGTAATTGGTATATGTGGCGACCAAAACCTCCCAGGGCCACCTAGGAGGTCTTTAGGCCAACCTAGTAACCTAGTCCACTCAGGTCCGCTAGGACCTCCCAAGAGGTCTAGACCACCCGAAGGATCCTAAGGACCTCCCAAGAGGTCCCACGGTACTACCGGGAGAACCACCAAGACCACCCGAGAGATCCAAAAAGACTTCTCGAAGGGCTTTTAAGGCCTCCTGGAGATCCGAGAGAAATGGTCATGGGACTTAGGATCACCCCAAGTTCATGACCAAACTCGAAGGAGGTCATGTGTTGGACCGAAAAGGAGACTACAGGGGGGTGAATAGGAGCTTGGCCTATTTTTCGATTAGATCGATTCAATACTAATTTCTCTCCAATAGCTATGAGGAGCTATGAAGATCAACAAGCAAACACAGTGGATGTCTTGTATTGAATCTACTTCAACCCCAAAGCACAACAAACAAAGATGCACAAAATCCCTAGAATCGGTAGTACCACCATTGTATGGGCGGTATTACCGCAACGCAGTACTACTGCAAGCAAAACTATGGTATGACCGATTGTCCTGGAACAGTCCTGGAGCAGCCCGAAAAATCAAATCAAAATTGGCACAATTTTTTATTTACTTGGCCAAACTTTATGAAACTTGAACCACACCTTCTATGAAATGTCAGGAACCTATTCCATGCAACGATTGTGAAGATCCTTGCTAAAGTTCTGACCTTTCTCCGGTTGAGTGAAGATGGTTCAAAAACCGAGTCAAAAACGAAAACATGATCTAACGACTTGCTCGTGGGTGATAGATGATCAAGATGATCCTAGATGTATTCCCACATGTCACAGCAAGCAAGATTGAGGCAAGAAACCAAAGGAAAACTGAAGATTCAAAGAAAGCCCTAAAATCACGAAATTGTGAGCAAGAACGAAAAGAGACTCATCTCAAGTAAACTTGCATGGATTGATTCGTAATTGATGTTGGTTTACAGCCACTCCATCAAGGAGGACAAAGCTCAGATCAAGAGCACACAATCAATCCTCTCTAGAACCCTAACCTCCACTCCTAGCCAAAACACAAACTAGGTTTTACAAATAGCCAAAGGGTTAGGAGGTGCACACAACCCTCCTCTATTTATAGTGGAGGCTAGACCTTCTAGAAGAGTTTCTATTGGGCCCCCGCTAAGCCCACACATAAACGGGTCACACTTACGCACGCATTTTAAAGTGTCGTCTTCATCTTCTCTTGACCTAAACCACTTCATCATGTGCCGTCCCACGCCGCGGTTTAGCCAAAAGGTCACCAAGGCGGTATTAGGTGAAATTTCCAAAATACCCCTTCTCGGTCCTTCTCCGAAGACCGAGTCCAACTGAGCGAAGCAATCGCCTGCTTCGCCACATGTAGGTTAATCAACGGCTCTCTCCATGTCGGCAAGTCTCTCCCATCCGGCTCCCACCAAAACCACCATGGCACTTGCACCGACTCCCGTGCCGCTTGATTAAACCAGTCGCACCGAACTGCCCGTTCGGTCACCCTTGTCCATTCTGCACCATGCTTGAGTCCATTAACCTCACCCAGCATCGTCGATCGTTCTGGACCTCAGCTCTCCAAGCCTAGTCTCGATCATCCTCGCCGTTGACCGTCGTTGACCACCAAGCATCCTGCAAAACAATAGATAAGCAAATCGAATCCGGGAACAAGTTCTTCACAACTTGACCCACGTTAGTCAAAACATGCATCATGCAACACATATGCCATGAAACCCATGAACTTGACCTAACAACAAAACAATTCCATCAAATTGGCCGACAATCAGACAGAATCGGTCTTACCGCCATGTGATCAACGGTATTACCGCAATGTTCTATAACTGCAGTCTTACTGATCTCTGAGGAAGACCAAAACTCCCCAAAACATCTTCTCTAGAAAAACCATACCGCACCTCACCGGTATTACCGCTATGCGGTACTACCGCCATGTAACTTGCGGTCATACCATTTTCCAAGAAATCTAACCATTCCAAAACACACGTACTGGAATTAACATACCGCCATTTGACAATCGGTAGTACCGCTCATAATTTGCGGTATTACTGCTTCACTTAAAACTCAAATCCTTAGAATCACTCGGCGACCGTGGGCCGAACAGATTCGCAGAGGCGTTCGGACCGCGTGTCTTAGCCGTCTGATCTGGGCACTGTTCGAACGGTCCGAATGTCCCACTTGATCTGAACTGTCCGATTTCAATCGGACGTCCGAGAGATCCATTTGGATCAACTGACTTGCGGTAATACCACTATCTCAACTGCGGTCATACCGCTCTCAGGTAGTACCGCGCATTACAAGCCGGTACTACCGATATTCCTGACTTTGCCTAAAAACAATCGTTTCGGCAAACCTTAAGAGCTATTGCCAATTGTACCATCACACTATGATCGTGAGCATATCCCCATGATATCCACATCATGAGACTAGAGATCACCCTAAGACCTCTGTGTAGTTGAGCTAGTCCCAAGATCAGCTGCTAGCCCACACAGTAGCAAAAGTGGTGACATCCAAAACACATACTTGTATTAATAACATATCAACAGAGTTGCTTACAAAAGCGGCCTTGGGCCGAACATAAAATACAAAAGATCAAAGAGAACGACAGTCCATCAGCACGCCACAGGCAACTGACTGGAGGCACAACCTACTCGGTTTGGTCTTCTTTACTGTCAAAGTCTTCTCCTGCCAAAGGTTATATTAAGCAAGAGTGAGCACAACAACCGTACTCGCAAGTCACACCCTTGGAGTAACAAAATGACATGCATACATGGATATTTCAAAGGAAGGCATAATATGGTTGATTTGCATAAAGACAAATTTCTTTCAATTAAATATACTAAATTCCAATGCAGTTATACAATAACTAAAATTCATTTTCGCAAATCAATTTTACAGTTGGATAACATTCATCATCAAATGGTGAAGGATACCCTCCTGTCACAAGGCCCCCTGCCCACAATCCATGGGATAGAAATCCCAAAATCAGCTTATCCAAAACCTTTTTAAAAACAAAACCAACATCTAACTTTGAGTAGTCTTTTGCCAGCACGTCCATGACCGTGGCAATGGCTATTCGAATAGTTTTCACTCTGCAGAGGTTGTACACTTTACCCACATGACATGATTCCTCTAGTTTGTTTGGCACTCGTCAATACCACCTCTCACTGCCGAAGGTAAGAGGTCTAGAGTTCATGACAAGGCCTTTACAGTGCATCGTTCCACCGCAGCCCCTCCTTGCTAAGGTTTCGCCCCCTTTGGACTAGCCATCCGCAGGTTCAGGGCCCCCTCTTGCGCTAGTGGGAAAACATAGGTTATGAAAGACCACCCACACATCAAAGTGGAAAAACTACGGTAGAACTTTACAAATTAATTAGCCAGGTCCCCTCCCCATTCTCAGGATATGTGGTTGCACGGTGAGGCATAGTCCATTATAGGCATAGCAAAGGGACGCTCAAAGGCCGGTCCTCAATTGACTAGGGCGACTTCCACAGAACCCCTAAGCCTCAACTCTACCCAAGTTGAGCTCGTGCATGGACATGTACCAACCAAGCAACCAATTCGCGTTAGTCCAAACCATCTTTCCATTTGTTTGCATTTCATAAACCTTTTTGTAAGACTCCATAACAACCCAATGTCATGGATTAAAACATTTGACACATTGGTCTTTGGCAGTGAAATCTCCCAAAACAAGCATTGACCTAGGCTTGGCTAAGCATCAAGTTTGCAATATCTCTAGTCCACTCTATTGTATCAACTAGGTTTTTATCTATGGTATCAAGGGTAACAGGACAATAACAAGTCTGGCTGTACAAAAGATTGCAGGTATAACTAAGAGCTTAAAAGCGGGGATTAAATTATTTGAATCAAAATATGCATGCAACATTTAGTTGAAACTGACATAGATAACTTGAAATATTGGGTTCAATATGATCAAGGGTATGACTTGCCTTGCTCACAGTCCTAAGAGTCTTCCTCTTCGGGGCACTCAAGCTCCTCGGTGTCGTCGCAATCTATACGGAGAGAAAAAGAGACAAATTCAAACAGGGCTCCAAATAAAAACTCAAGGAAACTCCAAAAAGATTTCAAATCTCAGACTACTGGAAAACATTATACTAAAAACGGGCTCCTTGGGTAAAAGCTTGACTCACCGAGAGGAGGTCCAAGGGGGAAAAGTGGTCTTTAGCAAAAGACCCAAAAAGGGTGATCTTTACAACAAACCAGGGAGGTCCGGAGAGGTAGTCTTTGCATACGGACTGAGAGAGTGGTTTGTGCAAAAAGACCACATGGTGGATCCTAGGAAGGATACGGTTATACCGTGCAACCGTAGGAATAGAAGAAAAAATAAGGTACAAGGGAACTTACCAAAATCGAGTACGAGTTCAAGGACAAGATGAAAGAGCTGGTCCAGTGGTTGGATGGCAACTAGCTAGTGGTGACAGTGAGGATGTCACAGAGGCTTCGGTGAAATTGCCGACGGTGAGGCAGCAGCGACGTAAGCTTCAACGGAGTTCTTAATGACAGAGCCTCAACTCAAAGCAACTGAGCAAGAGCAAAGGTGCTAAGTGTGGAA
This sequence comes from Phyllostachys edulis, assembly GCA_036346405.1. Taxonomy (NCBI): domain Eukaryota; kingdom Viridiplantae; phylum Streptophyta; class Magnoliopsida; order Poales; family Poaceae; genus Phyllostachys; species Phyllostachys edulis. The sequence goes on from CM070565.1 coordinate 47,026,365, forward strand.
AAAGGTGATGAGGCAGGACTACTCGGGCTAATTATAGCCAAAGTAGGCAAAGAAGACACTGGAAACATACGTGTCAAGGTATGTAAAAAGATAGGTCAAGGGTAGATGATGAATAAGATATGGTACGGCTAATCTTAGTGAGGATATAATAAAATAATGTTTGCTGTAAAGGGAGGGAACAAGGGAAGAAATCAAGGTGCCATGTAAGTGACCACATTCAGTGTAAGAACCACGTATATAGCTGTATTTAATGCGACACAACATGCATTAAATGCACAAGGTACTTATGTGGCGGAGATGACAAAGAATAACAAGGCTGGCAAGTGGGACCTGTCAAACTTGGGAACAGCTTGGTCAAAAGGGAGTGGTCTTCATAAAGAGACCACAGAGGGTGGTCTTTGTAAAAATCAGAGAGGAGGTCCGCTGGACAGGGAGGTCCTGCGAGCTCAAGGGAGGTCTTATGAGGAGGTCCAAAGGACTAAGAGGTCCAAAGGACAAGGTGTGTGTTTGGTTAGTTGTATGGAATCTTCCAGATTGGTATGAAATGGTACTGCCAAAGACGGTAGTACCGGCGTTCTTGATGCAGAATGACCGGTGACCGAAAGTTCCAGATCCATGTGTGGTATAACCGCAAGTTGAAAGGGGTCTTGATAGTCAAAATATAATCGGAGGAGGTCTTGACAGTTAAGATCTAATAAGGGGAGGTCTGAACCGTTCAGATGGGATCAAAGGAAAGGTGCGACAGCAAAATAAAGCACGAGGGAGCGGGAGCTATCGGAACTCAATCGAACAGGCCAAAGCTATTGGGCCGTTCAGACCATCCGCAATGGTAAAGCAATCTCAGCCCTTCGATTGGATCGGGTGGCCCAGAATGAGTGGGATGTTTGGACCAGCCGAACACTTCACCAGATCAGGCCGTCCGACACGGATCGGGGGGGGGGTCCTCAAACGTTGAAGATCAAAACCAAGTAGAAGGACCGATAGGGCCGTGCGGAAGGACCGCTCGGGCATAGGGAAAATTCAAGGGAGATCCCATATGGACACAAGGAGGTCCATACGGTATGAGGAGGTTCAAACACTGGTATTTGCGGGTTTCTAGGAAACGGTAATATCACTGATTGTAATCGGTACTATCGCACCCCGGTAGTTCCGTTTTCTACCAGGCGGTAGGCAATTTCCAGAACACATGTTTTTGAAAGGTTGATTCCCTCTTGGAGCGGTATGACTACGAGCTGAATGGAGGTAATATCGCATGGCGGTAATACCGAGTTGGTGCGGTATGAAAATTCCAGAGAAAGGGCATTACAACGATCAAAGCAAGGGGAGGTCCGAATGGACACAGAGATTGAAAGGAGGTTAACAAAGATAGGTCCAGAGGAGTCAAAACCTGAGGGAGGCCTGGACATAAGGGCACGTCCCATAAGAGGGAGGTCTGAGCCACAAAGAAGGTCCAAACCTCAAAGATCACGGAGGAGGTCTAGACCATAAAGAAGGTCTAAACCACACATATTGCAGAAGAGATAGGCTGAGGGGAGGACTGGCAAGCATATAGGAGAGGAGGCAACACCAAGCTCAAACATCTCCAAATGAACCAAGCTTTTGAATTAATTGAAGTTTGTCTTAGTCATTTAAAGCTCTTTCAAAATCTCAGGTTAAGCTTTGAACTCTCATCAAAACCAAATGGTTCTATTTTGTTTTGAAAATTCGAAAAGGTTTAGAAAATCAGGGTGTTATAAACCTACCCCCCTTAAGGGAATCTCGACCCCGAGATTCAAACTGAGTCAGCGAAGAGGTAGGGATAGTTAGTCTTGAGGTCTTCTTCTTTCTCCTATGTGGCTTCACTTTCTGTATGGTGGCTCCACTGCACCTTGTATGATCGGATAATCCTGCTCCTGGTAACACACTCCGCAACATCCAGGATTTTAATTGGTTGTTCCACATATGTGAGGTCTTCTTGTAGATCAATGCTCTCCAAGAGGGTATGATCCTCTGGCACTCGAAGGCATTTTCTTAACTGTGACACATGGAAGACATTATGCACCGCTGACAAAGACTCTGGAAGCTCTAGTTGATAGGCCACTTCACCTTGCCTTGCCAAGATCTTGTATGGTCCGACAAATCTGGGTGCTAGCTTCTCTTTAGTCTGAAATCTTCTAACTCCCCTGAGTGGCGTCACTCTGAGGTAGACGAAGTCTCCAACTTCAAAAGATAAGTCTCTGCGATGGTTGTCTGTATAGCTCTTTTGTCAGGACTGAGCTACTCTCAATCGTTCCTTTATCAACTTCACCTTGTCTTCAACATCCTTGATCAACTCAGGGCCATAAAGCTGATGCTATCCAACTTGATCCCAGAGAAGGGGTATTCTACAAGGTCTACCATATAGAGCTTCAAAAGGGGACATCTGCAGGCTAGTTTGATAGCTATTGTTGTAGGAGAACTCAGCATAAGGCAAATTCTTGTCCCAGCTCTTCCCAAAATCTAGAGCACATGCCCTGAGCATGTCTTTAAGGACTTGGTTCACCCTCTCTGTCTGCCCATCTGTTTGAGGGTGATAAGCTGTACTAAAATTGAGTTTAGTCCCTAAAGCTTCATGTAAGCTTTTTCAGAACCTTGAAGTGAACTGAGACCCTCTGTCTGACACTATTCTTTTGGGCACTCCATGCAAACAAATAATTTTGGCCATGTATAAATCTGCCAATGTGTTACTGGTATAGGTGGTCTTGACTGGTATGAAGTGTGCTACCTTAGTCAAGCGATCAATCACCACCCATATAGAGTCATATCCCGATTAGGTCCTAGGCAGTCCAGTAATGAAGTCCATGCCCACTTGCTCCCACTTCCATTCGGGAATTGGCAATGGTTGCAATAAACAGGTTGGTCTTTGGTGCTCAGCTTTAACTCTCTGACATACATCACATTGAGCAACATATCTAGCAATCTCTTGCTTCATACTGACCCGCCAATACCTTTCTTTGAGGTCTTGATACATTTTGGTGTTGCCCGGATGAATGGAATAAGGTGATTCGTGAGCTTCCCCCAAGATGAGCTGCTTGGTCTCTTGATGATTTGGCACACAAATTCGGCTGCCAAACCACACTACCCCTTGTTCATCTTCAGATAAACCTAGGGCTTTACCTCTTCTCATGTTCTTCTTGATCTCTTGGATGTCTTCATCTTTTTCTTGATGCTCTTTGATCTGGTCCAGAATAGTTGGGTGCACCTCCAGCGTGTTTACACAACCTTGGTCTACAATCTCTAAGTTGAAATACCTCAGCTCTACAAATGTAAATTATAGTGTAGCAGTACTTGCATATCATACGTTGCGATCTGACTAGTTGCAATACTGAAAATATTTGCAGGCAGACATCAGTCATGCCTGTACCCACTACGTTGAAAGTGCATTACGGTGTTGGCACCGTTCGTGAAGGTCCGTACGGTGTTGACTTGAGCAGTTTTTCGCAAGCCACTCTGGTACACCCAGACGGCGAGAATGCACAAATCGTAGAAGTGATGTATTGGCTCACCCGCAGCTTCTCCTTGGACCTTGAGGTGTGTAGTGTCGTCATACAAGGGCTTTAGAGCCGGTCTCCCACGGACATTAGATGAGAGTTGAGAAGACTAATGCGCACGGCTGTGTGGAAGGGCTTTATAGAAAGCTGTCGGCGTCGTGGATACGAGTGTGTGCTGCTTGTGCAAGCATGCCCAAAAGAGGCTGTACAGGGGTCTACCGACGGATATCATCCAGGTGGTGGGAGCAGCTCGGGCGCCTAGCATGTTGGTGAAGAAGAGGACCCAGAGGCCGGTGTTACGAAGGGTTCAGAGGATGTTGCTCGTGACGAGGCCAACGCAGTAGATGCAGGAGAGGAAGATCGATCACCGCATGGTGAGCCTACATGACAGGCTGATGAAGGAGAGCATAGGGAGTACATATTGCATCAAATGGATAGCGATGACCAGATGGCCTTGGCTGAAGAGGAAGCTGTACAGGAGGACGATGAGGACAGTTCCGATGAGGACGGAGCTCCCATCCCCCAGGAATGGAACAGGTTTGACGCTGAGGGTGTAGCTACGCATGACGAGCATGAATCATCGTAGGAGTACCATGCCACGGAGGTTCGGTTGCACTCAATGTTTGCTGATAAGACATCCTTGCAGGATGCCATTAAGTTGTGGCCTGTGTCCATGCAGCGGACATTTCGGGTCGTCAAATCTAGCCAGGAGCAGTACATCGTTAAGTACGAGCAGGCCGGTTGTCCTTGGCGAGTACACGCACATAGACCGAAGTATGAGATTCATTGGATTGCTTCGAAGGTGGAGCCGCACTCCTACGTGCTCAGCAGTGTTTTGCCAAGGCATCATAACCTAACGTCGACCTTCATAGCCAATTTGATGTACGGAGAGATAGTGGAGAAGAAGGATGTGGAGGCCAAGCACATCATGGTGGCTATTGAGAAGAAATTCAAGTACAAGATCAGCTACGTGAAGGCGTGGCGTGCGAAGCAGAAGGCATTGGAAAGATGGTTCGGGTCTTTTGAGGTGACGTACGACAACCTTCCTCGTATGCTTCGGGTGTTGCAGGAGAGAAACCCGGGCGCGTACATTGCTGTGAAGTAGAAGCCATCTAAAAAATCGCGAGGTTTTGCGATATTGCATAGGGCCTTCGTAGCCTGCATCAAGGCTTTTAGGCATATGCTGCCCGTGATCTCAGTTAACGGGACCTTTTTGACTAGAAAATACAAGGGGCAGATCCTTACGGCCATTGGCGTTGATGGGAACAATCAAATTCTCCCGTTGGCCATCGCATTCGTCGAAGGTGAGAATTACGATAGCTGGTTGTGGTTCCTTCAACATGTGAGGGTGGGAGTTATTGAAGCTTGTCTTGGTGTGTGCCTGGTCCATGATCGCCACGCCGGGATGCTGAAGGCCATAAGAAAACTTCAGCAAGATCCTGAGGAGCCATTCGCTTGGCCGGATATGAGGAGTAGATGGTGCATTCGCCACTTGGGGGCCAACTTCTTCAAGAAGTTCCCGAAGTAACCATTGGTGAAGCTATTCAAGAGGCTAGCTATGCAGAACCAGCAACACAAATTTGATGCTTTATGGGCGCTGCTGGATGAGCACAGCAGGAAACACGTGGACGAGAGGAACTAGAGACCAGAGTCTGAACTTGCTGGTCCGAGAAGGAGGACCTCGAGGAACATCAAGTGCTTCTCCTACTAGATCGAGGCCGAGCCATTGGACAAGTGGTCTCTGCTGCACGACACAAACGGGGCAAGGTACGATATAATGACCACTAACCTTGCGGAGGTGTAAAACTAGGTTCTTAGGGGCCTTCGTTCTTTGCCCCTTGTCGCCATCGTGGAAGGTGTTCTACACGGCACAATCGTGGAGCAGTTCAATCGGCTCACGGCGGACGACGTTCGCTGGGAGCCATACTCCCCTCAGAAGTTAGATGCCCGCGCTCTTCACAGTCTTTCCTCGCTGTGCCTATGCGACCGAGACTACTGGCTGACCCGCAGGGCGCTTGTCTTTGACATCTTCGTCGAGGAGTATGGGGTGCATTGTGTGATCGCCGATTCGACCTCTGACGAGAGATTCAAGTACTAGTCGGTGCCGATGCTCGACGGCGACACGCATGAGTAATCGGCATAGATGTCCCTGTTTTTGATGTCGTCTCGTAACGCACGACTTCTAACTGCATGTTACGTTTTAAAGCTTCAATAGGAAGGGAGTCTGCCGCGGCACGAACTGGGGGATTAGGATGGACACATGGGTACAGGAGTGGGAGGGCGCTACCGCAGATCAGATGCAAGAAGACACCCCTATGACCACAGTAGCGTCACGATGAGTACCTTCGATGCAGCTCCTCGAACACGTGCAGACTTCGTACTTGTTGTCGACCAACTGGCACCACGTGTCCTGGCACCGACCAACACATACCATGTGCATTTCGCGCAGGACGTGCACCGCGCGGTATGTTACATCCTACTTGGAAAACTTCGCTTCTGGCATCCCCAATTACAGTTTTCACCCTGTCGTGTTTTCGTTGCAGGTGAGCATCAGTGCTGAGATTGCGAGGGACTATCGCTTCTTGTTTCAGAGGTTCACCGACGGTGTGGAGGGCACATGTGAGGAGGCGGCCCAAGCTTTCCGTCGTGTGGCTGTTCAAGCCACACGTATTGCCGGCCTGTTGTCGTGCACCAGGCTCTCGGAGGTTAACACGCTTGTGCCTGGTCAACAATTCGTACGTTCACCGACGCCGTCCCGTCCGGCAGCACAATAGGCTCCCGGAGGCTTGGCCAGACCACGTGCGACACCGTCGTGGCCTAAGGAGGCCAGAGGATCCGCCTGGGCACAACCCCGTACACCAGCAGCGTCGCACTACATCGGTCCTCCGAACTCCTTCGCCTTCCACACGCTGGGTGCGTACGACGTTCCGTACTTCCCTCCGGACGCCTTCTTGCGCACCATGGCGGTAGCCGAGGGTACGTCACATCTCTGTTTGTCAACACGCGTCGTGTTTTTTTTATTAACTAACAATATTTGCTGTACAGGTGAAGGTAGTCTGGCCTATGATGGATTAGGGGCCTCCCCAGGCGACGCGAACACGCACGACTTCCACGTGGGCGAGGACCAAAGACACCTTTCACCTGCTCGGCCGAGGTTCTCTCCGTGACCTGACTTCGCGGTGCATTTAATGTGTGATTCATGTAATACTTTTGCGTTCTTATGTGTACTCGTTCGTACAATGCATGTTTGTTCAATGCATATCGACGCCTATAGCTTAATGCACGCGACACATCGATGCACCAGTCTACTCGATAAAAGGCAACCGCAATGACGTGTCGACCATTTAGTGACATGTTTTACGGGATTGAACATATTTGCATATAGAAGGGGAGACTACTGAGGTACAAGCTTCTCCGGCCGTGCCTAATGGTAGAAGGTGCCTCGCGCTACCCACATAGAGTGTTGTATAGGGGGGGTGCCTCGGACGTGGCTGGCCGTCATTGTAGTGGCACACACATATGTAGCTAGGGTCCGCACAGCAGCATGTGGGATCATAGGAACTTCCTATGTTCACGACCTCCTCGTTGCCCCTCTCATGCTGCATCTATTGGCAGAGTCATCGTTTTCCTTGTTGTGATTGTCAATTCGTGCATCCAACTGAAAGATTCGGTCCCACAATATATCCACGTACATGACAAGATGTCGCTCATAGGGAGGATAGATCCAGCGGACAAAGTCGTATTTCGCCATCCGCTGGAAAGGAGGGTTAACATGGAAGCTCTATTAGCACTAACATGAAGCAAACTATTTGCTAATTGTACCCCAGAGTGTGGGCATCGGAAGAAACGTCGTCCGCCATCGAAAGGGTCGTCCGTGACCTGCACGACAGCGTCCTCCCTGTGTCCGCATTTCGGCCATACCAGTTGAGCACGCTTGTTCGGCATCAACCGGTAGTTAGGACCGAAGTCCTCCCTCCTTTGGAGGGTAAGGTCTTGCTTTGGCGACCCCGATTTGACTGGTCTATCGGCGTCTGCCATGGTATGTTACTGTACAACGGAGAATGTTCTTCTTCCTACAGTTGGGAGGGTCGAGTGGCCCTACTTTCGGAGCGTGGGGCGTGTATTTTATAGCCCGCGAGGGGAGGCTCGTAAAGCGGGTAATGCGTTAGCTTGCGGATGACAAGATCAGACAGGGCAGCTTTGCGCAGTGACAAGACCAAAGGAGACAGCCTTGTGCAGTGACAAGACTAGATGGAGCAACTTTGTGCAGTGATAAGACCAGACGGGACAGCTTTGCGCAGTGATAAGACCAAAGGAGACAAATTTTGCGCAAATGACAAGACGAGACGGGTAGCTGCGCAAATGACAAGATCAAAGGAGACAGCCTTGGGCAGTGACAAGACCAGATGAGACAGCTTTACGCAGTGACAAGACCAGATGGGACAGCTTTGCACAGTGAAAAGACTAAAGGAGACAGCCTTGCGCAGTGACAAGACCAGACGGGGCAGCTTTGCACAGTGACAAGACCAAAGGAGACAGCCTTGCGCAGTGACAAGACCAGACGGGGCAGCTTTGCGCAGTGACAAGACCAAAGGAGACACCCTTGCGCAGTGACAAGACCAGACGAAGCAACTTTGCACAGTGACAAGACCAAAGGAGACAACCTTGCGCAGTGTTAGACCATGTGGTTAGGTCTAGTTTATTTTAGTTGATGAATAAGTGACAATATTGGGTATTGATATTATGTGAGGCGTGTGGTGTGTGTGGACTAATGTCGGTCAAGTTGTGAAGAACTTGTGCCGGTGAAATATGTTGTTTTGGTCTCTGCATGTGCAGGATAACTCGGTGGCGATCATGGTCTACGGCGGTGACGGGGAGATGACTTGGTGCGAAGTCATGGTCCAGAGGGTCGAGGATGCTGGAGGAGATGGTCGAGCTCGAGTTGGGGCGTGCGGAGATCAAAGATAGATGATGCATGTTGGAGCTACGGAGGTGCGGTCCGAAGGCTGCGACACATGATAGTTTTGGGGTGTCCAAACTTGGAAGGCTAAGAAAAATTAGGAAACTAGAATTTTGGGCTGTTCAAAATTTGTACATGTATTTTTTGGCAGTGTACACGTTCTGGAGTCCTAGATCTAATCCGTGAGGTTCATGCTGTGTGTGATTAGGACACGGTGTAGTTCCTGAGTATAAACTACTTGCGCGTGGTCTGGAGAACGAGAGTCTTTGGAGGTTGACGGCTGTGCAGGAAGCTTTTTTTTGGGTAGACACAAAAAGCCGACACAGATCTTGTCAGCGAGGGCTCTGTGTTGAGATTTGTTTATTGCAAAGCTGCTGCAGTTTTTCTCCGGTCTTGGCTTGAGATTTTCTGTAGACAAAAGAAAAAGCAAGCAACCGGCAGCAGTTTGATCTTGAATTAGCAAGGGCTGACAGCTGTTGGCTTGAGCTTTTGTAATTTGCTGATTAGCTAGCAGCCGAAGCCTTTTTTGGTGCTTGTTGTATTCTTGATGGGATGTGCATGAGGCTTGATTTTTTGAGATTTGCTAGCAGCCGTGATTAGAAGCACATGATTCCAGCACATGCACATGATTAAGGTGAGGTGACTTGTTGCTATACTTGGTTGACTTTTGTGTGCACATGTTCTTTCGCGTGTGTGCATCCAATCGGACCAGGGGCTAGCGGGAAGGTTTTTTTTGGCGAGGTGCTAGCGGAGCCAGCTGTTGGAATTTATCTCGCGAAGTCTTTTTGGAGGCGATTAGGTGCAGTGCACAGTGGCATCCTGGTACGCGAAATCCAGAAAACAGCGTGTGATCGGTTTTAATAGGGTGCGAAAAAATCTTCTACAATCATTCACCCCCCCCCTCTGATTGTCATTAACGATCCTACAAGTGGTATCAGAGCCAAGTTGCTATGGCGTTAGAGAGGTATGTGAATCGTCCCCCCATGCTAGATGGTACTGATTTCGCTTTTTGGAAGTGTCGTATGCAAGCATATATTGAGGCTCAAGGTAGTGATGTATGGAATAAGGTTTATAGTCCTTATGAGGTTCCTGCTACTGTTACTAATCTAAATAAAGCAGATGTTGATTTAAATGCTCAAGCTCGTAACTTGTTGTTTCAAGGAATCTCTCACAAAGAATTTGATCGTGTAGCTCGTATTACTTCTGCTCACTTAATATGGAAGACTCTTTGCGATTATCATGAGGGAACTACTAAAATTAAGAAAGTACGTAAAAATCTTTATCAAAAAGAGTATTCTGATTTTACTATGAAACCTGGTGAATCTATTGATGATCTGTTTGCTCGTTTTGAAAAGATACTGAGTAGTTTGCGTGGTGTTGGTGTTATTCCAACTAATGAAGATAATGCAACTAAGATATTGAGATCTTTAGGTTCTGAGTGGTTGATGGTTGTCACAACTATCAATCAAACTATCGATCTAGATACTTTAACCATGGATGATCTTTACTCTAGATTGAAAACCTATGAGATGGAAGTCGTGCCATCTAAGATTGATAAATCTTCATCTTTAGCTCTTATGACTAACCCCATACAAATTCGTTTCTTGAGTTCTTGTCTTGTGTGCGCTTTGTCTTCTTTCTCGATGAGCAGTTAGAGGAGATTCGGAAAGAGCGACTTGTACTCATCTCCAACAGAGTGACCAAGGCAATTAACAACATCGTAACAAAGGCGGAGAGGAGGTCCTATCGGATGTTATGAATGTGGTGAGCTAAATCACATAAAGATGAATTGTCCCAAAGCGAGGAGTAAGGAGGTCAAAGATGACAAAGTACCAACTCGTCGCTCTAAATTCAAGATTGATTCAAGCAAGAAGCACAACTATCGAGGGCGTCCACAAGGTACTCTCAAAGACTTAATGAGATTGATTTGAGTGATGTTGATTCTAGAAGCGATGATGAGGACAACGACAAAAAGGAAAAGGAGGTGGACTTCACAGGATGTGTTTTATGGCTAGCAAAGTGAGGAGCTTAACAATGATGATCTCTCTGATGATCGATGAGGTAAAACCATCTTATCTGATTTATCTCGTCTTTGTGCTTAGGTTGACAGATGAGCTCAAAAAGTATAAAAAGAAAATAAAGAAACATGATCTTGTTGTTGAGAGCTTAAATTTGAAATTGATAGACTTAAAACTTCTATTCGATGATGAATCTTGTGAGTCTTGCCAAGTTTTATTTTCGAATTGGAGGCTGCTAGGTCAATACATACTAAATTTGATGAGTTAAGACTAGCACATGACTCTTGTGATGAAAAGTTAAAACTTGCATATGATGAAATTGGAAAGCTCAAGTCTAGTTCTACTTGTTTAGAGTCTAGTATTTCAAATACTCAATCTAAAGATTGCTCTAATTGTAAATTGCTAGAAGCTAGACTAAATTCATCTCAGGAATCTATTCAACAGATGCTTTATCATGAGACACTCTCTTGCACTAATTGTCCTAAGCTTAGCACTGAAATAGAAGCTTTGACTAGACAACTAAATGAGTTTGCTGAGAAAGAAAGATTGGCTCAGTCTAGTGCTTCTAAGAAAACTGTGAATGAATCTATTAATTGCACAACTTGTTCTACTTTAACTAAAGAAAATGAGTATTTTAAGGACACTTTAGAGAGATTTTCGTTTGGCAAGAAAAACTTGAACATGATCCTAGATAAATCAAAAGTGAGTGTTAAAAGTCAAGGTCTAGGATTTAATTTTGTTGAGCATGCCAAGAATCATCCTCCTAAGGTTGTTAAGCTTCTTGAACCTGAAAAATTTGAAGTAAAATCAACCAAAACAAAGCGTATTTAAATCACTGGTTTTGTGCAAAGTTCTTCGCTAATGTTTGTAGGTGCTACCTTATCTGCTCAAAAGAAATCTAATTATGTTAAATATAATTGCACCTATTGTGGTAGAGATGGGCACATACATGAATTTTGCTTTAGACGTGTTAAGAAAGAGAAAAAGGATAGATTGAATGCATTAAAACAAAATCGTGCAACCTCTTTTGTTGTTCCTAGAACTAATGCGAAAGCTAGGTTTTTAGAGAACTTTTATGATGATTTTAAATCTGGTTCACGTGCTGTTTTAGGTTATAATTCAAATAATTCTCGTTCAGCATTGCCTACATTTCAAGGAGCAGTTAGACATACCACTTTTTGGCGTTCTGATCACTCACGCACACATGGTTCTTGTTCTAGTTTTGTTGCTTCTATTCGTCGCGTATCTCAGTACTGGGTGCCTAAATCCTTACTCACTAACCCTAGTACTAAGATATCGACGATTGTTCATGCTTTGTAGACTCGTCGCAAGCGGAAGGAGAACATATGGTTCATTGACTCCGGTTGCTCTCGCCATATGACCGGAGACTCATGATGGTTCTCCTCGCTCACTCATGCCACCAGTGATGAAATGATCACTTTTGGGGACAATGCTCAAGGACGAGTTCTTGCCAAAAATACTGTGCGTGTCAACGACAAGTTCATTTTAAAAGATGTGGCCCTTGTCAGTAAGTTGAGCTATAATTTGCTTTCCGTTTCACAGTTGATAGATGATAATCTTGAGGTAAGCTTTAAAAAGCATTATTGTTGCATTTTAGATTCATCCGGCGATTTAGTGTGCAAAATTATTCGAGTTGGTCGTTTGTTTAAGGGTGACTTTTCTTTTTCATCATCTTCTGATCTTAGGTGTCTTGTTTCATCTGTTTCTAAAGATTTATTTCACTGGCACCGTGGATTAGGTCATATTGGTTTTGATCATCTTGCTCGTATCAGTAATATGAATCTTGTTAGAGGATTACCCAATCTTAAAATTGATAGATCTATGGATTTTGTTTGCTCACCCTGTTGTCACGGTAAAATGGTTTCTGCATCACATCCTCCACTCACACTTGTTATGACTGATGCACCTGGTCAGTTGTTGCACATGGACACTGTAGGGCCTGGTAGAGTTCAGTCAGCTGGAGGTAAATGGTATGTTCTTGTTATTGTTGATGATTACTCTAGATACTCTTGTGTCTTTTTCATGGCAACTAAGGATGAAGTTTTTGGTCACTTTAGAGAGCTTGTCCTTAGACTTGCCACTGAACTCCCAGGGGCACTTAGAGTAATTAGGAGTGACAATGGAACTGAATTCAAGAACACATTATTTGCTTCTTTTTGTACTGAAAGAGGTTTAGATCATCAATTCTCTTCAACTCGTGTGCCACAACAAAACGGTGTTGTAGAACGTAAAAATAGAACTTTGGTTAAGATGGCTAGAACGATGTTAAATGAACATGCTACACCTAGGAAGTATTGGGCTGAAGCTATTTCTACTGCTTGTTATATTTCTAATAGAGTATTTTTGCGAGCTAAATTGCATAAGACTTCCTATGAACTTCGTTTTGGTCATTCTCCTAAGATTTCTCATTTGAGGGTGTTTGGTTGTCGATGTTTTATTCTTAAACATGGAAATCTTGATAAATTCGAATCTAAATCCTCAGATGGTATTTTTCTTGGATATGTAGCTCACACTCGAGGTTATCGTGTACTCAACTTAGAAACTAACAAAATTGTTGAGACCTACGAGGTTACTTTTGATGAGGCTAGTCTTGGTACTAGACCCGACAATGCAGGTATACAGGTAAATGATGCATTCGAAGACATCTTCTATGACTCTGACGACGATGAAAGGGTAACCCCGATTCACACTATATCACACGTATCTACACCAATAGAGTCTACAACTAGTGGCTCTGCTCCTACCTCCAATGAGGTAGAGGCCACTACTGCTACACCTATGTCACCACCAACTCCACAGGCTCCTTTGCATATTCAACGACGTCATCCTCCTGAACAAATGATTAGTGAGTTAGATGAAAGAGTTCTTCGTAACAGGTATAACTCCGTTGCTTCATATGCTCATGCTGCTTTTGTTTCTTCGTTTGAACCCCAAGATGTAAGTCACGCTTTATCTGATGAGTCTTGGATTAATGCCATGCATGAAGAATTAGAAAATTTTGAGCGTAATAAAGTTTGGACATTAGTATCACCTCCTCATGGTCATAATGTCATTGGAACCAAATGGATTTTAAGAATAAACAAAGTGAGGATGGTGTTGTTGTTCAAATAAGGCAAGACTTGTGGCTCGTGGTTATACCCTGTGGAAGGTCTTGACTTTGATGAAACTTTTGCACTGTGGACCCGCTTGGAAGCCATTAGAATCCTTTTAGCTTTTACGGCTTCTAAGGGTTTCAAGTTGTATCAAATGGATGTTAAGAGTGCCTTCCTTAATGGCTATATTGAGGAAGAAGTCTATGTAAGACAACCACCTGGTTTGAAAATCCTAAATTTTCTGATCATGTCTACAAACCGTCCAAAGCTTTGTATGGTTTAAAACAAGCTCCAAGAGCATGGTATGAAAGACTTAAATCATATTTGCTTAAAAATGACTTTCAAATGGGCAAGGTAGATAAAACTTTGTTTACACTCAAGCATGGCAATGATCTTTTACTTGTTGATTTATGTGGATGATATCATCTTTGGTGGTTCTTCTCATGCTCTTGTTTCCAAGTTTTCAGATACTATGAGCAGGGAATTTGAGATGAGCATGATGGGAGAACTCACGTTCTTCCTAGGCTTCCAGATCAAGCAATCAAAGTAGGGTACTTTTGTTCATCAAACTAAATACACCAAGGATCTCCTTCGTCGATTTGACATGGGAACAAGCAAACCATCTCTACACCAATGGGATCCATCGCAGTTGTTAGACCACACGAGGATGGAGAGCCTGTTGATCAAAAAGATCTGTAGCATGATTGGTTCACTTTTGTATCTCATCGCTTCAAGGCCAGACATTCATTTTGCTGTATGTCTGTGTGCTCGCTTTCAAGCTTCCCCACGTACTTCACACCGTCAAGCAGTTAAAAGAATTTTCAAGTATCTTCAGTCAACTTTAGACTTTGGTATATGGTATTCTTCTTCATCATGCCTTACCCTTAGAGCTTACTCAGATGCTGATTTTGGGGGTTGTAGAATTGATAGGAAGAGTACCTCTGGCACATGTCACTTCTTAGGCACATCTCTTGTGTCATGGGCTTCTAGAAAACAATTATCTGTTGCACTTTCCACAACTGAGGCTGAATATGTAGCTGCTACTTCTTGTTGCTCTCAATTGCTTTGGATGATTTCTACTCTTAAGGATTTTGGCTTAAATCTGGATAGTGTTCCTCTTTTCTGTGATAACACTAGTGCTATTTCTATTGCTAAAAATCCTGTGCAACATTCAAGAACTAAGCACATTGATATTCGGTATCATTTTCTTAGAGACCATGTGGAAAAGGGAGATGTTGTTTTTGCATTTTATTGATACAGAGTCTCAAGTTGCTGATATTTTTACAAAACCACTTGATTCTGCTAGGTTTGTGTAACATCCCAACTGTGTAAACAGGGTTTGTTCAAATATAATTAAGGTGTAGAAATTAAAACTTTTTCTCACACCTTGAAAACCCCTAATCTTTCATGTAATTCTGGTCCAAGAGTTGTGTAATCCAAAAACACAAAGCTCTTGTTGACCAAAAGTCAAACTCCTTTTCCAATTATTGTCTAAATCTTGTTCCAAACAATTGGAAATATTTTTCCTTGGTCCTAAAGTTGATGTGGGACCCCTCTGAAAAATATCATGAGTTATAACACTTGTTGATAAATTTTGGAGGTAAACCAAATCCTTGATCAACCTTCATGAATTTCCTGAGAAAAATGCATTGCATAATAACCTCTGGAAATTTTATGTAAGGTTAATCTTAATGTCAGCAAGCTCCAGTTAAAATTGCATAATTTTTGGAGTTGTTTTGCTATCCCAAACAATGTTTCAAAGTCTCAGCTGTTTTATAACTCATTTCAACATGCACTGTTCATGGGCTAGCCACTTTGCAAAGCTGGTCCAGCCCAACCGTGTCTGCACCTCAGCAGACCTCCTCTCCACCTTGATCAGGTTGTAGCCGTTGGATTAACATCCAACCGCCACGACCTCCTCCATGATCAACACCGCAGGACATCCTCGCCTCATCAGTCATAGCCGTTGGATCAAAGATCCACGGTCATGACCTCCCCTGTGTGTTAAATCTCAAAAACCTCCACGGTCTGTCAAAATCCTTCGGACATCCCACCTTGTTGAGGTCGTAGCCCTTGGATCCAAGATCCATGGCCATGACCTCCCCTCACTGTTAAACTAACCAAACCTCCCACCTAAACGAGGTCGTAGCCGTTGGCAAGGTAGTCAGAGTCGAGATCCCGAGTCGGATCGATTTGCCTCCGGTAGGATCGAATTGTAGTATCGAATCGTAGAATCGGCGATTCTACGGATTTGTAAAAATACACATATTTAACATCTATACTATAAGTTTGTATGATTGTTATATGGTTTACCACTTGCATGTTCCTTAAAAGTAGCTAGACATACTCTAGGAATAAAAAGAGCTTATCATTATCAAGCTCAAGATTGTTCATGCCATAATATAGATATTTGTACTAGCATTACCACACTGATACAATATTTTGCATGCTCCTTGTTTATTTATAGTTTCATTCTCGTAAATTAATATCAACAAATTTTGCTCTAAAACAAAATATCGCAAAGCACGGCCTCTAAAAAAATTGCCCTAAGTCTCTACGAGTAGGATCGACAAGTGAGATTTGGATCGACAGTCGTCGTGGGTTAAAGAGAACCGTAAGACTCTAAGAGTATAGGATCGCGATCCTACCGACCTTGAGTAGGATCGGATCGGCAGTAAGACTTGGATCGACAGGCTGTCGTGGGTTCGTAGAGTCGTAAGACTTTAAGACTTGGATCGCGATCCTAACTACCTTGGCCGTTGGATCAGATCCAACAGCCCACGACCTCCCCTCAAAATATCCAGCGCACAAGACCTCCCCCATCTCGTGTTGTGCACCGTTGGATTAAAAATCCACGGTCACGACCTCCTCCTTGTCTTATGTGCATCAGACCTCCCCGCGCACGTGAGGTCGTTGCCCTTAGATCTAAATCTAATGGCCATGACCTCCCTTGTGTGTTGTGCAAGCTCAAGACCTCCTTTGCGCCACGCCGAGGCTCGAGACCTCCCTGCCTTGATCACCACCGTTGATCAAAATCCAAAGGTCTTGACCTCCCTCGCTTCACGCAAAGCCTCGAGACCTCCCTTTGGTTGTGCGCCCTTGATTTAAATCCAAAGGCCATGACCTCCCCTCGTGTTCGAAGTTCATGTGCGGTTAAGACCTCACAGAGGTCCGCACTGCTGGATTGAGATCCAACGCTTTGGACCTCTGTCTCATTTTCCCACGCGTCTACACATTAAGGAAATCGGAGGGCTACGACCTCCCCATCCTTGATCGTGTGGCTGGGACCTCCTCCCACCATTTAGGCGTAACGGTTCAAAAACCACATCGGAGGGCAGGACCTCCCGTGGGCTTATCCATTTGCCAACATGACCTCCTGTTCTTCTCCTTCCTTGGTCACGCATGCGGGCCTCGAGCAAGTGAATTAATGCCCGGCTGTCCTTTGTGTACTTATAACAACTCTTTGTCGACCAAGATTAAATGCGTGTCACCTTCCTCTTTCTGTCCACACGGACTGTCACCATGTCGGCCTCGTGTCTTGTCCAACCCCATGAATCGAGCCATGGGCTAAGCTCACCATGAGCTTAACCCGGCTCGTGTGCCTGCTTCTCCCAAGTATAAAACCCCATTGGGTTCCTCCTTAGCTTCTTTGGCACACTTCTAAGCTCTAAGCTTGCACCGTGTCATTTGAGCTTTCCTCTCCTCAGCTCTCTTGGTCGCCATTGTTGAGAAGCTTGAAGCTCCTCGGTGGACAAGGGTCCTGGAGTTTTCCTCCTTTTCCCCTTGCTTCCATTTGTGCCCTACCCTCGGGACCAAGTCCTAACTTGATTTGTTGGGCATTTGCGAGGGGGACAAAGTGGAGCTCTGAGTCTGGCGCTGGCCGTGGAGCACCCTTCCTCCCCAAGACCGGTCCTCCCTTCCTTGACCTCCTCAAGACCTTAGGACCTCCTGTACTCCTCGATAGTCCTTTAGCTGGGCACCCAGATGTATGCCGCTATGGAGCTTTTATTCGCACACGCTTGAATGGATGTCGCGGAGCTTTATTTCGCATTTTGGATTTTGCCGTGTGGTGCCTTCGTGCTCCTCTCCGGCTCGCCGGCGTTCAAGGCCGTCGCCGCCGTTGAGAGGAGGTCCATTGGGTGCGCATGGTTATTGCGGACCCAATGGTACCCTTGGATGTCGCCGGCGAGGTCTGCATCGCCGGCGAGGACCATCTCTTCAAACCCGGGTCTTTGTCGGACAAGGCAGTGGCGCCATTGTCGTTTTTAGGACAGAGATCCACCGCGTTAAGGCACTCATCATTTGCTCAAATCATTGAAATCATTGGCATGTCTTAACTGCATTTAATCCTCCCCTTGCGCGCATTTAAGACCTCCCGCGCGCGGACCTCCTCGTTGTCCCGCGCGCATTTATCCCTTGTCCGAAAGACGCGTGCGTGCGCGCAAGCACGCGTGGTCGCGAGCTCTGGGACGCCCATGACCTCCTCCGAGGAGAGATGGAGCGCCCAAGACCTCCCCCTTGCGCTTATCGTGGCCGTCTGGACCTCCACTGGAGGTCTGTGGACGTTAGGACCTCCCGAGGTCATCTCGGCCTGCTCATGACCTCCCGGGTAGATCTTGACCGTCAAGGTCCTCCTCGGACGATCTGAACCATCAAGGACCTCCTTGGAACATCTGGACCGTCCCAGACCTCCCTGTGAGGTCGACGATGTAGATCTTTCTCGGGAGATCTTGATAGTTTAGATCTTCCTTTGGAAGATCTCAACCGTTGAGGACCTCCCGTGTGATCTGAGCCGCTTATGACCTCCCATGTCTTTAGGGTTTTTAGAAATTCCAGTGAACTCTTAAGTATAAACTGAAATAAGGTATAAACTTTAGAAGTTCATATCTTTGTCATTTTAAATCCAATTGAGGTCATTCAAATTGTGTTAGCTCTGTCTTGAACTTGACTTTAATCCAAAAATGATTGTAAGTTGAGTTCAGCTCCAGAGCTGATTTTGCCATTAGATTTTAAAACTCACTTTAAATATACACTCAAATTAATGCTTAACTTGTAAAATACATAACTAATGCTCTGTAGATTATTTTTGGGTGAGACCAACTTTGTTGGTTTCCTCTATTAGTGAACTCACTGTGAAAATTGGTTTTGAGCATGTTGCTGTTAGGAAAATGAGGACTTGTGCATTATAATTTTGTTCAAGTTCTTGTTTTTGAAAAATGGTAGGAAGAGCAATCTAGCTCCAAATGAGATGAACTCAATTGTGTTATTCATCTCATGAGGTGCTGGTTTTGCTGTAAAAGTTTCAGTGTCACCACTATTCTAGAAAATGGTGCCTCATAATTAAATTAGTGAATAGTGCAGTTTGGTATTTTTAGGCTGAGTAGAAGTGATTTCATCATATCTTTTGCATTAAGAATCCAAATCAATTGGTTCTTGTTGCTAAATTCATGATAAATCATTGTCTTGCTGCTGTAAAATTTTCATAGCATTGGAGAAGCTTCTCTGTTGAGTCTTTTGGTTTTTCGTTGTTCTTATCGGTTCTTTATCGCTTTTCCGTTAGGGCCGACATTTGTGGTGATCCCGAGAGTGACCCTCTGCCACAACTTGGCCAGCAACAACAAGGCAAGCGGTTTGATCATTTCCATCATTGTCCCATTACTTTAAAGCTTAATATATTGTTTTACTTGTATGTATGCATGCTACTTTGTGTTAAAATGTCGCTAGCAAGTCGATAGTTGCATAATCTGAGGAATTGTTTATCCTCTACTACACCGAGCCTAGGTTATTTCTTTGTGGTGGGAGCTCGTTGGATGAGCTCTTATCACTTAGTAGTTTCGATTTAAATAGCTTAGACATGCTTAGTTTTCGGTAGTTATGGGCGATCATCGACTTAGTCGATGGTCTTGATCACTCAAACCGATTATTACTCCTATATGTCCAAAGACTTGTGCTTTGATTAATTGTAAAATCAAAAACTGAAAATAAAAGATTGATTTAGACTTGGGCATATTGGATGGATGGTGTGGTTTTTGGATGTGGTGGTATGCCCGAGTCAACAAGGACCTAATTCTTGCGCCATTGATCCAAGCAATTATGCGTGCTAACCACACGAGGGGATATGGGACCTCTCTTGACTAAGTACTTTGGGCGGTGCTAATTGGGGTCGCTCGGTTGGTGTGTTTTAAAGATAAACTGTGTGTGTGGTGTGGGAATGGAGCATGGCGGGCGGTTAGGTCGTCCATTGGGTCCTTATCCCGTGGGTTGTCTTGGTCGTAATTAGCACCGCCCATTGGAAATGTCTCAGAGGACTTAGCTGCTTAAGCATACCTTTGGTAGTGTGCTTAAAGGAAAGGCGGTCCGACGTGTGGGTACATTGGTACACCGCAGGATAAAACTATTCAATAGCCTCGCCCTAGGTTATGGACACGCTTGGTTATTTCCGTGAGAATTAGACTACAACCTTTAATTAAAACTTGACATGGTTGGTATGAACGGGAGTTCATGCTATTGTTGTGGTGACTATTGGGTTAGTCACTTCGAGTTGATCTTGTTGTTGTTACTATGTTATTTATCTCGTTGTTACTTGACAATTAAAATGCTTTGCCAAATTGCCTTCAATCTATTATGTTATTGCAAATGAAACTTGCTTTATGCTAAAATGAGTCCAAAGCCTCATCCACTTAAATAAAGCTTGCATGTAGCTATTTATAGTTCTGTTATCTCACACGTAAGTCTTATGGAGTACTTTATGTACTCATCCGCGTGGTTGTGGCATTTTGTGGCTTTTGTTGCAGAGGAAGAAGGGAGCTCCTAGAGCCTCTCTTTTGTGCTACGTGTTGCGGCTTCTTCGACGACTAGCTTGGCGGTCGGTCGATGCCTAGGGGTTAAGGCACACCGATGGGCTTTGTGTTATAGCCATCTTTATGGCACTTTTGCTTCATTGTTATTTCTTAGTAGTTCTTGTTGTTATTTGGCCGAAGGCCCTCTTTTGTAATAACCTATTCCTTATTAATATTAACTTCGGTTTGTTGCTTATGTACTATGTGTTGTATGGAATTGATACGTTCTTTTGTTGTGAGGTATGTATATTGCGATTCGGGAGTATACATCTCTCGAGACTGGTTTATTTGGTTGATAATACTAGGGTCAATTGGATGACTAAGTATTATGAGCTTAATAAATCCGGTGCTCTGATTTGCCTTTTTTGCGAAGTGAATTGGGTGTGTTGCATCCTATGAGCTTATTCTAAGGAAGTTTGGGTTTAAAAGCTCGAAGCTTTGATTATTATTCTTGTCAAACAAATTCATCAAGTCCAAGCCATTGAAATCAAGCGAGTTGTAGAGCTTTCTTTATCATATTTATTCATGTCTTTGTGTAGCTTTGATCTTGATTGGTTATAATTAATTTGCTACATTTAGAACTAAAGCATGACATGGCTGAACACTTTGACTAGATTGATTATTGTTATCACTTGGAGATGCCCATGGAAAAGGATGAGCCTATTTGTGAGTCTTTTTAAATCTTGGATTTGCAGCAAGTATGTTTCTCATTGCAATCCTGTTATGCTCACTCAATTTGGCATGTTAAATAAAAAAAAATAAAGGGTTGAGAAAAGAAAAATGAAAAGATGTATGCTTCAAGCATGCCATACATAGCCGTGTATTCAAAAGAACAAAAATATGCACACCAAAGTGCTCAAATGAAAAGAAGTATGCTTCAAGCATGCCATACATAGCTATGTATATTCAAAAGGAAAAATATGCACACAAAAGTGCTAAAAGGAAAAGAAGTATGCTTCAAGCATGCCACCCTTGAAAAGAAGTATGCTCCAAGCATGCCACATGCAAATAAGAATTGAACGTGAAGCAATAGGGTATTATATGAGACTGCTAGCTCATCTAGATTTAACTTGTGTCTCACTGTTAGGCTCTCACTTTTCTTGGTGATATCTTTTTGTGGTGCTTATGATCAGTTTAATCATTGTTTGATATGCCTGTCATGAGTTTAAATTGCATAATCATTCTAAAAGACTTGTTTTTGACTTTGCTATATAGTATATGACTTTATATGATCTAGATAGCTCTACTCATAAAAATGGCTTGGTTAATTTACTAAATCAATACGAAGTGACTTGGATAATCTACAAAGCTTCTTGACTTTTACTCTTCTTGCTCCTTCATCTCTTCTTTTGAAGCTCTTGATGATTCCATTGCCAAAGGGGGAGAAAAATGGGAGAAATTTTTTTTAAAAAAAATAAATAAATTGGAGAAATTTGCTTTCCTTGTGTTGAGGGGGAGTTTTTCAGCTGTGGTTTTGAAGTGTTCACTTTGCGGCTTTGAAACTTTCTTTTTGCAAATTTCTTTTCTTTCAAAAATCAACTCACAATTTCGAAGTATTGTCAATGTATTCATCAAGGGGGAGATTATTAGACCATGTGGTTAGGTCTAGTTTATTTTAGTTGATGAATAATTGACAATATTGGGTATTGATATTATTTGAGGCGTGTGGTGTGTGTGGACTAATGTCGGTCAAGTTGTGAAGAACTTGTGCCGGTGAAATATGTTGTTTTGGTCTCTGCATATGCAGGATAACTCGGTGGCGATCATGGTCTACGGCGGTGACGGGGAGATGACTTAGTGCGAAGTCATGGTCCAGAGGGTCGAGGATGCTGGAGGAGATGGTCGAGCTCGAGTTGGGGCGCGCGGAGATCAAAGATAGATGATGCATGTTGGAGCTACGGAGGTGCGGTCCGAAGGCTGCGACACATGATAGTTTTGGGGTGTCCAAACTTGGAAGGCTAAGAAAAATTAGGAAACTAGAATTTTGGGTTGTTCAAGCTGTACATGTATTTTGCAGCAGGTGTACACATTCTGGAGTCCTAGATCTAATCCGTGAGGGTCATGCCGTGTGTGATTAGGACACGGTGTAGTTCCTGAGTATAAAGTACTTGTGCGTGGTCTGGAGAACGAGAGTCTTTGGAGGTTGACGGCTGTGCAGGAAGCTTTTTTTTGGGTAGACACAAAAAGCCGACACAGATCTTGTCAGCGAGGGCTCTGTGTTGAGATTTGTTTATCGCAAAGCTGCTGCAGTTTTTCTCCGGTCTTGGCTTGAGATTTTCTGTAGACAAAAGAAAAAGCAAGCAACCGGCAGCAGTTTGATCTAGAATTAGCAAGGGCCAGCAGCTGTTGGCTTGAGCTTTTGTAATTTGCTGATTAGCTAGCAGCCGAAGCCTTTTTGGTGCTTGTTGTCTTCTTGATGGGATGTGCATGAGGCTTGATTTTTTGAGATTTGCTAGCAGCCGTGATTAGAAGCACATGATTCCAGCACATGCACATGATTAAGGTGAGGTTACTTGTTGCTATACTTGGTTGACTTTTGTGTGCACATGTTCTTTCGCGTGTGTGCATCTAATCGGACCAGGGGCTAGCGGGAAGGTTTTTTTTTGGCGAGGTGCTAGCGGAGCCAGCTGCTGGAATTTATCTCGCGAAGTCTTTTTGGAGGCGATTAGGTGCAAGGCTTGTGATGGCATCCTGCACGCTAAATCCGTAAAACAATGTGTGATCGGTTTTAATAGGGTGCGAAAAAAATCTTCTACAATCATTCACCCCTCTCTGATTGTCATTAACGATCCTACACGCAGTGACAAGACCAGACATGGCAGCTTTCCACAGTGACAAGACCAAAGAAGATAGCCTTACGCAGTGACAATAACAAAAAGACATGACTCTGCAAAGAAAGATATGACAACACTCTGCCTCGCAAACTTTTCAGACCGAAAAGATAACACTCTGACTCGTCAGCTTTTCATACCAAAAAGACATGACTCTGCATTAAAATAACCACACCATGCCAACCCTGTGGCTTATAGAAGGAGGTAGAAGATATCTGGGAGAGAACACTACACAACCAAATCCTACACTACACGAGAGCTTGCCTCACTACGTCGGGATGGACAAGATGCAGAAGATGCAATGGGACAAGATGACGAATCAATGGGAGGAAATCCGCAGACTAGCAAGGGCTGCTGGGGAGCGGGACGATGCAAGCAAGGGCTACTGCGGCCTGGGTCTAGCAAGAGGAGCTTGCCACGATGGTAGCTCTTCGCAATGATGCCCCCCGTAGCAGCAACCCCACCCCGAACGTTCCAATCGAGCGTTCGCTGCAACATCCGACAGAGGGGGAGACGCCGCCCCTCTGCTGGTGCAGGGACCCATGCAAGTTCTTCAAGTCCAAGTAGCGGCTAAGCCTAGGCATGCGTTACTGGGGTTGTGCAAACTACTCCTGTGACTATCCCGACTGCCGTTGGGACACGAGAAGCTATCGGCAGCCGGTAAGGTTTAGTTACAGTATGTTCTCGTACCTTTTTTCTTTCAAAGTAGGCACTAACAATCTCTCCCGTTTACCCGTAGTCACTGGATCCGCTATGTGGCTACCGCAAGTGGATTGACCAAGAGATCCACCCACATAACTAGTGGACTCTCGACTTCGAGGAGTGGGATGTCAAAAGGGCCCGCGAGATTTGGGAGGAGGAGCGCCGCAAAGATGAGCAAAACGAGCGCATACGTCAGGAGACGAAAGCTCATATCGAGGAGTGCAGACGCAGTGTAGAGCCACCGGGCGATTTAACTTGTAATGCTTAACCCCCAATTGGTCCTAGCATCATAAATTAAATTTCCCCGCTCTCGGTGTATTATATACCTCCCAGGAGCGGTACACACACCTTCACAAACAGTATCGAACCATACACAATTGATAATACGGAAAGTACGTAGCGAAAAACAGTAAATAAACTGAAATAAAGGCATAAATTAACCAGCAAAGGAGTCCCAATGGCTTGCCATAACCCGCAGGGCAACCGACTGGGGTTCATACCTTAGCAATTGACGTTCCTGCGCAACTTTCTTACCCAATTCGACCTCAATACTTGCTGTCCAGATTAGTAAACAAAAGCAAACAGTGAGTACACGAATGTACTCCGCAAGCATTTACCAAGCCTATACTTAGCTACATGCAGGCTCTACTCAATGGAGAAGGCTATTGAGTTCATTTTTCAGCGCAAAGCAATACTTTAATTTGAATACGATGTAATAGATTTAAATGACAAGTGAGCAAACATTTTGAATAATTTAAATAACAGCGGGTAATTAACATTAGACAACAACTAGCATGTGGCTGCACCTGCAACACACAATAATGGCATAAGAAACCATTCTCAATGCCACCCATCAAGTTTTAAGTTGAAATTCTAAAATGTTGAGTCTAATTATCGAAAGACCTCCCCAAGCGTGTCCATAACCAAGGACTTGGCTATTCGAATAGATTTAACCCTGCAGGGGTGTACAACTTTACCCACATGTCGAACCGCCTTTTTGCCACACGATTAAGCACACTTCCTTAGGTATGCCGGCACGGCTAAGTCCTACGAGACTTTTCCAATATTGTATATTAACTACGAGTCGCCCGTATAGGTAAAACCCTCTGCGAACCGCCTTGTGCGCACACAGGGCTCCCACGGAGGACCCATATGTTGCGTTAGAGTCATTGTAAAGCCGGAAGTCAACTACCCTATAGGGGTAAAGCCCCCGGACAACTACAATGCCCTTCAGTGTGGAAAACCTAGACAAGATTCCACTCCAGCGCACCCAACACACATAAATTTCCTTTTTAACACAACACACTCACACCCACTTGCGACTCGGAGGTAATACACGCCAAAGTACTAAGTCAAGAGGGGACCCATATGACCCTCATATGGATGCACGCAATAATGCTTGGTTCAGTGATGTTCGGTCCTTATTGACCCGGGCACCAATCACACACCCAACAGCACACCAACATACCAATGTGCCCAAGTCCAAATCGTTTTATTTTCATTTTTAGTTTTCCAAATACAATAGCACAAGGTGCTGGTTATAATCATAATAAAAATGTTTTATGTGATTAAGGTCATCGACAAGTCGACAACCGCCCAATCTACCGGAAACTAAGCATGGCTAAGCATGACGCCGAATAAACATAAATAGACCATATAACAACCACCAGGATCTAATTCACCAGTGGGATTATTAACTTAGGCTAGTGGCAGGGGATAAACAATTTTAGGGAAATGCAACAGGATTAACTACTTTTAAACGACAAAATTAACTTGACAAATAAAGCATGCATTCATACAGTTCGCAAACAAGATAATAGTTTTTTAATATAATAGGATCAACATTCATCAACGAAAATTAGGTGCTTGCCTTTGTTTGCTGATAATCTGGACATTCTCACGATCATTTCGGTGGCACTCTTGAATTGTCAAAATCTATCGTTCGAGCAAAACAACGAATAACACCAAATAACCAAACTCCAAATTTAACTAACATTCATACACATTAGGTAGGGTTTGATTTTTAGAGATTTTTGGGCAAAGGTTTCAGTCCAAAAGGAATTTATTTGAATTTTCTAAGTATTTTACAAGTTAGAAGCATGATTTCTTAATTAAATTAATTATCAACATTTTATGAAACAACAACATGAACCAAAATTAAACCAGGTTAAATTACAGTAAAAATAAGAATTAACAAAATTAATTTCACTCATTTTGGAGTTAGGATGAAATACTTATGAATTTTTGAAGTTTGAATCATTTTCTAGAGTAAAAACAATTTATTTTAATAATTTATTTAATTCCACACTTTATGGAACAGCATCAAGTTTGACATATATTCCAGTAAAATTACACTAAAATAATAAATAACAAAATTAGTTTCATTCAATTTGGAGCAAAATTGAATTAGTTATGAATTTTCTAAGTTTAATCAATTTTTAGTGTAGAAATAAATCAATTCGGGATTTTCTAAAGAATTACTTACTTTTCCTACCGATACTCGGCTGACCCACGGTCACTGACCGGTGGGGCCCGGTGATAGTGTTGACTGGGTCAGCTTGACCCAGTCGCGGCTGACGGCGACGTCGAAGGTGCCTTTACAAAATACGTCTTCGGTTTCAAGAAATGTATTCTACTATTTTGCGCAAAAGCTTAACCGGCCGAGTGGCCCACATGTCAACGATACAAGGCATTAAATCGGTGCGGTTTAAAGTTCTTAAATGAGTTTAACCAGTGGGGTCCACAAGTCATACACACATTTAAATACATAGATTAATTACTAATGACTTCATTAATCCTAATCCACCGACGGCTCACTGGAGCTCTTCCGAGCGCGAGTGCGGCGGCGTGGAAAAGGATCTGGCGACACAGGGGGTCTTTGGGCTCGGGGAAGACACGCACGGGTGCGCAACGTCTTCACGAAGTTGGTGACGGCGACGCGGGTCCTTGAGGATACCGGCGGTGAGCTGGCAGCGACCGGAGGCGGAGACGAAGGCACGACTCCCATGGAGAAGGCGCTACGGGCGTCGAGAAGCTTCAAGAAGAAGCGCCTCGGGATCGCCGTGACACCTGGAACGAGGCGCCCACGGTCTTGACAGCTAAGGAGGGCGGTGGCGGCCGGAATCAACGCGGCGGCGATTGACCGAGCTCGGAGAAGAATAGCTTGAGCTCCCTCGGTGATGGGCCAAAAGCAAATTAGTTTCACTCGAAGATTCAGTGGGGTGAGGCGATCCTAAAGGACCCAACCAATTTGAGAGGGACTCACCGGAACGTTAAAGAGCTCGCGGGCTCAAAGCCACCGGAGGCGAGGACGACGACCACGGTCCCAGCGATTCACTAGATGCCAAGGACCCGGGCTAGGCAAAACGGGGGCGACGTCGAGAGTGGATCACGGCGGTGGGGTCGCGGACGCTCGAGCGGCACCGAGGCAGCGACGCTCTCAACGATTTCTCCTCCGGCCGAAGAGGAAAAACGAGAGGAGAGAACGAGAGAGTGCGAGATATGGCGAATGGATTGGCTCGGAGGATAGATAAGTCCTGGCGACCCTTCTCGAATGAACACACGTGCATTGAGGTGGCACGACCGCACGGGAGGATGCGTGGCATGAATGCGACGGCGCCAGCAACACTCGGCTAGGTCGACACGGGGATAACGACGACTCCGACAGGTGGGGCCCACTCGTCAGTGGCGGCGACGAAAAGGTGCAAACGGGCTGAGCCCGAGTCAGACTCGGGTCCGATGAAACGACGTGGTCGAGCCAAGTCGCATCAGCCAACTCGGTCGGTCTGAACGGCACCGGC
Organism: Phyllostachys edulis; assembly: GCA_036346405.1. NCBI lineage: Eukaryota > Viridiplantae > Streptophyta > Magnoliopsida > Poales > Poaceae > Phyllostachys > Phyllostachys edulis. Next base: position 47,054,137 of record CM070565.1, read on the forward strand.
GATGTGAGCCGTGCGATCGGTATTGGACGGTCCAGATTAGAAGCGACTTCGAACGGTCCGAACAACACAAGTGATAATAGCCATTCGATCCGCATCGGATGGTTCAAATGAAAAGACGCGTTCGGACAGTTCGAACAGCCCAATCAATCCAGTCCGTTGATCTAAAAATGGACGGTCCACAAGGTTTCGCGTTGGTTGGACTTAGGCGCGCTAGGGTTAGGTTAGATTTTGGTTTGACCGAAATAAAACTAGTTTGACTAGTCTTCTAAAAATAGAAATAAATTTCCAAAAATTCTGAAAATTTTTGTGGGTGTTCTCAGATTCAACTAGGACTTAGGAAAAATAGTTTTAGCTACTGTTCACAATTCATTTGGCTAAAATAAATTCCTTTTTAAATCAGCCCTAGAAACATGGCTAGAATTTTGAAAAGGTCAAAACAACTTCTAAAAATTTGGAAAAAATTATATTAATTCATGATAAATAATATAGTATTTTACAAAATTATTTCCAGAGATTTTTATACATAAATTTTTCTGGAATCAAGTAGAAATTTAAAAACAGACTTAAAGTTTGAATTTCAAAACAAATTTTAGAAAACCAAGTGCAAACTCATAAATTTCAACCAAAAGTTTTTAAAATATTATAATTTTATACATTTGAAACACAAACTTAAACTTGGGATGTTACACGCAGGGAGCGCGAGGCTCGCGAGAAGGAGCACGAGAAAAAGAGGGAAATGGCGGCCGAGACCAAGGCGGCCGGCGAGGAGTACAACGCCGAGCTCGCAAGGAAGGGCAAATAGCCCTGGTCCATGTAGTAGTCCGACCCACTTCGCTCATATGTCTGATGTGTTTCTAATTCACTAAAGGTATGCCTGTACCGTCTTTGGTTCGTTAGCCTGCTTGCCATGTAACCCCTTGTCGGATCAACTTTCGTGTTGTTATCGTTGCACTATTTCTCCAAAGTTGTCCACCGTGTAAGAATTTCCTAGCGCATCACAATATCACTTACCTTCGTACTTACAAATCATTGCTATCTCTATCGTTCTCACAAAAAATTTCATAAATTTAGCGTACTACAGCAACATACGACTATCACAAAACGTTATTGCGAGTTTGACAAATTTCGTACCCTTTAGATTCTACAAAATTCACAAACGGACCAACCAACATTCTCACCACCCTTTTATTTCCAACAAAAATAATATCCTACAATAAATGTAATACTTCCAAAATGCAACATTTATTCCACATAATTTTTCCAATCGGATTTATTAAATACTGCACGTGGCACTTCAAATCGCCAAGTAGTTGTTTACGAAGGATATATAAGCTGAAGTGTCAAAGGTTATATCAATCCACAAAAAATGTTTTCAGTCCATATATGGTTCACACATAAATTCTCTACTATTTTTAAAAAATGATTAAATAAAAAGTAGTTTAGCCTACGTCAGCCAATTGTTAGGCTTATTAAGTGTTATAATCGCCTAGCGGTTAGGCGACATAACCTGTCGTCCTACCATTAGGCGATATATATCTCTGTCGCCCAACGATACAGTTACTACATTGGTATTGCTTTTACATTGGTCGATCGGGTCCATCACCAAATGTAAGGCTGAGAGTATAATTTTGTTAAAAAAAAGTGGAATAATTATATAATTTCGAATAAAAAATGGATTATTAAAAAGAAATTCGCGGATTTTGCAATTCAGAGTTCGCTAGTCTTTATGGGTGGATGTATGCGTGCGTGGTCCACGTGGCGTTTCGTGGGTGTTTAGAAGTGTGTGGAGCTGTGGACTCGTTGATCTACTACTGGCTGAGTTACTGAGTAGTACTCCCTCTTCCTCTCTTTTTTTTTCTATTCTAGTCCTTTTCTAGGTGACCGTTGCGCTCCCCATCTCTGAATCTACTGCTGCTTTCTTGGACCGACCCCCTCTTTGATTGCCGAATAAATTGAAGGAAACTTGGTTGGCGAGACGATCGAGATACCATCGCTAGTTACTGGTAGATCTAGGCAGGGATTTGATTATTCCTACTTTCCTAGACCCCAAGCTACCAACCAGATTGCCTCCTTGTTTGGTTGCTTCTTCCCCTAATCCTCCACTCCAGCAAGGCGAGCGAGCTGAACAGGTGACTGCTTCCCTCCTCCTCCTCTTCTTCTCTACTCCATTCCCCCATGCATGCTGGCCGCTGCCTCCAAGTTCCTAATTTCTAAGCTGCTCTTCGTTCTCCGCTTGGCTTCACGCTCGCTGCATCGGTCATCAGATCGCAATCCTCTCCTCTCCATTGCTAAGCTGCATGGTTGTTTAATTTGCTTCATTCCCCTTCTTTCCTTGTTGGATTGGATGATAATAATCTACCGTTTGGAGTATTTCCTTTCGCTGCTTAGTCGTTAGTAATTGGGGACACCACACCTTATTGAAGGAAGGTTAGGCAGCTGATGATCCCATCGGCTACATATCTAGTTTAGTAAATTCATTCCTCTACGTAGGAAACGGGGGTGCGCGGCGCAGATGACTTCAATTGAGTTTCCGCAACATCCTTACTTTCAAAGTTAGTTGGGTATTCTTAGTTGTTAAGTAATCCAATGTTTTTAGCTACTGCTACACAGCTCAAAAGACGTTCTTTTGTGCGTATCATGATCGATCTTTTGGAAATTCATTCTTTCTTTTCTTTTTAAAAAATGTTCTCTTGTGGAGTACTCCACTAGCTACTTTTTTGTTGATTGATGCAAGAAGAGGTGATACGCCTGCCCTGCCCGTATTTTAATATTCCTTTTTCGCGGTTCTGTCATGTCGGCACGGCAGCGAAACGAATACCACACTTTTTTTTCTGTCTCTTGTAAAATATTATTAAATTCGATGCACTAGTTTATATGATACATCTTATTTTTGCACTTTGCTAATTTGCTCTTTTTAAATATTTAATTCATATTTCAGGTTTAATTGCCCTGGCCAGATACAAAATGTCCTTTATACCCCTTCGCTCTTCTCTCGCCCGCTTTTCCTCCTCTCCTCAAGACCTTTGCCAAGGCCTCCGCCTGCTCCGGGCCCGCTTCGCGCCTTCCTCTTCCTCGACGCTGCTCCCCACCTCCGCCACCGCCTCCTCCCGTGAACCTCCGCCTCCGCGTCTCCCGCGACGCCTCCCGCTTCCCTACTCCCACCGACGCTGCCTCCTCCGCCGCCCACGTCGCTACAGATCGCCAGGAGCTCCTCCTCGAGCTCCAAAGACCATCCCATGACCGCAAGAATCACATGGCTGCTCGTGCTCGGCGACGACGACACCACCTTCGTCCTCCCCAACCTCCTCCACACCCTCGCCAAGTACGACTGGCGCAAGCCGTGGTACCTCTGCGCAGAACGCCTGGCATGGCTTTGCCATGGCCTACGGCAGCGGCGGCATCGCCGTCAGCTAGCCGCTTGCCGCGCGTCTCGCCCGGCGCGTGCGTGCTCAATTCCTTCCTCCTCAGGTATCCCCATCTCTACGGCACCCTGCCCCGTCCTTCCCCACTCGCCACCAGCAGCTCGGCCTCTGCCCGCGCCGTGCACGCCTCGCCCTCAAGCCCGTCTAGCGCTCCTCCCACCGCTACACGCTCCCGTAGTTCGAGACCAAGGTCGCCGCCTCCCAAAAGTCGCTCCTCGCACGCCTCAACGTCCCTGCCTCCAAGCACCTGTCGCCACTCGACCTTGAGGCGCTCTTCTCGTGCGCCTCCGACGACCGCCTCGTCGTGGTCGAAAGACGCCAAAGACCGGCGACATCATGGGGCTTGAGCTCTCCCTGCTCCAGGCAACAATTGGCAGCATCGCACGTGGGTGAGACCGGCGTGGAACATGCGCAATGTGGCCAGGAGCCCCGGCTCGCTGCTGCGGTTCACACGGGAGGAGGGGCAAAAACGACATTTCGCATGTGGGACAGGGCAATTAAACCTGAAATATGAATTGAATATTCGAAAATAGCAAATTAACAAAGTGCAAAAATAAGGTGTGACATATAGACTAGTGCATCGAACTTAATGGTATTTTAATGGTATTTTGCATGAGGCCAAAGAAAAATATGATATTTTGGCAATTATCCCATTCCGACGCTTCGGGATGGGCGGAATATATGCAAAGTTATCAGCTTTACTTGGAGGCTTGGAGCCTTCACACGGCAAATGCAAAGTTATCCCGCGTCAGAAACACCCAGAAGGAAGCAGAAGCCTGACCTTTCGCTTCGGTTACCAGTTCCTTTCGCTGCACCTCCCCGTTGATAAGCTTGCGCAGTTGCGGCAGCCAGCATTCATACCATTCAATGCTGTCATGCTCCCGCTTGCCCTCTAAGAGTGTGCATTTCGGCACCTTCGTTTTTCAAATTCAACGCATCATGTCTTAGATTTGGGTGGGAGATTCATTCTTGCACATGCTCGCAGTTTGGTATGGCCATCTCATGAATGCGCGTCTCGATCTAACTAAACTCAAATTCAGGCGGCTGTGATGCAACTTTCCCTTGCAAATACGCTTTTAGCACATCATGTTGCTTCTCAAGCTATATGGTTGCAGTCATTCTTACATCATCGTGTGATTAACATGTGCAAGCATTCTCTGGCAGTTATTTGAAGGGCAAACATGGCTACAATTTCTGACATCGGCGTCGCCGCCGCTATCAACATATTGACTGCCACTGTATTCTTGCTGGCATTTGCTTTTCTACGGTTACAGCCGATCAACGACAGGGTCTACTTTCCAAAATGGTACCTCAGAGGCATGAGAGTCAGCCCAGTTACCTCTGGTGCGGTTGTGCAGAAGTTTGTCAATCTAAACATGAGATCATACTTGAAATTTCTAAGTTGGATGCCGGCTGCTCTCCACATGCCCCAGGACGAGTTGATTAATCATGCAGGCCTTGATTCCGTTGTCTATCTACGGATATACCTAACAGGGTATGTTTTTTTCTAGCTATCCTCAATTGTTTGTCTTCGTCATTCCATTTTCAATTACCAATCGTATTTTGGTAACAGTGCCAATTAGTCAATGACATTTACTCCAATAGGCAGTAGAGGCCAGCAGTTGGCTTTCTACTTGTTTCTAACTGAAGTGATAAGACAAAACATATCATCGCTAGTGTCTTGTGATCGTGTTATTGTGCTTGCAATGGTGGTTTTATGTTTGCCAGTGCAACCCACCTATATCACACCCATTACTACAGTTTACGGTACCCATGTTTATATGCAGTGATGGAAGGAAATCATAACTTTCGAAGAAAACGGAAATGGGTCTTTTTTTTCGACTTACATGTTTTATTGTGAAGATGATGTTGATCTATTGAATCTCTAAGGGCATAGCCGCCGAATTCAGGGCTTTGCCCATGCATGCTAAATATGTCTCAATGGTAGATTTTGCATCACTGTGTTTTAAAAAGATGTCTGATATGTGAGAGGCAAACCATAGTGCTTGTAAATAACACAAGATGGCTTCATGAGGCGTGTTCATTGTGCTTGCAATGGGACCGCACGTTATCATTTATTTCTTTCAGTTGTATGGAGCAATCGCATTTCTATTGTCGTAGCATAAAAATGCTAGACAGTGGGTACGGAGACCCTCTGTACCCTTTGTCTTGGGAGAAGGACCACTTACATGCCCATGGGGCTTTACTTATAGGGGCTTTACTTATAGGGGGTAAGAAGAGACATTTACCTTCTTGCCCCCAGAGGCGAGAGAGAGAAAGAGGGCATTTTAGGTACATTTGCCCTAAAATACACTATACATACTAGTTTTACATATGAACAGCATCCCCGACAACACACCGGTATTCCCGACGATCCTAGGATGCGGGGCACCCCTTGGTGCCTTGCTACGACATCTATTATAGACATCTGCTGTCCTCCTTTTGTTTTTCTTTTACAATGGTTTAGCACTGTATGTGGAACACAAAATTGGGTAGTTTTATTATTCGATCTACCTGCGCTTAGCATCCTTCATGTCAAGTGTTCCAATCTTTCAATGCATGTACATTAATAGACTTTTAACTAATTGTTGCAGGCTCAAGATATTTGTTCCGATTACAATTCTTGCTTTTCTTGTTCTGGTCCCTGTGAACTGGACTAATGACACCCTAGAAAGCATGACGGTAGTCCACAGTGGTATTGACAAACTGTCCATATCCAACATACCCTATGGGTCGTACAGGTGATACTTGACTTATTTTATCTCTATCCTTAGTGTATCTTTACATTGCTCTATTGAAATATTTTTCAGTCTATTTCATAGAAGTTGTAGATCTTTAATACCAGCACTGGCTTACCACAAATAAGCCAGTTATGGTTGTGACTACAATTTTTTTAATCTATGGACGGCATCTTTCTTGAAGTTCAAGCATTTTGCTAATCTTCATGCTGATTGCACAGTAGTTACTTGAACTTCTTACAGGCTGTAGGATCGTAAGGGTGCACTATCCCTATGAGTTGCTGTTTATTTAGCGTTTATTTGGGTCATATGAGCAATGAACCACTCTTGTGTGTCCGACTTAGTGAGGTGTAAGCACACTATTTAGGCTTGGCACTTAGCAGCTGCCTGGTCAAGTTGTAACTTAGGCAGCTGCTCTGATCAAAAGCATGTTCTTGCATATTAGCCATGCAGCATAGGCCTTCCAGGCCATATTTGTTGGCTTCTTTTGATGTAAGCGCATTTTTATATGTTCATGATGGTCATACTTTCCATTTTTTGTACAGGTTTATTGCTCACGTGACTATGGCTTATGCATTTACCTTTTGGACCTGCTATGTACTACTGAAGGAGTATGAAATAATTGCTACCTTGAGGTTGCGCTTTCTTGCTCAAGAGAAACGCCGACCAGACCAGTTCACTGTATGATTTGCCTATTCTCCTCCTACTTAGTAGATCTGGATTGAGATGTTTAGTGTGTGTTTGTATGTCAGCTTGGATAAGTCGAAAGGCTCTGCACATACTTTTCACCGTAATGCATCTAACCAACATCGTGGGAATAAAATTACTACACAAGTCCTTCTATTACCGTAATTCAGATCCTTCTTACTTGGCCTAAGGTCCCAATCTTATAGGTTTTTCAAATCAACAAGTTCAGCGACAACTTTTTTTTTACGCATTCTAGGTAGAAAGCACCTAACCTTTGTGACTGCAACCTCTACATGGGCTTGGTTTAGATCACTTCTTTTTTGAAAATTAATGTTCAGGTGGCAATGGCCTCAATCAAGGATCAAAATCCCGGTACCAGATAAAATACCGCCCGACACCATTTCTCCGTCACCGGCCGGTAACCGGAAATCTCGGAAAAAACCCGGCCGAAGTTTGAAAACTGAAATTTGAATTTGCTTAAAAATCGTCCGAAATTCGAAAACTGAAATTTGAATTTGCTAAACCGGGAAATACTGGCGGTTTCTAAATCCGGTACCACCGCCACCCGTAAAACCGTAACCGTGATTTACCGTCACGATTTCTATCCATGGCCTGAATAGAATGAAGTTTCTAAATTAATGCGCCTTTCATGATTCTTTAATGGATGTTACTGAATCGATTTTCAGGTTCTTGTGCGGAATATACCACCAGATCCTGATGAATCAGTTAGTGAGCTTGTGGAACATTTCTTCCTTGTCAATCATCCTGATCATTATCTAAGACACCAGGTAATATTTAGTAAATTTTGTGGATACCTAGGTTCATATGTTTATTGCTCTCTGGAGTTCTGTGGCCTTGCCTTTTGTTTTTGTTTCAACAAGTTATCAATCTTCTTAGTTAGGATCTTTAGTTTCTGATTTTCTAGATTGGCCTAGTGTAAATATAGTTGTTCTTGTTATGAATAGTGCTTGTATTCAATATGAGGTTAATGGGCCAATATATATACCCAAAGTACAGGTGGTGAATATGCAAATAACCCCTCATAACAATGGGGAATAACACACTATACATATATCTCTAACACCCCCTCTCAAACTCATAGTGGATCAACAACACTAAGTTTGGAGAGGTAGAAGCCATGCTGTGCTCGAGTCTGGGCCTTCGTGAAGAAATCCGCTATCCAAGCTCAAGGCATATCTTCAAGAGCAATCACCGATCATGCACACAAGACCTCATGAAGGAAGCATCAACACCAATATGCTTGGTGAGCTCATGCTTCACAGGTCACGCAACATCTTGATAGCACTCAGATTTGTCGACAAGAGAGGAGTCGGTAGTAATGTAAACACCAAAATCCTCAAGTAACCACCGTAGCTAAGTAATCTCTGCTGTCAAGAGAGCCATAGGTCGCAACTCACCTCTGCGACTCGAGCAGGACACTGCAGATCTATTTCTTCGTCTTCCGTGCAATGAGCGAACCACCAAGAAAAACACAAGAAGCAGAGATAGACCGCGATCGGAGGATCGCCGCCCAAGTAGCATCCGAATAAGCTCAAGTCAGAACGAATTTGGAGCGTGGAAAGAAGAGACGGCGAGAGATAGTCCCACGAAGGTATCGTAGAACTCAAGAAGGTGGTTGTAGTGGACTGAGTGGGAGCGAAACGAATCGACTCGAATGTGAATCGGATAAGTGATATCCGGACAAGTAACAAAGAAGGTAGACAAGACTCCCAACAAGATGACGATAGCGAGTCGGATCGAAAGAGGCTCCCCATCGAGGGTCGGAGGTGAACATTGAGCTCCATGGGAGTCTCAACGATCTGTGATCGATGAGGAGGCGCGATCAAGAAGATCTGAATATACTTCTCTTGGGACATAAAGAAACCATCCGAGTGGAAGTAACCTCAATCCCAAGGAAGTAACGAAGAGGACCAAGATCCGACATAAGGAATCGCCACTAAGACGAGCCTTGACAAAGGCAATGTACTCAGAATCATCTCCGTAATGATCATATCATCAACATACAAAAGAAGAAGAGTCCCACCACGAGACGAAGTGTGGACAAAGAGCGCAGGATCATGATCACTCATTGAAAAGCCAACAAAGAAGTGACTACAGAGGAGAAGCGCCAAACCAAGCACGAGGGGCTTGCTTAAGGCCATAGAGAGAGCAACGGCGCATGCACCATGCCCTCGAGAAGAATACCCGGTGGCGGATGCATGTAGACCTCCTCACGCAACTTGCCGTTAAGAAAGGCATTCTTGACATCAAGCTGAGAAACAGACCAGTGGCGAACAGACGCCACCGAAAGAAGAGTGCGGACAGTGGTCATGTGGGCCACAGGAGCAAAAGTCTCGTCGTAATCACGACCATGCTCCTGCTGGAAGCCACGAGCAACAAGACGCGCCTTATAGCGCTCAAGAGAGCCATCAGAGCAAGTCTTAATCTTATAGACCCACTTACATGTGATGGGACGAGAGTGAGATGGAAAAGGAACAAGATCCTAAGTACCAGTACGCTCGAGGGCAGCAATCTCCTCGGCCATGGCATGCTGCCACTCAGGGTGAGTAACAAAGATCCCTGAGGAGACAGAGCTCTAGTAGCTGCGCCAAAGAAAGGCAAACGGGCAGAGGGCCGAATCGACTGGCGATCGCGAAGAGCGTAGCGAGGAGAAGATAGCCCATCAGGGGAAGATGAAGCATCAGAAGAAGATGGAACATCAGGAGAAGATGGCTCATCTGGAAGATCCTCAATACGAGGTCTGCGAGTGTAGACGAGTGTAGTTGGGGGAGCCGGAGGAGCCGCGGGAGACGAAGCAGGCGGCGACAACGGCGGAGAGGCCACAGAAGGAATATGTGGAGACTCAGTGGGACGGGTGGACGAGAGCAAGACAGATATAGGTGTATCTGGAAAGGTCAAAAAAGACAGAGACTCCACAGAGGAAGCCGAAGGAGAGACAGGACGTGGGTAGAAGGGACGAGACTCGTCGAAAGTCACATCCCGAGAAATCCGCATCCGTCGACCAACAGATCCCAAAGACCGTAGCCCTTGTGCTCTCAGATCAGATCCCGTAAAGACACTCAATAGATCGGCGGTCGGTTTGGTGCGTTCTCGAGGCGAGGAGAACATAGCAAACGCGCACCAAACAGACGAAGGCGAGTAGTCGGAAGAAGACTACAGAGACGCTCAACAGGATCGCACTCAAGAGCGTAAGAGGTTGGATGTTGATGAGGTAGGTGGCAGTGGAAACAGACGCGGCCCAAAAGTGAGGTGGAATAGAGGCAGCAATCATCAGTGCACGAGCCGACTCAAGGAGGTGATGATGCTTGCGCTTAGCGACACCATTCGAGCATGTGCACCAGACAAGAGAATCGAAGCGAGAGTGCCCCTTTCGGCAAGGAAGCCGCGCAGTAACGAGAGAGGTACTCGCCACAGAGTCAAACCACGAAGACACGAATAGGAGTGGAGAAGCGTATGCGTACCATAGTGGCAAACTGCTGTTTATAGATAGATAAGGCCTCACTACACGAAGACATGAAATATATCCAAGTGTGGCGAGAGAAATCATCTATAAATATGATATAGTATCGATGACCCCTTTCAAACGAAGGAGCGGACCCCAAACATCGAATGAACAAGATCAAAAGGACGCCGAGACACCGACTCACTATGAGGATAAGGAAGTGAATCTGCTTGCCTAACTTACAACCCCGACAATCTAAAGACACGTCTCTGAGGCAGACCCCGAAGGCCACGACGAACTAAAGACGACAGTAGAGATCCACACAGATGGCCAAGATGGTGATGCCATCTTTGGAAAGAGCCGTAGAGCGAGTGGCGAAGCGAGAGACCGGCAATGACGGTGGCGGCGGAAGGAAGGTGAAGCGACCAAGCTCCCAAAAACGTTGTCGATCAAAGGCGCCGAGGGCCGAACCAACCGAGCTCCGTGTGGCGGTCTGAACACAACAAGAGTCGAGTCGAGAATGACTCTACAACCAAGATCAAGATGTCGCCTAGCGTAAAGAAGTCAGCATGGTAAGGCGAGGAACATGAGCAACAGAGGAACATGAAAAGATGAGTTGCTAAGAGGTCCTCGACGAGACGAAAGAGGTACCATCGTGAGAAGAACACCGACAGAGAATCAAGAGGTGTAATGAAGGATGAGTGGAAGAATCAGAGTCATATGAAAAGATGCTCGAATCAAGAATCCACGGGAGGTGCTGATTGTGGAGGTGGTGGTTTCGCGATGCTCAAGAGTCGATGAGCGTAACCGTGAGAACTGGCGAGGAGAATCAAGCGGCAAGCAAGTGTCAAGTCCGCTATCTCTGCTCGATGAGAGAAACTGAAGGAGTCGATCTGACGTCGATGTAGAAATTGCGTAAACGCCGAGGGAGAACACGAAGCGGCAAGCGGCGTCGAAGTCCGCTATCTCTCGCTTTCGAGAGAGCTGGCTGAAGAAGTCGATGCAGTGTCGATGTAGAAGCACCGATGCGATGCTAGTAGAAGAACGGCGTAAAAGATCTTTCCGCCGCTTATAGCACCGACTCAATGTGGCCAACCTTGTCACAATAGGAGCGATGAGGACGGCCATCGCCATATGGAGGGCGGCCACCACCACCGTGGCGGCCACGGAGGAGGCGGTGTCAAGCGTGGAAGCGTCGGTGTAGTAGGTGGACGGCGGCGAAAGCACGGAGGAGTGGCATCGCATCAAAGACCACTTATAAGCCGTTCTCGAGAATGGGATCGCGGTGATGGAAGCAACCATTGGTGGCGGGCGCCGATGGCGCGGCGACTAAGGCAACGAAGTCTAACAGGCGGCGCTCGACGGCGCGGCGGTTAGAACTTTTTTTTTCCTGGCCGGCCGGCTCGACTAAAAGACAATCAGCCCGGGCAAACACAAAGACGCACGGGGGAACCGAACTAGGGTTCCTCGCTTGTGACAGCGGCGGCGGGGGCCTTAGCGGCGACCACGGTGGCGACGGCGGCGGCTCCCGGCACCTCCTAGCGAGCCGGCGTAGAAGGGTGCACGAGCAACTTCTCGCTGGCGCCGACGAGATCGCGCGGATCGGCACGAGGTTCTTGCCGCGACGGCCGGCGAGGAGGCGGGCCCCGAGATCGAGAGCGAGCGCCTTGAGGATGAGCGGCGCGGCGTCGCGGGTCGAGGGCGATGGCGCGGTCGGCTCGGCGGCGCCAAGACGGGCGAAGCGAAGGAAGCGTCGCGTTCAAGCGTGGTTTCGAGGGAAGCGAAGGCGAGGGCGGCGTCGGGCGTGCGAAGCGGGAGGCGGTGGCCTCGCAAACGGCGGGTCAGCGACGAAGATCACGCCGTCGCCACTAGGAAGCCGAGGGCCGAAGCGGGAGATCTGCGCTAAGCGGCGGCGGTCGGCCGAAGCTGGGACGCGGGATCCCGCCGAAGAAGCGAGGCGGCAAGCGATGGAAGCGGCGGATCGGGCGGAGAGGCCGACGAGGCGACCACGAAGACGAAGCAAAGGAGCAGAGGCAACGGGGTGGCGAGCGGCTCTCACGTAAGACACGCGAGAAACCCTAACCCTAGTTTTGGCTCTGATACCATGTTATGAATAGTGCTTGTATTCAATATGAGGCCAATGGGCCAATATATATACACAAAGTACAGGTGGTGAATATGCAAATAACCCCTCATAACAATAGGGAATAACATACTATACATATATCTCTAACAGTTCTATTAATTAGAACTGCATATTTCCATAGTCCTCTGCAAATTATGAACAGTTTCAAATGGAACTAGTGTAAACATTTTTTCGGTTTCATGTTGATAAGAGTGCAAATGTTAACCCAACAAGAAATCATTATCAACCGAGTCTATAAGGATTTGCCGAAATCATTTTGGGGATGAGTTGCTTGGGCTTGTCAAATAGCAGGCGGAAATATTTTTATTCTCTTGGTTATTTTAAATTTCATTTGAAGAATCATATGCAAATGTTAAGGGAAAGTATCTAGTGCAAAACCATCTCTGGGTGCTAATATGCTATCTCATAATGTGTCATTGGATGAGATTTGGACGGATCAGATTTAGATCATCATATGCATCAGGATGATTTTTTGTTGCTACTTCATTAAAAAAAACACATAATTTTATTCTTCCTTGTACTAACTGCTGTCTTTATGCCTTATCTTCGCACATCTTCCTTTTGTTTGCCGAACATGGAAGTGGAGGCCCTATTTAAATGCTTTATATTAGGGAATAATCTTTGTATGCCTTGTTGCTCTGTAGGTAGTTTACAATGCAAATAAACTTGCTGATCTTGTTGAAAAGAAGAAGAAAATGCGGAATTGGCTTGATTATTACCAACTCAAGTATGAGCGAAATCAATCGAAAAAGCCCACCACCAAGGTTAAGCTTGAAGAATAATTAGCCGTCCATTTCTCCTCCATATGGATCTTGATTTCTTTATCTCCATTTAGATTGGAATGCTGCATTAGGATCTGTTTACTTTAATTCCTTCCCCTTTTTCTGGACCTATGTTACAGACTGGCTTTCTTGGATGTTTTGGTTCTGAGGTGGATGCTATTGAATACTACAAATCAGAGATTGAGAAGATAGGAAAGGAAGTAAGTTACAGCATTTGTATTTATATAATCATTGGACAATTCAGTTTTGCCAGTTTTAAGTGTTAGATTCTTTTCTGTGCATTAACTTTTGTTTACAGTCAACTGTCAGAATAACTATAGATTAATATGTGACGATACACAGGAAGATGAAGAACGTAAAAAGGTCAAGAAGGATCCGAAGTCAGTTGTGCCAGCAGCCTTTGTTTCATTTCGTTCACGGTGGGGTGCAGCAGTTTGTGCTCAGACACAACAAACCAGCAATCCAACTGTCTGGTTGACTGAATGGGCTCCAGAACCTCGTGATGTGTACTGGAATAATCTATCTATTCCATTTGTTTCCCTCACAGTTAGGAGGTTGATAATTGCTGTGGCATTCTTCTTCCTTAACTTCTTTTATGTCATTCCAATAGCATTCGTACAGTCCCTTGCAAACCTTGAAGGAATAGAGAAGGCGCTTCCATTTCTAGAACCCTTAATTGAAGCGTAAGTCTACTTTCACATGTCGATTATTCAGCAGTTTTATGGCATTTCTGTAGTCTTTTCAGGATTCAGCATAGCTGTAGAATTAGTATAAAAGCTTATATGGTTGTCTTTTGCATGTTCTTTTGATGGCATCTCCTGATTTCTGTTTGTCAACTATTATGCAGACAATTCATTAAATCATTCATCCAAGGGTTTCTTCCTGGAATTGCTTTGAAGATCTTCATTATTTTCCTTCCAACTATACTGATGTTTATGTCGAAGTTTGAAGGATTGATATCACAGTCAACACTGGAGCGAAGATCTGCATCTAAGTTTTATATATTCTTGTTCTTCAATGTATTTTTGGGGAGCATCATTACAGGATCTGCTTTGGAGCAGCTTAAAACCTACCTACATCGGTCAGCAAATGAGTATGTCCTGTGCCGCCACATCTACTGATTATAGACTTAGAATAAAAAGACATATAATAGCACAACACATCTGAAAGTTGGGACTTTGTATAGCTTCTTGGTTGGTCAATTGAGTTGTCTTCCTTTTTGCAGGAATCAATTGATTTCTCTGTCAGGCAGATATTGTATTTTGTGTTGATGATAATTTTGTTACCAATTAATCCTGGGAAAAACCAGATATCCTAGTCCTGGTCAGAGACCACTGTGTCTGATAATTTTGTAAGCAGTGCATCATGGTATATTCTTATTGAAAGAAAACATGTGCCTTGTTGGCTTCAGTGGTATAATGATTCATTGATGCTCAAGAGATCAGTCGAAAAAATCGAGGTTTTCTTTTAGTGACCTAGTTTGTTTGACTCATGGGACTTTGGTTTTAGAAACAAACATCAATCCATTTATGCTTAAGAGGTTATAAATAAAAGAGTTTTGATGAAACGGATCACGCTAGGCTCTCTAGATCATATAGTTAGTTGAAATTGCCACAGAAACTAGGAAAGTTACTTGTAGACCTAAGAAATTTTGGCAGCAAGACCTGTCTTCTAGACATGAACAGAACATCATTGGCATTACATTAAGACACGTGCTTTGTACTATTGGATTTTTTTAATAAATGGAATGGGTTACTGTTGGAGCTTTGGCTTACATTAAGACATGTGCTTTTTACTCTTGGTCTTTTTATTATTATTATTATTATATATAAATGGATTAATGTTGGAGCTTCGGCTCATGTTTTTGTTCGTTATTGTACACTAATCTTCAGGTCCTACTGTTTACCTGTGCTTCATTCCTCTTATTCTTACTGAAACCAAATGGTGATCACGATTTCCAGTGGGTCTAAATCGTTTCTTTTGCAGCATACCAAGGATCATCGGTGTAGCCATTCCAATGAAGGCAACATTTTTCATAACATATGTGATGGTTGATGGTTGGGCTGGTGTAGCTGGTGAAATATTGAGACTGAAGTCTCTTATAATCTTCCATTTGAAAAACTTTTTCTTGGTGAAGACTGAAAAGGACAGAGAAGAGGCAATGGATCCTGGTAGTATCTGTTTTGACTCGTGCGAACCTCGAATACAGCTATATTTCTTGCTTGGTCTTGTCTATGCTGCGGTTACACCGTTCTTGCTTCCTTTCATATTGGTGTTCTTTGGGCTAGCATATGTGGTCTACCGGCACCAGGTAAGGAGCTCTGTGACTGTGACACTACTACTCGAGAGATTCTTGGCATATTCACTGATTGCCAAATCTGATGAACCACTGAATGAGCTTGCCTTATATGCTGAATTTCAAGAAAGTAAATCATATTGGTTTTGGATCTTTCATTTCTTCTAATTGAGCACTCATTTTTATTTATATATCTCTCAAAACAATTGAGTGCTGAATATAACCAATGCAACTATGTTAGCACGACTTAAGTTGTTGATGACAGATTTAAATGAAACTATGGTTGCATCAAACTTCAGTATTTGTTGTACACATCCTTCTGATTCGATGTACTTAATTTTACAATGTTTGGTTTGCTTACTTGATTGTACATTGTTTTAGATAATAAATGTCTACAACCAACGATACGAGAGTGGCGCACAATTTTGGCCTAGTGTGCATGGGCGTATAATCACAGCATTGATCGTATCCCAGCTGCTTCTCCTTGGACTATTAAGTACAAAAGGTTTTGCGGAGTCGACACCAGTGCTTCTTGTTCTTCCTGTATTAACCTTTTGGTTTTACCAGTACTGCAAGCACCGCTACGAACCTGCTTTTGTGAGAAACCCACTACAGGTAATGTTTGACTGGAATCTGAAGCTGCATTAGGAATTAATAAGTTTCATTGCTGGGTGCCATCCATGCTATGTTTACTACCGGTTTCCTTGCTGAAGATGGTGTGGCTAATTTTGCTTGGTGCAGGAGGCAATGAGGAGGGACATCCTGGAACGTGCAAGGGAGCCAAACTTCGATCTGAAAGCGTACCTGGCCAATGCGTACCTGCACCCAGTGTTCAAGAGCGATGAGGACGACGACATGTTCTCTATAGCCGACGATCCCGGGATGGAAGAGGTCATCGTGCCGACCAAGCGGCAATCGCGACGGACGACGCCCGCGCAGAGCAAGCACGACGGCTCAGACACGCTCTCTCTGCCAGAAACTGTACGTGAACAGTAGCATCTAGGGAGATGACAGTGCCCAGGCAGACTCGCGAGGTGGTTATTTACAAATTACGAGTCTGTATAATCTGAAGCCACTAGTCTGTACAGAGTGAAATGCTGCTGCTCATACATACGCACTCCTGCTGATCGAGCCCGCGCCCGTTTCCCTCGTCTCATCTCGCCAACACGGAAACACTCATGTATGCATATATGGCTTGCGCCGCTTTGCATCCAGATCCGATGTGCATATCGAGCTAGTATCTGTTAGATATATTATTACCTGTGTATTTTCTCTATTGTATAAAGGGTTATCTGTATATATGTCATACCTACACTGGTATATATATTGGTCCATTGACCTTATGATGAATACAAGCGCTATTTATAACATGGTATCAGAGTATACCTAGGTTTTTCAAACCGCTGTTGGGTGTTCTTCTCCACCGCGCTCGTCGCCGACTCTCCCCGTCGACTACCGCCTGTCGCTGCCGCCTCTCTAGTTGCCGCTGCTCTACTCCGGTTCACCCTCGGCGGCGCCCTAACGTCCGGTCGCCCATCGTCGTCCTTGACAGCATTTGTCGTCGGCCATACGAAGCGACCGATCGATCCGAATTTTCGCGGATCCTCGTCGCATCCGTCTGTCATCGCGGGCGCGGGGCATGAGGCTTTCGCCTGTCCGTCGCACGTGGGACGCTGCCCTCTTTGTCGATTAATTTTGCGATCGTAGGGGGGCCTCTTGCCGTCGTCTTCGTTGCATCCGGTCGCCGTCGCAGGGGACCGTGACCGCACCGTGGGGGCACGCCACCTAGCCTTTCACCGATGACGCTTCGTCCGGCCGTGGCGGTCATGCTCCATCCAGTCGTGACGCCTTTCTCTCTGCCGTGACTTTCACTGAAACCGATAAGGTTTTTTAAGTAGTATTTAGTATTAAAAAAAGAAAGAAAAAATGCCATCCTTTTCGGGCACTGTTTCCGTTCCTCGCTGCCCGGTGGTCTTCGATGGTCTCAATTATCGGGACTGATTTTAGCACATGCGCCTCCACATGCGTTGATGAGACTGTGGTTGTTCCGATTTTCCGATAGGATAACTTCGATTTGGAGGAGAACGACTTTGACGATGCAGGCTTCTAACTGGTCACGATCAGAACACCAAGCAATCACTAAACCACACTCCGAGTCGTTATCAACCGTACCAAGAACGCGGTTGACCTGACCACGAAGGTCTATTCCTGCATGCAATCGAAGAACACGCAAGAATAAGATAATAAGCAATCTGAAATTGCAAATAGGATTGAAATATTTGATAAAGTTAGGATTTTGAAGCGGTATTATGGTTGGTATAGTTGACACAAGCCAATACACGAAGTTGCAACGAAGCTAACTTTTAACTAAACAAAATCCGAGAAAACTAGAGGGGTGCGGCCTCCTTAAATAGGAGAGGGGGAGCCGCACAAAGCTAAGAAATAGGGGTTGGTACTATCTACGGCACTGTTCATACATGAATAGTGCCTCGTGAACAATACAGACCGCCTAGGGTGGCGCCTTTCCTTGGGTCCAAGCATTACAAGGTCCAACTTGGTCCAAACAGGTGATGTAAAATCTTCTTTTGATGATTGCAGTGCGCATGGTAGGAATTTGAAGGTTGGGCCAGATCCGTTGGAAAGAGGACGAGATAATCTTTCCATCAAGTACTCGTGGACCTCAAACAGACTCCGCATGTAAAAGTTATGCACATTTGAAGTCGGTACTGTCTCTAGAGGCCGAATTGGATTCCAGAAAGTGTGCCAGTGGAACTCTTGCTTGACTTGGAATGTGGGGACCTTCCTTGTACCATGACATGGAGTAGCGATCGTATCCGGAGGGTTGATGTCCTCATCATCCTCCCCTTCTTGCATTTGAGTCGTCCTAGACTTGTGCTCATCATCTGGCGCCAAGAACAACTTTAAAACTTGTAGCAACACATTCTCATCTTTCTGCAAAATGTTAGCAACAGCATATGACAAAGAAATAAAGAAAACTTTGCAAATTAAAGGTGAGCGTGCATGCATCAAATTAGCAAAGGTACATTTTCCCATAGCATTTAGTTTGTAACTCAATTTGCAAGTATAAGTGAAGTATTTAGCAGAGTTATTCATTGCCTTGTTAATGGGCAACACAACAATTGATTTCAAAGTGCACAATCCATTCATATAATCAAATTTCAATCGAGTAATAGCAAATTCATCTAGTAAGGGTGAAAAGATTTGTATGTTCTTCCATACTTCAACATCAATATTCAGATTTTCAATACTAGATGGTGCAATAAAGGATGAACATATAGGCATTGGATGAGCACTAAATTTTATTTTCCTCTCATATTGAACAAGATTCAGCACACAAAAAATGTTATCCAAAACAACAAGCTTCAATTCATCCACATGATCATAAGTTATGCATATTCGATATATCAAAAATTGATTGTCTACACCATAATCTCCAATCAAATTAAACTTATACCCAAGGGTGTAGGCACTAGACAAAGATTTCAAACATGCAATTTCAGAAAATTTCTCCATAGCATGTGACAATTTCATAGGTGAATCCAACATAATGTAACATAAAAAATCAGCAAGAGAAATTCTAGTCAAAACTTCTTTATGTCTAACCAATTCCACATGATCATTAGGTGTGATTAACTCATCACAGGAAACACTCAAAACAGCAGGCAATTCAATTATTTTATCACATGGTGCACTCAAGTCAATGCAGTCTGAATTCTCTACTTGAAACATGTGCATATCAAAATTATTTTCCACTAATTTTTTCTCTAAAATAGTATGAATAGTGGACAATTGTAGTTCGTCACAAACATACTCACCTTGAGTGATGACAGCACCATGATCTTTACCTTTTTGGCTCTCCTCATATGATGTAGGTGCATCCATCTCCTCATCTTCCTTCTCAACCAATGGAGTCGGTGTCTCAATCAGCTCATTCTCCTCTTCGGTATGGTTCCCAACTTCCTGCAAGTTGTTAGTTACAGAAAAAGACACAAACACATATTTGTTCTCATGTTTTCTATCATCAAGTATTCTCAATTTCTCCTCAATCTGACTTTCAACCTTACAGGCAAATATAAACAAATGAGGAAGAGAACCATATTCTTTGTGAACAAGAAGGTCTAAATTGGTTGATTAAGCCCACTTAAGAATCTATTCTCTATAGCTTCAGTATGTTCCTCTAAGCTACAACGCAACAAACGATTTTTCAATTCATGATAGTATTCCCTTACAGTTCTACTACCTTGTTTGAAATGTTGTAATCTAGCTAACAAATAATCAGCATGATATTTAGGAACAAATTCATCTCTCAAAAGTTTCTTTAAAGCATGTCATGTTTGAGGCATTCTTCCGTGTCTATGTAAGTACTTCCACCAAACTATGACATCCTCAACAAAAACACTAGTGGCAGCTATAATCTTTTGTCTATTAGACCATTCATAATATTCAAATTCTTTGTCTAAAACTATCTCCCAGTCAACATAGGCATCAGGATCAAATTTACCAGTAAAGGATGGCACAGTGAGTTTAGTTTTACCAGAAGTATTGTCACGATCATATACCTCTCGTGGTGGATGATCTTGTCTCAAGCGTGCATTTTCCTTGCGGACTTTCTTGCGCTCCCATTCAATGGCTCGAAGAAGATGTGGATCTAGCTGGAAATCATCCCATGAACCTGCCATAGTTAGTAGAAAACAAGAAAACAAATCACAAGTATATGTTCCTATCAACTACTAGGATGTGGAGTTTATCAAGTCACACACCCTCAAATTCTTACCAAGCTCTTGCAAATTCTTACCAATGCAAATAGGTGGTGCAACCGGTGGCTGGTTTGTGATAAACTTGACTCAAATGATGAGTAGAGCGATTGCAAGGGCCAGTTCGACGTGATCTGCTCAGTTAGTAGAAAGTGGAGTTTGGACAGGCTTAATATTAGGTAGCAAGGAGAACAATCAGTTAATTTCAGAAATTGCACATAATTGAATTATAGTTCGTATCTAACACTTAGCCTATGTTGCTAATTAACGAAGGATGGATGAAAGCTAAAACAAGTGTATAACAATGTATAGGAGTGGTAGACACAAGATAATTCAATAGAATGCAATTGGGAGTGAATAGCACAAGTCTTGACTCAGCACTGAAAACTGTAGTTTTTTGTCCACTGGGTAGTACGTCGGTATTTTGGCCGTAACTTTTTATCAGTTGCCTCTTTTTCAATGATTATTTTTTTCTATATTTCCTGACGGCTTTTTCTACAATTTTTCTTTTGGGGCCACTTTCTTAATACCGACGAAAAAATTCGCACAAAAATCACAAGTGCAGACAGTTTCAGATTCAAACAGAAAATTGGGTCAACTTTCACCGCGTATAAAATTGTACTGCCTTTCTGGATTGAGATGATATTTTACAGGAATATGGATACTCAAATTCTTGATCTAATGGCGGTGGTTTCACTCAAAATGGATGAAGGAATCAAAAGTTATGGTGATTTTTGTGACAGCGGCAGAAAAAGAGGTCTTCTGGCCGAAATTGGAAATTTGGGTTTAGGGTATTCTAGATGGATTTGGACGTGAGGAATTTCTTTTGGAGCTTATTTTTTGGTTTAGGATGTGATGGATGGGCTAGGGTTTCATTTTTTTTTGGATTTTATAGGATCAAAGATATGATCAACAACTAGACAAAGCTAAAACGGATACAAATTCAATTTAGCAAACCAAAACTAATAGATTGAAAGGCACAACGGGGTTTGGACAGCGAAGATTAATTCTTTTTGTAGGGCAAAATTTTCTGTACTATAGGTATTAAAAACCGAAACAAAACTAGAGATACAAGAATTCCTACTGGTCAACTTTAGCTCTGATACCACCTGATGAGACTGTGGTTGTCCCGATCTTCTGATAGGATGATAACTTCGATTTGGAGGAGAACGACTTTAACGATACAGGCTTCTAACTGGTCACGACCAGAACACCAAGCAATCGCTAAACCACACTCCAAGTCATTATCAACCGTGCCAAGAACGTGGTTGACCTGACCACGAAGGTCTATTCCTGCATGCAATCGAAGAACACACAAGAACAAGATAATAAGCAATCTAAAATTGCAAGTAGGATTGAAATATTTGATAAAGTTGGAATTTTGAAGCAGTATTATGGTTGGTCTAATTGACACAAGCCAATACACGAAGTTGCAACGAAGCTAACTTTTAACTAAACAAAATATAAGAAAACTAGAAGGGTGCGGCCTCCTTAAATTGGGGAGGGGGAGCCGCACAAAGCTGAGAAATAGGGGTTGGTACTATTCACGACACATTCAAGCATTAATAGTGCCTTGTGAACAGTACGGGCCGTCTAGGGTGGCGTCTTCCCTTGGGCCCAAGCATTATAAGGCCTAATTTGGTCCAAACAAGTGATGCAGCATCTTTTTTTGATGATTGTAGTGTGCACGGAAGGAATTTGGAGGTTGGGCTGGATCCGTTGGAAAGAGGACGAGATAAGCTTTCCATCAAGTACTCGAGAACCTCAAACGGACTCCGTATGTAAAAGTTATGCATATTTGAAGTCGGTGCTGTATCTGGAGGCCGAATCGGATTCTAGAAAGTGTCCCACTGGAACTCTTGCTTGACTTGGAATGTGGGGACATTCCTTGTACCATGACATGGAGTAGCGGTCGTATCCGGAGGGTTGATGTCCTCATCATGCGTGGCCACGGCCACCGCGACCTCGCGGATTAAAGCCACCACGGCCTCCTCTTGAAGCAAGATTTGCTGATGACTGAAACTGATTTCCGGAACCTTAAAGAAACTCCATCCGCATCTCAAAACTGAGTAATTGGGCATACAACTCACTCAAGGAGATTGGATCTACCCATGCTGCTATGGCCGATACAAGGGGATTGTATTCGATGTCGAGGCTGGCAAGGATATAGGAGACCATCTCTTCATCATCAAGGTGCTTCCCGGCCGATGCCATCTCATCGCCGAGAGCCTTCATCTTGCCGTAGTATTCCGCAATTGACATATTTCCTTTATGCGTGTTCTCAAGAGCCATCCGGATGTGCATCACCCGTGCTCGAGACCGCGAGGAGAACATCTCCTCCACAGCACGTCATACTTGTGCCGAAGTTGTCATCGACACAACCTGCGTCAGGACTTCCTTGGAGAGAGAGTTGAGCAGGTAACTCAGAACCTGCTGATCTTGCGCCACCCATTGCGCACAGGCTGGATTTTGCACCGTCTCGATGCCCTTGTCCTTCGCAATCTCCAGGGTCTTGGACGGTTCCGGCGTCGTTCCATCAAGATAGCCGGTAAGCTGTGCTCCACGCACAGCCGGAAGGATCTGCGCCTTCCACAGCAAGTAGTTTTCTCTTGTGAGCTTCTCAGAGACAGGATGGCCAAGAGGGGATGACGAAGGGGATGAAGTCGCCATAGATGCGTTTGGTGGAAGAGCCAAGCTCTGATACCATGTAAAGTTTCAATGAACAATGGTTGAAGCGTATAACCCTCTCGGGCCGCATGGTGTGTATTTATAGAATCAATACATGTACAAAGAGTCTGTTACATACTTCTACTCCAAGGCATATCTGTTACAAACAGAAGGAGATATACTTGGAGATATATTTAGTACAGATAGATACAAACTCTAACACTTTCCACTTACAGGTACTTGGTTTGCAATTCAGCAAAATATATCCCCATGTGTTGGCTTCTGCTGCTATGGGTGAAAGGATCCGTGTGTATGACCTTAGCAACAGCCCACACTCACACGTATACATCTCTTGTACTGAGGTAGGTGTGCTAGATCGATTTCACTTGACGGCAAATTCGATTCACCATGTCTAGTTACCAACTTTAGCTCTTACCTGTTATTTAGCGCATGGATGGGGGAGAAGAATGTCAGGTGTCTAGCTTGGCATGGAACCCCAGATGGGCTGCCACGCTAGCATCCACCTCTCATTCTGGTGCTACAAGTAATAAGTCTTTCTTAATTAATCCTCTAAAGCGCATTTCCCCCCCTTCTGTTTGGAGATCTTATACTCTCTAATCTATTGTTGACAGAATTATGGGACATTAAACGGAAGGAACCTGTTGCTCGGTAATGATTCCGCTTTGTGCGCCCCTTTCCTTTGTTCCCTATGGTAATTCATTAACTTACTCCTTTCTCTCTTGCAGAGTGTTCCATTCTCCTAATGGTAGATGTTCAGCAATCGAATGGAAACCAGACGACTGTAATATGTTCCTTGTCGCATTTGAGGTGACTCACGGGTCACCCCCTCGAAGTAATTGGATCAAGCCTGGTTATTGCCTTTATTCCTGTTATGCAACTTGCTTATGTGCACGACAACCTAACTTCTTTCTAGCAGATTGACCATTGAGGTGTGCTTTTGGTGATCTTTTTAGCAGAGGGATGACGTAGAAAATAGAGGTGAGGATCGCATTTTAGATTCAATATTGCTTTTCTCTAAAAAAAAAAGATTCAATGGTACTTTCTACTTGTGAGGTATGTGTGTTCTTTATCCCTTTTTCTTTGCCCTGAATTATTGCACTCGATTTATCCAAGTTAAATATAGATATATGCTTGGTTGAATTTTGGACAACAATGTGTTTCATCATATGCAGCTAGAGGTAAGCGGCTCTCTTTTTCC
The DNA here is from genome assembly GCA_036346405.1 of Phyllostachys edulis. Classification (NCBI taxonomy): domain Eukaryota; kingdom Viridiplantae; phylum Streptophyta; class Magnoliopsida; order Poales; family Poaceae; genus Phyllostachys; species Phyllostachys edulis. The sequence continues at coordinate 47,078,332 of CM070565.1, forward strand.
CCCTAGATGACATCTATCAACAGTGGTTAGTATCGTTCTGAATTATTGGTTAGTCTATAACAACTGCAAGTACTAATTGCAGAGAACAGTTTGCTTTACCGTTCTGTTTTAGTGCAATCTGATTTTAGCGTACACACATATTGATTTCGATGCTTGCTTCTTTTTTTTGGTATGATAGTTGCCTCATTTCACATGGTTTATGTGTGCGAATGTGGCATTATGGACCTCAAAACTGTAGAATAAATCAGTCACGTGTTTTTTATTCAGTTTATGTTGCTGCACATCAATGAGTAGGCTTTGCATGTAGAGATCTTGAGGTTTGGTTGAGATGGTTTAGAAATTCCTAGCGCTTCTTGGCCTCTACATTACTGTGGCTCAAGTGTTTCTTACAATGTTTTACTCATTGATTGTCCATGGAAAATGCAAATGTCGAAGAGCTAGAACAGGGAAGCCTTGCGGCTGGAGCTAGAGGGCAGTAGCTGTTCCAATTTCACCCAACTTTCAGCACGAGCATCTGTTTGTGATTAGAATAGCTCAAAGAATAAATAACTATATTCAAACTATATTTCCGTGCTTCATATATTGGTTATTTGTTTGACGTAAGGAAAAAGACATTTTCAGGGGTATATTTAATGGATGTGACTATATATGTCTCCATAGTACACACTCTACCATATCTTGAGAATATTTCATCCCTGATTATAGAGGAAAACTAAGAAATCATATATGTGACACCATATTTACACGATGGTTTTATTTATTTTTAGTTTCCATAACCAGTTTAAAAGATGTGATTTTCTGTTAGTACATGATTGTGAGTTTAGGTCTTTATGATTAAGGTTGGCTTATTTCTGATTGCCTCCATAGTACATTGACCCCTGATTATAGAGGACAACTAAGAAATCATATATGTGACAGCATATTTACACAATGGTTTTTTTTTTTGGAGTTTCCAAAGACCAGTTTAAAAGATGTGATTTTTGTTATTACATGATTGTGAGTTTCAGTCTTTATGATTAAGGTTGGCTCATTTCTGATTGTGTGATTTGCTTCCTGCCAATCGATGCTTTTGTGATCCACTTTATTCACAACACATATCGCTTATTCCGATTGTATGAGTGTAATGTTGGTTTTGTTTTCTTTGCCAAATTCACTTTTACTTGGTGATTAACTAAATTTTTAATAGGCTACACTTGCATTATGTAGTGCCTAATTGTGACAATGAGCCCTTACTGCTAATGTCACTCTCGAGCTCCGATGTTTGCTTCAGTTGTTGCATTTTTATTTGAGCTCAAAGAGTAATGTACTGAACCCAAATAGATTATTGCTCTTATTTTATTTTTTAACTCATAATATGATCATGAGAAATATAGAAATGGCACATCACAATATCATAATGACACTTGCTTCTCCGTTGTGTTATACATACCAGGATCATGAGTACCACCAAATGCATTCCGGCATGTAGCAAGGTAATTTTTGTTATAACAGAACTTGGCAGATGATAGAATGGAAAGTGAATTTAATGCATACTTAGCAATTGAATTCAAAACATTCGTGTAATTTCCTTTATGATCGAAGGCTTCATTTTGTTTTGTTCTCCGCAGACTTGCAAAATATGTGTTCACAAACTTGCCGTGTACTAGCCCTTACTACATTTTGTTTGTTATCCGGGTTTACTTTACCCATTAGTTATATACCTGACCTTTTGCAGCCCTCTAGATTATGGAGTATGGTTGAGGAGCATGCCTTAGCATGAAGTCTGAGACATGGTGTCCGATATATTGGTTCACTAATCAACGTGTCCTTGAGCCAGAAAAGACGGAAGTACCATTCATCCTATTCTCATTCCAAAAATAGAAAAACACAATCGGCCACGGATAAATTTATATGTGCAATGTATAAATGCTGAAGGATAATTTAAATTTTTGCACAGCTTTGTAGGTACAATATGTGGCTGCACAAAGCTTTTTTTTCATTAGGATCGCACGCGGCGTAGCCCGTGTTTCTACCTAGTTTCTTATTAACATCCTTTGCTATTAGTCTTCACTGGAACACAGCAACACTATCCCACACAAGAGTCTTTGCACTACCGTACGCAGCCTATTGTCATCAGCTCCTTAATGAACTAACTAGCTAGTAGCAGATCGTCATGTGGGTCATGTACTCATGTGTTCTTTGATTTATAAGATAATAGAAGCCACCTTGCCTACATGTGTAACGATATGCTTCATCTGTAGTGTTGCTCTTGCCAACATGTACCTCACATTATTTGGATGGGGTGTAACATTATTTGGAAGCCCTATTCCATCACTTGGGCCATAACCCCATAAGTACATAACCGTTCGGTTTAAGTTTACATTTCACCTAGCAACATCAGCCGCCATACTTGGCCTTGTAGTCCTGCCACAACTCCTGCACGCCCTTGCCTGAAATCTGCACGAAGTAATAATCGCTGTAACCGTACTTGAGCTTGGCGTTGAGCTGCGCGACGAACCCCGGCTTGAGTGAGTCGCAGTAGTCCAGGAACCTCGCCGTCACATCGTACCCCTGATCCCACCGGTCGCCTTGCCCCGGCTCCACCCAGTGCCCTGGTGCGTACCCCGCTTTCAGACGCACGTAGTCGGCGATCCCCTCGATGAGCCCGCTGTTCGCCCTCCCTTGCCCGTTCCACTGTCACACGTGCGTCACCTCGTGGTACAGCACTCCGGTCACCTAAAACGTCCAGACATGCACGTATGTTACAAACTCTGTTTCTGAGAGATGGGACGTACAGTAGCACTGCATGCGTGTCCTGCATGTGCAGGCATTGCATACCTCGGTCTTGACGTCGCCGGAGTAGCTGTTGACGTATCGGGCGCTGAGGTGGATGCCGTTGCCGCTGGTGTAGGCCACGCCGCCTATGTCCTCGACTGCGAGGGTGACAGCGTTGACGGGCTTGCGGCTGCTGAGGACCTTACCAACGAAGGAGGAGGCGTCAGAGAGCACCTGGTTAGCGTACACGACTCCGACAGCCTGGTCGAAGCGCTGGCCGCCCGGGGTGCCCGTCGCGGAGTTCTTCACGCCGAACGTGACCGCGCCCGCGCCCGCGCCCGCCGTGGCGACCACGGCCAGGACCAGGAGGGGAGCGAGCACCACGACTGCAACCTTCATGTCGTTGTTTTTGCCACGACGAACGAATGTTGCTGGTGCAATGTTGGGCAGCGGTTAGGTAGGGTTTAATAGGCGAGCGAGACGTGGTGGGTTTCCGGTGTAGCCATCTTGGTTGGCTCGGGCTTGGTCACCTGGGGTCAAGTTCAGTTGACATCACAAGAAGCAACGTGCCATCCATCCACTTAGCCTTCAGCTTAGCTAGCTAGATTTCTAGATTGCTCCTCCCCAGCCGCCTAGCTTTCTCGCCGCCACGGACATGGTTCTTCTGCGAGTTGACCACTGGCCACTCTTGCATGGTGGGCGTGCGCGCGACCAAGCTCGGTGGTCCGCAGTGCTCCATTATATGAAGAAAGCTAGCAGGAAAAATAAGCACAAGCTCTAGCATTCACGGTGGAACCTCCTGCGAACCTAGCAGCACTCGGTTCCTGATCTATATTCTGTTAGATATTTTGAGGGCATTTTGGTAATTTTTTAATTAGAGAAAATAAGATAATGAACAAAGAAAAGAAAAGGAGGTGGGTCCCACCTATCGGTGGGAGAAAGATAGAGATAAGGCTCCAGAGGCTTTGTCTGCGGCCCAAAAATCCCGTCCACGCGTGTGTGGCGCTGGATGCACCCAGGTGTGGCGGCGATTTCGGAGGTGAGCGGCGCTGGAGGCGCTGGCGACCCGTGCACCTCGGCGCTGGCTGTTGGCTTCCACCACGTGGGGCTTTTGCTCCTCTCTCTTCTTAAGTCGCCTTTGTTCTTTTTCTTGGTAGGAGCGAAAAATTCTGTGAGCTTTCCCCCCAAAATCTTGTTTCTTCTTCTTCTCCCGATTTGGTTTCGGTTTTGGGCTCTTGGACCTCCCGCGCTGCCGTGCCTGTCTCGTTGCCGTCAGTGGTGAGCTCTGGACCTCCCTTTGTGTGCATCCCACCGGTTCCATTCGTGTGCTTTTTCTTCCTTGTTGGCGCTGTGTTTGGAAACCAAGAACTCGCATGCTTTGGCGGTTCGGTTTTTTTGGCCGGCTGTTGGCTTGATCTCCGTGAGGAAGAAAAACTTCATTTCTGTTGACTGGTGTTCTAAGGTGTACTCGCCCAGTGCATCTTCAGTGGTCTTATGCGGCATCTCTGTACCTTGTCTTCGTGATTTTGGGGTGTTCCTAAATTGCGGATTGACATTGTATCTTCGATGACATCGTCCATTCTTCGCAGCACAGTAGGGCGATTGGTTTTCTGAGTTAGCGTCTTTTGGCGTGCCTTGTCCGGATTTCTTCTTGTTGGCTTTGAGTGCCACTGGCTTTGTGAGTATCTCAGCATTCAATTTTGTGCATCACTTTGCATATGTGTGATGTACTAGTCAAAATCTGAAATTGAATTAATTCTAGTATATATAACAAGGGAAGGAATTCTACATGGTAAAATCGACATGCACAGATAATTGAGCTAAGCATATAGGCTCGATCGCTAGGCATAAATCGATCGTAGAGAGAGAGAGAGAGAGATCGCACGAGAAGAAGATCGCATGCATGCAGGCATGATCATTGTTAGATAATCTTTGTGAGTCCGCTTCTATTTTCTAGTAGGAGTCCGTGTTCGAGTAGCATCTCCCTATATAAAAGGGCGCAAAAAGGGCTGAAGGAGAGACGGGCCACGTCGACAAAATTTTTATGGCCATAGGATCTTCGCGCGGCTTGACTACGTTCGTCCGATGGGATCCAGTCTTCCTCGGCGCCTTCTGGCTTAGCTCATGACGCGTGTGTAGGACATGTTGGGCCTTCCTTTTCCCAGCACGCCTCTTCCTCCTCTCCTCGTGCCCCACGCCATCTCCCCAGCTGCTCCTCTCTGGTTTCTTCGGTGGCCTGGTCTTCCGCGTGTCGTCGCGCTCCCTTCGTTCCCTCCACTGTTTCCACTTCTCACTCCTCCTCGCCTCCCTCTCTAGGCCACTCCTCTGCCACCGAGCCCCCCTACCGCTCCTCCACTCGCCGCCTCCCCGCTGGCGCCTCCTCACTTTCTGCACCCGAACCCTAAGCACGCTCCCCCTTCCGGATGCGGCGTCGACCGCCAAACCCGATGGGATCGCCTTCCTGGAGGCCGGCAAGCTCCAAGAGTCCGCGAGCAAACACGAGAAGACCTTCAACCTCGCCCTCAACGCGCTCGGCCCCCTGTAAGAGTGCCACGGCGGCTGGTCGCTCCCCATCACGCGCGCCCTTCACCTTGCCGGTGCCGCAGTCGCCTTTCTGGACCTTCATGCCCAGCCCCCTCCCCTAAGCCCCTTCGCCTCCGATCGCTGCCTACATGCCTCGCCCCCTCCCCCCACATCCGCGCCCAGCCGCCGCCTGCATGCCCGATGTAACACCCCGCCCGGGGTCACCCGAGAGGTCCTCCTGGATCAACCGGAGAGTCCATCAGGACCTCCCAGAAGACCCAGCAGAGCCACCCGAGAGGACCTCCAGGACCGTCCAGAGGTCCTGGGAGAGTCCCTGAGGAGGTCGTGGAGCCAAGGAGCACCCCGAAGACCTCCCACGACTGGACCAGGGGAAGGTCGTAGAGGTTTGAGGTCATCTCAAGACCTCCCATGACCAAACCTGAGGGTGGTCGTGGAGGGGTGGAATTGCTCCAAGGTCCCCTGTGCGAACTGAGCTAGTCTCAAGTATCAACTCCATCGGGTAAATGGGCGCGGGTATGGGTAAGCTCCACCCGTACCTGCTTCGCCCGATTACCCATCAATTCCACTGACAGGTGGGACCATAGACAGTACACCCACTGAGTAAACAACGAAAACCCTAGTTCCAGGTTCCAGCCCTCGCTTCCCACTTCCAGGTTCCATCCGCCAGAGCCAGGCTCCCATCGCTCATTCGCTCTTCGCCTCTTCCTCTCCTCCCCCAGATCTCCTCTTGGGATCTCGGTCCCAGCCGCCTGCCTCCCGGCCACCGGGCACTGGTTCTTCCCTCTTCCCCCTTCCCCCTTCCCCTTGTTCTCCTCTTCTTCTTTTTTCTTGTCGCGGCGGTAGCAGCAATTCGGCCTTGAATTATTTGATCTGGAGGAATCGATTCCCACGGGTGGTTAACTCTTCTCCTCTTCTTGTTGCACCTTAGGGTCGACATCGAGGGGAGGGTAGCGACGACAAGTTCGCGCCATGTTTCAACGACTGCGCTTCATCGAGACGCTCATCACGCGCAAGCATTGAATCCAGGCGATCTCTCAGCGAAGAGAACCCACTCCACCCCCGATTCTCGGGGATGGCGGGTGATTGTGATCATTTCTTCATCTTCTTCCCACTGTGATTCGCTGGAAGAAGCTAGCTAGCTGCATAATTTTGGTGATTGGTGTCGACATAGTTTTGTTAGGACAAATCGAGGCCTTGGTCTCCACATCTTTCTTTCTCTTTTCATCCTTGTGCTCTGTTGTTGTTCATGGGATCAGAGGTGGGTGGTTTATGTGTGCATTGTTTATGTGTGATGAGTATGCCCGCGGACGATGGGTACCCACGGGCGGCAGTGCATTGTTCGCGGGTAAACGGGCATACCCGCAGGCGACGGGTATGGGCGAGGTTCTTCGCTCGTTGCCCTTCGCGGGCATGCCCGTGGGGCAAAATGGGGGTCGCGGGTATGGGTATGGGCGAGCACTACCCGTACCCGCCGCGCCCGATTGCCATCCCTAGGTGGGCGTGGGCCTCAGCTATTAGCTCCATGCGCCCGACGGCCCCATGTCCCCTGAACCTCCGCTCCGCACCCCATCCTCTCTTCTCCCCGAGCAACCCTCCCTCTCCTAAACCTAGCCAACAAGCTTAGGAGCTTGGGGAAGAATAGATCCAACGTCAGAGAGCTTGGGGATGGCGAGTTGAACTAGAGACGTGAGGTGTAGCTAGGGCAGAGTCGCAAAGACTAACACATTTGCAAATTATAGTCTCATGCTACAAAGAGTTAATGCATGAGCTTCAACTATTTGCAAAACACATTCGCAAACAATAGCATCATGACTACAAGAGCTAGAGCAAGCGGGATTGGGCTATCAACACATGATGAGACTCAAGCTACTAGACAATGCCCATCTTAATAGTACATCCAACCAAACACCGAGACCGGTAAAAAAATAGGAACACATCCTTAACATATGCTAGTCATACCTTTGCCTGGAGCATTTATCTTAGAGTGATCACTTGATGACGAACATCTCCACTCCAAATCTGGGTTCTTGACTTGATAATCATTAACACATGATGATTTCTTTTGCTCCAAGTTCTTAACTTGAATATCATCAATACATGATGATTTTCTTCACTTCGGGATCTTTTGTCTTGAATATTATCAACACATGATGATTTTCTTTACTTCGGGATCTTGTCTTGATGCTCATCAACACATGATGGCACTAAAAGTCTTTATCATCATAGGACTCAGCCTGTTTCACTAACTCATGAAAAATATTAGTCTACATGACGATTGTCATTAATTACCAAAATACTCTATTAACTCATAATAGCGGGTCTAGATTCTTCAGCAGGAGGGAGCACACTCTGAGGACTACGAGTTTGACTAGGAGTGGGCGCCATAGTGAGAAAGCGTGGACCTTCACATGACGAGAGTAGCCAGATCTCCGTTGGGGCTTCACAGTGACGGTGTGCTTAGTGAGCCACCGACGATAGATTCTCTCGAGCTACTCGCGTCGGCGTGGTACCTCGATTGCGAGCATTTGGCCTTTTCGCACGGTGCATGACCACATCGGACGAGGCTAGGGGCCACACGTGGGGTACGCCTGAAGAGGGCCCGTGAGTAGATGTATTAGTCATGTTATATAAATATTAATTTATGTACGACTTACATTATGCTAGTATCTTGTTTCGATACTATTTGTTCTTATTGTGTGTATAGTTAACCGTGAGAGGGAGTCAGCATCGCGACACCCCACACCACCCTAGTTCTAGCCTTTTCATTCCCGAAATGACCACACCCTGTTCGCAAAGTACGTCGCGCCGCCAAAGGGGGCTATTTTTCATATTGCATCGGCGAACGGGGCTATTTTCGATATTGCGCAGCCAAAGGAGGCTATTTTCGATATTGTGTCGCTGAAGGGGGGCTATTTTCGATATTGCATCACTGAAGGGGGCTATTTTTTATATTGTACTGCCTGAAACGCATTCCAAATATATTTGGTCACATCGAAACTCCTAAATTGTTCTCTACTTTATATTTCCTTATCTTTTCGAAAATTATTGGTTCCGCGGATACTTAAAGGTATACCAACATTATAAATTTAATTTAATTTCAAAAATGGCCTCTGGTCGCCAATTAAATTGAATTCGCCATTTCATCTAGTGACAGGCTCCTGTTGCCATTCGAAATGGCGACAGGATGCCATTTTTGTTTTTTGTTACTATTTAATTTTGTAATTTTTAATTAAAATAATAGTATGAATGGCGACAGGATGCCATTTTTGTTTTTTTTACTATTTAATTTTTTAAATTTTTAATTAAAATAATATATATATTATTATTTATTTATTTAAAAATCCCTAGGATATACAACCTTGTGCTCTATCACTGGGGGCGTATCAGGTGCACATAGACATATGTGTGAACATATGGACAAACGGCATCTGGCCCGTTCATCGCGCGATCAACGGCTGGAAGGAAATCGCGCGTGCGCCGGATGAAGCGACCGCCAAATTTGCATCCCCCCCAGCGCTTGCTCGCTCGAACGAGTGCCAACATTTTCATGGCGTAGGGTTCCTTCCTCTCCACTGCGTTGCACCGCCACTGCGCCCGCTGCTACCGTCTGCCGCGCCGCCGACTGAGTTCGCCCCAATCGTCCCTCCTCCCGAGTCGCCCTTAGTCCGAGCCGGCGCCGCCCTACGTCGTAGCGCCGCCCCCGCGTCGCCGACTTCGCCCCTGCTGTGCACCGCGTCGCTGACTTCTTACCGAGTCGGCCCCTCCACTGGCCTCATTGTGTAAGCTGTCGCCCCCTGATAAGAACTGTTGTGTGATTGTGGATCGTGCTGTCTGATAGTTCACAATTGATATGAAGTCATGTTTGATTGTGGATTGCTTTGCTTTGATGTGCAGCCATATGGACGAAATGGAAGATGTAAGCAACTCTGTGCGGCCACTAACTTTGCTAGTCCAGAACCCCTCGAAATGGCCGATGCACACTCCCTCATTGTGATATCGAATTGTAAAACCCCTCGGAAGGTAGCTAGCACCCCATTCTGCGTGAGTGTGTGCTCAATTTTTAATTTGCATGATTAATATCGTTCTAGGGCTAAATCGTCGTTACCACTGCAAGGATCATCATCCACACCGGTAGCTATTGACTCTTTGACACCTAAGAAGGGGATGATTTTTGAAGATGAGGATGCAGCCCTAGAGTTTTACAAAGCGTACGTGCATGTTGCGGGTTTCTCCGTTCGTATCGGACAGCGGACGACTACGAATGGGGTGTTGCAATGGAGGCGGTACTATTGTGACAGACGTGGGTGGAAGAAAGAAAGAGGTAAGGACAAGGTGGATGTCAAAGTGAAGAGGACATATGAGTCTAAATTGAGTAGGTGCGGTTGTGAGGCCATATTTGGTATCAAATAGATTAAGGATAATAAGTTCAGATTAGAGACATTCGTCGAAGTCCATAACCATAGTTTTGTCTCACCTAGTAAGCAGCACTTGATACAGTCTAATAGACAAGTAACTGGGAAGGCTAAGACTACACTGTTTGCATGCTATCAGGCAAGCATTGGCACTTCTGGGGCATTTAGATATCTTCATGTTAGTGGGGGTGGATTTCAGAATGTAAGATGCACAAGGAGGGACTTGCAAAATTATCATCGTACTTTGAGAGAGAGTATAAAGTCATCAGATGCTCAGATGTTTCTTGGTAATCTAGCTAGAAAGAACGAGAGTAATGCTGCATTTTATTTTGACTATGTTATTGACGAGAAGGGTAGATTGGTGCATGTGTTTTGGGCGGATGCAACCTCTAGAAAGAATTACATTCATTTTGGTGAGTTGCTGTCATTCGATACAACATATAATACAAACCAATACAAGATGATATTTGCACCATTCATGAGAGTGAATAACCATGGGGGATGTGTTCTATTTGGGGTTGCATTGTTGCTCAATCAGACAATTGAAACGTTCAAATGGTTGTTTCATACTTTCTAAAGATGTATGGGAGGTGTTGCCTCTAGACTTATAATAACTGACGATGATGCGGCCATGAAGAAGGCAACTGAGCATATCTTTCCAACTAGCACGCATAGGTTATGTATGTGGCACATATTGAACAAACTTCCAACTAAGATAAGGCCAGATTTGAGGGATAACCAAATGTTTTATAGTCATGTCAATTCATGTGTATATCCCTCAAAAACTCCAGAAGAATTTGAGTCACAGTAGGCAGCTATTATTTCTGAGTTTGGTTTAGAAGATAATGAGTGGCTCGCTGGTCGGTATAGGATTCGGGCCTCTTGGGTACCAGCCTACTTTATGGACGCACCCTTGGCAGGAATTCTTAGAACAACTTCAAGGTCTGAGAGTGCCAATTCTTTTTTCAGTCGCTTTATTGGTTACAAACATGCTTTGGTGGAGTTACGATCGGGTTCGACATCGCGCGTGGGACGAACAAAGACAAAAGGAGCTAAGAGAAGACTATGCCACCTTTCACACTAAGCCTCAGTTGAAGACACCATAGGCATTAGAGCAGCATGGCAGTGAAGTATTCACCCATATGGTGTTCGCTAAATTTCAGAAGGAGGTTATTGCGGCCAGGGACAAGTGCGTTGTCGAGAGCACGGCACAAGTATGTGACCTTAAAGTAACAGCAGTCAATGAGGATGGCAAGAAGGTAAGAAAAGTCACATGTGACACTAACACCATGATTGTCCAGTGCTCATGTATGTTGTTTGGTACTCATGGGATTCCTTGCTGTCACATTATCCTCATATTACGAGGTGCATTGCTAAATGAGCTTCCAAGTCATTATGTTTTGAAAAGGTGGACTGCAAATTGTAAGAGGGAGGTTGTGTTCGATGAGAATAGCAATGTTCTAGAGAAAAAAACCAAAAGATCCCTCGAAGGAAGAAATTAAAAAGTTGGTTTTGGAGATACGCAAGGACTTAGAAGAATTGATACATCGAGCTACACCTTCACTATCTTACATGCAGAATGCGAGAGAGAAACTTAAATAGTTTATGCAAGACATAAACCAAGAAATTCCTACCCGACCACAAAGTAGAGTGGAGGAGGTTGAAGCATATCTTGGGTGTGGCATTCCTCATGACATTGATATATTGCCGCCTACAGACAATCTCCCTAGAGACAAATGCAAGAAGAATCGGCCTGGGGAGAGCAAACCGAAGAAGTTGAAGGAAAAGGTAGCTCGCATGTGCACCCATGACAGCCGCAACTGCCCTTTAAGGAAACAAGCAAAATAATGATGTAATGCAACATTTTAATTTCTTTCACTTCACATGTGGTTCCTTTTATTACATACTAACTCAAATTTTGTGTTTGTTTTATGTGGGCAAGCAAACCAGATGACATGAATGTGCTGTTGAAATATGATGTAATATGCTATTGAATTATGACGTAATGTGCTACTGAATTATGATGTAATGTGCTACTGAATTATGATGTAATCTGCTACTGAATTATGATGTAATCTAGGATTAATGAAGTCTCAAGTTTGTAATGAAATGCGTCCTTTTGTGTGTATCTGACCATAGATTTATAGAAGGATATGCTAAGTAATGAGGAAAAGAATGTAGTTTTATCTGGCTTGGTGAGCTGTTAATCATTTGATCATTATTGGTTTTGAATGTATAATGCTATTGCTATCCTTGTGGAGCTTGGATAGTGCGATGTTTTTATGTTGGAGCCTTCATGCCATGTGTATGTGTGCAATGCTATTGCTATCCTCTTGCCAGCATGTTCTGGAGCAAGTATTGGCACTTACAGTATCAGATTTTGTGATTTTGTGTGCAATGCTACAGTATCAGGGAGCACACAATGCCGCATGCTGCACCTGGCTCCCTTTTCATCCAGCCATCTCCTCTTGCCAGCATGTTCTGGAGCAAGTATTGCCACTTACAGTATCAGATTTTGTGATTTTGTGTGCAATGCTCTGATGTCGAGGCACACAATGTTGCATCTTTGCACTGCTCCCTTTTCATCTAGCCATCTCCTCTTGCCAGCATGTTCTAGAGCAAGTATTGGCACTTACAGTATCAGATTTTGTGGTTTTGTGTGCAATGCTACAGTATTAGGGAGCACACAATGCTGCATGCTGCACCTGGTTCCCTTTTCATCCAGCCATCTCCTCTTGCCAGCATGTTCTGGAGCAAGTGCCATTTCATATAGATACACCATACAGAAATCAGATCTCAGCTATTGTCACATTATTGTTGTTCTGTTTCATTTTCATCAGCTATGTGCTTGCTTCCATGTGTTTCTTCCTAGCAAACAACAATTCACTGATAACAGGATCTCAAAGTAAATTTTATTGCAGTACTCTTCCAGTAGTGGATACCATTTGCATTTTGCAGTCTATGCATGATTATAGATAAACAGAATGTTCATCCAGAATGTCGAGCTATTTTGCTTGTCTGGCTCCCTTGTAATACATCGATTGTACATCCAGAATGTTCAGTACCTAAATGTTGCAAAGACTTGTAATAACTAATTGTGTACAACCAGAATCAAGACATACAGTTACAGTATCATGCTTTTCTATCCATTTCTGGACATTCTAGAATGTAGAGAGTATCTCAGATTTCATATTACAGACAATATAATTGAATCCATTCATCACAATTGAGACACCATACATCCATTTCTGAATCCATTCATCCAGATTGAGACATTATAATTGAATCCATTCATCACAATTGAGACACCATACATCCATTTCAGATTACATGACAAAAGACTAGGAAGATAACAAAATCAAAATCTCAGTTGACAATCTTCTCAATGCAAATTCCTAATAGCAAGAATTAAAATGCAACTAGAACCATTTTTAACTTTTCATCTCCATCATTGGATTTCCTCACTGAGTTGTTGATCTAGTCCAAAGAGGTTTTCATCTGGTCCAATGAGGCCTTCATCGCATCTAAATGATCCAATACACGGTGGTCGACTGTGAAAACCACTTCATTTCCATTGCTCAGCTTGACAGGCGAATGATCCCTTCTCTGCTGTAAAAGGGAGTTTCTTACCCCGTCGTTTCTAGGGCATTTGAAGTACTCTTTTCCTCGATTCTTCAAGCTCCCGGACACGGCTCAGATCATCTGCGCATGGCACTTTGGGCACGGCACGAGAGGGAGCCCACTGCTAGGCGCTGTCGCCATTGATGACGATTCGAAGTGCGCCTCCGCGCGATCCTTCGTCTTCTCCATGGTGCGGCAACGCGCGGGGGAGGAGAGCCTTGGTGGGAGCGAGGCAGAGGCGCACGGATCTAACCCTAGAGTCGATTTAGGGAAGGGGAGCCCTGGTGGGAGCGCTGGCGAAGGCACACGGACCACAAGGGCAGGCGACGAGTTGCTCAAGGGTTGGAGAAGCGGCGCCACGCTCGCCTCACGATGGCGAGAGAGGATTTGGGATCGAGGGCGAGAGCATCTAGGTGGGGAACGAGCGTCGGGCTAAGGGATTTGGGGATCGGGCAAGGTGGAACAAGATAGGTTCATTCGGGTGGGAGGAGGGGGTTCCATATGTGATGTGCACAGAATAGTTCTTGTCCACCAGACATGATCAAACAGCTACCAATAAGGAGTAATATATTCTCCTTTTCGGAGCACTCCTACCTTAAATCGTAAACCCGAAAGTGCCTTCTGCTGCTCTCTTCTACTTTTGTGTCGTCCCCTCCTAGGGTGTAGTACAACTCTTGTGTACTTCCAGGCGGCTACTTTGCCAGTTGCAACTGCATCAATGTAAATATGTAATCGCAATGCGCGTTTTGTCCTTCGACGACTCCCAACTTTAAAAAAACAAATTGGAGAAATTTTAACCTCTACAAGCTATATTCTCAATAGTTTCGGAACGGATCGATACGAGCAAAAAATAAGACCACCAAACCTCTACAAAGAGAACAGGCTAAGCCCATAAAACCTCAAGATGGATTATGCATCGTTGGATGGTCAAAATCCCTGTATAACTACATGGCTGATAAAGGCAGAACAATGCCGATTTTCAAAATATTTTATGTCATGCAATGGCATGAACTGGAACCTATGGAAGCATTTGATGAAATATCTAGAAATTGGGCAGTGTGCCAAAATAACAAGTCATGCTTTCTTTGTTTTTTTTTCATTCAGTTTGCAAACAAAATAATTCGTACCCATGGGCTATTCATTCATATTAAGGTTACACCTAGACATGCAGCCATATCAACTCTCATCCATGGGATCACTTCCACCACCTCTCTGGGACTGCGAATCCTTGTCTCCAGCTGCAGAAGCTTTTGCCACAGAGTCTTCCAAAGCCTCTAGGAATGAGGCAACTGTGAATTTATCTGCCAGAAAGACAACAAAAAACTACTTGTCAGAGAACAAAATCAGATGCATATCTGTACCACTAGTGTTTGAAAAGGTACAAAATATTTAAGCACAGCTCAACTTTTGGTAAAACGGGGGATGTACCATCCTCCAATATACTACTCCATCCACACTCCCACCCGTCCCCCAAAAGTTGGCCAAAACTACCTAGATTTAGCACCTTGGATAGGAGAGATCCAAAATTTACAACAAACCACTTTCAAAGTTCAGCATCTAGCGTCATGGATGGTTAGCATCTAGCAATCACCAAATTCTGGGCAACCCTACATAAGGTATAAGCCATGGACAGCAAAAGCTAGATGGCAAGTTGCCAGCTATCCAATCGAGGTCTGCCGCAACAATTTTTTTTGTGAAATACAAAAGGGATGGAGCAACAGATGAGCCCAAATTATCTTTTAATTTTTTTTAGGGATTACTATGTCACAATCAATTTTTAGATCTCTCTTTATTATTTTTTAAATAAAAAATAAAAATACCAGAAGAATGCTACATCCTATGCAGGGGAAAAAACCGGCCGGTTACCGGCGCCGGTATCCGGCGGTTACCGGATTTCCCGGTGGGGACCAAGATCCAAAATCCCAGCCAGAATTCTTCGAATTCAAATTCAAAATCTCGGAGGTTAGATCCCAAATTCAAATTCCTTTCTTCGAATTTCGGCCAGGATTTTTCTAAGATTTCCGGTTACCGGCCGGTAACGGAGAAATGGTGCCAGGCAGGATTTTGCCCGGTTCCGGTTTCTTGATCCTTGATCCTATGTATAACAAACCCATTTCGTGCAAATAAATGAGAACTTTACTTGTAGTCTGTAAAGGAAAATGAAAAGGATTACATTTACTAGGGTCAACTCCAAATTGAGCTAGATCTATTTGCCCAGTCCGTAGCACCTGTCATACAAGCAAACACCAAAATCAGCATAACACATTAGCACTTGAAACATTATCAAATAGATGTTCAGTAGAAAGATGAGTAACTAACATGGGTAAAAGCTTCTACTTGCTGTCGCAAAGGAGGACTTTGCAGTAGTTCAAGAATATCATCAGCAGTCCATGAACCCTGGAATTGAGCAATTACCAGAAAATGAGTGGAAGGGTCAATTGAACTGAAAGCCAGGATAACTAATACAAACCTCTGGAAGATATGTTGCCAACTGTTCAATGGGCAAAGTTTCAATTAGTGGCAAGACCAAATCAGGCTTCAAGATGTCTCCTAATCCTAATCCTGTCACACCAACCAAAACAATGATACAGAAAGCAAGTCATACACAAAAGCGCATCAATTCAGTATGGCACTTACCAGCATCAGGGTCTGCCGTGGCATCTGAAATTACCAGGATAATGTAAGTACAAATTTGAGAGGCAGGTAGAACAGAAGAGCATACCCAAAAGGACATGATTTTCAGCTGATACCTGATGGTTGTATAGCACTCAATATTCTCTGCAGGTCTTCCAATCGTACTGGTCCAGCAGCAGAAGTCACTTCACCAGCCAAATCAGCAGTCATGCTCTGATCAACTAAATTCCCAGCTCTGACGAATGCATGGAAGAAAGAAGAAAGAAGGAAAAGAGAGAGGTGGTCGTAAAATTAGCAATTTGGCCATAGTACCTGAAACCCAATATTTGTGTGTAATAGAACAGGTAACTATAAAGCATAAAGACAGAAATCAGATATAGTAACATGGAAAGGAAACTTATACAATCAAGATGACAAACTGCATACATGCATAAAAGATACATGTAAAAAAGGCAATGCTTTGATATATATAATTGCAAAAGCATCATGGTGCAAATGAGGGGATTGAAAAGCAAAGCAATAAAAATTCAGCTAGACAAAACTGATGTTAACTTATGCGACATTGCAATGAATATACTTGTAGTTTCTAATGGCCATACACCATCTATTGCTACGATGTTCATCCAGAAATCAATATTAAGACACAACCGTCTAAGTTGCACTGTGTTGCCCATTGCATCGCATAGGCTGGAGACATGATACACCTCAGACAACATTGGATGTAACAGTTTATTTCACATACCTGGAAGAGATATCATCATCAGCGGTATCTTCTTGTGACATTTCTGCTTCGATAGAAATAGCCTCACCATCTGCACAGCAGTACAACTTAAGACCACCGATCAAAAGAACAATGAGTACATAGTTGAGAGTTGAGATCCCAACATTCAAAGCATACCTAATGGTCGATTTATGTAGGCATTAACTTGGCAGCATATTTGCGAGTCTCCATCAGCATTTGCCTCCTGCGTAATAAAGAGCAAAATGGAAGTCAACTGTGAGAGGGTGGAAAGACATGGCGTTCACAACATAATCATTCACGTATAACTGACCTGCATCCAGAAGAAGAATTTCCTGTTATCGTCCCTGAACTTCAAGATGTAAACCCTTCCAGAAGATTCTGTTACCTAATGAGGTGAACTAGGTTTGATCACTGAAGTCCAGGAGTTCACTAAACTGATATAGGAGATTAACATATCAAACTTGAATCAATATTCTATACAACTCAATACCTTCTCAAAGACAGCCTCATCAGGGAAGACAATTTGATCCTGTGAAAAATGGAATCAAGGATAGACAAACCACAGTAATATTCTGAGACTGAGATAGACTAGAATGAAAAGCAGGAGAAACTAGAGACACTTCCAAGTTTAAACATACAAGTCCATCAAGGACCTTACGAGTTCAAACATTTATAACAGGTAATTTCTGCAAAATAAGGCTTCAATCGAATATGAATTTCAAACGACCAAGCTCAGCATTTGCAAATAAGATATGAGTGAGAGATGCCTACAACTATGCATGCACAAGAGGATACATCTTCAACTATGTTCTGTCCACGAGCAAGCCATTGAAAATGAACCAAGCCTTCTTCACCCTACAAAAAAGTGGATATATAATTGCACTGGAAATTCCAATAAATATAAGAATGTAACTACCTTAGAAGTTTTGTTAAAAAAAATAGAGCTTGAACTAGATATTAGTACAATTGTGAGCATGCATACCCTTCCAATACGAACAAGCCCCTTGCGTGTGTCTGGGATCACTCGCGTTCCCTCAAGAGACATCTTACCAGCACGAAACTCACACATGATATCCTGAGAAATACATCGAAGAAGTAAATTGATCAATAGGCGCTCTACATCTTGTTGCATCACAATAAAGAAAAATGAGATGACAAAAATAAATAGAGAGCATTCAGATTCTGACTACTGGAAACAGATCACAAAAACAGTTTGTTAACATGCGAATACTAACGCCATGATCTGCCAAACCTAGTGCAAGAGAGCTCTGTTGGCAAAGGGCCATAAAATACACACACGAGAGAGAGAGAGAGAGGGAGAGATGAAAATTACCTATGTAATCAGAAGAATTTACGATGCTTAAAACTATTAAATGAAGCAAGGCCTGAATTAGATGTAAGTGATATCTATGAATTATGACATGAACCATCAAAGCTGCCATTCCAGATGGAATAAATCTAGCCGATAAATCCTACCAGACTGAATCACAAATCAGCACCAATCAATCATCACAATTAAACAAAACAACAGTAAAATTTGTATTTGCGGTACATGGAGAAACAACAAGAAGGAAAAGTTGAGGCTTTACCTGGAGGGGTTCGGTGCGCTCCATTGACGACAATAGTTGTCACCACAAAGTGCAGGCCCTAAAACAAGCAAAGGCTTAACACAGGGCAATAAAGTCCTCGACACCGAACTAAATCAAGCTGGCGGAGCTAGAAAACTTTCAATGGGGTACACACTTCACACGCATAATTCCATAGTACTGTACAATGGGTTCATAACATCGTAAATCTTTCAGTAAAAAAACATCATAAATCCAACACGTAAGTTGAAATAAGGTCTTACATGAATAGAAGATTACAAAATATGTAATGAGAATTAGAATAATGCTTCATGCGTTTTCATACCTTGGAAACGATTGATTACAACAGTTTTTCAAATTTCCAATCACAACATTCCACAAATCCCAAATTCCCAAATCGAAATCAAGAAATCGAGCCATCGAGGACATGACTTACTGTGGTTGTGCGCCGTCGTCCTCTCCGAGCCGCCGATCAGCAGGGAGGAGTCGAGGGGAGGATTAGGGATTTAGGGTTGGGGAATTGGGGGAGGAGATTGAGTATTGGAGATGGAGGTGGCTGTGGCTGTGGGCTAGTGGAGGTCACGAGCGGGCCGAAATACCGAAACGGGCCCATTACCACGTTAATACTCTGGATGCGCAGGCCCAATCACTGGACAATTCGAAGAGCCCAAGAAAGATAAGCAAGACAAAGGGGGAAGGAAATCAAAACTAGGGTTTTGCCTTCGTTTTCCCGTCCAAAATCACGCGGCGCCGCATCCAACTCCGGCGGCGGAGCGCTACGGTCCCCTCAGGAGAAGGGACGGCGGCGGCGGATTCCCGAATCTCTCGACAGGATGGCATCCGGCGGCCCGGCGCTCGAATCGCTAGTCGACCGTGAGTAGCATAGCATCTTCTACCTCTTCTTACCCAAGCTGAGCAACCGAGATTTCGATTGCTTCCCTGTCCTTTTGTTTGTTACTGATGATGCTTTCCTTTCGTCAGAGGTGATTTCTGTGATCACAAACGATGGGCGCAACATTGTGGTAAGCCCAATTAACATAATCTACCCCCCACCCCCTATTCGTCGCTGCCGCAGTCTTGGTGATGCTTATGTGTTCCCGTTGCTTCTTCGTGTCGTTCTTCAGGGGACTTTGAGAGGATTCGATCAGGCGACCAACATTATTCTCGACGAGTCCCATGAGAGGGTGTACTCTACAAAGGCTAGGCTGCCCCCAAACTCACTGACTTCTTTGTGCTCTTCTTTACTTGCTATTGGAAACACGATTTTTGCAACGTGGAATTTACAGAAAACTTCGTGTTATCCTGTAGCTCAATACTTGGTTTGGATTTGGATTTTTTAAATGAGTCCCATGTACTGGCATCATATATTACTTCATTTTGATCACATATCAATATATCGACAGGTTTGCTTGAGTGCTCAATAACAGAAGTGCATATATCCTCTAATAATCTGACAAGTTGCGCTGTGCATCTCCAACTTCATGGAGTCATTACCTTAATAATTTTTAGGAGTTGCCATTTGGTCATACTAATAGTTACTCTGCTGTATTTCTGTCGCCAGTTTCGTTAGATAAAGTTTTGCACCATTAGTTGTTCAGTCATTTTTGCTTACTTCCTCAGTGAATCTGTATGGCACTCTATTGTGAAACTTTTGTCTTTGGTTTGCTTTCGAAATGCTTTCATCAGTTTGGTAAATTCTGAAATTGGAAACAGGTTTGTAGGATTTCAGGAATATTATATGTCCCTCTTGGGATCCCATACCTTTTATTTATAGTACTAAATATTACAGTCCGACTCTAACTCAACTCGACCACTATTTGAGTTCGACTTGCACACGACTTGGATTCTTACCTAAACTCTAGTATTTCCAACACTCCCCTTCAAGATGGGCATGAGATAACAATTATGGTCATCTTGTTTCATATTGCAATACCATTACTAGAATCTACCAAAATCTATCATTCATCGACTCCATAACCAATACCATCAAAAAAGTTGTTCACCACCAATACTATCAGGAACTTCACCAAATCCATCGCCGTCATCTACCAGCTGCCCCGACCTCAACCTCATTTTCCTCTTCCCTCATGCTCCTAGCCACCTCTGGCCTACACTACTCTGCCCACACGCCCCCAGTCTCGGACTCCACCACCCCTACCTCTGTCATAGACCATTACGCCTGACTTCAGTTCCAATCCTCTTTCGGACCTCTCCAACAACACTATCTCCGGCACATGTATCAACACCATCGTATGATACCAATCGCATCACCATAGCCTCCACTAGAGCCACCACCGGCTCTTGCTTCGTCATCACCGTCATTGAGCTCAATCACCAAAGTCACCGTCTGAATAGTCCTCTCCCCCTGTCTCCCGTGCCTTCTGTCGTACCTTCCGATATTATCACCACCTAAGTTTCCTCCACTACCATCACTAATTTCCACTATAGCAATTAGCAACAACCTAATAGAAACTTCCACCAAGACAGCAGCAAGAACACTCAGCAAACACATCATCCTCTCTCTCCTTTCCCCAACACAGCACACGCAGCCACACCAGATCACCTGACCACACCAGATCTTCCACCGATTTGGATCATACTAGATCCTCCTCAGCCACACCAGATCCTCCACCGATCTGGATCCACATCAGATCCCCCTCAGTCACACCAGATCATCCACCGATCTTGATTCACACCAGATACCAGATCCCCTTCTCTCTCTCTCTTTTTTCTTTCCTTTTTCTTTTCCCTTTTCCCTTTTTTCTTTTCCCTTTCTTTTCTCCTTTTCTTTCCTTTTTTCCCACCTTTCCTCTTTTCTCCGGCCGAGCCCGCTCCTCCTCTGCTTCTCTTCTTCTCTCTCCTCCTCTTTCCTCCTCCCTCTAGCCGAGCTGGCCCGAATCTGGCCATGGGCCGTCGGATCCCGTCGCCTCCGGTAGAATCCCCGCCTTATGCGTCGCTCACCATACAAGTCAGCGTGCTGTCGCGCCGCACCACCGTTCTGTTGTAGATGCTCCTCTGCCTCGGTCTTGGTACCGCTTCCAGCATCAGTACCTCCTCGGGCCGGCCATTCTTTGTCTTTGCCTCTGGGGCTTTCGCCAAGACCGCTCTCCATCGCCTTGACACACGCGTCGCAGTCACGCTGCACCTCGTCGGGACTGCCGCCACCGCAGGCGTCCCCGCCTCCCTGAGTGGATTTCGTGTCGCCACCGTAGGCCTTTCTCCGCCTCGGCTTAGCCGCCTTGTGAATCTTCAGCCGAAGTCTCTCACGCCACCGCCCAGCTTGCCCGCACAAAACCCAGTCGGCCACGATTCGCTCCCGTGCGACGCTGTTGCGAAGGACCACGTGCAACAAGGCAATGCAGCCAGTGGATCGATAGATGGCGGCGGTTATTGAGGTAAGGGTTTTTTCTTGGGTTAGGGTTTTAGGTGAATTGGCTCTGATACTATGTAGGATTTCGAGAATATTGTGTGTCCCTCTTGGGATCCGCACACCCGTTATTTATAGTGTCAAATATTACAGTCCGACTCTAACACAACTCAAACACGATTTGAATCCGACCAAGGTTATTAAGTCGTAAAGTCGAGTCGAGTCACAAGAGGGGCGACTTGGCGACTTGGCCGACTAGTCGACCGACTAGTCACGACTAGTCCACACTAGAAAGTATTTAAATAGGGCATGTAATATACTAAGTTGTATAACAATTAAACACATATACATATTGTAAATCATGAAATAAATAGAAGAACAACATAATCACGATGGTGAGTTGATGACTTAATCGTTTTGATCGTAACAAATCTTTCTTGATGAATGACTTTCTTTGAAATTGAAGTCGGACAGCTAGCAAATCGCGATTAGTCGCCGACTAGTCGGCAAGTCGGGCGACTAGCCCTCCTAGTCGAGTCGACGACTCTAGTCGGAGGTTGTGTACCAACTTGTCGACTAATCGTCGACTAGTCGCGCGACTTAATAACAGTGAGTCCGACTCGCACACGACTTGGACTCTTACCTAAACTCGAATATCTCCAACAAGGCTTATGGGTATACCCTCTAATTGATGGATAAGTCTTGTGTTGGCTTGTGCTGTCCTCCAAGGACAAAGATCTTTAGATAAAGATCTTGGACTGTTTTAGACAAACATCTTGGCGCTTTAGGACAAACATCTTGGCGCTTTAGGACACATCTTTAGGACAAAGATCTTGATCGCTTTAGACAAACATCTTGATCGCTTTAGGGCGGCATCTTAGACTAGCATCTTAGCATATCTTTGCCGGGTTGGTGCCTATAATTTGTATCCCAACCCTCAAAGTTGGCATAGCATTGTGTGAGAAATAAACAAAGAAAATTGCCCCATCTCCAAGTGTTATCCTCTCGATGAGAGTAAGGATCTTGCTATCACCAAAAGCAAGAGTCCAAATGACTAACAAGTGGTATCGAGCCAGTAGTATCCTCGCAACTTTGAGCATCTCTGCTCAATCCTTCTCCGGCCTCGCTTCGGCCCAAGAAGAAATTTCAACCAAGAGCAAGCAGCTCTCTCCACGCAGAAGCTTCCGGAGGCGCGCCATGTCCGCAGACGCTCGGCCTTCGGCCGCCTCGCACTGTGCTAAGAAGAAGTTTAACTTCGGCATGGCGGGAGAACGCAGAAGCGGCGGCAGACAAAGGCCGCGCGGCGGAAAAAGCGTCGAGGTCGGCGGCAAGTGAGCTGGCGGCGGCTTCAGCGGAGGCGAAGCAAGCGGCGGCGAATCTGGCAGCGTCTGGCAGCAAAGAATGAGGTCGAGGTTCTGTGGCAGAAGAATAAAGCAGCCCATCTCGGTGATGCAATGGCGCGGCGGACTCGAGTCACGGAGAGGAGGAAGCGGCGAGCGAATGGCGCGATGAAGCGAGCGCGGCGCAATTTCAGTGGCGGCGTGAGCCGTATGACGCAGCGGCGACGCTCTGGAGAGACGACATGGCGGCGGCAGACGGCTGACGGAGAAATAAGAATTTTCACAGCGACGCGACTCTCTCTCCCGGTTGATGCAGTGGTCACCACGAGTACCAGTCGTCGTCGAGGACGTCGTCCCCGGCGGCGGGCGGCCTACCCTCACCAAGACCAACTACGTCGAGCGGGTGCGGTGATGAGGTAAAGCTCAGCGCAAAGATATGTGGGATGCGATCCGACTGGAGACGCCGACCACGACCCCAGATCGACGGGGTATTGGATGCTCTCATCGCCGCATCCCCGAGATGCGCTTCGCTTACTAACAAGCGATCGCCAAAGAGGTTGGGACGCCATCGCCGCAAAGACGACGGCGCCGATCGCGCGCCGCAAGTCTACATTGCGAGCACTACGCAGGAGTGGGAGAACTCGCCTTCAAGCGGTGAGGACGTTGATGACTTTGCTCTCCGTCTCAACACTCTGTTGCGAAGTTGGTGCGATTCGGCGGCGACACCTACGGCGAGGAGAGAGCGCGGAGAAGCTCTTCCGTGCGTCCTCGAGAAGTACAAGCAGATGGCTCGCTCGTCGAGTCTCTGCTAGACCTCTCCACGATGACGATCGAGGAGGCGCGGTCGCCTCAAGGTCGTTGTGGCGATGAGCCACGGCGTCTCTCGGGACCCGTCACCATTGGCGGAAGCTCCTCCTCGCTCGGGAGCGCTGGTCACGGCCAATGTGACAGAAGAAGGGAGCCTTCTTCCACGACAAAGCGCCGCAAGCGTGGCAAGCAAAAGCCGCAAGACGAGACAACTCTTGCTACAAGCTGCGGCAAGCTCGGTCATTGGGCCAAGGATTGTCGGCGACCACGAGGTGATGCCAGTGGGCGCCCGGCATGCTGGCTTTGGCAAGCAAAAGCGCAAGACGAGGCGACTCTTGCCACAATCTGCGGCAAGCTTGGTCATTGGGCCAAGGATTGTCGACAACCACGACGCGCTTAGGCCCAGCGTCACAGAAGGAGGAGGAGCGGCCGGCTCTGTTCATTGCTCATCGCGAGCATCGAACTACCTCCACCGCACCCGCCGTGGCCTTCCTCCACCTTGACGAGCCAAAAGCACATGCCTCCTACGACAGTTAAAAGAACGACAAGACCGACGGGTGGTGCCTCGACACCGGCGCCACCCACCACATGACCGGGCGGCGGAGTACTTCTCGAGCTCGACTCAAACGCTCGAGGCTCGTCAAGTTTGGGGACGCCTCGGCGTGAAAATCAAGGGCGTCGCTCGTCATCTTCACCGCCAGGTGTCTGGCGAAAGCACAGCCGCCACCGCGTCTACTACATCCCCGACCAGAACTCCATCATCGACTTGGGGCGGTGGATGAGAACGGCTTATGGTCGAGATCGAGCACGGTGTCTTGGATTTGGGATCTTCGCCGCCGCCTTCTTGCCAAGGTAACGAGCGCAAATAGACTCTACATCCTTCACGTGCAGCGGCACAACCCTTCGTCTCGCTTTCGTCGGGACGACGAGGCGTGGCGAAGGCACGAGCGCTGGGCACCTTTTCAGCCGAGGCCACGGCGGCTCGGTGCCACGGAGATGGTCGCGAGGCTCGCGTCCCTTGACCATGTGGAGCGATTCGCGACGTCTGCGTGTTGACGGCAGAGGCGACTTCTTTCCCTCAAAGCGAAGTTTCCGAGCCAAGGAGAGGCTCGAGCTCGTGACGGGACTTGTGTGGCCGGTGACACCGCCACACCGGAGACGACGCCTACTTCTGCCGCCGTCGACGACCTCTCCCGCTACATGTGGGT
This sequence comes from Phyllostachys edulis, assembly GCA_036346405.1. NCBI lineage: Eukaryota > Viridiplantae > Streptophyta > Magnoliopsida > Poales > Poaceae > Phyllostachys > Phyllostachys edulis. The sequence continues at coordinate 47,103,347 of CM070565.1, forward strand.
GATGGTCCTCGGCGGCAAGGGAGAGGCTGCGGACGCCATCAAGCGCCGCAGCCGCCGCGAGGCAGAGCGCGGCCGTAAAGGCTGCAGCGTTGCAAGCCTGATTCTTGGGCGAATTCACGGCGGTGGTCGCGTCGATCTTGTCCGATGAGGGCATTAGCGCCGCTACTCGCTGCCGTCTGACCGCAGCAGAAGCAGCGTCGTCGGCAGCGCAAGAACGAGCGGTTGTGGGGATGGCTCGGGCCTCCTCCAGCGAGGATGCCTGGTATCTTTTGGGAGAAGCGGTGGTAGCGGCCGTCTACATCCTCAACCACTTTCGCCTACCAAGCGCTCGACAGCAGGGCCGTGACGAGGTTTGGCACGGGCGCAAGCCGGCGGTTTCACTTGCGGGTCTTGGCTCCTCGCGTTCGCCAGGAGCTTGGCCAGCCGGCAAGCTCGGAGCAGGAGCACTCCGGAGTGTTCGCCGGCCACGCGGAGGGCTCAAGGCCTACCGCATCCTCGACCACGACACAGCAGCGTCCGATCTCGCGTGGCGTTGTGTTCGACGACGAAGCGAGGTGGACATAGGACAAGCGGTGGGCGGCGATTCGACTTCGATTCCTGTGGACTTCGTTGTCGACTACGCCCATTTCGAGAGAGCGGGAGCTAGCGGCTTCGTCTTCACCGAAGCTCGACATCTCGCTTCGCCACCACTCCATGAGTGCTCCGCACCTTCGGCACCGGCTTCGCCCCGCTCTTCACCACGGCCACTCCCGCACCGGCCACCACTCTCGCTGCGGCAGACCACACCACCGAGATCGGCCCGGCAACCGGTCCACGACGAGCGGCAAGACGGTGGAGTTCGCTACTCCGCCCCACGACGAGATCGCGTCGACGCTACCACGACGGCGAGCCTCTGCGCTTCCGTACCATGGATAACATCCTCGGCGTTGCCCGCCCTCGATCGGCGCGAAGACGATTTCGAGGCGGAGCTGCGACTTGGCGGCGACGATGGCGAGCCCCTTCTTTCTTTGGCGGAGGAGACGCGGCGTGGCGTGTCGCGATGAAGCAAGAGATGGACGCCGCCGAGCGGAACCGACGTGGGAGTGGCGGATCTTCTTGCCGGCCACCACGCGATCACCCTTAAGTGGGTGTTCAAGGCGAAGCGGGATGAAGCGGCGCCATCGTCAAGCACAAGGCTCGCTTGGTGGCACGAGGCTTCATGCGCAGAGAGGATCGACCGACGACGGCGCTTCGCGCGTCGCGCGCATGGAGTCCGTTCGTCTTCTCCTCGCACTTGCGGCCAGGGAGAGGTTGGCACGTCCATCACATGGACGTCAAGTCCGCCTTCCTCAACGGCGACTTGAAGGAGGAGGTCACGTCCGTCACCGCCGGATTCGTCATCCCGACAAGGAGGGCAAGGTCCTCCGCCACGCAAGGCCCCTCACGGCCTGCGGCGAGCACCACGAGCACGAACGCTAAGTCGACTCCACCCTTATGCAAATGGGGTTCCAGCAGAGCGCACACGAGGTCAAGGGTCTCACCGGCGGGGCAAGGCGGCAACGCCTGGCGGTGGCGTCTCGTCGGCGACAGTGATCACCGGCCCAAGGAGGCCGAGGTCGAAGCGTTCAAGGCGGAGATGAGGACCGCCTTCGGATGAGCGACTTGGGGCTCTCTCCTTCTACACCGGGATCGAGGTCCACCAGGCGCCCAGATCTCCCTTCGCCGGACCGCCTATGCCAAGCGCATCGTTGAGTCGGGCGGGCTCGCCGATCGCAACCCGGCCACGCTCCTATGGAGGAGAGGTCAAGCCGAGCCGCGACAAAGACGGCGGAGAGGTGGGCCGCAACGCAATCTGCGGCGCATGTGGGCGACCTTCGCTACCTTGTCCACACGCCGCCGGACTTGGCGTTCGCCGTCGGCTCGCCCGGTTCATCGGCGGCAATCGACGACGGAGCATCAAGAAGCCGTGAAGAGGATCCTCCGCTACGTTGCGGGCACCTCCGACCACGGCTTGCACTACCCGAGGTGTCGTGCAAGACTTCATCTGCATGCAATGACGGCGACCACGCAGCGACATCGACACCAAAGCAAAAGAGCACAAGCGGGATTCTCTTCTTCCTCGGCAAGTGCCTCGTTAGTTGGCGATCGATCAAGCGGCGGTGGTGGCCTGTCGGTTGAGGCCGAGTACATAGCGGCCTCCACCGCCGACTCAGCGCCTGCTCGTTCGACCGCTTGGTGATCTCTCGGCGAGACACTGGCGGTGGCGCTTCGGGGTGGACAACAAGTCCGCCTGCTCGCAAAGAACCCGTTTTCCATGAACGGAGCAAGCACATCCGGGTGAAGTACCACTTCATCCGAGGTGTTTGGATGAAGGCGACATCAAGGCGAGCTACATCAACACCACGGATCGACTATGGACTCGCTTTCACCAAGCCTCTTGGGAGGTCAAATTCTCGAGCTCGCTCCGGGATCGGGATGGTTCAACTCTCCCACAAGGCGGACACAAGACTTAGGGGAGAATGATGGATAAGTCTTGTGTTGGCTTGTCTTTGTCCTCCAAGGACAACATCTTTAGGACAAACATCTTGGGCGCTTTAGGACAAGATCTTGATCGCTTTAGGACAGACATCTTGGCTGCTTTAGGACAGCATCTTGATCGCTTTAGGGCGGCATCTTAGACTAGCATCTTAGCATATCTTTGGGTGGTGCCTATAAATTTGTATCCCCAACCCCTCAGGTTGGCATAGCATTGTGTGAGAAATAAACAAAGAAAATTGCCCCATCTCCAAGTGTTATCCTCTCGATGAGAGTAAGGATCTTGCTATCACCAAGAGCAAGAGTCCAGCGACTAACACTAATGATCTGATTATGTTGTGCTTGTATACCTTATGTTTTTCTGAAGACATCCTTCCATCATGCTATTACGCTGTTAGCTACTCTGTTATATTTCTGCTACCATCCGAGTTTATCCAAGCAACTTTTGCGGCATTAATTGCCCAATCCCTTTTCCTATGTTCGCTCAGCGACCCTCACATAGTGATGTGTTTAGGTGTTTTCCTTAGCGCCTTGGCCCTGTTTGGAATAAAGGATTTTCATTGTAACAGAGGATTTTCTCTTTCCTACAAAATATGTGCAACATTCTTGCATTTTCCAGGAGAAAAAGGGTTGATTCAGCACATACTTTCCCTGACACAACTTTTGTCTTTGGAAATCTGGTTTTGAAATGCATTTGCTATTTCGGCAGTGCAGAATTCTGGCACTAACAATAAGCAGGCAGTTGATTTATGATGATTTTGAGTTAGGCTGTGATAGGATCTTTAACCTGCTATCTAGTAGTGATTAACATTTGCATAACTGGGTGAGTGAAAACCTAAAGCGACCAGCCAACTCGTCTCATCCACTTGTCTATTGCATATGCCTATAAACAGCTAGGAGCCAGTGCCTTTCTCTTGCCATTCTTTAGTTTCTGCTGTGTCTGAGAACTTAGGGGTAAATTTGATTTTTTTCAGCACTCATGAGAAACATTATTGTACCTGCAGGAGGGAGTACAACAACTTGTTCTTGGTCTGTACATTATCAGGGGCGACAACATGTATGTTATTTCTTCATTGTCCTTTGAGTCGTTTATTGCTCCCTTTTATAGCATCTTTAGATTTGTTTGGTACTGCCTGCCTTCTTTGTTAGACCTGTTTAGTACTCTGCCTAACTGAACCTAACTGAAGTTGAATCTTTACCCCATCGTTGGTCTGGGATATGCAGAAGCGTCGTGGGTGAGGTGGATGAAGAGCTGGATGCAAGGCTGGACCTATCAAAGCTGAGGGCGCACCCGCTCAAGCCCGTCATCCACTGACCGTTGCAAGATGTTGTGCTTCATTTGGAGAAGCTGTGGACTGGATCAGTTAGTTTTATGCGATGTCATTGCTCAATGTCAGGATTGTAGGCATCACGGACGGCCCAACATGAAGATGATTTCGCAGTTATCTTGCATATTGTGAATCACTAATCTGTGATGTGTATGTTGAGTCGCACCATGCTGAATGTCGAGTATATTGCAAGCAAGGGGTTAATTACTGTGCCCAGTGCTCGATCCCTCTCGTATTTAAATATGTAGTGAAGAAGAAGAAGAAGAAGAAAAAACGTGTGTACGTATTGATGGAAGCATCTACAGCAGCAAGGAGACTACTAGCGTGTACATGTGAAGTCTCCGTTGCTCCAAAACTGCAAGGAAAAAAGCACACTTGACTGGAGCAATGAGTCAGGAGTGGTAGTGTAAGAAGATGGCTTGCTTAGTTAGCTTTCCGTTGTGACGAGTGGACGCGTGCATGATCAGTCACGGTTTCGGAAGTAGTAGTTGCACGAGATGAAGATGCCGGCGCCATTGAAGCACTCTGCTCGGCCGCATCCGATCCTCTGGTTGTCCTTGTTGACCATGAGCGCGAAGTGGCCGCACTCCCTGAAGTGGCGGCCGCCGGTGCAGTTGCCGGTCTGCTTGTCGTAGATGGGCTCCTCGGCGGCCCACATCCAGAGCGCGTCCTCGGCGGTGGCGTTCCAGCCGTCCCTCCCCACGAACACGCTCTCGCCGTACCTGCCGCCCGAGTGCTTGAGCACGCAGTCCTTGCGCATGGCGTTGGCCCACCGCCGCGCGTACAGCGCCAGCTTGTTGTCCCACTTCACCGGCGGCACGCCGTACCGCTCCCGGACCTTGTTGTGCCCGTTGACGAACTCCCGGGACATGCCCTTGTACCACCCAGCGCCGTTCGTCGGCGACACCATCTTATTACCCCTGCCGTCGTCGTCCTTGTCCTCTTTTGATGGGTGGGTGGTGGATGGTGCCGGCGCTGGCGCTGGCGCCGAGGAGGAGGAGGCGGAGTCGTGGTCGGTTTTCCTGAAGAGCTTGCTGCGAGGTGGGGTGACGGTGGCCGGGGTGGAGGAGGGGAGGTGAGAGAGGACGAGGAGCAGCACTAGTGGGAGGAGAAGCACAGTCGGGGTTCCGAGGATGAGGCGCGCCATGGCCGGCGTTGCTCGATGAGCGAGCGGCGAATCAATGAAATGGGTGGACCCCTCGATCTGGCCTGCCTCCTCTCTTGCCAACGTCGAGTTGGAAAAGAGGAGGAGGGTGCGGCCGGCCGGTGCCCGATCGATCCGAGCTGAGCCGAGGGTGGACGGCCGGGCCAAACTCACTTGGCCTTCTATATGCACGCACGCACGCACGAACGAACGCGTGCATGTCTTGCTTGATTTCAGTTTGCTATTCTTGGCTCTTCTCCTCCGTATGTCAACCAATGGATGGTTGGTTGAGACAAACCTGGAGCGCCGGCCGCCTTGGCCTTATTTTGGATCGATCGATGCTGCCCTGTACGTTGTGCATGCGGTTCCTTGGCCGTCCTCACAGCCACAGCCACAGCTAGTGCTGCACTGAGATGAGCAGTCAAGCATTTTATACAGCAAATTATCAAGCCTCTGGTGCCATCCGCGGCAGGCAACCAACACTGGTTCGGCCGGCCGGCCCCTCACTCCCTCCCCTTACAGATCAGATTCCGCTGTTTCTGCTTGCAATAATTCATTCCTTCATTCTTCCATGTAATCTGTACATGGAACGTGTCAGTGATATGCCCAAAAGCAATCACGTCTATACTTATGAATTATAAAATAAATGTTATTATGTTCCTTGAATGAATTATCATTTATAAAGATTAGCGTATGCGATTTGTTGGTGAAGCTTTTTAATTGTTATATGATATTATTCTAAAAGATCTCTGATCGGATGTCATTGGTCGTAATACTAGTGACTTATAGACTAGCACCGTGTATTGATTGATGACCATGTTTTACCGATCATAGATATAGGGGATATCGAATCAATAATGTGAGCACATGATAGTGAATATGGTGTAGGATTGACCCATTTGAGACACTATTGAGATTGTTATGTTTCTATATGTCATCAGTTGGTCTCAAGCAATAATGATGTATGATCCTTAGACCTGAGATTAGTATGATTTCCTACATGTGCAACAGTACATTTAGGGGTTACCAAACGCTACTCCGTAACGGAGTAGTTATAAAGGTAGTTTTCGGATATGCTATGAAATATGCGGGGGGATATGACTGATCATATATAGGATTTGCCTCTCCTAGCATAACAGGAGAGATGTCTCTGGGCCCTTAGATGTGCTCGGATAAAGGAAGTGCATGGCCATGCCATAAATGGTTGAAGTGCTGACCACATGAACTTATCCATCACTAGATCGAGAAAAGATTGAACAGTCTATGGATGACTTATACCTCACCTGGAGTTCGATCAGATATCGTGAGACAAAAGGAGAATACACAATCAGGTTGCTTTGTCTGACCATATACAAACTGGTCGTATGGGGATACGGACTGGTTGTGAGTTGGTTGTACATGATCACAAACTGGTCGGTGAACTGGTCGTAAGGTGTTACGAACTGGTCGTGACCAGATGCGAACTAGTCGTAAGGAGTTATGAACTAGTCGTGAGTGATAAGAGTATGGTTGCAGATCATATTGCATAAGGTTCGTTCGATATGATCTTTATGTGTATTTGGGGGTCGCTATGTCCTGCTTGGAACCGCTACCGACTTGTGGATCGAAAAAGGATTTCCGGGCCACAGCCAATTACGCATGAACCTACAGGGTTACAAACTTAATGGGTTATAACAAACTAGTTCAGATTGGATCTATTATGTGCTCTTTATAAGATGAGATATGAGGCTTTCGGAATTGTTGTACCAACTAACAAAACCCTAGCTATCACCTCCCCGTAGGCCTTGCCATACGCGCTGGTGCTAGCACACCGACGCACGACGTTCCACCCCTGGATGTTTGGATATCGTAGATGTGTTGCTGCGATCATTGTTACGCTGATCGAAGACGATCTGTGACATACGTAGGGAACGCGAGACGTTACTGGAGGAGACGATCGGTGTCCAAGGACGTTGGATGATCGACTACTTTCACTACATCGAGGCGCACAACGTTAGACCAGATTGCTCCAACTCTTCTTCTGCCGCACTGCACGTCTAGTGGTAACGATCTCATACTCGCATAGCTTCCTGGTTTATATGGTAGAATTTTTTAACTGCTTGCTAGTGTAGCCTACTTGTATCCCCAAGGGTGAATAGGGGCGGAGCTACGCGAGAGTATGGGGGTGCAACTGCACCCAGAAAATTTTTGCACAGCACTTCTAAAATTTTTGCATGCAGATTTTTTATACAGTATATATACCTAGTATAATACACAGACTATACAATAAATTACATTAAGTTATTCTCAGCAATCAATAGTCAGTAGCCCACCAACACAAACAATATTTTGTGATGTCAGTTGTACTAGAAACATGTAATTTGTTCCACTTGAACCTTTACTATGTCATTTAAACTTTTATATTGAAATATGTCATTTAAGTTCGCACCTTTTATGTACACACGAGTGTGTTTTCAGTAAATATTTTGTAAGGTCGTGGATTTATTCTTATCCTCCGTCTTTCTAAACATGTGATATGAGGCGCACTCACGCGTGTGTGTGGTAGAGTGTGTATATATATGTCTTCCTTGTAATCACAGAAAAAAAGTTTACACCCCTATATAAGAAATCCTGGCTCCGCCACTAAGGGTGAACTCAGTAATAGGGCAAGCCAAGGTACCCGAACCCAACCCCTACGGCCGCCGCGTGCCATCCCATCCACCTGCCGGCATGTGAGACGAAGAGTGGTATTACATTCATGGTCAATAGCGCAAGGGAAAATTCATTGGGAAAAGTATACCGGAAAATATGTTTGGTCTTCCCTCTCTACCAATTCAGCACAAAAGTAAGTCGCTTGGCTGTCGTAACGAGAAATGTAAGTAAATTAATCGATGCCAACATGAGAAATGTCAGGAAATTAATCATACTAATCCATCTATCAAATAGGTTGCTACTTTATCTTTTGTTCAAACTAGTATGTTCAGCTTAGTGTCATAAGCTCTTATTTGTGTGTTGCGATATAGATTGTGCATGTCTTTCTTTGCTATTGGACAATTCCGTAGGTCGAATGTTCGTCCGGCTGCTCCAACTGAATTGAACCAGCAGGAGATTGTTTTGTTGCTCATTTGTTCATAACAAACATTGTAACTAAAAGTTGGGCACGAATTAATCAATGATATATTACTGCGGCGGGGGGTGGCGGGCATCAGTGTCCTGCGCGAATTGAAGAACCAATCAAATATGCATCCATCTGATCGAATTAAGCTAAGCTCTGCCTCGGTCTGCATGCGCCATATATATATATATATATATATATATATATATATATATATATATATATATATATATATATATATATATATATATATATATATATATAGCTTAATCATTGTCTCGCCGTTAATGTTGGGCCAGACATCTGCATTATTATTGTCATTATAGGATGATCTCCATGCTGGGCTTGTTTAAATAACGATAGAGTAAATAAGCATGGTGAGTTATACTCCGGCGCAGCAATGCATGGCCAGACTGCAGTCGAGAGAGCGAATGTTGCAGGCAGGCGTGAAGTCCACGTACGTGTATAGCTAGACACGCACAGAAGAAGCAGGCCCAGCTAGCGCATAGTACTTCGCTTCCCCCTAATTAAACTGTCTGGACTCCTGCCTGTCTACCAGAGCTGGCTAAATGGGGGCCCGGCCTGACATGGGCCCGTAGCGGCCCGGTCCATTCTAGCTCAGCTACTATTCATATCGTGTCGGACTAGCCCATGGACCGCGGTGATGGCCCAGGCACGGCCATCGTCCTTTCATGCCGTGCTGGGCTGGCACGGCCCGTTTAGCCCATCGGGCTAAATGTGGCTCGTTTAGCCTATTTGGCCCGACAGAATAAAAAATTCAAAAAAGTTCTTAAAAAATCTGGAAAAATGTGTAGACTTCAGAAGTTGACATGAAAATTTAAAAAAAAAGACAATTTATGTAATAAAATTTTATTAATGTTCAAATAGCTAGCTCGTTAAAACATTTGTCATTTAGCTCATAAGACATGAAAAATTTAAAAACAATCATAGAAATATATATATATATATATATATATATATATATATATATATATATATATATATAAACCAAAATAAATTTATATATACTTATAAAATGAACTATATAAAATTTTAAAACTACAAAATAAAACCATATAAGTATTAAAAATAGAAAGAAAATCATATAAATATTAATAAATAAAAATAAAATTATATATGTATATTAAAACGTTAATAGTGCCTAATGGGCTATCTTAGTGCCATGCCAGGTCATGCTTAGTGCCATGCAGGTCGTCTTGATTTGGGCCCAACACTATTCGTGCTATCTTAGTCTTGGTTTACTCGTCGTCTTGGGGGTAACAAGACAGCACTACCGGCTATCGTGTCGTGCCAACCTGGCCTGTGAATAGTGTCGCGTCGCGTTTACACAGGGCCAATGATATCGTGCCTCGTCTTGAGCCCATCGTGCACGGCCCGTTTGGCCGACTCTACCGTCTACTCATCGTATATATTCGACGCAAATCCTCTGCAAAGACGCACGGCATAGAGTCTTTGTAATGATAATATGAGTATTTGCTATATTGCTCTGTAGCAACACTATAGCCAAAAAAAATGCTGATTTTACTGTTTGTAGAAAATATTGCAGTGGTTTACTATTTAGCATTGTGGCGTGTACCGTATACTATTTGATCTAAGCCGTTCTCTCGCGATCGAACGGTGCGGAAGAGACCTAATACACCTTGACGAGGATTGAATAATCATCCATTAATGAAGTTATTTATGTACGATATTTTATTATAGATAATGATATTTTAATAGCTCTCTAGTATACCCCTGATCGGAAATGCCTACCACGACCAGGCTAGGTTACGACCATCCCATGGTCGGAAAGCCTGTTACGACCAGATAGAATCACGACTATCTTTTGGTCGATAAGTCTCACAGACAGACATGTGAATCATATCTTATTGACTAGGGACCCTATACAGCATGCTCGACTACACGTGGTAGCAAATACAACACGTGCACATATGTGTCTCTGACATAACTGCACACACATCTCTTCGTCTCAGGTAATAATCATCTGACGAACGTGCAAAGAGAACGTCTCACTGACAATGACCGTCATCAACGTACAGATTCCAGCAACCGTCATGGTGCCTTCTGATACACAACAACTGCCACCCTTTTGACGCTTTATAAGGGGCGGTGCAGACGGAGGGAGAGAGGAGGAGAAGATAGAAGACATTGATAACATTCTTAGTTTCATTGGATTCTTAGTTTTATTGGCGTATTGTGCACTGTAATCTCATTCAATATAAGAAAATATAAGTATAGTTGTTATTCTTTCTGGATAAAACTTAAACATGTCTAAAAAAACATCATGTCTCTTTTGCATGATCTCGAGGGCTGTATCTCCCGTATTATAACTCACAAATATCAATAGTAGTTCATTGACACACCTCTATTGTGCTGCCTCATGATATTCTAGCTGCACGTGATGGTAAACGAAATGTGGATCCGTGTCGGTTAATTGAGATTGATACGTGTACTCAATTTGTTTAATGAAGCTAGCTAGGCCGATCGCTGACTTACTACTAGCTAGTTCCCTCTGTTCGTCATTACGTGATGTTTTAGCCTCTGGCACTAGGATTAAGGAGTTGGTTGGAATGATCACACTAACCCTATTAATTCAATGCAGGCTAACTTAGGGCATACAATGGTATAGACAGTTACTGTCTATAATAACTATTTATGTCATTTGTAGACAGCACTAAAGACAGCTCATACAATGGTATAGACGACTGCTGTCTTTTTAGTTGTCTTTATAGAACACATAATCTTTTAATGATTTTCTTGTTTCTTGTGCTATAGTCAACTACAGGATTGTAGACAATATCTTTCTCTCTCTTCATTCTCTTTTATTCACGTCAGCAAAAATCCTATGTGATAATGGTTATAGACAGTTTACATAAACCCATTGTACATGCTCTTAGTTATGCTTATTCATGCAACATGAGACGTCGTTAATGCACGCAAAGAAGTCTCTTCAAATCCTAGGCATATTACTACTCCATTAGCGTATGAAGAAAAGTTTAATTTTTGGAGCCAAACCAAACACCAAAATTTGGAGCCAAAATCAAAACTGTACTCAAAATACTTCAGTATAAGAGCATCTACTATAGTTTATTTCTTAGCTTGTTACTAAGAGGAGAGAGAATACTCAATCTAATAAAAAGAAATAAGTCTTCCAATAGATTTTCTTGAGCTTGTATCTAAGACTTTAATTGTCACCCACAAAACAAATTTTTAGGTAACAAACAAGTCTCCAATAGCTATTTTGTTATTTCTTGTGTCTTGGTATCAACAAATTGCTTGTTTCTTCTCTAGAAACAAGCTCACCTTCTCTCTTCACCATATCTCATTCACATCATCTAAATGCTGATATCTCCATTCCCTAATAACAAATGATATGAACTATTGTAAATACACTAAAGAACTTGTCAACAACATTACCTAAACGTTAGGTATTCATGGCTTCTAGTACTAGCTCAAAGCCACTTATTGACCTAAATGAACCCATCATCCTTGATGAGCTAGAGTGCAGTGATCCTAATACACACCCCACTTTTGATACCAGATCATCCCCATTCAATAACCTGAGTGTGGAGCCAATTCATGATACTGAGCATCCATGGTTTGATCTAAATGTTGATCCTTTGCAAGAAGATGTTGAAGATGCCACCGATCCTTTACAAGATGTTCAAGATGCTGAGCATCCACCGGTTGATCTAAATGCTAATCCTTCACAAGAAGATGATGCTGGTGCTTTGAGTTCAGGTAAGAAGATCATCAACCTTTAACTGCTTTTGGGTGTTGTTTGACGCGAGATGAATTTGTACTTTGTTTTTTCAGAAGTTCTACTCTGTTTTTCAGAAGAACCTTGTAAGTAATCTTAGTCTTATACAGAGCTAACTATAGTCTGTAGTGATATGATGAAAAATGATTGTTCTGATTAAATTGTGAAGTAGAAATAAACCAATAGTATTTAATGATAAGTTCTTCATTGTTCGTTTTATGTACTCAGCAGAAAATTCCAACACATCTGAAGAGGAACAAACAGAAGGAAGGGCTAGGAAAGTTATGTCAAATGCACAAAGACAAGCTATTTATAATGCTTTGTTAGAGAAAAGTTGCTGAGGACATCACTGAGGACGTTTCTACACATATAACATGTCAGTACCCTGAGTAAACAACATCAGGACTCTCTGTGCATTCTGAACTAGTCCCATGATCAGTAGCTAGTCCGCACAGTTGCAACACAGAGAGATCATAACCACACAACAAACTATAGAAGAAGCAAATAAATTAATATTAATAGAAGTAAAAGACATTATGGTTAAGGTGTTTACAGAGTTGCCACGCAGGGCTTACAATAAAAGAACTCGCAGCGGAAAACAAAACTCTCGTGGAAACCATTCGACATACCCACAGCCAATCGAGTGAAGGACGTCTCCTAGTTCGCAAGGTCTTCGAAGAACTCCTCTTCATAGAGCTCGGAACTCTCTGGGTCCTCTTCGACGACTGATCAACCAGATGATATAAAGCCGTGAGTACTTTGAATGTACCTAGCAAGTCGTAGGAAAATGTATGCAAATAGTATTCATGCTAGGCTTGACAAAGATAACTTTATGGTTACTTTGCAGAAAGCAAATTGACTGAAAATACAGTAAGTAGATTTCAAAGCATAAGTTGAAAGATTAATACATAAGTAATCAAGTTTCTTTGAAACGACTCATGAACACCCAGTTTACTTCCCAAACCACTCGTGAACACCCTGTTCACTTCCCAAACCACTTGGAACACCCTGACAACAATTTTTGAGAAAGTCTACCTCTTGCGTGAAATCACTAGGCATTGTTCATAACCGGGGACACGGCTATTCGAATAGTTTTACATTCTGCAGAAGCTGTACAGTTTTACCCACAAGACACGAATTCTCTAGTTTGTTTGGCATCCGTCGATGCCCCTACTCACTACCTTAGGTAAGCAGGTTAGAGCACGTGACAAGGCCTTTACAAAGCTCTGTTTTGACTCGGTTCTGCTCGCTGAGGATTCGCCACACAGGCCCCCTCTTGCGCCATAATCAGCCGACACAAAACCGACTCAAAACATTACTAATTATTTGGCCAGGTCCACCCCATAATGAACTTGTGGTTGCACAGTATGGCCCGGATCAATGGCTTATAAGGTTAAGTCCTTAGTGACTACTCAGGCGAGACAACCACATCTCAGTGTGCTTCCTGCACCCCCTTTACTGCATGATCACTCGCCCAAGTATAAAATATTTTGGGTTCAATCCGGCCAAATGACCACCCTAGTCATGGCACAACAAATTTTATTAGCGGCAACACATGCCATGGCAACACATGCCACAATTCCATATTCACTTAGTCAAATTTATCATCATAGCATAATGTGATCAGCAGACATCGCATAACTAAAGCATGTCTAAGCAATATACGCACCTATGTTGGTATCTCAAAAATGTCCAACTAAGATTACCCAACCTATGGTGTTCAAGGGTACATGTCAACATGTCAATCACAAGTATTCAAGGAGCCATACTGTCGAGTATGTATTTAGCTATTTTCTAAACTATTTTTATACAATTAGCCATGCATATTGGTATAAAACAATATAATTTGCAAACTAGGTAAGGCATGATCAAAGGTCTACGACTTGCCTTTATTGAAGAGTTGAGAAGCTTCGATCAAGGTTGCCGGATCCAAGAACTCTTCAGAAAGGTCGGAATCTACACGTGCGAAAAGAGCCAAATAAATACAACAAATCCAAATAAAAACCAAAAACTACCAAACTAGAACCAAAAGAAAGGCGCTGAAATAGATAATTTAGGAATAGGCTCTCGGGAGGAGGTCCAACTGAGAGGGTGGTCGAGGGAGGTCCTAAGGAGGAGGTCTTGAGGAGGTCCTAAGGTCCAATGAAGGGTACGACTACTCAACGTGGTCGTAAGAGGAATACACTACGCAACGAGGTCGTGAGAGCAAAAGGAGAACAGGACACGGAGATATTCACCAAGACAGACATATAGAGAGAGAGAGACCGGAGAAGACAGGAGGAGGATGGCGAACGATACAGGTGCTCTGGTGAATCCTTCAGCAGCGAGGTGGTCGAAGACGGCGTAGGCTCTAGCGAACTGCTTGGCGACGAGGAGGCGACGGCGCGGCTTTAGTGAGCTCCTTGGCGACGGGGAGGCGACGGCGCAGGTTCCAGCAGACGGTGGCGAAACTTCAAGCACGATGAAACTGGGCGAGAGCAAGAGAGTTGGGTGAGAAAAAAGGAGATGAAAGAGGGCTGCTCAGGTTTTTATAGCCAGGCGAGACGGGAGAGTCAGCCGAGAGACTCGAGCGCCGCGATCAAGGGTAGGTGAGGGAGGAGATGGGGGCCGGTAGCGGAGGAGACAAGAGGGTAACTGCTCGCAAGCGACATCATTTAATGCGACACAACAAGATATTTAATTCATGAAGATTTTTGCGTCGTGATGTGTGACGGGAGGAAGAAGAAGGTGGCGGTGTGGTGGGGCAAGTCAAAATTCGGGAGGGTGGTCCAACCAAAAGGGAGGTCGTGACCAAAGGGGAGGTCATGAATGGGGGTGAAAAGGGATCGGATACGGACGGATAATGGCTCTGCTATATTTATTTTCACATTTTTTCACGGATCCGGATACGAATACAAATACCCCGGATACGAACACGGATACGAACAATATCGAATACGAATACGGAGCAAATATAAATCAAAACGAATACGGTCGCGGATATTTTTCGGATCATGAAAACCCCTTAAATTGTATGCCAAAAATTAACAAAAACATATAACTACTTTATTTGATGCAGACATTCATGAATTTTTCATATTTTCAGTAACCACACATAATATTGGCACTAGCAAGCTGCATTAACTAGTTCATCACAAACATAACACTTAGTTTACCATATTTAGCTCATAAGTCATAACTCACATAGCTCATAGCCCATGTCCCTTGTACCTCCCTTGTTTAGATCTTGACCATTAAGACCTCCCCTTTGGAGATCTTAGCCGTCAGGACCTCCCTTGTTTAGATCTTGACCGTTAAGACCTCCCCTTTAGAGATCTTAGCCGTCAGGACCTCCCTTGTTTAGATCTTGACCGTTAAGACCTCCCCCTTAAGGATCTGACCGTCAGGACCTCCCCCTTGTGGATCTGACCGTCAGGACCTCCCCCTTGAAGATCTGACCGTCGGGACCTCCCCTTGTGGATCTGACCGTCGGGACCTCCCCTTGTGGATCTGACCGTCAGGACCTCCCCCTTGAGGATCTGACCATCAGGACCTCCCCTTGTGGATCTGACCGTCGGGACCTCCCCCTTGAGGATCTGACCGTCAGAACCTCCCCTTGTGGATCTGACCGTCAGGACCTTCCTCTTGTGGATCTGACCGTCAGGACCTCCCCTTGAGCTTTGACTGGCCCCATTTGTCAGTCATGACCTCTTTCTTTACCCTTTGACCATGTCCTTTGCACTTGGGAGTCTCCAAGCATTTAATGCTTGTTGTGTCGCAATAAATGCTACCACCTTTTGGCAGCACCGGGCTATCTTTAGTCTCATCTTTTACTTGCTCACATCTCCTCTTTTACCTACTCTTGAAAACGTTTGCCTCTGGACTCTCCATCTATATAAGCTGGGGCAGCCCTTCATCTTTACCTTTTTTTTTCTCCCATTCTCATTCTTTTGCTTGCCCAACCAGTTCTCTGGACCTCCCTCTAACCATTAAGCCTCATTTGGCTAGCTCTCTGGATCCTCTCCCAAGCCGTCGGACCTCCTCTAGTCAACTCTGTGGACCTCCTCCTGACCATCAAACCTCTCTGTTGGCTCTAGTTTTATGTTTCTTTGGAGTTCTTTTGGTTTTTACTTGGCTTTAGTTTGATTTGTGCTATTTTAACATGTAGACCTTGACGTCTTTGGAGAGCCCGAGCTCTGTGAGGAAGTGATCCCTTGAAACTTTCAAGCAGAAGGCAAGTTACACTCTTGATCATATTGCACCCATTATTTCAACTTATATATATTCCATTTCAAATGTTAATGCATGCTTACTTTACTAAGTTATTTCAATACATGTCTTTAAATTCATAGTTATGCCTAATTCCTTTGTATGACCACTGTTGATCTTGAACCGAACATGATTGTCACCCTAGGCAAAAACCTAGCTAGTGCAATAGTATGGGCCAGGACCTTTTCAAAAATAAAGCTTAGTCATTGTCGGGACCCCGGGTATGCAACCCCAGGACCCTCTGTGTATTCTGAACTAGTCCCATGATCAGTAGCTAGCTCACACAGTTGTAACATCGGTGTAATCATAACCACACAACCAAACAATAGATGAAGCAAACAAATTAATAATATTAAGCAAAAGAGACCTTATGGTCAAGTCTTACAACAGTTGCCACGCAGGGCTAAAGATAACAGAGTAAACTTGCGGCGGAGAACAAAACATCGGTGGAGGTCACCCAATATGCCCACCGCAATCGAGTGAAGGACGCGACCTAATTCAAGATAGTCTTCAAAGAAGTCTTCCTCGTAGAACTCGTTGCTTCGTGTTCTTCTTCAATGATCGATTAACCAGGGGGCACAAAGCCGTGAGTACTTTGAATGTACTCAGCAAGTCGCAGAGAAATGTATGCAAGTAATATTCATGCAAGGTTTGACAAGGATAGCTTTATGGCTATTTTGCAGAAAGTAATATTTGATAGTAAATACAGTAAGTAGATTACAAAGCACAATTTAAAAGATTAATATATAAGTAAACAATTTTCTTTGAAACAACTAGTGAACACCCTGTTCACTTTCTAACCATCAACCATCTACAAGATTCGACCAACCCATTCCAATATTTTTGACAAAAGTTCTACCCCTTGTGTGAAATCACCAGGCATGTCCATAACCGGGGACACGGCTATTCGAATAATTTTACACTCTGCAGAGGTTGTACAGCTTGACCCACAAGACACGAATTCTCTAGTTTGTTCGGTATATATCTATGCCACCGCTCACTACCTTAGGTAAGCAGTCTAGAGCACGTGACAAGGCTTTTACAAAGTTCTGTTTTGACTCGATCTCGCTTTCGCTAAGGTTTACGCCTCTATCGGCCCCCTCTTGCGCTGTTCCCAACCAAAAAGAACCGAACCAAGACATTGCTAATTAGTCACCAGTCTATCCAGTCTAGACATGTGGTTGTACGTTTAAGGCCCAGATCAATGGTTCAAGGTTAAGTCCTTAGTGGGTTGCTCAGACGAGACGTTTCCACATTCCAAGTGTGCGTTACGGCACCCACCTTTTTCCACCACCCACTCGTCCAAGCATAAATCATTTTCGTTCAACCCGGCCAAATGACCACCCTAGTCATGGCACAACATCTTTTAACAAAAGTGGCTCCGCCACGGTTCCATAATTCCTTTAGTTAAGTTCAATCATTCTTTGAGTATGTGATCGTGAATCTATCGTATAACTAAAGCATTGGCTAAGCATAACACGATACCCTTATTGGTATTTCAATTATGTCCAACTAAAAATTAATCATCCTAGGGTGTCCAAGGATTATGTCATTCAAGGATACATGTCGTTCACAATTTATCAAGGAGGTATAATGGCAATTAGGTAATTAACAAATCCCGAAACCATTTATTATAAAATTAGCAATGCATGTTTATATCAAACAATATACTTTTATAAAGATGGGTTTAATATGATCAAAGGTCTATGACTTGCCTTCGTTGAAGAGTAGGGGTGTGCTTGATTCGTCGAATTCTGCGAAATCGTCCAAACATTTGGAATCTATCCGAGCGAACAAAGCTAAATAAATAAAACAACTCCAAATAAAATTCAAATAAATACTAAATAAATACTAATAGGAAGACAAAGAATTTATATGAATTTAGAAATTTGAATCACTCGAATTGGAGTTCGAATGAGGAAGTTATGGCCAAAGGAAGTTGGAAAAACACATAAAATAATGAATTTGGAGATTTCCTGATTTTCCGAATTAATTTTCTAAGGAAAAATCAGAGAAATTCCACTCGGCGCTGACTGGGCAGCCACGTCAGCAAAGGGGGTGACGTGGCCGCTGACTGGGCGTGACATGGCGCCACGTGGCGCGGCCACGTCGGACCCGAGGCAATGGCGCTCGGCCGATGGTCGCCGTGAACAGGCATACGGCAATGGCGGCGAGGGCACCACAAGAGGAAGTCGCGGCGAAGCTGGTGCTCACGGACTTGGCGACGCGGCACGAAGCGGTGGCCGGCGGCGAGGACGAAGAGCGTGGTGGCGGCGGTTGAACGAGGCGCAAGGCTCAGGTGAACTCGTGGATGAGGCAAGCGCAGTGCGCCTCGGCTTAGCGATCTTTGGCGAGGTCGATGGCGATGGAGGAGACTCGACGGCGGCGGCGGGTGCGGCGAAGCTTCACGGCCGCGGCGATTGAGCTCAAATCCGAAGCGGAGAGAGAGGAAGAGTGAGTGGGGAAGAGAGAGAGAGGGAGGCGAGGCGAATCTGGGCCGTCGATTCAGATCGGACGGTCCGAAGAAGTCTTTGTCTTGTGTGAGGATGGGCCGACAAGCGGCCATGAAAAAAAAATGTAAAACAGTAGAAGGAGATTCGCCCAAAGCCAAGGATTTAAAATGCATTTCCGATTAAAGAAATGCTAGAAATAGAAAAGCAATTTTAGAAAATAGCTTAAGCTGTCCAAAAATTATAGAAAAATTCACAGAAATCCCTTGAATTATTTAGGACTTAGTAAAAATATTTTCACTTAACTATTGCTTTTAGTTTTTGCAATTAATTATTTTTAACATAAAGCAAAAGGAAAAACCAACTTAAAATCCAACAAAACTCAACTTAAACTAACTTTAATTAGTTTAAGTTTTAATTAAGTCAAATTAAACTGCTTTTAAAATTCTAAATTACAAATTAAGCTTTAGCGAATTAATAAAACCGAATGGTTAGTTTTAAAAGTTTTCAAAATTTTCAAAAAGCCCAGAAAATAGGGATGTTACAGTCATGCATAGCTAAAGAATCTTGATTTGGGAAGTTTTGGCCAAAAATATCACCTGTCTAAATGATTTGAACCATGGCATTGGTGTGTCATGGAGGTTTGAAAAGCAAAGAAATGGAAAATGGATTTGGACTGGGGCGAATTGGTTGCTTGGTTGGTGCATGTCCATGCACGAGCTCAACTTGGGTAGAGTTGAGGCTCAGGGGTTCAGCGGAAATCGCCGTAGTCAATTGAGGACTGGTCTTTGAGCCGCAACTTGCTATGCCTATAATGGGCTTTACCTCACCGTACAACCACATGTCTCCAGAATGGGGCGTGGGACCTGGCTGAATAATTTGCAAAGTTTCACCGCGGTTGTTCCACTTTGATGTGTGGGAGGTCTTTCATGGCCTATGGTCTTTTATAACCTATGTTTCTCACTAGCGCAAGAGGGGGCTTTTCCGGCGGGTTTCTATCCAAAAGAAGTGAATCCTTAGCGAGGAGGGGCTGCGGTGGAATGATGCATTGTAAAGGTCTTGTCATGAACTCTAGACCTCTTACCTTTGGTAGTGAGAGGTGGCATTGATGAATGCCAAACAAACTAGAGGAATCAAGTCATATGGGTAAAGTGTACAACCTCTGCAGAGTGAAAACTATTCGAATAGCCGTGTCCACGGTCATAGACAAGCTAGCAAAAGCCACTCAAAGTTAGATATTGGTTTTGGTTTTCAAAAGGTTTTGGATAAACTGTTTTTGGGATTTCTATCCCATGGTTTTGGGCGGGGAGCCTTGTGACAAGAGGGTATCCTTCACCACTTGTGATGAATGTTATCCAACTGAAAATTGAGATTTGCAAAATGAACTTTACTTATTGTAATTGCCTTGAACTTGGTACTTGTATTTAAAATAAACTTGCCTTTATGCAAATCAACCATATTAAGCCTTCCTTTGAGATATCCATTTATGCATGTCATTCTGTTTATTGACAGGTATAACTTGCGAGCACGGTTGTTGTGCTCACTCTTGTTTGATAACTGTTTTGAGCAGGGAAAGAAAGCCTTGAGGTGATCTGTGCTGTGGACCAAATGGTCCTGGACGACTAAAATGCGCCCTCCAGCCAATTGCCTGTGGTGTATTGGGTGGCCTATTGTTTATCTTCTGCTGTGTTCTGGTTTGTTGGCTTGTATACCTCCCCTTTTGTAAACAACTTTGTTGATATTAATAAAGCTCTTGTTGAAGTGTATGTTACCACCATTGTATGCTGTGAAGAGCTAGCTATTGATCCTTGGGACTAGCTCGGTTCACACAGGTGAGCATGGGGTGATCCCTGACCACCACGACCACCCTCGGGTCTGGTCGTGGGAGGTCTTTGGAGTGATCCCAGTCCTCCACGACCTCCCTCGGGACTGGTCGTGGGAGGACTTGGGCCACCTCAGGTCTTACGACCTCCTCAGGATTGGTCCTTCGACCTCTCCTGAGTTGGCTCATGGCTGTTGTGTGAAGGGCTACGGGTAGGCTACACTAGCGCAAATAATAAAAATTCTACCCGTAAACCAAGATCACTGCAGTTATAGATCACGGTCTTACCACTAGACGCAGCAAAGCGGAAATTGATGCAAAGACGTCAGGCAGAGTAGTCGTACTAAGTTGATGCAAGACGTCAGGCGAGTAGTCGATTACTTCCTCGTCCTCGTCGCGGCGCCCCACGTCTGACTCCTTTCTTGCGGTTCGTCCAAATGCTACTGATGGCGCCCAAAGGTATCCACACGCACGGGAGGAAGCGACGCCGCGCCGGACTACTAGATCGCGCGAGCGACTAGGGCGTGGGAGGGTGGCGGCTGGGGTTTGAGGAGGTCACGAAAAACTCATCACCAATCATGTGCGCCCTTGCCCTCCTTTTATAGACGCCCTTACACCGGGCTTCTACTAATAGAGGCTCATTAGGACCCAATGCCCGATCTAATTCGGATCCAATCCGAATTAGGCTTCACTTAAGTGTGTGACCCTATAGGTTCACGATGTTTAGACATGACGCGAGTATACATACTTGGTCAATAGTTGGTAGCGGCCTCTAGCAAGACGTGCCAACTCCTAAACGCATACAAAGATCATATCGGACGAACCATCACAACGTTATGTACATGCCAATCCCTTTGCCTCACGATATTGATCGAGCTCCAAGTGACCACTCTATCTCGATCCCGTGATCCTAATCCCTTACTAGGTTAACTCTTAACCTTAAGTAGCATGGCCATGCATTTCGGATCCGATCACTCGAGGGCCCAGAGATATCTCTCGTAGAGAGGGCAAATCCCATCTCGACCGACCATGCCTCGCAAAGATGCTTCATGACAAACCCGAAAGCTACCTTTATAACTACCCGATTCATTTGAGTAGCGTTTGATAGCCCCTAAGTAGGTCGATTCACATCTCAAGTACATGCGACAATCTCGTGTCTAAGGACAAGGCGTATACATTGTGTAGAGAGAACCATAAGTATAATTGTTATGTCTCATGTTGGGTCGGTCCAACCCCATGTTCTAAACATGTGTCCACATTATTGGTTTGACATCTCCATGTCTATGACCTGTGAAACATGGTCATCAACCGATACATGTGCTAATCCATCATTCACGTGTGTCCTCACATGAACTCCGACAAGGGACAACTTTAGAATAACCATATAAGTAAAGAGTTTCACAAACAAGTCACATACTTGTTAATCAACACAAAGGTAATATTCAAGGAACATTTATTAAATCATGGATACAATGAAATATCATCATCTCTATGATTGCCTCTAGGGCATATCTCCAACATTGTGATCTCCCTGTGCCTCACACCCCCTCTCGGTTAGGTCTCCAGAGACCTCCAAGAGATCCTATTGGACCTCCTGGGCAGTCATGGGCCGGGGATGCTCCTAAGAGGTCATGATGGACTTTCTAGGAGATCCTGGAGGACCTCTCGGGTGGCCTCTGGCCGGGGCGTTACACTGTTAGAATAGGACTCCTTTTGTATTTCCTTATCTACATATGGTTTCCTTATCTGTATATGGACAATGACCAGTTCTGCCGACCAATCACCGTGATGACCAGTTTCTTCTACCAGGATTACTTAAGGAGTCCTACATGGATGCAACTCCGACTCCTATTCCATTACGATTTCAGAGTCCAGCTCGGAGATTCTACTCAGATACGATTTCACATAGATAGCGATCCGCATAGGATTAGAGTACTAGTTAGTTACGGGTTAGGGTCCTAACACCGACTTAAGCTGCTATAAATAATAAGGGTGTTGCGCCACCAATCACAGACTTTGATTATTGATTTAGCTATTGCTATTGCAAGGCCTCTTGCCATAATTGAAGTCTGAACTTAATCATTCAATATTGAGTGATTTATCTTCTGTTGTTGCTCTTTTGTTTCTCTAGATTCGTTCTTTGTGAACAGTCCAATTGTGTTTGACACAGTTGGTACCAATCGAGGAGTGGTGTAGCGATTGCGAGGTTTGTTAGTCTCAATTGGATCATGGTTAGCCACCCTTCGTCAACATTGTAACTCAAGTTATCGGATTTCATCTACGGCGGAAGATCAGGACAAACTTATGTGCACACATCTTAAGTCGGGGCATGTGCATATCAAAAGTTGCAATGGAAAATTAAAGAGATACAACCACAAAGGTCGCTTCATCATTCTCTGTGCCAATAAGATCAGCTTAGCGGATTTGGAAGCAAGCAAAAGAAACTCCAAAGGGTGTAGATGTGGATGTGTCTAACAAGAAAACAAAAAATTGTGGCTGTAAAAGAGTTCAGGTTGATCTAGATCAAATTCATGGTGTTCCTTTGAAGTGAAGAACTACTTTGAGTCATGAGCTCCAGCTTTACACGTAGGCCTTGGCACTTTGCATAATTTTCTGAAGGAAGGCCATCTTCGACGCCACACTAATGCCACCGGGCCACATCTTAAACAAGAAAACAAGAGAGCTCGACTTCAGTTCTATCTCTATTCTCGAGCAAAACAGTTTACCTCATGCTTCAGTTGTACACGTTATTTCTCGAAAATAATGGTCTAACCGATACAATGGGGAGAGGCAAGGGTACTTAAGGTGCCCTCCATGACCCTCACACATCCTAGGGCCGGCTGGGGTTGTGTTTCGGCCAAATTGGCCGAACCAAACTCCCACTCGGCTAAGCAAACCGAATCAAGCTCTAAATATGGTTCGGACTCATTAACATAAGTTGGTTCGGGTATTGTTCACGTTGTGTACTGTTCATGCCATGGGCCTCCACGTGGTTTGGGCTTGCTCCCTTGCGGTTGGGCTTGGAGATTGGGCCTCGGCCACGTGGAGGGATTTTCTCCATGCGCCACCACATGGGCCAGCCCTTTGGATGGTGGTCGTATGGCCTTGATCTCCATGGGCCAGTGGCATACCATCACCTTCTTCATGGTGCTTCTCCAATGCTTCGGTTCCAAAGTTTGCACAATGCTCAAATATGAGAATGCACAAAGTGTTTGCATGAGGTAGTATACAATTCTCATCAAAGACAATGCGAGACTCATTAAGAAACAAAAGCACCTATTGGTTTAAAAGCTTGGCTCTGGCTCTACTCATTGGACCTTTTGGTGCTTCATAAACAGCCTCATGCACACTTGGAGTGAAAGATGCAGTGGTAGTAGGGATGTCCTCATCACCTCCCGTCTGAGCTACTCCAATTGCAAGAGTACTAGTAGTGTGTAAATTAAGCCATGAGGGAGTGTGTATTATACAGTTTATACTAGTATTAATTCACCGTGGTCAACGTTAGCGGTGAAAACAGGAGTTTTTGGCTGATATGGCACTGTTGACGGTGGTAATAGCAATTTTGGCTTCATCCCGACATCAATGCCAAAAATGACACCATAGAGCTGCCGACAGCTGATACGTAGCCAAGTCTGGTCCCCAGGGGAGCGGACTCAACCTCCACCATGCCCCAGGGGGACAGACTCCTCCCAAACGACACGTGTGAAATCCGGGCCCCTAGGACACGGACCAGGCTAGTTCGGCCCCTAGGGGCATGACAGAGGGCAATGTCGTGCCCCGGAGGAACGACAAGAGTTAAAAATAATTTTTTGATACTATATGAAATACTATTTAACACTTCAAAAAATTCCCTCTGATTTTTTTCTTTTCTTTTTACCTCACATTCGCAGCTTCAAATGTATTATCACATGTACCAGAAAAAAACTCCACAAAGTCGCACACGAGTCGAAGGGTATGGTTACGGTATTATATGATCTGCATGACAAACATTTCTCTCAGTTGGTTCATAGATATGCTTATCTAGCCAATCGTACAGTACAACATTAAAAAAATATCATTCACATTAAACCGACAAATTAACAAAGAATGTATCAAATCCAACACCAAGCATGTCTGATTTTCAAATTAACAAAGAATATACCAGATCGAACTCGTGCTTTCCTTTTATGACAGATTTTCTATGTATTATCACATGTACCAAATCCAACACCAAGCATGGGAAGGGGTGCCCGTGCAGTCGCACCAAGCATGAGTGCACCTGCACCCCACCGTCACAGCTAGTGACGGTGTACTACTACTCACCGCCACGACCAGTAACGGAGTACTACTGGCCGCCTCATCAAAAAATATTTCACATGCACTGTTCATCGACTCACCGAGCTACCGAGGGCAGCAAAGGGTGGCGATGGCGACGGTTGACACCCAAATTTAAAGCTGCGTGTGCTATGCTGCGTCGTGATTTCATGTGAAAACATTTATGAATTTTTTTGGTACATATCATAATACATTTGAAGTTGCGAGTGCGAGGCAAAAAAACAAGAATAAAAAATTCAAAGAAAAAGTGCTCTCAGTAGAATTTTTTAATATAATAAATAGTGTCAAGCATGGTGCACAAGCACCTGCCGCCACGGCATGCCGGTGATTGTACTCTTATCGTTCTTTGTCGCCTCGTGTGGCGAATCGTTGTTGCCTTGGAGATTGTGATGCGCTGTGATTTCATGAGAAAAAATTTGTGGAAATTTTTTTCTGGTACATGTGATAATACATTTGAAACTACGGGTGCGAGGTAAAAAAACAAGAAGAAAAAATTCAAAGAAAAAAATATTTTTTCAAGTGTCAAATAGTGTTTCAAAAAGTATTAAAAAAATCATTTTTAACCCACCCGGCCCTCTGTCGTGCCTCTAGGGCACGACATTGCCCTTGCCATTCCTCCCGGGCACGACATTGCCCTCTGTCATGCCCTAGAGGGCCGAACTAGGCTGGTCCATGCCCCAGGGGCCTGGATTTCACACATGACGTGGGGGGGTCTATCCTCCTAGGCGCGGTGGAGGTTGAGTCCGCCCCCTAGGGACCGGACTTGGCTACGTGTTGGCTGCCGGCAACTGCGTGGTGCCATTTTTGGTATTGATAACAGGAGAGGGCTAAAATTGCTATTACTGCCATCGATAGTGCCATATCAGCCAAAAACTCGTGAAAACGAATTGAATACAAATCGAATAGTGTTGAAACCATATTCATATTCGTTATTTTTTAAGGAATACAAATACGAATTGAATACCATAACGAATATGAATACGAATTGAATGCCATAACGAATACGAATTTCAAATCGAATATATACTCAATTTGGTGGGATCCGGATATCCTCATAACTTAAGTAATATGAAGATATTAGTGACACTTTATAGTTGTATAATCACACTTAATCATTCTAATCTATTTATTCCACCTAAAGGAACATGAATTCACATAGAATCTACAAAACATGTCCAACTAATTAGATATACTGCAATAAAATACTTATATTGCTTCATCGAATACAAATAGTTCGGATAGAATAACAATTCGGATGGAAAATTTTCATACCATATTTTTATATGAATTCAAATTTGAATACAAATAGGAGTGAAATTATTAAACGAACAGAAAAATCTATACCGTATTTATATCCTATCAAACCTGGAATTTTTTGCTAATATAGCACCTTTTCACCTGGTATTTGCAGTATTGACCACCTCTAAACCGTATTTGCACATATAGTACGGTTGCCACACGGCCACCGTGCAGAGGCCTCTCCCCGCCCGCCACGCACTGCTGTCAAGACAGACCACCGTGGCGGCAACGCCTCCCCAGACCATGTGGCCTTCCCTTGACCAACCCCGCTGACGTGCCCCCTCGGCCATTCTTTGCACGACCACCGTGTGGCAACCATTGTCATGCGGCAACGCCCCTCAGCCCTCCACGTGTCATTTAGGGTTTGCGGTCAACCGAAATTAGATTTTACATATTAGGGTTTCGCGCCTGTTTGTAGGAATTTTAAAATATAGCACATGAGTTTTAAAAATATATGAAATTTTATATGTAGCCTCCCGACACAGTGTACTTGCTTGTGTAAATTTGCCATAATTTTATTCGTTCAAAAATTTTCTCGCTATTTCATGTAAGTGTCATATTTGTGCGAGAACAAAAAAATCAACAGAAAATCGTGTCATGTGTTGTTTGCACAAACATCCGAATAAGGCCCTCCATCCATCTGCCTTTCTTTTCCACCGAAATCACAAGCAATCTTGTCATCCATCTCTCATGAACCCTAGGCTCTCCACTTTCCTCTCCTATCCCTAAATCACATATTAGGGTTTCTAAAATCCAAGGGTTGGGAGTGCACAACCAGCACTGTCCCCTATTTATATTGGAGGCTAGCTTCTAGAAAGATATCCCTAATGGGCACCTGTTAAGTCCACACACAAACGGGTTTCACTTACGCACGTATTTCAAAGCGTCATCTTCATCTTCTTTTGATCTAAACCATTTCTCCTTGCGATGTCTTGCGCCGCGGTTTAGCCAAAAGCCATCAAGGTGGTATTTTGATGAAGTTACCAAAATACCCCTTCTCGATCCTTCTCCAAAGACCAAGTCCAAATCTTCATGAAGCAATCATGTGCTTCGCCACGTGTAGGTAGATCAGCGGCTCTCTTCATGTCGGCAAGTCTCTCCCATCCGGCTCCCACCGAAACCACCATGGCACTTGCACCGACCCCCGCGCCATTGATGCAACCCGTCGCACTGAACTTCCTGTTCGTTCATCCTTGTCCATTTTGCGCCATGCTTGAGTCTTCTAACTTCACCTGGAATCCTCGATCGTTCTGAACCTCAGCTCTCCAAGTCTAGTCCCGATCATCCTCGCTGTTGACCGTCGTTGACCTCCAAGCTTCCTGCATAACAATAGACAAAGAAATCGATTCTGGGAACAAGTTATTTACAACTTGACCCACGTTAGTTAAAACATGCATCACGCAACACCTATGCACTGAAACCCATGAACTTGACCAAACCAATAAATATCGCCGCCAAGCTGGCCGACGAACAAGTCAAAACCGGTCAGACCGCCACCCATAGCCGATCTGACCGCCCCCTGGCCAGTCTGACCGCCCAGCAAAGGACTTAGCCAAATTTCCTCACTGGAAATCTTAAACCTCTCTGGAAATTTCAAACGAATAGAACTTTTGACTCGAAGCTCTAAAAATTATGAGACCAATTGTAGAAGAATCCCCTCTCTTGCCTACACCCTCTATTTTTGGCTCGGCTCCAAATTCGAAAGTCCCTTTATGGCCGGTCAAACCGCCGCCCATTGGCCGGTCTGACCGCCGCCCACTAAACCAAAGCCTTGGCCGGTCCGACCACCAGAGGTGGCTGGTCCGATCGCCACACAGGCCGGTCTGACCGTCGTCTTGGCCGGTCTGACCGCCTACAACCTGATAGCAGCAGGATTTTGCCGAAAACAAGGGTTTCTCCAAACACCTCGATGCTATTGCCAATTGCTCAACACACTAAGATTAGGATCATATCCACATGATCTCTACAATCTCCCCCTTGATGAACACATTGGCAATCTCTCAAAAACACAAATTAGAGGTTGTTTTGAAAAACTACATCTTATTTTCGCGCAAAGACACATCTTGGTCCACAAGCAGGAAAAAGCTATAAAAATGACCAAGATGGCTTGAAAAATGCAGAAGCACAATAGATATGACAATAGAGATCATCAAAGCTTCAAATCCAGAAAGAACACAAAAATTCACTCAATGTCCAAATGAAAGAACAATTGTTCATTTTGACCTTTGATTATTGTGAGGTTTCAAGTTATGCAATTCAAACCAAGAATTGAACATTAAGATCACAAAAATACATATAAGATGCTCCCCCTCACTCAGATCACCCAATTTTTTGAGTTTTTTTATTTTCTCCCCTTTTTCACCTCCTTTGACAATAACTCCTCCTTTCATCATTTTTCTTATTTCTTCTCCCCCTTTGACAATGGAGTCATCAAGAAAACACGTCTTCCTATTATCCAAGGATAACATGTCAAGATGCATGGAAGAAGCATAAGAAGGAGCATGGATAAAATGCAATGGAGTGGCTTCATTTTTGGATTTTCAAATTTTTTAGAGCAAGAAGATTTGGAGATTACCCAATCATGAACAAGCTAGCATTTCTAAAATGCACAAGGCAAATCAAGCATGAATAAGCTATCAAAGTCACATCAAGAAATATATAGCCAAGCTAAGGAATATAGCACAAGATGAAGCAATAAGTGTGATTACAAGTTATGCAAAACTTCACAAATAGCTAGTTCGTCAAAAGGTATCCTAGAACGATAATAGTCATGTCAAAATATCAATGTAAGATCAAGAAGCTATAATTGATCATTCTAGAGGCTATAAGTTCCAAAGTGAATCATTTTGCTCAAAATACCTCAAGCACCTACACATCTACAACATTTGACCATTTTGCAATTTGATAGCACATGTTGAAGTTGTGTAAATGGTCTATCTTTGTGGAGTAGATCCTGGACTAGGAGCCATCCACAAACACTCTCTAAGCTTCAACCAAGGCGATAAATCTTAAGGTTCATTTCAAGAATGACAAGCAGTCCCCATGAGATCGTCTAGATCATCAAACTACCTCTAAATTCATGTCACATGACAAGCAGTCTTGTGAGAGTAGTTTGGCATAATTTTAAGCACAAGAGGATCACAAAGGTTGCTTTACTTTATTTTTCATTTTGCATGAGATTAAGAGCAATTTTAAGATTCACAAAAGAATTAGACGCTCAACTAAAGTTCAATCCGAGATTCAAGAGCTAGCGAAGTAATTTTGACATGGCTAGTGTCATAAAAGGATCACTAAAGGTGCAACTAACCAAAAGATCCACAAATTACAGTTTTCAGTTCAAGTTATCTTAGAATTAATGCTCATCTAATCGAAGACTAAGCTACACATGATAAGACATGACAATTCTAGCTAGTCAATGAACAAGACATGACAATGAGCATGAATAAAAATGCATCAGCACAAGAGGGTAATAAGCAAAGCTTCATCGATTTAAAAGACAGAAGTGGTAAAGCTTATATTACAATACATTTTTTTTATATGATTGCAATATGATATAATGAGATACAAGAGAAAGCATCAAAAACCAAAGAAGACATTTGTTGATACCACTAGGTGAAAGTTAGAGAATCCACTTGAAGAAAAGAACAATGGGAGTCAAAAAGATCAAGAAGATCAAAAGAAAATCAAAGAGATCAAAGAAGATACCACTTGAAGAAGATATCATAAAAGATCTACTCCCCCTCAAACCAACCCTGATTCCCTCCTCAAGGTAGCAAACCTAGCAGGATCTAAGGGTTTGCTGAGGACATCTGCCAATTGTGCTTTGGACTCCACACTATAGTACAAAGACTTCCTACTCCACAAGATCTCTAGGAGAAAAGACTCGACTAGTTAGGGAGCGAAACACCAACACTAAAAAGCTTACAGGCTACTCAAAACCTACTACGGATTAGTGACTGGGAGACAAACTCGACTTAAGCTGTGAGAAGAGTGCATCCTAGCAAACCATGGGATAAGAAGACTGTTTAGAAAGGACACGTGCTAAAACAGAACCTCCTATCTACCCTGAACTCAACAAGCCCAACACCTGATAAGAACCAGATGCTATGCAAAACAGAATAGGGGTACCATACACAAATGTAAGGTATGGGGGCTCGAACCTGAGTCGCACCACTTGGCAGTGAGATGTAGTCGAATGAGTAGAAGCTGGACCATACTACGTCTCCAAGAAGTGATAGCCAACATCGAATGCACATATGAGGAAGTGGGACCAATAGCGGAGTCATGAACCACATGTTCTCCTTCTCAACTGAAAAGACTACACCAAAGAAACAGAAGAAGTCTATGCCTTGGTACTGGGTTAGTGCGACATTATCTAGGGAAACAGTACCGAGACACACGACTAGCAAGACTAGCAATAGATGATCCAAAGCTCATATAAGCAACAATTTAGGGCATGAGCATGAAGATAGATATATCAATCGCAACACATGCTATCCAAGATATGATAAAGCTCAAAATATCCTTAATCCATAATAAGGCATAGGAGCAAACAAGCTCATATCATGTCATACAACATTCATCAAGTCAAGAGTAAAGCATGCTAGTGAAGCTATGACAAAACTCATGTATCCACAATTAACAATAAGGCATAATACCATGTAAGCATAAAATATGTTATAGAACAAATCATGGATAATGTATGCTAACATGGATATCAAGTAAGCATGTGGATATATAAAGCAAAAATCAACAAGAGCAAGATAATAAATGTACAAAATAGCACAAACTCATGATGACAAAACCAAGTTTATACACCTATGGAAATAATGAATAACAATCCAGCCCATGGATACATAAGCAAGGTACTAGCAAAGGCATGATGAAAGATATTATAAGAGTAACACATGTCGATATGATACAAGTGAGCACAATTACAAGCACAACACGCCAAGAATGAATAATCACGAAGGTAAAGACATGAAGGTGTAAGATAGCTCACAAAATAAGTGAAGACATCAATCATGAACGCACATGCCTCTTGGAGGCCATCAAATGGAATGGAGAACCATCTAGTGTTCCGATCACATGATGAGGTAGAAATCCAGAACCCTTCAAGTCCATATTCTCCATCCCGTGTCCCCGGTACCTACACATGAGAAAAGCAATATGTCCAAGTCTTGGATCCCGAAGGGTTAGAGAGCAAATACTTGGGAACCCAAACCTTGGACACACTACCACTAGAAGCAATTGAACCATTATGTGAGTTAGCATGATACAAATGATGGTCCATGCAAGAATATCCAATACCATCCTTGGAGGCACGCTGCGAGTGGACAACTCGATGAGGAAAACGAGGTCCATCTCTAGAAAAGCGGCAATGACCTTACTTGAAAGCACCATGATGAGAACCAACAAAAACACAAAAGGAACTCACACATCTTCACCGTGGATGTGTACCTCGATGAGTAAAATGAGGTCCACCTTTTGGGAAACGGCAAAAATCCTGCATCGGGGCAGCTCGTGGACCAAAACTAAAACCAAAACTACGGAAACCGAGTCCACGATGCTGTCCAACACCACTAGAAAAGGTGTCAAAGAAGCCATCAATAGAGCGAGTCCTCGTGCTAGGCTCTTTAGTGTGCAAGTCATGAGAAAGACTATACCTACTAGGAGACTTAGAAGCATGAGCTCGACGCATGTGTTTTGCACGATGAAAACAAAACTCCACCATATGTCCATCCTTCTCACAAAATGAGCAATGGTGTAAAGGTCTACATGGAGACACGGCCCGAGAGGACGAAACACCATTGTCGCTCAAAGAAGAAGTCCTTTGAGACAAGCAAGAAGAACCAACATCATAACTCGCCCTCGTGTCAGCACTAGGCTCACACATGCCATGAGATGGTAAATGTGTGTCCCTAAAAGCTCGACGGCACATTTGACGCCGGTGTTTGACACGGCGGAAGCAAAACTCAACAATATGTCCATCTTTCTTACAAAATGTGCAATGATACTTCTCTTTGGGAGATATAATACCATTTGAGGAAGAAGCACTCTTATCTTTAGAAATCCCTTGGACAACACAAAAAGAGTCACAATGAGTCGCACTTGCCAAGCAAGATCTAGTCAAGGCAATGACACAAATGGTTACATCAAATGATTCACGTTTAGCACGAGAAGACTCTAACTCCAAATGCAAAGAAGTAAGAGAAATCTTGAAAACGTCAATCTTGGAGTGGAGGCAAATACAAGAGTCACATGACTTGACGCTCATTTCATCGCGCAATTTCTTCAAAGACTCAACCTCGCTTTTCAAGGCAATGCAAGATGTGCAAGAAATTAATCATGCTTTCGTATTAAGCATGCAATTCAAAACATCAATTTTATTTTCTAAACTAGCACAACTAAACCATCCTTAAGCAATTTTTCATACCCTAAGCACATGCTACAAGGGCTAGCTTCAATTTCAATAATTTGAGCCCTAACATTCTCTAATTGCTCAAGTTAAATGGAATTAGTCAATTTTAACTTCTCAAATTTAGCAAGCATGCCTACACAAGAATCACAATCATTTCTAGTCATGGATCTAAAATTGCATATTTCTAACTTAGCATTATCAAGCTCATGATGTAAGGCAACACAAAAATCACATGACATAGAAGCATTTGATTTCAATAATTCATTTTTAGATTTTAGACATGTAAGAGAATTATTCAAGTTATCCATGTCAACAAGCAAGGAATCAAAAGTATACATGGAGGTTTTCAATTTGGCGAGCTTATGAGACAAATCGCCATTTTCTCTTCTAGCAATTTCATTTCCTTCCTAAGAGCATGCAATTTAAGATCATATGACAACAAGCCATCAATGAATTTTTCTTTGCTCACCTTGCTTAGCTTGAGTAGAGGATCGTTCTCGGATGACTCATCATGATCATCCATGAAAAGCTCTACATCATGATCATACTCGATCGCCACTTCACACATGCCAATGGACTCCTTCACCTCCTTGAGCTACAAGCGTGTCACATCCCTGAAACTAGGACAATCAAAACAGAAAAGATCGCCACAAATAACACAGGAGAATTTCTTCTCAACCGACAACATAAACATCATACATTCAAGCCTTTTGTCACGATGGACATCATCGGTAAAAGAACCACGACAAGATGCAAAGAAGTGCTCACAAGTCTACATACTAGTCGTCATGTTCAAAGATTGGTAAAGATCACAAAAGAACAAACCTCGCTCTGATACCACTTGTTGGACCGAAGAGGCAACTAGAAGGGGGGTTGAATAGGCGTCACACAAAAACGACCACTTTTCAGAATCTTTTGCCTCAAGACGTTGAAGGTTCTTTCATTCCAATAGCTATGTGGAGCTATGAGAATCAAAGATAATCATTCAAATAAGAACCAGGCAACAAAAGGATCAAAACTCGCTAAAATCCCCACTGGCTAGTCAAACTGGTGAATAGTGGCAGTCAGACCGATGAACAGTCTTGGTCAGACCGGTGAGCGATTCTTGATCGAGGCGAAGGGAGCAGTGGTGGTCGAGATCGTGAGAAAATAAAATAAACCTGAATTTGAAGTGAGGATTTCAAAATCACAAATTGATCCAACTTTTGATCTACAACTCCAAACTTTATGAAACTTGAAACATACCTTCTCTAAGATGTCAGGAACATATTCCAATCAAAGATCGTGAAGATCATTGCCAAAGTTCTGACCTTTTTCCGTTTGAGTGAAGGTTGCTCAAAAAACCGGTCTAAGTACGAAAACGGTGATTGAGAGGATTTCGTGGGAGGAATCAATCCAAGATGGCTAAAGATGGTCTCCCATACGTCCTAGCACCCTCAATCACAGAAAGAATCAAGCCAAAAGCCCTCAAGAGCAAAACCCCTAAAATCACCATTTCTTTCACCAAAACCGGAGCAAAATCAAACTTAGATCCAAAATCTTGCTCGTGGGTGGATGATGATCAAGATGGCCTTAGATCATACCCCACACATCCCAGCAAGCAAGATCACAGTAAGATCCCAAATAAAAACGTAAGAAACACCAAAAATCCCAAAGGCATTAAAGAGAGAGTAAGAATAAGATAGAACTCAACTTGGGGTAAATCTTGTATGGATTGATTAGATAGATTATATGTTTACAGCCACTCCACCATGGAGGACAAAAGCTCAACACTTGAGCACTTAATCAATCAATCTCTCATGAACCCTAGCATCTCCACTTTCCTCTCCTATCCTTAAATCACAAATTAGGGTTTCTAAAATCCAAGGGTTGGGGGGTGCACAACCAGCACCCTGCCCTATTTATAGCTGAGGCTAGCTTCTAGAAAGATATCCCTAATGGGCACCCGTTAAGCCCACACAAACGGGTTTCACTTACGCATGCATTTCAAAGCGCTGTCTTCATCTTTTCTTGATCTAAACCACTTCTCGTTGTGTTGTCTTGCGTCGTGGTTTAGCCAAAAGCCATCAAGGCGGTATCACTACTACAAAAAGGCTAATACTGGATGCCTCATCACGCATAGATTGACCAAAAGCGCTCAGATATACATGCAATCACGAGCGGTTTTGGTTTAGAGACCAAATGCGTATTCTTGGCCGTGCTAAAAACCATATGTGAAGAGATAATATCACAGACGGTTCATAATTAAAACCGTCTGTGAAGTATCATAAATGGTTATTGTTAATAACCGTCTGTGATAATTCTACATATCACAAACGGTTCTTAACAATAACCGTCTGTGATATTACTACATATCATAGATGGTTTTTTTTGTTATAAAGTCTGTGATAATTGCAGACTTCACAGACGGTTTTTAATTATAACTGTCTGTGATAATATCGCTACAGCTTCCCGTTGAAGCCCGATGATTTTCTTCGTCGCCGATGCATCTCTTTGTCTCACGCTCTGAATTTATTCCTTATTTTATAAAAAGGATCATCCGCCGTCGAAGATGATCATCCCCACATATAACTCTACTACTAAAAAAGCTAGCAGAAATAGATGCCTCTTCTGTTTCCTTGTTGCCGACGTTGATGGCCTACCTGGCCGTACTGTACGAGCACCTCTCCGGCTGTATGTTGGCGGATACTGCGGAAGAACACTGTTTCAATAGTGTCTTAACTCCTCTTTTGAGGATTTGCCGAAGCAGGTATCGGCCACCTTCCGTCGTCTTGACATCCTCCTCCACTGTGTCTTCCAGGTGATCTCCCACTTTCGGCGAGTTTACCGCGTCATCGATGTGCTCCTCCACAACGACGTTGCACGTCTCCAGGAGGCTTGCCGTTACTTGGACTGCTTAATCGAGGCGGCAGGCGACCAAGTCGACCGAGCCGAGACCCCTCAAGTAAGAAAAGAGAGCATATGTGCTCAATTCTTCTTGATTCAACAGTCCGAGGGTCCTCGGGAGACACTCGAACGAGCGTGTCAGCGGGTGGACGCATTTCAGGCTTCGTTCAGTCACGAACAATCCGCCGCCGCCGCTTACGAAGTATTGAAGACGGAGATAGCAACCTACCTCCGCCACTAGAAAAACTTTGTTTATTTATAGGTTTCTACTTTTTTTTAATCTTTGTAAGAAGCGACTGGCCACGTTGTTTGGCCATATGAAAATTCCAAAATATAAAAAATCTAGTTTGGATGTGAAGTTACTATATTAATTATATGTTGAATTATATATATATATATCAGAGACGATTTAGTGGAACAAATTAATTAATTATATATATCCGATTTGTGATATATATATATAGTTAAAGCAAATTTTCAGCAGTATTTAAATGACAAAATTGACATATAAACATATAATTTCTTCATGTCATGTAAGTGTATATACATGATAACATACTTGAGAACAGCCATATCACAGACGGTTCCATAATAGAACCGTCCGTGATATGTCCCATATCACGGACGGTTCTATTATGGAACCGTCTAGGATAAGTCTCTTTATTAGTAGGAGCCCGGCCGCTAGGGTTTGCACTTGCCCTAACTCGTCACTCCCCAGCGCACTTACTCTCGTCTATTCCCCTCCCCACTTCGACGCCGCCGCCCTTCTTCCCATCACTGCCAGTTGTGACACCACTCTGCACTGCACAAGACACTCATACGATAGGAGTGTCTTATGCAGTGTCAGGGTCATGCCACAACTACGACGACGCCACCACCCAATCCACTGCACCGCCACCTGCACCTACCGCCTGCCCCGCGTCTATGGCTTGGTTCTCTAGCGCGGCCCGCACTTGCTTGACCTCCTGCGCTCGGGCCCTGGCCCCCTGGCTTTGTTTTCCCTATCCTCCCTTTATTCTCTTCTCTGTTAGCTTAATGTCTTTTGTTGAGTTTGATTTTTATGCTTGAGCCTTAAGTTGTGTCCTGATGTTTGTGTGATTTATGCAAGGTGAAGGAGATGGATGAGGGTTGTGCTGGTGGTGAGGTCGCCGCCGTGGTTGCGCTCTACTGAGGAATCACCCTACCTTACTCCCTCTCTGTCTCTACCCCCATTGCTCTATGATGAAAATGGCTAGTGCTCTGCGATGGATGTCATGGGCTACTACTGGTGTGGTGGGTTTGGACACTCTTGGTCTTGCTGTTGAACTGCTCAATGATGTTAATAGTCTTATGCTGAAATTGAATTGATAATTAGTTCATATTAATAGTCCCCTTGCTCTGTGATGTAATGATGTTAATAGTTTTATACTGAAATTGAATTGATAATTAGTTCATATTAATAGTCCCCTTGCTCTGTGGTGTAAACTGATGGCTATTGATGTATGTGCATTATGTGCATCTTGCTTAGTTCATGTTGTGGGTTCAGATTGACAAAAATGAATGGGGCAAAATGGTGGGTTTGGTTAATGCTCTCTGATGGATACTGAGGATTATTGATGATAATTCTTTGTGCTTGGTTGGCTTACATAGGATCGATGTGGTTCGGATGGGGCTTGGCTGCAATTAACTTTTTAGATTTGTAAATATTAGGCTAATTTGTAACTGTGTTCATGCTGGTCAAGTTCTCCTCCCTTGCATCTCAAGTACGTATACGTCCTATCATTCTATTCCCGATCTCTTCTCTATAAAGTCTCCAAGCAGTGGCTGCTTGTGCCTTTAAAATCGGCTTCATATGTGTATATATCGTTCGTAGTCCTCAGTCACTTTCGAGGGGTCGTGAGGAGGATGAGATAGCTGCCACGGGCAACCTCTCATCGAGTCTGCAAGTTCAAAAAGTACGGCTGCAAGGAGAGCGCGTGGATATACAATTATCTAGATATCATCGATAGGTAATTAGAATTGACATCAAGAAATGGTTGGTTGCTGATACATACTAAGAGGAGGACACGTGGCGAGGCTGGCGCTGCCGCACGGCGGTGAAAATGTGCTATATTAGAAAAAAAAAAATCATCAAACCTGCTTATCCATCGAAAATGTGCATTGATTCGCCCTTTCCTTGACCAAGCTGCTAAATTAAGCGAGAAACTTAAAATATTTTGAAGTCTCGCAGAGAGAGACGCAGAGAGAGGTTTCATGGAGATCGACGAGTCGCTTTCGACATGCGTTGCACAGTATTTCTGGCATGCAGTGGCAGATGTACACAAGACGAATTCTCCAAGGAAAACGCTGGAACTCTCGATAGAAAGGGCAGAGTCGGTAAGGGAAAGGAATCGCTAGAATGTTGTTTGTTACTAGTACGTAGGCACGTAGCGCGTCAATTTTCTTTCTTTCTGGATGAAACGAGCCGAATGAATAAACCAAAGAGCGTACTCGATGTTGCTGCATGCTCTTGTCCTGAAGAAAGTGGAGCTTTCTAGCGACAATTGTTCTTCTTTTTCTGTCTCTTCTTTCTTTTTTAAAAAAAGAGAGAGGTGTTACGATCGATGAACGGCTGATGGGGATCTCAAGGCATGCCTGTAATGTTTCCTTTCTTTGAGGTCAAATGTGGTGTAGTGTAACCCAAGAGAGTTAATAATCCTTCGAAGGGGGAGGGGGGCCAAGGACGACAAGTCGCGCGTATACATACGTGGAGAAGACTCGTCCTAGGCCTAGCGAACCGCCCAACTGCTTCGTCCGCTTGCAACTCACGTAGTAGCTTTTTTACTCGGTCCGTAAGGTGCTTCTTCCCGTGGCACGCAGGCAGGTATACCTAATCAATTTGTCTTTCCAAGCTACATAAACGAGGACTCCACCGGATCCGAATCCTCTACACTAATGCAAGCTAGCTACATACATGAGTTGTGTATCTAAGGACTTCAGTAAACTATAGCAAAATATTATAACGATTGATCTGAACTTTTAATTTTCAATCGGACAATCAATATCACTCCTAATAGCACTACACTGTAAATCCTTTTGTATTGATTATTTAAATACAGATGATCCTTTTCCTCCACCGCTAGCTAATTAATTCCAATCGCAATCCATCCCTCTTATCGCACACGCGTGCAGAGCATGTCCGTCCGTTCCACTCATCCCTTGACCAGGCGACCTCATCCCGCGCGCTCGGCTTTATCGGTCGTGAAACGTACATCCATCCAGCCGTCCCGCTCGAAAGTAACTCGGCCTTCTCTCAGCTGTAGCGTGCGTGCGTACGTACGTACCTACTCCTAATCAATCAGGTAGGGTAGGGTAGGGTAGGGCCCAACAAAGTGTCTTGTGAAACTAAGAGGACAGCTCCTACATTTTCGGAATAAAGAAAGGGCACGACGTTTGCCCTTTATAATGATAAAGTATGGGAAAAAATAAAAGAGGATATAATGGTTCACTAACGGATGACACTTTAGACAAGACAGAACTTATAACTAGACGAACTTCACATCACCCTAAACAATATCACCGAAGCTAGAAGCGAAACCCAACTCGCGTACACCATAACTCTGAAATACTCTGCCTTACACACACTTCATGGCTTGAGAGAGAAGAATAGAAGCAGG
Organism: Phyllostachys edulis; assembly: GCA_036346405.1. Lineage (NCBI taxonomy): Eukaryota > Viridiplantae > Streptophyta > Magnoliopsida > Poales > Poaceae > Phyllostachys > Phyllostachys edulis. Next base: position 47,142,283 of record CM070565.1, read on the forward strand.
GGTATCCACACACTGACAGGACAACCGGCAAAGTGCTTCAAATGATTTGGGGTGAGAAAGCGGCTCCTCCCCTCGGCGACGACGGAGGACGACAGAACACAACACTCGCCAATTCCGACTCCTCCCACCGGCTTGTCCATGTGTCCTAGATCAGCTGCTACAAACGGGGTCTCCAAGGCGTTCGTCTTGCGCCTCTTGACGACCCTTCAACGGCGATAGCCCGACTCTCGAGCCTCTTCCACCAACCAGCCTGCTACTCCTTAGGTTGCCAGTCTACACTTGGAGCACCCCCCGTTAATGCAGCAGGATTGGTTTCTCTTCGTAGCCATACCAGTCGACGAGGGCTGGGGAGGGAAGATGGGGACTCCGGGTCCGAGGGTGAGAGGGCTCTCTGACATGGTGGATTGTTGCGGCTTGAAGGTCTCAATGCCGATGACACGCTTGGTGGTTTCTGAACGTGTCCGGCGCAGCCATAGTAGAACTTGAGCGGCATACCCCTTGTGCACGACGCCACTGTCGATGATCTAGTGTCGATCTTACGAATGATTATTTGGGGGGCTTCCTTTCAAATAGAATCACGTAGAAAGAGACACAGGGATTTAGACAGGTTCGAACCTTCTCCTAGGAGAATAACAACCCTACTCATGCGTTGTTATATTAACTATGTATTTATAACCAGGCAGGAATCACTGGAACAAAAGACGAAATGACTTCTATCTATTGTCTCCAATTGCCTTCCGTCTGGTCTCACCCTGATGTCCACTAACGTTAGCCCTTATATAGCGCATGATAGAGCGGCAGTTGCTTCAGGCCAAGAGGCGCCTCAATGCTGGATGAAATGTGCACGTTGATGGTAGTTATTGTCAGAGAGGCCCCACCCCACGTCGCCTTACAGTTACGTCAAGGACAGAGACGTAATACATGTAGTTATCTCAGAGAAATAATAGCGTATATTAACTGCTCTGTGTTTTAAACATAGCGTATAAGAGTCCTTAGTCAATTAGGCCCACATGTCTGTAGGTTGTATCGACTATATGGTGGCCGTAGCTGACCTAATCGTAGTAAGGCTTACGACTATCAAGTGGTCGTAGTGAGACTTACGACCATGGGGTGGTCGTAGAAATGCTTACGACCACTTAGTTAAGCTTACCCCTTATTAACAATAAGGAGTATACTTATGAACAATATGAAGATATTGCTATCTCATAACAACAATTACAGATAAATAATTAATTGGGGATTATTAGATTCTCGTCATCTAGCCCCTCAACTTCAAGTGAAAATAACTTACTTGGAAATAGAGCTGGAAAAATAGCTCGATGCTCGTGAGCCAGCTCGGCTCGAACCAAGCTCGACTCGACTCGACTCAGCTCGGGCTCGTAAATTTCCAAATCGAGCCAAGCCCAACTCCTGGCTCGCCATTTTTTCGAGCCGAGCTCGAGCCGCCCACGAGCGGCTCGGTCGGCTCGTTGGGCTCGTTTGCCTTGGCTTTGCCTCTTGGCCTCCCTCAATGGCTCTGTGACTCAGTCCTGCCGCCCAATTCCTTCTAAGTCCCGATTCCCCAAACCCCAAATCCATTTGCTCCCTCGGCTGCTTGGCCCGATTCCAGATCTCCACCTCGCCCTGCCGCCCTATCCTCTGGCTCCCCCCTCCGGGCCCTCGCCGCCACGCCATCCTCCGCCCTCCCCCTCTGATCCAGATCCTGAATCCTCTCCCGAACTCCACTTCTCCCTCTCTCAGACTCCCACCCCGTCCGCCGGCCCTCGTCGCCCCATTCTTTTCTCTTGCTTCCTCTCCCCATCCTATCACCTGGGATTTGCTCCGTTGGCACCGAAGCAGCGAAGCTCCCCATGGTGCTCCTCTATCCAGCCACCCTCGACGTCCTACGCCACCACCGGCTCCCCTCGTGCTCCCAGCCTTGCACGCTCGCCCCTGGCTTCCTGGTGGCCTGGCCCGTGCGTGTGTGCGCCTGTGCGACTCATGTGTCGCCTGGATCCGGTGCCTGCCTTGGGCGCCCGTGCGCCTCTCCTCCCCAACCCGACCTCCTCCAGCGCTCGGCCCACCCGCACCGTGCCTCCTTTGCGCCCATGGTCCCCTGGTGTGCCTGTGCGCAGGTGCATCCGTCCGCACTGGCGGCTCAGCCCAGTGCATCCCTCTCCCAAACTCCACTGCCTTCCAGGTTAGATGAGAAGACTAGAAGAGGGGATTCAGGAGAAGACTAGAAGAGAAGATCAGGACTCCTCTATGTCGTTTCTTTCTACCACGATGCTCTTGGCTTGCGAGCCCGCTCGAGCTTTAGCACGAGCCGAGCCAAGCCTCTCTCATGGCTTGTTTCCAAAACGAGCCGAGCCGAGCCTACTGTTCACCCGAGCCCAAACGAGGCTTGCTTGGCTCAGCTCGTTTCCACCCCTGCTTGGAAAGGAGGTCGTAGAATAGTGGTTGGAAGCAAAGTCTTTTCGACTGGTATTTTATTTGACCAGAAATTGACTTGGTCAAGAAGGTGATTTTACTTGAGTTGAAAAGATAGAACCACTTTCCCCAAACGGACAGATTAAAGAATATCAACCGACTCCCACAGATTTGTCCGTTTGAGCAGTTCTCCAAGAGGTGGCAACTGTTGAGTTCCCACGATCTTAACTCATACCCGCGGCTATAAAATTTTACCTCGGGCGTGACTTAGGTTTTTTACTTTCCCCATTTGCTTCAACTGCTCCTGAGATCTTGTTCTCTCCGTCACCAACCAAATCGCAATCCTTCTCCAAACTCCTCCAATTCCAAATCAAACTCACTCGAAAAAGATGGTTAGAATTGTTTCTAAGTGGGAGAAATCGGAGATAAATATGGAGAAGATGAATGCCCTGGTTGTAGCCGAGTAGATCCCGAAACGAGCTTATGTGAAGTGGGTCAACACTGAGAGACAGTATTGGCCCTCGGGTGAGGAAGGCACGATTCCAGCATTCCAGGCATAATGTGAATGTGGCTTCTGATTGCCCGTTCACCCTTTCTTTATGCTCGTATTCCAGCATTTTAGGGTGGAATTGGTAAACTTAGTTCCCGATTCCATCACAATATTGAGTGTATTCGTCTACCTGTGCGAAGCTTATCTGGGAATTCTTCCAGATTTGGATCTCTTCTGGTACTACTACGGGATGAGTAAGCACAGCGGAATTGTAGTTAGCTGCGGTCTGAAGCTCCACGATGGGAAGTCGAGGGAGTATATTTAGATGTTCACCCGGTCGTCATGGCTAAGATGGAAAAAGAGGTGGTTCTACTGGGCAGTGTCCAAGGAAGACAGCTTCTTCTTCACAGGGAAGCCCGCAGAGAAGAGTGCATCTCGGGACTCGACTCTGAACGACATCGATCGGATCACCCCCTATATCCAAGCCATCAAGGACTTGAAGGAAGAGGGGTTAACCAGATGGCACGTGATAAAGGACTTCATCACGCGCCGCATTAGTCATCTTAAGGATTGAGTACATCCTATGTCGATGTATTCGGCGACTAATGACCCGACCAGAGATTACGAGGAAGGTAAAGAGATAATCAACTTAATCCTCTTTATACATTTTGATTATTATTGTTGATTATATCTTTGTACCCGTAGACCTCTCATAGAAGGAAATTGACGCTCGGGTCAGACTCATCTGCGAGAAAGCTCCCACGTCCACGTCAGGAGTTCCTCAAATCCTAGCGGTCATAGGCGAAGAAGGGAGAAGTGAACGCCTAAAGGTAATCAAAAGTTGATTTTGTCTTTAGTTTTCAGTAGTCGTAATATTCGACCATTGAGTAATATTCATTTTCTGAATTTTGTAGAAAGTAGGCATGACATACCATCAAGACGGCTGTTGTCGATGATGTTGGCAACCTCCCAGGCGTGGAGCACCGTGCACCACACGTGGGATCCTCCCGACATGCTCCAAGCGGATTGTCTAGTGGCTCCACGGCGCCCCGCGAAAGCTCCCTCGGCGGGGGCGCCTCCTAACCCACACCGGCGGCAGCAAGGGGAGATTGCCCAACAACTCCACACACCACCCGCTAAGACACCCTCGGCGGCAGTGCCTTCTAGCCCACGGACGCGACAAATGCGACGGCCACGCCGCGGGTCCGTGCAAGGCAGCAGCAATGGCGCCTGGGTGCTCGCACAGCTCATCAAATCCAACCTCGAGCTCTCCTCGGCCGCGGATGGAGCTGTTGCCCACAGGCGTATCGGTGTTTGCTGACCACTGGCAGAGAGGGAAACAGGGGATTGTCGGAGTCATCGGAGATCCAGATCCGGATCTGGATTTGCAGCTACAACCTCCATCGGCTGTAGCTCCAGAGAGGGAATGATGGGGGGTCCCTGGATCCGTCGGCTGGCGTCGAAGGAAAGAAGCCGCCTGGGTTTGAGGGGTTTGACTGCCCGATGCTCGTCCCAGCCGCCGCCTCCGCCAGCTACAGATCCGAAGAGGGAACCCCAGGGGAGCTCTAGATCCATCGGGATCCCAGTCCGATGACGAAGAAGAATCGCCAAGAGCGACGAGGCACCTCCAGATTCAGTTGGCAAGGAGGGGGGGTTAGAGATATGTCCTAGAGGCAATCATAGAGATGGTTATATTCCGTTATATTCATAATTTATTGGATAATATGTTATCTTGTTCAAAGAATAATATCGTTAATATTTATTATCAAGTATGTGACTTGATTGTGAAACTTTATATTTACCTTTGTGGTGATTATTCTAAAGCGATCTCTAGTCGGAAACATATGAGGACACATATAAATAGACTAGCATATGTGTTGGTTGATGACCATGTTTCACGGATCATACATATGAAGATATCAAAACAAAAAATATGGACACATGTTAGCGAACATGAGGTTGAATCGACCCACCATGAGATATTGCAAAAACGTTGTATTCTTATATGTCATCAGTCGGTCTCATTTGCAATGCGTATGTTATATCCTTAGAATTAAGGTCGTCGCACGTACTTGAGATGTGTAGTGACTTACTTAGGGGTTGCCAAACGCTACTCCGTAACTCGGTAGTTATAAAGGTAGCTTTAAGGTTTGTCATGATACATGTGTCGAGGCATGGTCGATCAAGATAAGATTTGCCCCTCTATGCAACAGGAGAGATATCTCTAGACCTCTCGAGTGATCGGATTCCAGAAATGCATGGCCATGCTACTCACTTAAAGAGTTAACCATAGTCAGGGAATTCGAGTCACGTGATCGAGAAAGAGTGGTCGAGCTAACCAACAAGGATGACACGTACTCGCCTTGAGTTTGACCGATATCGTGAGGCAAAAGGAAATACATACGAGATTTGTTAAGGTTCGTCCGATGTGATCTTTACATATACTTGGGAGTCGGCATGTTCTGCTAGGGGCCACTACCGATTAGTGGACAAATACGAGTACTCGGGCCATGTCCAAGTATACGTGAACCTATAGGGTCGCACGCTTAAAGGACTGAGACATATTTTAGATGATGATCCGAATTCTTATGGGCCACGAGTTTCTAATGGGCCTCAAAGTTCGAGACCCATCATGAATACTTATATATAGAGGGCGGTGGCATAGGGTTAAGGTGATTTTTTGGAATTTCTGAAACCCTAGTCACCACACCTCCCTCGCCCAAAACCGCGCAGGCGGCGCTAACACTCCGGCGTGTGGTGTCACTGCCCCTTACGTGTGCATACCTTATAGGCGTTACTACGTGACTTCAACGCTGGGACGATTCACAATTTGTTACGGTCACAAGGAGCACTTGGAGAAGACACAAGGCTTGTACGACTACAACCGCACCAATGCGCTACATCAACTCTTCTTCCGCTGTGAGTCTGTGCGTCTAGTGGTAATCCTATGATCTATTACTAGTGAAGGTTCTTTGGCTGTACGATAAATTTTTGAAATTACGTTAGTGTGGTCTACCCGTGTGACTGCAGAAGGGCTGTAATAATAAAGGGAGGCGTCGCGCCGCTGCCATACCGGCAAGAAGGCGACGACGGTCGAGGACTCTTGTGCGGCGGCTGGTATGCGCCCCCTGAGTCGCCCGAGAGCGGCGAGCCATTTTTGTCCAAGAAGAAACCAAATGCCGATACAACTCCTATATTGACCCATGCGTGATGTTACTTGTACATGTGTATCACCACGCGCGTCGTCTCTCTCTGACTCGAGAAATCCTCACACGCCTCCATCACCCTTTGCCCGGTTTCCTTCCTGGACTGCAATTTGGGGCTATGGATAGCACATGGTCGATCCATTCATGACAGGGACTGGGTTGGATTGGGTCGGTGATGTCACCGTTTAATTTGCAGTGTCCCCAAGATATGCGCCACCATATCCTCTGCCTCTGCAGGCTAGCCGATGGCTGAAAACGACCGCCCGGAATTCTTCCTCGGACATCACCATTTTCTTTCATCCTTAGCTAACGATACTGCTACGTGATCGGTGATCTAGTGACGTGGAGATGATAGCCATTGTGTAAAGGCTTCCTCACGGGATAATTATCCAACTCCTCCTCCTACTATTCCCAAGGAGCCAACACAACACATGCTCGAGTAACACATTGGATAGTTTTTACTACTAGTACTAGTATATTAAAAAGGTTTGCCAAGTGTATGGAGCATACTCTAACAGGGATAATGCTTATCTGCTTCCGTTCTGCTCCTCTCCCGGAGAAGGAGATGCTGCTGACACGTTCTGGAACCTGCACATATGCTCTGGACGGTCGGTGATATAGAAAGGAAATAGACATATCTGGAAATGTTGGGACTTGGGTAGACCTGTTCAAAAGATGAGTCGGACTGTGCTTCGGGCTGGGCTTAAAAAAACCCGGCCGAAAATGCACAGGCCCGAGTCCGGCCCGAAAAATCATTTTTTGATTTAAAAATAATATTTTGCTCATTTTTTGGAAAAAAAAGTGATATTTAATTCTTTTTTAGAATTAAAAAAAGGATTTTCACTGTTTTTTCGGGCCTGTGGGCTTTCGGGCTCGGGCTTTGGGCCGAAAAACCAGTCCCAGGTCTGAACAGGGTCGGGCTCGGGCCGGACCGGTGGGCCGGGCTGGCCTTGAACACCTCTACTTGGGGGTATGGTATTGGTATGTGTTGGATATTTTGAGGGTACGTTGGTAATTTCTCAATTAGAGAAAACAAGAAAAGGAAAAGGAAATGCGGTGGGGCCCACATGTCGGTGGGAGAATGAGAAGAGATTAGGCTAGAGCTAATCGGTTCCTTCATGTGCGTGGCTCTGGCTTGCGCCCGAGCTTGGTGGCGAATCCTGAGAGAAGCGGCGCTGGAGGCGCTGGCGGCCCATACGCCTCGGCACCAGCTGTTGGTTGCCACCGCGTAGGGCTTTCTCCTCCTCTCTCTTCTTAAGCTGCTTTGGTTCTTCTTCTTGGCATGTCCGAAAAAATGGTGTGGGCTTTCCCCCAAAAAATTTTGGTTCTTCTCCTCCCGATTTGGTTTTGGCTTTGGGCTCTTGGACCTCCTGCGCCGCCTTGTTTGTCTCGGTGCCGTTGGAGGGGAGATCCGAACCTCCCTGTTGTGCGCATTCGGCTAGTTCTTTGCTAGCACCATTTCCTTTGTGGGCGTTCGGTTTGAGAACCAGGGAACTTGTGCATTTGGGGTTCGGTTTTGACTGGCTGTTGGCTTGATCTCGGGGAGGAAGAAGAACTTCAGTTCGGTTTCTGTTGGTTGGTGTTCTTGGGTGTACTCGGCCAGTGCGCTTCGGTTGGTCTTGTGCGGCATCTTCTGTACCTCAGTTTCGTCTTTCGGTGTGTCCCGAGTTGCGAAGATTGGCATTGTATCTCCGTTAATCTCGTCTGGTATTCGCGGCACAGCGGAATGATTGATTTTCTGAGACAGCAACTTTTGGTGTGCCTTGCCCGGTTCTTCTCGGTGGCTTTGAGTGCCATCCGCTTTGTGAGTATACTTATTTTTCATTTTTCATATCACTTTGCATATGTGATGTGCTAGTGGAAATATCAAACTATGATTGTTTTGTCCGTGACTAGCACCAGAAGATGTTGCTTAGTGATTGTGGGCTCGGTTTACTGTTCAATGATGATAATTGTTGAATACTGAAATTGAATTGATAGCAAATTCATATTTGAGCTCTAATAGCAAATTCATATTTGAGCTCTAATTGTGTTGCTTACTGTTGTCCTTATATCTCTAGTTTTTCGGCTCTATTATCTTCAGAAGGTTTGGTTACATTGTGTCTACTAAACTGAGTTGATTCTCTGTATTGTGATCGTGGTGGTCCTCTGTCAGCCGACAGGCTTACATGCTTCATTTCGTGATCTTTCCGCACTGTTAGTCTTTTTCTTGTCTGTTGACTGAAATACTAAAGCACTGGTTCATTGTGCTATTAAACAAAATCATTTCTCAGTTGAATGAACGAAACCTTGTTGTTTATGAGATCATAGTTGACATATTAGGCCCTGTTTGGTATAGCTCCAACTCCTAACTTCATAGTTGGAGTGGGTGGAGCTGTGCCAAATAGGGTTGCTCCATAAATTTTTTTGGAGTTGAAGCATTTGGGAGCGGAGCAGCCCGTTGTGCAATTTTTGGGAGCAACCTTCCACCAGCTCCCCGCAAGAAGCAGCAACTCCCTTATTGAAATGCCCTTGGAGTTGAGGGGTAATTACCCACCTTTGCCACTCCACAAAACCCCCTCAACCCCACCGATTCGCCCCTCAGTCACCCACATTCTTCCCGACTCAAGTCCCATCCCCTCTATTCTCTCTCTCGCCCCTGCATCTTCCCCTCCAAACCCTAGGCGCCACTGGCCAGAGATGCTCACCGCCAGCCTGGAGACCCGCGCCGCCGAACTCCCTCACCCCTGGATCCATCATCGCCAGACTCCCTTGCCCCGGATGCCTTGCCGCCAAACTCCGTCCCCCCCCCGGGACTCCCTCGCCCCAGATCTCCACGGCGACCCTCGAGCCGTGGCGGCTGTCTGCGCCGTCATCGTCACCGCCTCCATCCTCAACTACCCTACCACGCCACCGCACCCCTTCGCAATCCCGCACCTGTTCACATCCCTTCACCTGTTCTCCCTTTGCTGGTGCCCCTTCGCAGCCCCTCGCCCTCTCTCAGCTAGGAGACGGTCCGGGCGCGGACGAGTCCTCCGCCTGGATCCCCACCTCGCGGGCTCCACGACCACCCCGCCTACCGTGCCCGCGCACTTCTCGGTGAGATCCACTAACCCTAATGCTTTTTCTTGGTTTTGCCTCGTACGAGCTGGTCCTGTCATGGTTGCGACGTGGGTAGCCGGGTTCCCGCAAGATCGGTTTGAGCGGGCGGCGTCGCCGTGGTGGCTAGTGAGCAGATTGGGGTTTGGAGGCGACTTGTTGGGAAAGGCGCTGCCCTTGGCAATTCTTGGAACGGGAATGAGAGAGTTTTGGGGGCCGGGAGCTATACAGGGTTTCCCGGATCTTGTATTTCGGGGTGCTTCACCCATTCTATGAGCTTAGGGGTGAGGAATGTTTTGCATTGCTCATTTGGAGCAACCAGGGTTCGTGTGATATCTGATGTCGAATGGTAGTGCAATGTGCTCTCAGCATTATTGTGCGCTACGAAAGTTCTTGGTGGTCGATTTTGGATAGATTGCTGCGATGTCTTGGGTTCTAAATTTGCTGCTTTGGATTGTGACCAGATTAGTTGGTACTCATATTAAACCGTCCTTTATCATTTCAATGTATATTAGATGTATGTGAGTCGTATAAACTGTTCTGTATTATTGTGTAGGTTGGATCAGAGGTCCAATGCCTCTCTTCAAGTGGAAACCTTTCTCCTTACTAGAGCCCCCTAAGGACTTGGATCCTAAGGAGAAGGTTTTCCAAATTCGGTTAACAAAGGAGATTTTTCCAAGATTATCAATATCCTCTTTCATGACTGTAACGTCCCGTTCGTCCTGAGTTTTCTAAGCTTTTCAAAATAAAAATAACCATTTGGTTTTGTTGAGAGTTCAAAGCTTAAATTGAGATTTTAAAAGAAAGCTTTAACTTGACCTAACTAAACTTCAACTAAACCCAGTTGTTTGGTGTTCTCTGTTCATTGAAGTTCCTTGTTGTTCTTTGGCTTTTAGCCTCTTTTCTTTGTTGGCCTTGGTTGCCCTCCAGGCTAGCTTTTCCCTCTAGGTCCCTCTCTTTCTCTAAGCCTTTCTCTTGCTGGACAATCTCCTTTGTCCAGATTCTCCTTTTGTTGGACATCTCGATCTATCTTATCTTTCTGACCTTCCCTTCTTCGTCCTCTCTCAGGACCTCTCTTGAGTTCCTCTTTTGGACCTCTTAACTTGGATCTCCTCCTTTTGGAGATATCCTCCCTTGGATCTCCCCTTTTACCCAGATCTCTCCTTCGCTGAGATCAAAGGATCCAGACCTTTCCCTAGCTGGACCTCCTTGCAGGGTCAACCTCCCTTGTTCTCTTGACCTCCCCTTGTAATCTTTTGTTTGGACTTCCCCGAGTCCAGACCTCCCCTTTGTTTATTTGAATCTCTTTCTGTTTAGACCTCCCTTTGGTCTAAACCTTCTTCTCTGTCTAGATCTCCTTTAATCTAGACCTCCTTCTCTGTTTTGGACCTTCCTGGGAACCTCGTAGAGTTCATTCGAACTCCTAGAGTCATCGGGACGTCCCTGGCATCCTTTTGGATCTCCCTGAGCCCATATGGACCTCCCTATGTCCACATGGAGCTCCTTTTGATCTCCCCGCGTCCAATCGGACCTCCCTGGTGTTCAGTTGAACCTCCTCCAGTCCATTCGAACCCCTTGGGTTCAATTGGATTCCCTTGAGCTCTTTTTGGACCTCCCTCGCGCTTGTGCGGTGCTACCGTTTGTTTTGGCGGTACTGCTGCTTGTTCCTTCGGAACTACCACCCTTCTGCTGTGGTCGTACCGTCCGTTTGAGTTGTGGCACCCTACTCCGGTTTTACCTTCTCTGTTTGGTGCTTGAGCCTCGGTAAATGCTGCGTGGTAATCTTGGGACTACCGCCTTTGTTAAGACCTCATTTGATTCCTTGAAGACCTCCTTTGCGTCCTTGCGGTACTACCGCTGTTCTGTTGCGGTCGTGCCGCTCGGGTTTAACCTACCTTGCCTCCGGACCGTTGATGCTTTTGACGGCCCGATCTTGAGGATGCGTTCGCTTGGTCCGAACGTCTCCCTCCTTGAGAGCCATCCGATCCGTACCGGGCGGCCCTAATCTAGTGAGGCCTTCGCTTGGCCCCATTCGATCTTGATCTAACGGCCATAGCTTTCCCCGCGTATCCTTGTTTCCGTGGACCTCTCCTTTGCTTTGATCTTAACCGTTGGGGTCTCGTTTGAGAGATCTTACCCTCAGGACCTCTTTGTGTCCTTAGGACCTCTCTGTACTCCTTTGGATTTCATTTCTCTGTGTCCTTCGGTTTTCCTCAGGACGGACCTACCGCTTGCTTGGTCGGACCTACCGCTCGAGCAGGGTCTTCGTCACATAAAGACCCCTTGTTGAGATCTAGCCGTTAGGACCTCCTCTCTGGAGATCTTAGCCGCCCAGACCTCCCCTTGTTGAGATCTGGCCGTTAGGACCTCCTCTCTGGAGATCTTAGCCGCTCAGACCTCCCCTTGTTGAGATCTAGCCGTTAGGACCTCCTCTCTGGAGATCTTAGCCGCCCAGACCTCCCCTTGTTGAGATCTGGCCGTTAGGACCTTCCCTTTTGAGATCTTAACCATCCAGATCCCTCCTCTGTTTGATCTAAGGGTCCAGACCTCCCTAACATTTGGACTCACCGCTGGCTCTTGCAGTCGTACCGCTTGAGTTTTACCTTTCTTGCCTTAGGACCGTTTGGTCTGCATCAGACGGTTTGGGTGAGTTGGCTCGTTCGCTTGGTCCGAACGGCCCATTTGCCTTGCTTCATCCGATCAAAATCTGACGGTCTCTGTTCCTCCCGCGCATCTTTGTTTCCGCGAGCCTCCCCTTGCTATAGACCTTGACCGTAGGACCTTCCTCTTGGAGATCTAACAGTCAGGACCTCCCCCTTGCCTTTGATCTTAATCGTTTAGGATCTCCTTTTGAGAAACTGAGCCGTTAAGACCTCCCCTTGGTTGTCTTAGCCATCAAGCCCCTTCCCAGCTTACAGTTGTACCGTAACGTTAAACCTGGAACTACCGTTATCCGGTCGTACCTTTTCTTGAACACGATATTACCGCTGCCGACGATATCATGGCTATCTTTCCCTCCTCTTTGTGTCTTTTGGACCTCCTGTCCAGAGGACCCCTTTGTGTCTTTTGGACCTCTTGTCCATAGGACCTCCCCGTGGTTGTGTTTGTCTTTTGGGACCTCCCGTCCATAGATCTCCTCCTTGTGTTTGGACCTCCGTAGTCAAGACCTCCTTGGTTGTCTTAGGACTTCCTGTCCTCTAACCTCCTTCCGGGACCTCCTTTTAGGACCTCCTCTTTGGATCTCCTCGCAGAACCTCCTCCTTGGACCATTTCCTTTGACCTTATGGTCACCCTTTTTGACTGACTCCCTTGCCCAGGTTCTAAGGTGCATTTGATGTGGGTTGAAGTCACATTAAAGTGTTGTCATTTCCCTTGTACTTATTCCTACTTTTTGTCCCCTCCTACTCATAATCTAATCTTTTTCGTACCTTTGGCAGTGTGTCCTTGTACCAATGCTTTGAATCTAGTCACCTCCTTGTTGTGGTGTTTCTATTCCCTTTCTCCTTTAAATAGAGCATCCTGGACGGCCACTTTGCACCTGTTCTTCATTTCAGCCTCTCCACCTAGCTCTCTCGGTTCTGGTGAGCTTCTCAAGCTCTCCGGTCCGAACCTCTTAGGCTCGGACCTCCCTCTTGCCGGATCTCCCTTCTTTGTGGACCTCCTCTCTTTTGCTTTAAGTAAGTTCTTTTGGACTTCTTGGAGTTTCTTTTCATTATTGGGCGAGTTGCCCTTGGATGTTTTATTCTTTTCATTATTGTCGTTTGATGTAGTGGTTTTCAGACTTGGAACAGTAGCATTGATTAATAAAGATGAGAATTGTGAACGACATCTCCTACCTCCTTGCCTCTCTTATGGACTTTTGTTATGATACTCATTGAATTTTTTTAGAGATGGTACTCATTGAATTATAACATTTGTTATGAACTTTGTATGTTTATGTATGTTGTATTTTTTTTCAAGTGCAAATTTTGAATGTGGGCAAAAAAGATGGCACTACAAGGCATAACATGGCCAAAAAAATTAAAAAATAAAAGCGCACAATATGACAGAAATCAACTTATTAAACTGTTATAAGTTAAGCAATAAAAAAGGTTACAAGTCATTAAACAAGGGTAGTACAGTCTTTTTACAATGATTCTTCTTATTTCTGGAGCTATAGCCAATTTTTTAACCAAACACCAACTCAGACTGCTCCAACTTCTCATAGGAGTGGATCCAAGAGTGAAGCTAGAGTTGGAGATGTAAAAACTTGAAACAGAGTTATACCAAACAGGGCCTTAGTAAAACATTCTTTAGAGCTCAAAGTCTGAATTTGTGTGGTCATATTCAATTAGTGAAGAGTATAGACAATAATGGCGAGGAGACTAAGATTATATCTTAAGCAGCTCGACATCTGAGAGCAATAAACAAACTATTAAATCTGAGTATTATACTGATTTTAATTATCTATATGTTTTAATTATGTTTAATGCAGCTGAAATTAATTCTGGATATTTACTAAAACCGTTATATTTACAGCAGTATCTACTATGTCTCCGTATAGTAGCCGATAAGAAGAAGAAAAAAAGTATTATCCTAATCAGTTGATTAGTACTAGCTCCGGGAAGCTCAATTAGCATACGCAACGTTGGAAGGATGAGAGTAGCTTGTCCAGACGGTGTACATACAGTGGTAGTAAATCGATCTATCTTGAATACTGGAGCAGTATCAGTACGACGGGCAGCAACAATCGTGTCGATCGATGGATGGTCCATCGTTCATGGTCGGCTATACATCAACACGAATCGACCAATGGAACCACGGAAGGGAAGGTACGTGGTCAGGGCTGATTGCCGCTTGCTTAGCTTAACCCGAGCCTAACTGCCGACTGCTTGCCGTGTTTTTTGACTGGAGGCGCCTCCCATCCAAAGTCATGCGGCCAGATGCTAGCCTCAGCCTGAGAGACTAGGCAGCAGCAGTACTCTGTCTTAGCAGCACTGTTCAACGCAACTCTGTTCCGTGCACCGGTGAAAAGGGCACCCTAATTGGAGAGGAGTGGAGGGGTTTTACTTGGAGCGCACAGCTGAATGAATATCCGCGCGCCGTGGTGCCCTGGGTACGCAGCTATGCACCATTAAAGGAGCAGACTAGAGTAGAGTAGATGCGAAAGAATTGACCTGGCCTGCTCCGGTTCGTTCCATGGTTTCGCAAATGTGACGGTGAATGTCTTCTTCGTCCTTCGGTTGCTATCTTTCTCTACTCAGACGTACTCTTCTATTTTATCGAAAAGCTCCGCGACGGTGCAGACGGGCTTGCGGACCAGCCTTTCTAATAACGGGCCCTTTTGTAGTCTGCAGGTTGCTGCGTTGATGATTATGGTCTTGTTGACGTCCTTGACCTGACACTTGACCTCCGCGAATTTCTTGAAGAAACTGCGGAGAGATTCGCCTGGGGTCTGTTTGATTGCAAATAGGTGCCCTACGTCCTTCGACTCGATGTAGTTCCCCTGGAAATTGTTGCGTACCAGGTCCTGTAGCTGCTTCCATGTATATATGGACGGGGGGGGGGGTATGGTAAAGAACCATGTGAGGGCAACACCCTTGAGGGCGAGCGAGATGCTCTTTGCCTTCGTCGTGTCGTCCCCTCCTGCGGCCTCTATTGCTGTTTCGTAGACCCGTAGGAACTCCGCGGGGTTGGTGCAGCCTTCGAAGGGTGTAACCTCTGGCATCTTGAAATCTTTTGGTCAGCGCGCTGCTTCGAGCCCCGTGCTCAACGGGGAATTGGGGTCTTCCTTGAGCAAGGGGGTTGGTTGTGGGTCGGTCCCCGCCGTCGGAGGATCTGATGGCGGTGGTGGGATTGTGAGGCTGCCTCCCGTGGGCTGCCGCAAGCTGAGCATCTCCCGACGGAGGACCGCTAGCTCTTGTTGGAGGGCCTCATAGGCCCGCTGGGTTACCCCTACGGCTGCCGGGGGTGGGCTCGGGGGTTGGTGGTTGGGTGGGGATGCTTCGGTGGGCAGGGCGTCGCCTCCGACTATGCCACCGTGGGTGGAGTTGTTTAATTCTTCTTCCGCGGCCTGTGCGGTGGCTGCTGCCGCCGTGGAAGTCTTACTCCGCTTGGCCCTCAGGGTGCTTGGGGCCGTAGCCATCATTCTTTGCTTGTGCGTGAAACTTTGGGTCTTGACCCTTCAGGGGCCATCTGATGCTTCAGTGTTTGTGACTTTCTTGCCGAACCCCACGGACAGCGCCAACTGTCGTAGTGAAAGGACCAGACAGTAAATACGAGGGACCCCCGACGTCGGAGCGAGAGGGTAAGGGTCCCAGGTGAGGGGTTCCGGCTAAAAGTGTACCTGTGTTAATTGCCAGAAATTTATATCCATCCTTTACATGAGGGGGAAGGAGGCTATTTATAGCCTATCCAACCGGGTACATGAAATTACACACACACCCCTACAAAGGTACAACCACCATAGGGGTAGCAGGGGTTTTTCCTAGTCCTGTGTGTAGCCCTCGACGCATGGTGGACTCTCCTGGTCTTGGTCCACCCGAGTCGTGAGCCTGGTCCACCTTTCTGGCTCCTTTGTCGATGGTCATGAGACCCCTTGGGGCCCTCAGCCGGGAGCCCACGGGACCCCGGAGAATCATCTTGGAACCTCCTCCGGGGCCCTCAGGGAACCCTCCGGAGACTTTGGGATAGTCTTTGGGGCCTTCGGAGCCCCTCCGGAGGTCATCTTTGGGGTCGCCTTCAGAGCCTCCAGAAGCATCTTCGGGGCGCTCGGGGGACCCCTTTGGAGCCCTCGGGGGACCCCCTCCGGAGGGCAGGGCACCTCTGAAGTTGCCTTCGGAGCCTTCTGAAGCGCCACCGGGTCCTTCGGAGATCCCTTAGCGTATTGCCTATGCTATGGGGCCAGTGGGCCGCCCCTATGACACATCCCAAGTCATGCGGCCAGATGCTAACCTCAGCCTGAAACATGGGCGGCTCCAGGGGGTGCCCGTGGTGCATGGGCACCCCCAAAAATAAATGAAATTTTTTTCTAACTAGGTATAAGCACTCAACAGTTGGACACTTGAGCTGGACATTTCAACAATTCAGCCTACTAGGCCACCAACCAGAGCAAGTCGCCAGGCAGTGAGGCACCTGCACCTTCCTAAGTCATTGAGCAATCGATCACAGAGAGTACTATCACAAAAGACTAGTTGTACAAGCTAGCGAAAGCTTTTGGCATCTGTTCTGACAAAACGTTTCGGTTCTTGGCGTAGTCTTTTGTTCCTGTCATGGTGTCATCCCGGCTAACCACAATCGCCAACTAAAACAATCACTTCCTGATGCACACCTGCAGAGTACCAGTAATTTATTTCTGGGTACAATCACTAGGTGAGCGATAAGTGCGGACACATCAAAAATCGAAAATATTTCCGAGGATTAGTTACGCATTTAGGCCATATTCATATTACTCCTTGGTGTGCACCTCTTGAAGCTCATCTCACAACCCACGGCCCTTCGTGCCTCCACCTGACCCCAGACCATCTCATCACTCACCAAACACACATTCATCTCTATCTCCAATACTCCAACTCCTCCCCAATTTGGTTTACTGCGGCTCGTGCCGGTCGGCAGAGAGAGGGCGGTGGAGTGGCGTGGGAGCGACAAGCGGCGATGGCGATCGCCACTCACTAAGACCAATGGTTTTGCAGGTGTGCATGGAGCAACTTCCATTTTTCTCACATTCATATTATTATGCAAGTCATTTTCCAAATTGATTACTACAGTAATGACATGTGAAAAGATACTAGTAGATAATTTCCTCTGTTCTTTTTTTCTTGACTTTTTTTACTTCTAACGGGCAAATTTCTGGCTTCGTTGGGCGATGCATAGTTTGAACTAGTGAAAACTTTTTCGGTGAAATTTTGGTGGTTACCGGTGAAAATCGGATCTACCGAACCCCTCCGGTAAAATTTACAACCGGCCAAAAAAATTCGGATTTGTTAGTTTTTTTGACAAATATAAAGAAAAGTTTGTAAACATATGCAAACACAAGAGTACATGTGTCGTGGTGGAAGCACCCTTAGTCTTGAAGAGGTTGGTTCTGGGTTTGAATCTTGGCTATGCATTTTTTTTTCTGTATTTTTCGTTTTAACTTCACAAAAAATTCAAATTTCAATTTGAAAATTTCAGCTGAAATAAATCTGAAAATTCCGGTAACAACCGGTAACTGGGTCTATCGCTAGGCTCCAAATTTTTTCCCAACCGATAGCTTTTTCCTTGATTTGAACTAATCGTATCCGGCGTTGCTTTGTGTGTGTATCCCTAACACTAAAATTCTGGCTCCGCCACTGGCCTGAAAGACTAGGCAGCAGCTGTACTCTGTCTTAGCAGCACCGTTCAACGCAACTCTGTTCCGTGCACCGGTGAAAAGGGCACCTTAATTGGAGAGGAGTGGAGGGGTTTACTTGCAGTTGGAGCGCACAGCTGAATCCATCCACGCGCCGTGGTGCCCTGGGTACGCAGCTATGCACCATTAAAGGAGCAGACTAGAGTAGAGTAGATGCGAAAGAATTGACTCTGAATTTTCTCCTACGTAGGAGTAGGAGTAGGAGTAGGAGTACATGCAGACTTTGCTGTCTTTCTAGCTTGCAACCAAAAAAGTGCCAATCTCCGCATCGACTTCGCAAGATACCCAAGCATGCATGACGATCCATTTCCAACGGAGAAAGCAAGCGAGATATAAAACAAACAAGTGCTGAAATTTTATGGTCAGTACGCCGTTTCACTTTCATCTTCAGCTTCGGGTGCCGGTGACCTTGTTCATCCACATGCAGGATTAAAATGTCATCTCTCCAAGAGAAAAGAAGAAAAAAGGCATCTACTAGAACAGATTCAGAGGGACGAGAGAGCACACAATTAAGGAACAAAAACATACAAGGAAAGGATCGCCCGCTTACCACGTGGACTCAACATCGTCCTGTGCATTATGCAAAACGGACAGCTGATCGGGAGATCCTCAGGGGCGGAGGCAGATTAGATACGTGGGGGTACAGTTGTACTTCCAAGAATTTTACATAAAAATCTAGTATATACTCCTTTTAATACATAAAGTATAAACTATACATACTAATAACATACTCCTCAACTCCTAGCAGCTCATTTAGTATTATGCCCAATAGAATCTGAGAATCAAGCCTAAGTCAACTAGTCAAGAAGGCGTCACGCCTAAGTGCTATCTGCCCACCCAGGCACTCTGGCAGCAGCGTATGGGCGCAGCGCCGTAACCAGCAGCTTATCGTGGCATCGGTGTATCGCGGCACTCTAGCGCCGCTTCTGGCTTCTGCGCCGACGATCTCGGTCTCGACGCGCTGGTGGCCGGTCTCGACCCCGAGGACCGCCCACCCGCTCCCCTCCTTGGCTCCTTCAAGGTCTAGTGTTGGCTTGATCTTCCCTGTAGTGATTTTTTATTGCAATATTGCTTTCATAGCATGAAGGAACGCCGTATCAAGTTGTAATTTTTTAAAATATTTTGTGATGCTGGTTATAGCGTAAGCATGTAGTTTGACACATTTGAACTTATGTACTATGTCATTTGAACTTGTGTTGAAACAGCTGTGTCTTAAGTTCGCACTCTCATCATTAAAATCCTAGCTCTGCCACTGAAGATCCCTTCATTTGAACTTGTATACTATGTCTGTGCTTGCTATACTGTTCATTCATTTTTTTTCCCTTCTGGAAGGGGGACTTACTGACATTGCACTTCAGTTCACCTACATGGTTTCTCTTGATGGCGCAAGCCGTTCCTGCTTACTACTAGGACGTACTATGGAGTATTGATCGATCATCTGTTGTTGATACGCACGGGCACGGCAATACTTACGAGGCATGAGATCCTCCTTGTAATCCATCCATGACGCGTATCCATCCATGTGAGGAGATAGATATCCTTGGCGTACACGTGGACGGTGCAGGGCGAGGGACCGGGACTAACGTGGCGTCCATCCATCGCGTAAACCCAACGAAAAGGAGAGGAAGGGAGGGACCCTTGACCCGTTAGCGAGGGAGGGAGAAGCGGGCCGGGCCGGGCCGGGTAGACGAGGACGACGTGTCCTCCCCTCCCCTCCCCCGGCTATATATGCCTGCCTGAGGCTGCGGCGAGGCTAGCCAGACGAACAAGGAAGAAAACCGAACAAGAATTCTTAGATACATAGGGAAGCAGGCGCAACGCACACGATTCACGATTCCATAGAACCCCCCCTCCTCCTCTCCGTCCCCGATTCCATTCCATCTTAATTCGGATCTCCGGCCTCCTCCTCCCCTCCTGAGAAACAGGTGCCTTTGGATTGATTGTTGAAGCAAGGGAGAAGATGGTTTCGGCGGTGCTGAGGACCATCCTGGTGACGGGCGGCGCCGGCTACATCGGCAGCCACACCGTCCTGCAGCTGCTCCAGCAGGGCTTCCGCGTCGTCGTCGTCGACAACCTCGACAACGCCTCCGAGGTCGCCCTCGTCCGCGTCGCGGAGCTCGCAGGCCACAACAGCAAGAACCTCGAGTTCCACAAGGTTGGTCCGTCCCTTCATTCTTTAATTTGCTCTCTCTCGATTCTTTCCTGTTTCGATCATCTCGATTCTGGGGATTCGCAAAGTTCATTCCTTTCTTCCTTGGGAGAGGAGCCAACTCGGTGAAAATTTCGCCAAGTTATTTGATTCTATTGGATAGAGAATTGTCCTGCCCTGGCTTTGGGCGGTGGTATCGTCAGATTGCGCGGCGGTTTTGCGGGGTAGTTGACCATCCTAGATGTTGCTGCTGCTACCTTGAATTACTCGGGTCGTTGTGTGTTTTTTCTGGGACGGCGGTTACATTTTTTAATATTTTTGCAAGGGAAACGAACAGAATCAAATCCTCTGTTTTTATCTCCCCCTCCACCCATAAGGAATTAATACCACGGCCACCACCGAGATGCGGCTCGTCCGATTGCTATTATCATCGGGAGGTTTCGTTTTCCTTGGGAAAAAAATTGCAGTTTTTTCCCCCGTTCCGGCCGGTGGGTCACACACACACCGCGTCATCGCCATGGGCTGCGAGATGAGATGAGGCGGCGTCAGTTTTGGTTCCGTGGGAAGCAAGGCCAGGCCGTTGGTGGCATGGGATGCGACGGACGCGTGCGCCGATTTGATAGTTCCACGCGCGCCGCATGTACGTATGTATGTGGATGCTTCCTTGCCGCGCTGCCCACGGCATGGACCCAACGAACCAAGCGCGGCTCTGGCTGTGGTCGCCCGCCCACCTAGTTTGATCGATACATACCCGCGCCGCGCCTTGGACTGCGTTGGCAAAAACGCGTGTAGTAGTAGCAGTAGTAGTCTCGGTTTGGCCAGGTCTGGTCTGTTGAGGTTGCGGGCTTGGCTGGCTGGCTGGCTGCTGCTGCCAAACTCTAGATTGGTTCTGACCTCTGATAGCAGTACACATGCCGATCGAGTGGTTCTGCACTATGTCCTTTTTTTAGTGGGAGGAAGAGCCCGAGTTGGTTGGCAGATTACAAAATCAACTCTAGATGTACTTGCCAAGTTTCGATTTTTAAACTTTGCTACTCATTTTTGAATAGGGATTTGCGCTGTGCGAGCCCATTCTCACGGACTCACTTCTTACTGCTGCAGGTTGACCTTCGTGACAGGAGAGCGCTGGAGGAAATCTTCTCTTCGCAAAGGTAACAAGGCTTTCCTATTGATTTCAAGTCGAATCGCGCTGAGTTTCGAGTCGAAAGAAGCGAGCCTCTTGCCCTTTTTGGGTGTCATCAGAGTTGAAAGGGAAGCCTCTCCTCTGTCCCTGGGACGGTATTAATTAACATAGCAAACGTGGTTAACAATAATTAGCAGCATACTCCTATCCTACATGACAACCCTAGTCTTCGGAGAGAGACCCTGCTCTTGGCCGGCGGTTTCAATCATTAATGGTCTTTTGAACTACCTACTAGTATACTAAACTCGTCAGAAGGAAGAGCTCTGATCTGGCCGAAGCAGTACTTGCGGTTTTCTTAGGACCATCAAACTGAAAGGCTTTCTAATCCATTTAATTAGTCTCTCCAAATAATTAGTGTCTTCGTACTCCAAATGGAGTACCCAATCGTTTATGGTTGGAATCGAGTTCTGGACCTGCCTGCCAGGCGAATCTGGTGCTCTAGCGGTTTGCAGGCGTTTATTACGGTTGGTGTCATCCGAGCCTTGAATGATTGATTTGTCCAGAGCTGGAAAGTTGTCTCTAGTGGTTATGCTCATGCATATTCCCCATTCACAGTTGTCCAATATAGTCCTGCTCTCCATCAACATTGGTAGCTTAAAATAATTATTATTGGAGCTGGAGGGGCTCTTCCTCTTCTATTCCGAAGAGGCCGTGAACTCCGGGATGCTTGTTTATTTTACAGGTGTTGCTCATTGTGTTAGTCCTAATACTCTGATTTTTTTTTCGGTGCCTGACTTAAACATTGCATTGCAGGTTTGAGGCTGTCGTTCACTTTGCTGGGCTGAAAGCTGTCGGCGAAAGCGTGCAGAAGCCCCTGCTTTACTATGACAACAACCTCATCGGCAGTGTTACTCTCCTGGAGGTGATGGCTGCACATGGTTGCAAGAAGGTACACTAGGGCAAGCCTTTTCTTTTCCTCTGGCTGTGCATTTTTAAGGAGTTGTGCTCTGCTTTACGTTCTTTATTGGTTGGGCCGCCTCCTTTGCATTGCTGGGTCACAGGATACCAGTGTTGCTGCTGGACCAGGTGCCCTTCATCATGATGCTAAGTTGTAAATATGTGTCGCAGAGCCATGCATGCCATGAGATCCGTGACAGACAGCACTCATATTAATTTTGCTGGTCCCAGCTTTTATTTTGCTGGCTGTGTTTTTAGGCCCGCCATCTAGCCTTTTCTATGGCGTACTGGTCTCTCTATCTAATCTAGGACGATTCTTTTGGGGGGTAAACTATGAATCAGAAACTGACAATTAGTCTCTGTTCTGAATTCAGTTGGGTCTGTAGACTCGACTGTTTTAAGTCATTACTCTGCATTCTGCATAAATGCAGCAAGGTTGAGTAATGTAAGCAGTAGATCAACAGGTCTGATTTTCTGAATGCTAAATGAACATTTTTTTTTTTGGTTGCTGTCTTTCCAGTTGGTGTTCTCATCATCGGCAACCGTCTATGGGTGGCCCAAGGAAGTGCCCTGCACAGAAGAATTCCCCCTTTGCGCAATGAACCCCTATGGGCGAACCAAGGTTATTTTCTATCTCCCACTTGGGCCGTTGTATTATTGTCTCGTCAGAAGACTGTGTGCAGAAATTCTAATGTCCTCCTATGATTGTGTGCAGCTTGTCATTGAAGATATCTGCCGTGATCTCTATCGCTCGGACCCTGACTGGAAGATTATCCTGCTTAGATACTTCAACCCTGTTGGGGCTCACCCAAGTGGATACATTGGTGAAGACCCCTCTGGGATCCCAAATAACCTGATGCCCTATGTTCAGCAAGTAGCTGTTGGGAGGCGGCCTGCGCTTACAGTTTATGGGACTGACTACAATACCAAGGATGGAACTGGGGTATGTGTGCATGTTTGCTCTATTCTTGGATTATCATTTAATCCGTAGTCAATCATTCGAGCATAGCTAGATTTTTTTGCACTTCTAGTTAAGCAAATCAGTGCAGTGCTCATTTCTGCATATGCTAATTGCTATGTATACACCTGGCAGGTACGTGATTATATCCATGTTATTGATCTGGCTGATGGCCACATAGCAGCCTTGAGGAAGCTCTATGAAGATTCTGATAAAATAGGTATGGGCCAACTAGGCAAACTTGCTCCCATGGTTTAATGGTGGTTTACATCCACAACCGTGCGGCCAGCACATAAAACAAATGATGCCCTCTTTTGGTCTTTTACTATATCACAAGTGAATTGAGTGTTCTGATCTGTAGTAGTGAAATGTAATCCAGGATGTGAAGTGTACAATCTCGGTACTGGAAAAGGAACATCAGTACTGGAAATGGTTGCTGCATTCGAGAAAGTTTCTGGAAAGGTAACTTCTTGAGAGCAGAATCATTTCATAAATGACTGAGTTGATGCCTGATCCTAATAATCCCCAACCTGTACAGAAAATCCCGCTCATTTATGCTGGACGAAGGCCTGGAGATGCTGAGATCGTTTATGCCGCAACTGCCAAAGCTGACAAGGAACTGAAATGGAAGTAAGTTTTTCAATTCTTTACCCTGGCAGTATGGTCATGCAAAAAGTATTTCAATTCTTTCCCCTGGCAGTATGCTCATGCAAAAGTAGAACAAATCTTTGAAGCGCGTTCAATTGATTTACTAAAGTGTTTTGTGATTGACGTGTACGAATTGAATCAAACAGGGCCAAGTATGGGGTGGAGGAGATGTGCAGAGACCAGTGGAATTGGGCAAGCAAGAACCCCTACGGATATGGATCGCGCGAGAACGGCCATTGAAAGACCATCTGATAGCAGCAAGAAAACAGTAGTAGCTTACATATCTCTATATATAGTTGCCATGCATCATCGTCATAAAGCAAGAAGAAAACAAGACTGTTGAGCACTACAATACATACTAATCCGATGGGCCGCATTGTATAGGGGAGTAGGGGGGCCGTCCATCTTATTAGTCTCCTTAGGTCTCTAATCTCCATGGTAGAAATAAACCGATGTAATATTTTTCTGACCGTGGAATAACAATTATATATGGTATTTTCTTGATTCATCAGATCAGTGTCCATTAATTACTGCGAAATCGTAAACGCAAGCAATTGAGACTTTGGTGCATGCTGCTCTGGCTATATAAGAAGAGGAACTGAAAAAGTATTGTTTGTACATGGCCAAGATCGACCGTATGATAGCCTACCAGATTTTCTTCCGGAAAGCAGAGCTTAATTTTGTTCAAAATACCATTGCTGTATATACATTTCGATCTCAAGTTCCTGGTGCACGGCAAAGAAAAATAGCGCGGATAGAGAGGTCGAGGCGACCAAGGGGTGTGAGAGAATGAAGGTAAAAGCTCACTAGACAAAGCGGAAGGAGGCGGTGATGGCGCAGCGTACTCCGGCTAGCTCGGCAGACGGCGGCGGCATCCTTCTCTGTGAGGAAACAAGCACAGAGGAGGTGAGCGTGGGGAAAAGGAAGCCAGGGCGATCACAATGCGCCAGAAGATGAGGACAAGGACTCGCGGCCAGGAAACGACGACGAAGCCGGCGACCAGAATTGGGGAAGACGGCGGATTCTTGTCCACCCGAGGCGTAGAAGACGGCAAAGTTGGGAAAAATGCGGAGGAGAGGCTTGCGAGTAGGATGACGCACTCGGTTGAATGTATCTAGATCTCCGATGAAAGTGATACGTAAGCGAGATGGCAGAAGAATATCGAAATTGCCTGCGGGACAACTGACCATCACGGAGGTCAGTGCCGCTGGGGTCCCTCTGAGTCCCAAGAAAGCTGTGGCGAGATTCCGGACCATCTGTAGGATACTTGGAAGGGAACAGGTTCCTATCACCATACCAAGCTAGAAGTATCTGACGGACGAAGAGAGAGGCCAGCTGTAGACTAAAATTTCAGGCTCGTTCACTATCCCAGAAGCACACCAGGCACGCATGGAACGGTAGGCGTTGCTCGCGATGAGACATGCGTGGAGGACCTTTAAGAACACGCTTGTCACAAAATACGTGAACACGGGTCGGATGCCTTTCACGAAGTATCAATTCTTGTCGCGGGATATATGGAACGACTTTGCGCGGATGAAGACGGCGGCCGAATTTCAGCAGCAAAGTGCGGCGCACAAAGCTCTCTAGGCACAAAACACTCACCCCACAAACTTGGCACCGCTGGGTACGCGGGTAAATCCATAGAATGGGCGGCGGAGGACGAGAACGCAACCCGACCATTTGCTGAGATCACAGACGAGCGCGCTCGAACCTGGTTACTCGCGAGAGCAAAAATCGCATCTTCGGGCAGCATCTCTTTTACAAACCCAGCAGACAAGGCAGTGTCCCAACGTCTAGTAAATATGTCGAACTACCTAGTTGTTAATAAGTCCATAACTTCATAGTGTCTATAATAACATGATGACCTCTTGCAGCATGCATTAACTACCGAATCTTCCCAAGGCTCCTTCTAAGTAGACAGGGAGAATGATATATTATCTACGGCCCTAGGAAACAAGGAGCATCCAGGTCGCACGCGAGGCCTTAGGGTTTACGTACATTGGAGGGATGGATTCCTAGGCGACTCCAACACGTATAGGAGTAGGAAGAGATCCAAGGCCAAGCACGAGGACCGGTTGGTACAGATGCTTACTGCAAAATTTCAATGACAGATAACAAGATTGCAGGATCAAATGAATCAACTCCTCAACCAGTCGCAAGCCGCCCCCGTTATTTTGGGAGTCAGTGCTCCTCAACATCGGAGTAATGTCGCGTCCACGCATAATTCTGAACAATTTGACGTCCAATTACCTATTGACGACATCAAGGTAATGTACATCTCTGGAATACTCCAAAGATAGACCTATAGGACGCCTTAACTAATTGTGTATCGTTTTGTAGGAGCCAACGCCCTGCAAGCTCCAAGTGAGGATGGTTGTACAATCAAGTTCTACATTCCTCTCCAACGGGACCCTCGATAACTCCGCCTTAACCTTCGCTTCAGAAGGCCTACCTCATCGGTTCCCGTGGAGAAGACACCGAAGGAACAAAAAAAACGTACCACCGTATCGGTTCCCGAGTCGTCTCACAGGAAGACGTGTAGCGGGCAAGTCGTTAAGACCAAATAGAAATCGAAGAACATTAAGGCGCCTCCCAAACCTGGAAAATACCCCCTCAGAAGTCCGTTGTGCCCCGACACAGTATTAGCCCGCGCTGGAATAGGTTGTCAGGCTTTGCATGCCTGGTATATGCGGAAGACCAAAGAGTAGATGTGCGATACTGGAATTACTGTTAGATATATGAAGGAGCATTTCTTCCACAAGCCGGGCCACTTCGTCATGGGCTTCAACGACTTATTTGACCTATTCAACCTCGATGCCCTCGACGCCTCGCTTCTACAATGCTGGACATTGTAAGTGTGTACAATCAAGTTCTACATTCACGTAATACCGATAAATATCACAACTCATTGCTTATATATGGATACGCGATGAAAAATGCCCAGAGATGGCGAGAACTGGTGGGTTTCCTCGACCCACACGTGGTCTCTAAGCAAACCATTATCGAAAATGCATCCTACGTCGTGAAATACATAACGACGAAATTGCTTGCTCAGGACGACAAGGACAACATACTGGTGCCCTACAATCAGAAGTAAGTGCTTCACTACTTGCTATACAAATTTCATTTGTACTTTATACGCAACACGAACTTAGGTTTAATGACTATAGCGACATACATGAGTAGGTTCCACTGGATCCTTTTAGTCATTGTACCAAAGAGGAGCAAGGTAATATACCTTGATTCGCTACTCAGCAAAACCCACAACTTCACCCTTATGGAATGAATACTTGATAGGTATGCTTATTTCCTCCATATATATCTCTATTATAGTCTTCCTTCGTTTGAAATGGTCGAGGATAACTTTTTGGAATCATATAGGTCGTTCAGCGCCTATGTTGCCGAGGGAGGGTCATACAAGGGGTCGAGCGCAAAACTGCAACACAGGAAGCGATTTCCGGTACGAGCTACAACACAATAATCCTATATCACACTTCGTAATAATGTCCCTTGAACTGACTATACCTATATATGTAATTCTATTTTTGCAGTGCCACCAGCAAAAAAAAAGATCACCTATGTGCATTCTACGTTTGCCGTCATATGCAACAAATCATGGGTGCTAAGACGAATGATCCAGAGGGTTGTCAATCTCGCAATAATTATTTTCTAATTATAAACTTAACTATATATGCTTACTACTTTACTCCTGCTAGCGACAGGGCATGATACTCGATTTAGATTCATTTGCTATGACCGAGATCTCGGAGGTTCGAGGAGCTCTCTGCAGCTTCATCAAGACGAATACCGTTAACGCCAACGGAGAGTTTCACTCCATCGACACCGCTGAACGACCTTGATTCAATTGTAATTCATTTTGAGTAGTTGTAATTCAATTGTAACTCCAGTGACAATACTTGAACATATTTTTTGCAATTGATTTTGAGTTGTAAAATGATCACTGCGAGTTGTCAACAATTGATTCATCTGTCAACTATCTGTTTTCTGCTTGCTTGTTTTCAGAGGGCATGGCTAGCAATTCCTGAGGCTAGCCAAAAATCAGAAAAAAAAATAGTTTGGTATGACGAACTATCGCAAACAGTTGTTTGTATAAACCGTCTGTGAAGGGCTCTATCACAGATGGTTTCCACTAAGAACCGTCTGTGAAGGGCTACTATCACAGACGGTTTTAACCAAGAACCATATGTGATATGTGGGATATCACAGACGGTCCTATTTCTAAACCGTCGTGATATGTAGGATATCACGAGCGGTTAATAAATAGGACCGTCGTGATATCCCACATATCACGAGCGGTTCTTAATGAAACCGCTCGTGATAGTAACCATTCACTGAGCGGTTTCACCGTCTGTGATAGTAACCATTCACAGACGGTTTCCACCAATAACTGTCTGTATTGTAATGGTCGAGGATAACTTTTTGGAATCATATACGTGTGACAATGTATAGTTGAAGAGTGTCCTTGTCCATCAAGGGTCAATCGATGCGTTTGAACGGGACTTTACCTCATCGGAGAGACATAGACGACCTGTATTGACGGCTTTCCGCTCTATCACCTTCTAGTCTTCATCGGACGTCTTTTCCTGTTTGTCCCGTTCAAACGCATCGATTGACCCTTGATGGACAAGGACACTCTTCACTATACATTGTCACACGCTGAAATTTTATCCACCGTCAAATTTATCCGCTAGATTCCACATCGTAGACATCGATCTTGATTTTATACCGCCTAACGCTTTGTCGATCTTCCCACAAATCTAGTTAATCCGGCCTTGGTTCTGATACTACTTGTTATACTCTGATACCCCTCTTTATACGCAGCAGCTCACAGATCGGATCAGAGTTGCGAGATACGTCATGAGCGTGTATGGTACCAAGAACAAAGTGGATGAATTCCGTTGAGAGAACTGAAATAATGACGTCACAACTTAAAAAGAGTATAAAAAATTGTCGTTCACTCATGACCCCCTCCAATCTTTTAGTACCCTCGCTATTTCGTCTGTCTATGTCAGTCTGACAATAGATAGATCTCTCGAACTCCCATATAATATTTCAGGCTTTCAGCGCCCTGGTGTAAGACAAAGCTAAAGACAAGGCCACTAGCACAATGTTACGTTGCAAGCCTAGTACAAAAGACAAGCAAACATTAGGCCCAAGTATTAAGCCCAATGAGGCACAGCAGGATAGTATACAGCACCAGAACTGGCCCATACACACGTAAAAGCCCAAGTTAATTAAGTTAATTCATGCCCAAATATTAATTTGCTGTCTCTGCTTTCTTTCTTTTTTTTTGTTCTTTTGGATATAGCTAGGCAGTCTATAGTATATATGCAAACCCAAATTAGGCTTCTTAAGAGGAAATGAAGATCACATCTCTCTCTACATAATACATGTGATGTACATATATACATGAATCAAACCGAAAGACATACATACATGCTAGCTACTACTAGCCGGTACAAATTAATTAAATGCACTACGTACATATATCTATATGTGTGTGTGTACTCCCGATCGATGGATGGATCGACAAATAACAAGGAAATAATTAAACAGACGCATGCATGGATCATGAATATGTAGATTAAATGAAGGAAAGTGTGAATGAATAGAATTGAATTTAGCTGAGCGGCGCCTCGCCCATCCAGTTCCCCGGCGGGTCGTAGGAGCAGGTGATGAAGACGCCGCCGGCGAAGCACTCGGAGCGCCCGCATCCGACGAGCTGGGTGTCGTTCCAGACGAGCTGCGTGAAGTGGCCGCAAATCTGCCCCGGGTGGCACGCCTGGGAGCGCCAGTCGTAGAAGGCGGCCTCGCTGGCCCAGCTGCTCACGGCGTCTCCGGCGCGCCAGTCCCAGCCGGTGCCCCAGAAGACGTTCTCCCCGTAGGGCGAGCCCGGCGAGTGCATCAGCACGCAGTCGAACCGCCGCGCCGACGACCACCGCCGCGCGTACTTGGCCAGCTTGTTGCTCCACCGCAGCGGCGGCACGCCGAACCTGGCACGCACCCGGTTGTGCGCCTCCAGGAACTCGTGCGCCATGAACTTGTACGTGCCGCGGCCGTTGGTGAACGAGTGCGGCTGCTGCGGGTCGCCGCTGCCGCTGCCGCTGCCGTAGCCCTCCTGCCCGTCGCCGTCGACGTGGCCGGAGAAGGAGGGGATGAGGTCGTGCGGGTGGAAGACGGCGGCGGCGGGGACGGTGAGCAGGGAGCACGTCACGGCCACGGCCACGGCCACGACGTCGACCAAGACGAGGAGGAGAAGGCCCGCCATCAACTCAGTTCTGGCCTCTCGATCGATATGACTTGTAGCTACACCTACCAATTAAGATCTGCCTAGCTATCAGTTCTCTTAATAATTGATTAAGATGTGAGAGGCAAGCATGCATGCGATTACGTACTGGTTGATTGGTTTAATCAATCCATTAAGCTGCATACATACATTGCAGGCTGTCTCCTGGTTCTTTAATCTGCTGCTGCTGCTAATTGGGAAGCGATGGATGAGTTTTAAGGCTACCGTACGTACACGAGTTTGCTTAACAACTAAACTTGTCTCGATTAATCAATCTATCGCTTTTCCTGGCAACGGAATTGAAGGAACTAATGGACGTGGCGATGGATGGCTCACAGCCACACATGACCAAACTGCTTGTGGGCCCGGGAAATCAGCTCCTCGGTACCCGCCCCGCCCGGCCTCCGCTCCGTGTCAATATATTAATTGCTGCCTGCCTGCCTCTAAATAGCTATAGGATTAGCTGTTTCTCCTTTCCCTGCCCTGCATTGCATGCACCATGTTCGCTAATTTTAGCTCTCCTTTCTTGTTGCACGAGATATATCCACTCGTTATAATTAGCGCTCCAGACTATTCGATTTGTATTCAATCCGTTGACACTCCTAATTATAATTGGTTGATCCACTTAGATACAGTATATATATGTGCTGATCTGCCTATACGTGCGGTAGTTGATTGAATATTCCAAGGACCAAAGTTCCGAGTGCATGTCTGCCCCCATCCCAACTTTTGGTGCATTCTCTTCCAATTACCATGCAAATGGTTAGGAAAAATACTACAAAGTCTAGTTACGATGCAATCAAGCATCCTACAACTGAAAACGCCACGTATGTCGAGAGAGAAAAAAGAGAGAGACAAATTTCAGCAACTTTATCTTTTTCCTTTTTAGTTTCGGATTTCATTTTCAGCAGGATTCGTTTTTTTTTCCTCAATGTGTAGATCGAATCTAGCTTTGAACATTTGTGGCATGGTAGATTGATTTTGTGTCAATCTTGTAAAAGCCCGCACCAAACTAACATGATGAGTTTACACAACTTGTGTGCGCTATATTTTTCAGTACATGCAAAGGTCGTTGAGATAACGTATGTGCTCTATATACAATGACAAGATACACACACATGTGCGTAATACCTTCTACTCCTATTCCCGGGTATAGTTACTCCACTACTCCATTTCTGATATACCACCTAAACGAACTTGACATACCCCTTTATCACTTTTGGTATACTCATATACTAATTATAAGATACGCCAATTTGAACCACACAAAAAATTTGCAAGAGAATCCATAGTTTTTAGCGTATTTTGTAAATACCTGTAGATAGGTCGGCCAACTATAGATAGGCCTATTGGAGTTCGGCCTGGGAACATAGAACATCAAAAGCCCAAAGTGTAATGCCCTAAGACCATGTACAATCGAGGCAGCAAGTGGACTGTTGACCACGGCCAGCGGGCGGTGGCATGAGCGGCGACTTCGTGCGGGCGGCACGGCAAGGGCGCGATCCGGATGCCAAGTCTGATGCTTTACGCTTTTAGCTATTAGTCATGGTTGGCCCTTGTATAGCTTAGTTGGTGTTAAGTAAAGGTAACCTTGGGAGATTTCTTAAACATTCATTGCTAGACACACTTTCTAAAAAAAACGAATACCCGCATCTTGAGCTAAGAAATAGTTCTTGCTAACGAAATATATTTGTCTCTTAGAATTTACCCGGAAGCTTTCAAACTCCTTATACGCCACTGCTCGGTAGTAGAAAAAAAAAGGCTTGCCATGAGCTCGCTCGGAATTAATATGTACTAGCTAGCTGCTACTCCATATGTTAGGACTCGGGAGGATTTACCACAAGGCACAAGCTGCAAGGAATTGGAGCAGGTCAGGCCGGCTGCATCTACGTGTTGAAAGAAAAAACGGTTCGTAGCTTGGGTTGCATGCTACCTGTCGCACGTCGATCAAGTAGTTGCATGCATGTACTGGTGGCCTCCTGCACGTTACACTCATCCATTTCCTTCTTATATATGCATTTGCATATATATATATATATATATGAAAATAGTATGGTACTCCTGGGAGTACGTACTCTCACTTCTCACATACCACTTAAATCGTATGATGATACCTCTTTATCTATTTGAGTATACTCCAATAATGATTATAAGATACTCCAAAGTGAGTTCTATGAAAAAATTCGTTAAAGTCCACTTTTTATAGCAAAAATTGTGTATATACTTCTTTTATATATGAAAAATGGTATATAGCAAAAATAAAGGACTCCGATGAAAAAATTTTAGTCAAGTCGCGTTGGAGTATCTTATAATTAGTATTTAAGTATACTAAAAATGATAAAGAAGTATAATACATTCGTTTAAGTGGTATATTCGAAGTGGGAGTACGTACTCTCAGGAGTATGAAACAGGCGTCTCATACACACACCCCCCCCATGTGAGCTAGGCTAGCTAGGCAGCTAGCTACAGGGGCGGAACTGTGCTACAGTACCCGGTGTCACAGGACACCGGCTAAAATTTTTTTTAGTAGAGATTAGTCTATATATACTATTTATGCACCCCCTTACTTAAAAGTTGTGCGTCCCGGTTCAACCTAATCTCTGACTGGATGATGCATTTTGCCAATGTTTGCCACATAAATTACTATTTAGTACATGGTTGCTTGAAAATTATATATGTTGTTATATGTATAGTGAAGTAGTGAATCCCGATCATTTTCGTTCTAGTTCCGCCCCTGGCTAGCTAGCGTTCCACTTGCATGTCTTTGCTGGTAGATGTAACCCTTTGATTGTAATTACGAATTTACCACCCGGCCGACGTGTTCCTAGCCTAGGCTACCCGTGGATTCCCAGTGTTAATTTCACCTGGGTTCAAAGTACAGCTAATCAATCATGTAAAAAAAAAACCTCTTTAGAAAAAGAAAAGCTCAATGCGACTAATTTGATGGTTAGAAAGGTACTACTGAAATTGATTATGTCTAGAGTTGGTAAACATACATCGATTTCATTTGGCTTCGTTTGGCGCCCGGCTGAAAGAGGACAACCTGCTAGGTCAAATCAAGCGTAATGATTACTAGTACTAGTTCTTGTTTATATTCTTAATAACCGTAACTAGTACATATCTTGAAAACGAAATTGGCACCACTGCCTCGAGCGAGCTAGTGATGTCAGTTTCTCCCTCGCCGTCGATTTCTGAAAATAAAAAAAAATCGTAAAAAGACAAAACTACTGAGAGATGCTGCGGAAGTAAAATGCGTATTAGTTACTTTTATATACACTACAATTTACTGTCAAATTCGACATCGCGCGTGGGCGTTTTGGGTTCGTGGACAAAAAAACCACTGAGAGATGCTGCGGAAGTAAAATGTGTATCACAAATAATTTCACATACATTACAAATTACCGCTAATCACGCATAATGTCGTGGCCTACAACTGTGAGGATTGGCCCGCTTGGAAGGGGGTCTACGCGTGCACAGGGTCGTGCGGCTCGCTAAGGAGTGCTCTCGGTCCCTCTATATATTACTCGTCTGAGCATAGAATATGTTATTCTATGCTCTAGTTGCAATATAGGTCTCTCGCGTAACCGCTAGTAAAACCCGCACACTGCCCCCTACCCCTTCTTCGACCACGCTGCACAACACACGCAACACTGCAATCGACGGTAAAAATGGCACGGTAGCCCACCAATCGGCAGTAAAAATCTATCACAAGGAAAAATTGTCATTTGGGTCACCTTAGTGCTGGATATTATTACGATAACATGAATGGATAACTAAAGGTGGATAATCAATAAGCTGTCGATGTTGGATCGCCACCTAATTACTGGATTTGATAATTAACCTTATGTTATTAGGAGTTTATATATATGTTTGACTAATGCATAACCTTGTGGAAGAAAGATACCTGGAGAGTTCAGTTAGATTGTGTATCAGTGATGTCTGGATTGATTAATATTAGTGTCCATATATCGCTTTCTAATATCATGGTACTTTCATCATACCTCTCGTTATGTCGCTATATCGCTCCTTCACCAAACCTCACAATACCAAATTGTCATGGTGACATCATATTACTCCTTAACCAAATTCTTTAATACCCAATTACATGTTATCACTATGGCACTCTTGTAACTAATTCACTAATGCCAAATTATCTAATTATAATATTCCTGTTTTATTGAACTATCATAACTAAATTCACATCTTCCACTTTACCGATTATCACATTGTCTCTCTGTTTCATCATATACACGAGAAATAACATTTTTCACACGTTCACGTATGGGCGACATACATTTCTGTTGTTTGGTTGAATAACGCCCGGTTGCGGGGGATACAGGAAGAGGGGGCGTTTGCTTATTTCCGTATAACCTATGATTTATCGTAATTCTCATCTTTCTTTGGATTGTTCCGTTAAATGTGTGCACATACCACATTTCACCCAACAACATATGGGTAAGACCGTACATTCTCGTTGTTCGGATTACATGCTTGTGAGAATACATGATGGCTATCGTTTACGTATTCCTAGTATGTGACATTTTCCAAGTCGGTATCACACTTTACATTTACAAATTTACCATTATTCCATCGGATACCATTATCGCGTAAATTACCCTTATCACGTGATCCTTTCCTGTATTACATCATTGCCTTTCATTATCATGCACGAGATGCGGTGAGCTACCTCGGCCCAGGCCTCGGGCCTAAGGCCGACAGATTCGGCCTAATTGACAAATTGCAACTAGTTTTGACGTTTGAATTTTCAATTTTAGCTGGCATTTTTTGTTGGGCCTCGAGCCATTGCCCGGGAGGCCCAAGGCCCAGCTCCGCCCATGCCCGTAGACCACAATTACCTCGTGGCTGCCTGGAACCCTTTATTTATCTTATTCAATTGTTGCGTTTATTGTTGGGTGTGACTTGCCGAGATATTTTATATCTAACCCTTGCTTTCTTTTTTGTTCTAAGAGACATGTCTGCATAGTTGTTGCATGTGGTATCGCACTGTGTTATTTTATACATTTTCAAATAAATTTCATGTTATTTACTCTTCCATTGTCTTTCAAATGAATACAATCTTATTTAAAGTCTTGACCAAGCTATTTTATTTATTGTTTTTATTATGTGCCATTTTGCAATGACGTTCTATATAGTACCGCATTTTTTGCTAACATACGGCGTAATACAGAGCACCAATAAAATTGTATGAAGTACTACTATCATTGTTGTATATATTTTTGGGGCACCAATAAAAAGTCGGTGGCAGTAGTGCAGCGAGCCTTTATTATTTTTTAATCTTTTTTTAAAAATTATTTTAAAGATAACATCTTCTTAACTTCATTTCCAATTCTAACCCCTTTGATCATGCTATGGACCGTGTCGTGACTAAACTGTGCTGTCACGCTATCGATCGTGATATGATCAAACTGTGTTGTCACGCTACCGACCCTTTTGGATGGGTCCGATTTTAGGTTAAGTCCTGTTACGCCAAGAAGAGTGGCGTGATAGCACAATTTGGTCACGCTGCAGTCGGTGGCGTGATAACACAGTTTGGTTATGCCACAGGCCATAGCATGACTAAAGGGGTCAGAATTAAAAATAAAGTTAAGAAGAGTTTATCTTTAAAACAACTTTAAAAAAAGATTAAATAATAAAAAGAATTCTAGTGCAGCACACGCCGCACCCTGGGATATTGTGGGCACCATCCTAAAACAAACAGAAATGCATACTTAACAAAAAGAAGAAGAATGCCAAAAGTGAAAACGAACAAACAGAAAAGAAAAAACTTAAACTGAAACGAAAAGATGTACAGAAATGATATATGTAGTAGAGGGGAAGCAAAACATTGTGAGAAATAATCAACCTATAAATTATTATGCATCAATCGGAGGAGATACTGATGCAAAAGCATCTATGAAAAATAGTCAAACAATAAGCGACCATGAAATCGGCTTCTACAGCTAGTGCGCTCTCTTTTTTTTCTTTTTCTTTTTGGCGGGGAAGCTAGCGCTTTTCCTTGGTCTCAAAGAGCATCGTATATATACACGAACATACGTGAGGGATGCACGATCGCATAATTTTTTACTGTTCTAGCCCTGTAGCGCCGCGTAATTGCAAAATTAACTCCCCTTTCTACCATATTTACAAAAGTAAACCCCATTTGAGCGCGAAATCGCCGAGAGGCTGACGCGTGTCCCCTTCCGCGCTCACCGAGCGTGGAAAGCAACAAGCCATCGCGGGAACCCAGCCGAGAGTGGAAGCGAGCATGGGGCACGGGAGGCGGTGGGCCCGGCGACATCTGCGCGGGCGAAGCGCGGGACCAGCGGAGCCTTCCGCGGTGGGAAGCGCAGGAGCAGCTGCGCCCATGGGCCCACTGTCGCGCTTTCCACGGTGGAGGAGCGGGATGAGGCCGGCCCGTTGCAGCCTGCATACAAGATGCCCGCCACGCGCCGTCTCAGCGCTCACGCCCGCCTGCTGCTCAGGCCACTGCCACGCCAAGAAGCCGCAGACCGCTTGGCCCCCATGCGAACGCTACAGATGAGCCACGTGCCCGACCATTTCTCGATTCTGACCTCGGATGGCTTTAAAACAAGCCGAGTGAGTGAAGAACTTCACTCGTTCGCATTGTTCGCATTTCCATTTCTTGACTGGCGAGAGAGCGAGAGAAGAGAGCGAGAGAGGCAAAGAAGGCAAGAAGGATTGGTGGTTATCGGTTGGATTTTATTTGGTTTTGATTGCATTTTGGGTGGTTTTCAAGTGCATAAGTTGTTGGTAAACTGCGAGCATCAAGAAAAGGTAATTTTATGTACATGCGACTATAGTTTTAGCTAGGTGATTAGTATGTAATTAGCTTAGTGGTCTCGTAATAATTACGTAAATACACATACAATGAGTGTAGTGAATTTGTTATTATCGTACTAGTTTCTTGAGAGTGTTAGGTAGCCATGCTCAGTTAACGTAAATGTTTAGTTAATGTGGATATCATTGTTTAATTAGTCGTGTTAATGTCGTCTTAGTCACGAAAATAATGTGCTTGATGTTATTTGATCGTTACTTTAGCGCGGTTAAGAAGTACATTTGTTGAGGTAATGTATGCATGCATCTCTGTCTATATTATGATTTGATGAATTTATCACGTAGGGATTAATATGGTAGTCCTTCATGCAGTAAAAATCTATATTTTGAAACCATGTAAATATACAAATTATTTGAATTGTTTTTTTTAAATAAAATAACATTGTGTAGTGATGCAAACCATTCGACCTAGTGGGATATTATTTAGTATTGAAATAGAAGTATGAAATACATTTAGGAAAGATTAATGAAGAGCAGAAGAAGTTAGATAGCCAAACTGCAGAATCTATTAATAATTTTTGTTACCTGATTACCCATTTAAGTCCTGTGTTTTTATTTTCTACTCCATATATAGAATTGAATCATGTAATACTCAACTAAATGTGAATTAGTAGAAGCAAAATTAATCAAATCTGGTATTTGATACTCACGTAGTCAAGTGTATTTATTTATTTATGTTTGTCATTTTGCGCGTAGAAGCAAAAGTGGCTTAAGCAGAAGAGGAAATAGCTACAATACCCAGATAAATCAATGAAAGATGCTCCAGTACCACCACGTTTTTTGATCCCACAGTGTGTGTGTGGCGAACCGGCAGAGATCATTCAGTCCACACACCCAGACACCGTCGCCCAGGCGTACTACACATGCGGGTACCACCTCGTAAGTATTTCTTTCGCGCGTATCGATTTTCCTCTCCCAACGTTGAATTCCTTAAATTTTTAACTTCATCCCCACGTAATGGCGATCCGAGATCTTGCCGCCACTTCTTCCGATGGATCGACGGCCGGAGATGTACGACAGCATTCATCCGGCCAGGTACATCTTTGAACTACTCGGTGCGGGCCGAGAACTTCGTCGCGGTGGAAACCTTACGCATCGGACCCTCACTACTACTGAAAGCCACATCACGCACGGTTGGAATCGTCATCACGCACGGTTTCGAACCGTCTATGTTTGTTGGTGCGTGATAACAGCGATTATCACAGATGGTAAAAACCGTCGTGATACGCAATATCACGAGCGGTTTTTATTAAAACCGCTCATGAAGGCTAATATCACGCAGCGATTTTGACTAAAACCGTCGTGATATCACGAATATCACGAGCGGTTCTAAACAAAAACCGTTTGTGATCCTTGAATATCACAGACGACTTTTCTTGAGAACCGTTTGTGATATTCGCGTATCACAGACGTTTTTTTAGAACCATCTGTGATATTCATGGATCCTGAGCGGTTTTAGTGGAAACCGCTCGTGATACTATGCCTTCTTCTGAGCTTTTAACAAAAACCGTCGTGATAGTTCATACCCCTCACTACATTTTTGCTGTTTTTCTGACTAGCCTCAGGAATTGCTAGCCATGCCCTTTGAAAACAAGCATGCACAAAAACAGATTCAAGCATGCACAAAAACAGATTCATCAGAGATCATCAATTGTTGACAACTCAAAGTGATTATTACTCAAAATAAATTACAAAAGATCGCATTTGTTCAAGTATTGTCGCTATAGTTACAACTGGATTACAATTGTTTGCGTTGAGAGGTGTCGGCGGGGTGATGCTCTGGGTTGGCGATGGAGTGAAACTCTCTGTTGTCGTTAATGATTTACGAGTTGATAAAGGTGTAGAGCTTCCTCGAATGTCCTTGATCTCTTCATAGCGAGTCCATCACATTGTAAATCCAAGGCACATCGCTAGCAAGAGTAAAGTGGTAAGCTATATATATTTAAATTTATAATTAGGAAATAATTATTTGAGATTGACAAACATCGGGATCCTTCTTCCTAGCTCTAAGGATTAGTGCATATGATAGCGAGCGTAGATTGCACATAACTCATCATCTTTTTCTTTGGCGGCCTTTGCAAAAATAGAATTACATATATAGGTATAGTCAGTTTGAGACGCGTTATTATGAAGTATGATATAGGATTATCGTGTTGTCGTGTGTACCGAAAAATCCATCTTGTGTGTTAGTTGGACGGTCTTTCCATTGTATATTTCTTTGTTGGCAACATAATCGATGAACGACCTACATGATTCGAAAAAGTTATCATCGGCCATTTCAAACGAATGAAGACTACAATAGAGTTATGTAAGGAGGAAATGAGCATACCTCTCGAGTATTCCTCTTAGAACGCTGAAGTCGTGCTTGTTGCGGTTTAGGGAATCAAGGTATATCACATGGTTCCTCTTGGGTATAATAACTAAAAGGATCCAGTGGTACCTACTCATGTATGTCGCTATAGTCATTAAACCTAAATTTGTCTTTGCATATAAAGTACAAATGAAATTTGTATAGCAAGTAGTGACACTTACCCACGGTTGTAGGGCACCACTATGTACTTCATGTTCTTCCGACGAAGCAATGACCTCGTTATGTATTTCTCGACGAAGGGCGAGTCTTCTTGGATGGTTTGCAACGATACCACATGTGGGTCGAGGAAACCCACGGTTCTTTCCATTAGGGATATTTTTCAAAGACATGTATCTATACATAAGCAATGAGTTGTGATATTTATCGGTATTATATGAATGTAGAACTTGATTATGCGCGCTTACGATTGTCCAACATCGTAGAAGTAAGGCGTCGAGGCCAACGAGGTTGAATAGGTCATATAAGTCGTTGAAGCCACGACGAAGTACCTCGTCCGTTGAAGAAATGCTTCTCCTCATATCGGCGGTGATTCCAGTATCACACCCCTTCTTTTGGGTCTTCTCCAAGTACCAGGCATGCAAAGCCTGACAAGCATATCCAGCGTGCATTAATACTGCGTCGGAGCACAACGGTTTTTCGATGATGTAGTTCCCGAGTATCGCGGACTTCCTGGACTTCCCGGACTTGGGAGGCGCCTTAACGTTCGTCGATTTCGATTTGGCCTTAGCGATTGGCAGCGTCTTCTTGTGAGACGACTCGGGAACCGATACGGCGGCACGCTTTTGCTGTTCCTTTGGCGTCTTCTCCACGGGAATCGAAGATGTGGCCTTCTGAGGCGAAACATGAGGTGGAGTCATCGAGGTCTGTTGGAGAGGAATGGTCGTGTCGGATCGCGCACCTTCTTTGGGTCGGTGATGTCCTTCTTGGGCCACTAGATAAAAGTGGGCGGCATCCCTAGTGTTATGATCTCTTCGTCGTGCGAATCTTCGGCGGGACGGCTAGGAAATTGCCATGTACCATATCCACTTGGACCCTAGCGTAACCTGCGCGCGGTGGTGCACCGTCGGTCGCTTTGTGCCCTTCCTCGTATGGATACACCATCCTTGCGACCTCAATAGAAAGGACCCATCCATCCTCACTTGGAGCTTGCAGGGCGTCGGCTCCTACAAAACGATACGCAATTAGCTAAGGCGTCCTATAGGTCTATCTTTGGTGCATTCCATAGATGTACGTTACCTTGATGTCGTCTATCGGTAATCGGACGTCGTTATGTTCGAAATTATCTTGCGACGGCGACGCTACTCCGACGTCGAGGAGGACGGCTCCCAAATTAATCGAGGCGCTTGCATCGCCGCTCAGGAGTTGATTCATTTGATCTGCAATTTGCTATCTTTTCTTCAAATTTGTTAGTAATCATCTGTACCAACCGGTCGTCGTGTGCTCGGCCTTGGATCTCTTCCTAGTCCTATCGTGCGATGAGTCGTCGCGAATCCATGACTCCAAGGTACGTTAACCCCAAGGCCTCGCGTGCGACCTGGGTGCTCCTTGTTTCCCAAGGCCGTAGATAGTATATCCTTCTCCCTGTCTGCATGGAAGGAGCCTTGGGAAGCTTGGGCAATCAAGTCACGCTGCAAGAGGTCATCATGTTATTATAGACACTATGAAGTTACGGACTTATTAACTAGGTAGTTCGACATATTTACCACACGTTGGGACACTTCACAGTCTCGCCGGGTTTGTGAAAGAGATCTTTGCTCAAGACGAGACTTTTGCCCTCACTTTTAATCAGCTTAGGGAACGCGGGTCTGTGGTATCAGGAAATAGCCTGGTTGCGTTCTCCTCCTCGCTGCCCATTCCTCATATTTACCCGCGTACCTAGCGGTGCCGAGTCTGTGCGGATGAGTGTTTAGGTCCGAGAGCTTTGTGCGCGCGACTTTGCTCCATAAATTCGCCGTCGTTTTCATAGCCACAAAGGTGTCCCATGCTTCCGCGTCAAGAATCTATACTTCATGAGGGCGTCGACCGTGTTCACGTGCCGTGACAAGAATGCTCTTGAAGGTCCTCCACGATTTATCCATCGTGAGCATCGCCGTCCGTCGCATGCGTGCCACGTCTGCTTCTGGAAAAGTGAACTTCTCTGAGAGTTCTGTCCACAGCGCGCCTTTCGCTAGTTTCGTCAGGTCCTTCCACCTTGGTGTGGTGATAGGGACCTGTTCCCTTCCAAGTATCCCGCAGATGGTCCGGAATCTCGCCGCTGATCTCTTGGGACTCAGAGGGACCCCAAAGTCATTGACCTTCGTGATGACCAGTCGGCCCGCAGGCATTTTCGATTGTCCTCTGCCATCTCACTTCCGTGTCATTATCGTCGACGGTGATGGCGGCCTCGTCGGCGCCTCTTCCATCTGCGGCGTCGGTGACGGCGGCGAAGACGGTGCCTCTGCCATCTCGCTTACT
Organism: Phyllostachys edulis; assembly: GCA_036346405.1. NCBI lineage: Eukaryota > Viridiplantae > Streptophyta > Magnoliopsida > Poales > Poaceae > Phyllostachys > Phyllostachys edulis. Next base: position 47,183,656 of record CM070565.1, read on the forward strand.
TGCTATCTATATAAGTTACATATGCAATAAAATGGATTGCAAGTGTCCCAAATTAACATATACATTTAAACTTAATAATATGCTCAACATGTGCAATATTAGCAAATAATCATAATTAATTCCGGCATAAATATGAAACAATTAATATCGGGAAGAAATCTGAGAGGTTGACAATAGAGATCAAGATGGCAAATGAAAAGTTGAATGAGCTCATACTGGACTACTAACATTTCTTAATCCACGGTTTATCTAAGGAAATGCTAAGCAAAGATTTAATACTTCATGTACGTAAGACTAGCCTTTAATGAAGACATAGAAACAAAATAGAATCAAGTAAAACTTTGCGAGCCCATATTTGCTCGAGCCTACTTATCGAGGCCGACACTTTGGAGTGTACCATTTGTTTTATGCCGTGGAGGATCGGCATAAAACCTTTACTCAAGTGTGTCGGGATCGACGAAGGAAATGCTAAGCAAAGGTTTAATCTCAGAGGCTCAAATCGCCTCCTGCTCCTATTCTAACACTCCTAACACTCCTTAATCCACCAGTTTCTCTTGTGATCTTTGTATAGATAGAAACTAGTGATACAAATATTTTTCCCGAGCCTATCTTTGCCCGAGCCTACTTCATCAAGCCCGACACACTGGAGTGTACCATTTGCTGAACCTTGGACTGTTTTGGCCCTATAGTGCAACTTAATTCCCCATTTGGCCCCTTTAGCGTCAAAATTCCAAAAGTAGCCCCATGAGCACGTCTTTGCCGTTAGAGACGGCGACAACGAGTTCTGCGGTCCCGGACGCGACACCAAGTTCTGCCATTCTGTCGGCAGCAACAAGATGCTGCTGTCGAGCAGCGACAACTCCCCTCTCCCCGGTGCCGCATAAATCCAAGGCGAGAGAAAATAATTTTAAGAATATTTTTTGGAGGAATTTTTAAATATAGAAAATTAGCTCCAAAAATTATGAAGTTTGTTGTGGAGGCTCCCAGCACCGTGTAATTGCTTGTGTAAATTTTTCAGAATTGTATGAGTTACGATGTTTTCTGTAAAATTCCTACAAATAGTATACGTAAATGAATTTTACAGAAAACATCGTAACTCATAAAATTCTGAAAAATTTACACAATCAATTAGACTGTGCTGGGAGTCTTCAAAAAAAATTTCATAATTTTTGGAGCTAATTTTCTATATTTAAAAATTCCTCCAAGAAATATTCTTAAAATTATTTTCTCTCGCCTTGGATTTATGTATACGGGGAGAGGGGAGTTGTTGTTGCTCGACAGCAGCATCTTGTTGCTGCCGACGGAATGGCAGCAACTTGGTGCTGTAGTCCGGACCGCAGAACTTTGCTGTCGCTGTCCTGACGGCAAAGACGTGCTCAAGGGGGCTACTTTTTGAATTTTGATGCTAAGGAGCCAAACGGGAATTGTTGCGCTATTGTACAAAACAAATTAAACTTCCCATTTGCTTCGTGCCGTGGAGGATTGGCACGAAGCAAAGGTACACTCAAGTGTGTTAGGATCGACGAAGAAAATGCTAAGCAAAGGTTTAATGCTTCATGTACAGAAGACTAGCCTTTAATGAAGACATAGAAACAAAATAGAATCAAGTAAAACTTTCTTTCTGGATTAAACTCTCACCAATAAAAGGTCTAGAGATTAACAAAGGCATGCAGACACTATTCCAACATATTCATTGATGATATTATGTGCTCTCGGAAGGAGAGTAGCTAAAGAACAAGTCTTTGCCATCTCAATCCTATTGTCTATACTCTTCATTAAATGAATATGATAATATAAATTCAAACTATGAGCTCTAAACAATACTTTGCTTAAGCGTAAAATGATCTCAAGCTGTTAGCAGCAGATTAAACTTCGATCAAGCAGAGGACGCCGACGAGGAGGAGGGAGGTGCAGGGAGGAGGCCGACACGGGAGGAGGACGGCCAGGAGGAGAAGGCGGTGCAAAGGGCATCTGAGACTACTAGAAGAATCACAAACTTGTCATTAGATTACCAACAAAAACTGAATACTCTCAATAGAACTGAACATGAAGACACAGGTTCGGTGATAAAGCCGACACGACATAACGATATCCACTTCAAATGCTAGAGATCAAATGAACCAGAAGAATCAGAATAACTAGCTTTCAAACGAAAGTAACCAATTAACAGTACATCATATTGACAATAGCAAGTAATACAATAGAGCTCAAGTATGAACTAACTATCACATTCAATCTCAATTATAAGGCGAGTTCATCACAGAGCATGTCAACAAAGCCCATTGATCAATTTGCAATATCTTCAGTACTAGATTTAGAAATCGAACTAATCTGAGATCAAGGTATCAACTAGCACTACAAATATATATATGCAAAGATCAACTGAACTGCCACAGAGGAGCAATACTAATAGAGAGGATGCCGCACAAGAACTCACGGTGCAAGGAGGAGGCCGGTGCAAGGAGGAGGCCAAGCGGGGAGGAGGAGGTGCAGGGAGGAGGCCGTCTGGGAGGAGGCCGACACGGGAGGAGGCCGACGGGAGGAGGCTGGTGCAGAGGGAGGAGGCCGACACGGGAGGAGGACGGCGATGGAGGAGGCTGGTCAGAGGCGACGCCGACAGGGGAGGAGGACGGTCTGTGTCGTCGATGTCGGGCGGCGGCGTCGAGGTCGGAGGCGGCGACGTCGGGGCTTACGGCCGGGGAGGTGAACGGGGGCGTCGAGGTCGGGGGCGCTAAGGTCGGGGGCGGCGGCACCGAGGTTGAAGGCACCGAGGTCGGGGGTGGCGGCGCCAAGGTTGTAGTCGGAGGTGAACGGGCGAGCCCTAAACCCTGGAGGAGGCAAACGAGCGCGCGAGAGCCTAAGAGGCGCGGGAGAGGAAGTGAAGAGTGAGAGAAAAACCCTAGCGGTTCCCGCCTTATAAAAAGTATATCACAGATGGTTCTATTAAAGAACCGCTCAGGATTATTAATCCTGAGACGGTTCCTTAATGGAACAAATGCGTGATATATTCCATATCACGACGGTTTCTTATAAGAACTGCTCGTGATATTTCCATATCACAAATGGTTCTCGTAGAAAACCGTCTGTGATATCCTTATCACAGACGGTTCTATTCTAAAACCGTCTGTGATATATCTCCTTCCGAGAAAAGAACAACAAGTCTCTTCATTTTCCCGCGTGTGTCTCTTCGTCTCACGATCACACGGCTTCGTCTCTTCATTTTCCAACGTCGCTACAGCTCCCCAAATATCTCTTCGTCTCCCGCTCCGGCTTTAGATCGAACTTGTTCTATAAATAGATGTCCCCTTCTACAATGTATATATTTCACACAACCTCATCGATCCCCTTTCTCCACAAAAACAGAAATGGTTGCCTCTTCTGTTTCCTTGTCGCCGGCATTGATGGCCTACACAGTCACAGTGTACACGCACTCTCTCACAGACGTTGAGCCGTCTTGCGGAAGAACACTATTTCAACAATGTCTTCACTCCTCTGTCAGAGAATTTGCAGGCGGGTGGACGGCCACCTTCTGAATCTTGACATCCTCCTCCGCCGTGTCTTCGGGTGATCTCCCACTTTCGGTGAGTTCTGGCGTCATTAGCGTGGTCCTCCAAAATGAGCGTTACCGTCTCGTGAGACTTGCCGTCACTTGGGCTATGTCGGCGATGGCGGCCAAAGTCGACGGTGCCGAGACCCTCAAGCAAGAGAAGAGAGCCTATGGGCTCAATTATTCTTGGTTCAACAGTCCGAGGGTCTTCGGGAGACACTTGAACGAGCACGTTAGCGGGTGGACGTATTTCAGGCTTCGTTTGATCACGAACCGTCCGCCCCCGCCGCCGCCGCCTACGAAGTATTGAAGACGGAGATAGTAGCCTACCTCCGCCGCTAGAAAAACTTTCTTTATTTATAGGTTTCTAGTTTTTTTAATCTTTTTGTAAGCCACTGGCCACGCTGTTTGGTCATATATATGAAAATTCCAAAATGAATTATTACAAATGTATAGGTGAGAAAGATCCTTTATGACTGGCTATCAATATCAAAGATGACAAGTCCATAACACATCAACACATGACAATTTCACGTTGACATCAAAATATATTTCACGTTGAAAGGAGGAAGGATGCGGCAGTGCGTCACCGACGAGGGAGAGAACGATGGCCTAGGGATGCACACGGCCACGGGAAAGGGCAACGAGGTGGCGGCGACGAATGAGCCTGAGGATGCGCACAGGTGAGGACGATGGCCTAGAGGTGGCAGCGGCAGTGCGGCAGTGGACACAGGGCCTCCAGAGCGGCAGTGCGGTAGAGGCTGTGGCACTACGGCAGAGGGATGTGTCGGGCGCAATTTATATGATGCCAGGATATCACAGACGGTTATTAATTCGAACCGTCTGTGATAACTAATTATCACAGATGGTTCTTATTCAGAACCGTCTGTGATAATCCTGATTATCACAAACGATTCTTATTGAAAACCGTCTGTGATAGTACACAGACGGTTCTAAATAAGAACCGTCAGGATAATACCTGACGCACGGTTCTAAATAAGAACCGCTGCGTGATTGGTCTGATTATCGCATGAGCGGTTTGTGAATAGAATAAATCGTGATAATTCCTGACGGCTCTATTAATGAACCGCTCAGTGATAAATGACTATCGCGAGCGGTTCTAAAAATATAAATCGTAATAGGCTGCCCGCGCCACATGTCGGTCCGGACAGACCCAACACAGACGGTTCCAAAGGAACCGTCTGTGATGGGGCGTCTACTATAGCCTGTTTTGTAGTAGTGCCTATTGAGGAGGCACCGAAGGAGCCCAGTACTCACCTGGGCGTAATCCATATCGACGACATGAGTTATGAAGAATTTACATCATTATTACGTTTTTCACTGTACTGTGTACTTATATCATAGAATCGCAGGATATGGACGACTTCGACATACCAGCCTGACGTGGATAGTCCCGCGACAAGGGCAAAAAAAGGGCTCATGCGGCTCAGCCCGGCCGCCACAGCATATCCAGTCGCCCGGGCGTAATCCGTATCAACCACTAGAAAAGGTGTCAAAGAAGCCATCAACAAATCGAGTCTTCGTGCTCGGCTCTTTAGTGTGCATGTTATGAGAAAGACTATGCCCACTAGGAGACTTAGAAGCATGAGCTCGAAGCAAATGTTTTGCACGCCGAAAACAGAAATCTACATGATGTCCATTCTTCCCACAAAATGAGCAATGGTGTAAAGGTCTACTAGTGGACATGGTCCGAGAGGACGAAGCACCATTGTGGCTCAAAGAAGAAGTCCTGGAAGAATTAGCATCATGACTCGTCCTCGTATCGACACTAGACCCACACATGCCATGAGAAAGGCTATGTGTGTTCCTAGAGGTACGATGACGCACTCGACGCTCATGTTTCAAACGGCGAAAGCAAAATCCAAGAGTGTGTTCGTTGTTCTTACAAAAGGTGCAATGGTACTTCTCTTTTGAAGATTTAGTACCATTTGAGAAAGAAGCACCTTTGTCTCTAGAAATACGTTGGACAACACAAGAAGAGTCCGAAAGAGTCGAACTCACCAAAGAAGAGCTATCCAAAGCGATGCCACAAAAATCAACATCAAGTGACTCACGTTTAGCACAAAAAGACTCCAACTCCGAATGCAAAGATACAAGAGAAATCTTAAAAACATCAATCTCGGAGTGAAGGCAAATACAAGTGTCACAAGATTTGGCGCTCATATCATCGCGCAAAGACTCAACCTCGCTCTTCAATGAAATGCAAGATGTGCAAGAACTTAACGATACTTTCGAATTAAACATGCAGTTCAAAGCATCAATTTCAGTTTCTAAACAAGCACAATTCTTGCAAGAGACTAAACCATCCTTAAGCAATTTTTCATGTTCTAAGCACATGCTACAAGGTCTAGCTTCAATTTCAATAATCTCAGCCCTAGCATTTTCTAATTGCTCAAGATGCATGGAATTAGTCAATTTAAGCTTCTCAATTTCAGCAAGCATGCCTACACAAGAATCACAATTATTTCTAGCCATAGAACTAAGATTGCTTATATCTAACTTAGCATTGTCAAGTTCATGATGTAAGGCAATACAAGAATCACAAGGCATAGAAACATTTGATTTCAAAATTTCATTATCAGATTTTAGGCATGCAAAAGAATTGTTCAAGTTCTCCATGTCTACAAGCAATGAATCATAAGCATTCATGGAGGTTTTCAAATCGGAGAGCTCATGAGACAAATCACCCTTCTCTTTTTCTAACAATTTTACTTTTTTCCTAAGAGCAAGCAGTTTAAGATCATATGAATATAAGACTTTTACAAGTTTTTCTTTACTCACCTTGCTTAGCTCAAGTAGGGGATCGTCCTCATAAGAGTCATCACTATCATCAAAAGGCTCATCATCAAAATCCTCTCCATCATGTTCATCCTCAAAAGCTGCTGTGCATATGCCACTGGGCTTCTTCTCCTCGGGCTCCAAAAGTGACTCATCCCTGAAACTAGGACAATCAAAACAAAAGGATTTGCCACAGATATCACAGGAGACTTCCTCCTCCATCGCCATTAGACTTATCATGCATTCAAATATTTTGTTATGGCCAACACCATTGGTAAAAGAACCACGACAAGATGCAAGGAAACACTCACAAGTCCTCACACTAGTCGCCATGCTCAAAGATCAATAAAGATCACAAAAGAGCAAACTTGGCTCTGATACCAATTGTAGGACCGGAAAGGCGACTAGAGGGGGGGGGTGAATAGGCGCTTTATCTATTCTTCACCTCGATCGAACTCAACACTACTTTCACTCCAATAGCTATAAAAGCTATGAAGATCAGATATCTGAGCACAATGGATGACTGTGTTGAATCCGATCAAACCCCTAAGCACAAGATTAAAAACTAGTCACAAAATCCAAAACAACCTCTCACAGATCAAACAACACAGATCGACACATACGAGATTTTCTCATCGTAACACACAGCTCGGCGATAAACAAATCCAACCGAGATGCGACTACTAGCACCGATAGGAATTAAAAGACCACATCACTGCAACAATGCCGTTCGGATCATTAATGGCAGCCATATAAAGTAATCAAAACGAAGAAAGCATCAAGAGTGCACACGAGAAAACTACCGATCACTTACGTACCACCACAAATCGGTTTACTTCTCTCGATCACCTCTGAGTTGCCACCACTTCCTAATTTGCGAGCACTCGGGTTCACACACGCACACAAGAACTAAAAATGCTGTCCGCCACCAGGAGTTTTTCGGGAGCAGTTCTACAGGCGCACGAACAAACTGTCGCCGCCGCACAGAGCTTGAATTACTGCGGAGACTTAAGACGCTGCTGGCCGCCGCCAAGAAAATCTGGTCTCCCCAGGAACCGACCGAAATAACAAGCAAACGCAGGAGCTAGATCCAAAAGAAATGGAAATAAACAATTCCAAACTGGGTGACTGCAATGGGACTTAACTCGGTCAAAGAGCAATCAACATCAAACAGAGAACTAGTCCTCTCACAGGAAGAGCCAAAAAGCATGTAGAAGAGCAAAAAGGACTCAACGCAACAACCGAAGGCAAACAATAAATCGACACAATTAAACACTGCTAGAAGCCGAAATGAAGAGCAGCTCAAGCAATAAAAAAAACAAGATGCAGTCTCACGGCATCAAACAAAACCGAGCCAGGAATAAAAAAAACTAGACTTCCAAGCAGATTTTTTTTTCTTTGTCACTCTACAGATCCCTACAGGCCGCTGCCGCCCAGCAGGGATTCTCATTTCCTCATGGCGAGCAGATTTTTGCGGGTGGACACACGCCGCCGCCTAATGCATCAGCTGATTCTGCGGACCAAAAACGGCGCCGCCACCATTGCTATTTCTCCGAAGATTACATTGGCGGACAGAAACTTGTTTTTCTACCGCACCTGCGAAAGCAAACAATAAAAGAACCAAAAGCGCAAGCGGTGGCACACAAAAGCGAAGGACTCGATGACAAGCAAGCAGAGGACAAATGACTAGCAATAAAAAATCCACAATCAAATCACGAAGATGTGGACAAGCAAGACAAAGATCGATTTTTTCAGAGGAGAGGCCGCCGCCTATGGTGCTCAATTTTTTGGGCACCACTGGCCGCCGCCAGAAGCTCTACTTTTCTCAGAGACTCCTAGCTCTACAGCGGCCGCCACAAAATGTCCATCCACTGTTCCTTTTATATGACACCTCTTAACCCTAAAACCCTTTTAGAATTAGAGCTAAACCTAATGGGCTTCCATTAAGGCCCAACATCAACGGAACACACACGCACGCATCTCAAAGCGTCGTCTTCATCGTCGATTGATCTAAACCACTTCACCATGCGCCGACCCATGCCGCGGCTTAGTCAAAAGGTCACCAAGGCGGTATTTGGTAAAATTACCAAAATACCCCTTCTCGATCCTTTCCAAAAGACCGAGTCCATTCCAGTTGAAGCAATCCCATGTTTCGTCACGTGTAGGTTGATCAACGGCTCCATGTCGTCAAGTCTCTCCCGTCCGGATCCCACCGGCACCACTGAGCACTTGCAACAACTCCCGCGCCGCTTGATCCAATCAGTCACACCGAACCGCCCGTTCGGTCATCCTTGTCCATTCTGCGCCACGCTTGAGTCACTTGACCTCACCCGGCATCCATGATCGTTCTGGACCTCAGCTCTCCAAGCTTAGTCCCGATCCACCTCGCCGTTGACCGTCGTTGACCTCCAAGCCACCGCATGACAATAGACAAGCAAACACAAATCCGGAACAAGTTCTTCACAACTTGACCCACGTTAGCCAAAACATGCAATATGCAACACATATGCATTAACAAATATGGATATGACCTAACCCATAATCAACTCACCACTTATATCAACATTCAGCACAAAAGCCGGTCAGACCGCCGCTGACTTGACAGATCTGAAACTTTGTCGAAAACACTTGAAACTTCAAACCAAAAGCAACATTGCCAATTGTTTCATCATCCTAAGATCATGGGCATATCCTCATGATATCCACAAACGTGCTTTTGTCCGTGGACTCTAATGTAGTTTTGGTTCCGTGTCTCCGCTAAGCCATCAAAGCAAGCCTATATTGCAAGTATGCCTCTTCTAGTGGAATTCCAGAAAGAACCATTCGCACCGACATCGAATCCTCCATGTTTTAGGGCATCTTCATAATCACAATGAGCGTTCTCGAGACCCTTCAATCATAATGCAGTATAAGCAATAAAAGCACGCCATCGACTACTACCTTTATCTGGCAGATATCGTTAGACGACTTCATCGAGGAGAGACTCCATGTTTTAGGGCATCTTCATAATCAACGAGCGTTCTCGGCCCTTCAATCATATTTTGTATAAGCTTCATAAAGTATTGCTATTTTTTATCCCACTTCTAAAGACAACAAGTGCTTGACACACAAAGTTTGTTTCGACGACATCCTCGAGGTTATACCTCGTGCGATATGCTTATCAATCATCCTTTCTCTACATGAATTAAATAATTGAAAAATTACTGAAGCAACAACACTGTGACGGGAGGCTCCACAAAAAGTTTCGTAATTTTCTAAACTTATTTGCTACATTTTGAAATTACTACAAACAACGCTGAAACTGCGACGAAACCCTCATTTTAGAGAAAAGGAAACCCTAATTTACAAACCTCCGTGCCCATATTTCTTAAAAATATATTTTTTTTTACAAATATCAGTGCCTGTTGAAACCCTAACTGAAATTACTGAAAAAATTTTGTATTCATAAAAGCGCTAACCAGAACGAAATCCTAGACAGCTGGAAACTCTAACCATCCTGTTGGAAACCCTAATCTCATCCTGTTCGAAACCCTAATCGCTGCCAATCCGCTGAAAACCCTAATCGTCAAAAACTCTTAAACTCTAATCGCCAAAAACCCTAATCGAAAAACCCAAAAACCCTAATCGTGAGAGCGGAACCCTAGCCTCTTTCCGCAGTTTCCCACCGCGGAAAGCTCCTTAACATTCTGCGCTCGGCCACCGCATGAAGTGCCGGCCCCTTCCGCGCTCCTCCACTGCGGAAGGTGGCTTGGCCCCGGTCTCCCGCGCCCGCGTTGCTCTTTCCGCGCTCGCATGGGGTCTATTTTTGCAAATACGGTGAAATAAGGGTTATTTTTGTAAATACGTGGCGCTACAGGGTCAGAACAGTAAAAATTTCATGATCGCATGGCTCTGCAAGTCAGTAGGTCAACGGTAGTCACAGCTGCACACACATAGGTCACACCTGTGACACCTCTACAGCATAGAGGAACAGTAGTAGCTGAGTGCTACAGGTGAGGTAATAGTTCTTTGAATAGTTGTAAAAATAAAATATGATGCCAAGTGTCAAGTAGAAGCAAACACAATTATATTCTCTAGTCTAGTCTCAACTTCTCATAGAACCCATAAGATTTGTTGCATATTTATAGAAGATTGACAAACATACTTTGAATATCTATTTGTCAAACAATCTAAGTACAAGTACTCCAAAGAAGATGGTGGAATGTACGAGATCTTTTCAAGAATGTCGTAGTTCCTTACAATTTGCTTGTTGCCTCACTGATTTAGCAACTTTTATTCTATAGATTGCTACTCGCACATATTTATGATCATTCAGGGCGTTCTATTCATTAGCGAGGCACTGCCTTAAAGTGTATTTTACATTCTTGCTTTGTGCCTTGTTTATTTATGTACGAATCTGGATTGCACTTAGCAATCAAATGTGTGTTTAGTACGATTTTATCAAGTTAGTTCCGATGAGCAAGTTTAGTTAGTGGCGATGAATGACGATGAGACGCAGATCAATTAGTCTGTGCGATGTAGCCTGTGGATCCCCTGCAGGGGAGGGGGAGGTCCTAAGGCCATGTACAATGGGCTTACATCAGCTGTCTATAGCCTCTGCCACGTAGGATTTAAACTGATGTGGATGAAAGAGAATAAAAAGATGAAAATGTGCTATCTATAATACTGTAGCCGACTGTGTCACTAGAACCAAGGAAAAGCGTTAAAAAATTGTGTGTTGTCTACAATCGCAGAAATGATTGCATCACTATAACCCATCAGCAGAAAGCTATCTTTAGTCTTTGTATATAGATGACATAGAGAGTTGCTTTAGATAATAGCTATCTGTATCATTGTATATACCCTAAGCTTGCTGAAGATAGAGACGGAAGCTGCGGGATCAGCTTGTGGTGGACTGCGAAAGCGGACAAAAGCCCATGCCCTGCTCACCGTCTATCGCCTATCCATCATCGTCAGGTCGGTCAATTCCCAAATGTTGCCGTCCTTGTCGTTCTCTTCTGATGGAAACTTAATTGGCAAAAGAAGGACGGAAGAGGAGTGCTCAGGCTCAGCTAGCGGCACACACCATATATGACATCAGTTAATTTTATGCATGTAGATGTAGCTAGTCTATTATGGGAGGATACCGGAGAATATATGGTAGATATACAATTGTTGAAATGATGTGCATATATAGAGAGAATACAATTGTTGAAAGTGAAGTTACAATTGAGAAGAAGCATATGGAATGGATGCAGGTGGACAAATACAATGTAATGATTGCACATGTAGGCCACAAGTCGATCAATCTCGGTCGGCAGTCCGCCAATTCGAGTCAGGATGAAACTAACCGCAGCACGCACAGATTATGAGGTGACAGATTTTGTAAAAAAATAAAAAAAAGGAAAGGAAAAAACAGACGACGACAGATGAGGCAGCCGAGGTCGACCGTAATAAGAGGCTGAAAGGAAAGAAAGGATTGGAATTGGAAGCGTCGAGAGGCCGAGACGAGAACAAATTAAGGCGCTAGCTAGTCAGTCAGCAAAAGAGTAGGAGTAGTACAACGCAACACGGTTGTTGGTCACGACCGCGCAAACCAACAAAAACGGCGATCGATCGAGACACAAACAGCACAAATCTAAACTTCAAACCTGTAATAATACTCGTGTACTGTTGAAGATATTAGAGCAGCAAAAGAGTAGGAGTAGTACAACGCAACACGGCTGTTGGTCACGACCGCGCAAACTAACAAAAACGGCGATCGATCGAGACACAAACAGCACAAATCTAAACCTCAGACCTGTAATAATACTCGTTTACTGTTGAAGATATTAGAGTTTATGTAAAAGTTTAAGTCGTGTGTGAGTTGAACTTAAATTGTATACAAGTCGTGTGCGAGTCGGACTGTAATATTTGACACTATAAATAAATGGTGTGGGATCCCAAGAGGGACAAACAATTATTTCCGAAATCCTACGTGATATCAGAGCCAACCCAACCCAAAACCCTAACCCAGAAAAATAACCTTACCTCGAGCGATCAGCCGCCGCCATCGCCTCCAGACGATTAAGCCACCGCCCGCTTGCGTCGCACATGGTCCTCGACACGATGCGTGGACGCGGCGACGAAGTTATCTGCGAGCCGCCATCACCGAGTCACGCGGGCCACGGTTGCAGTTTGGGGTTGCATTTGCTCAGGCCGCCGCTTGGTGTTAGTTAGGAGAGATCCGTGGTGGCGATGGTGAGGATGAGGTCGGTCGGTGATGGAAGAAGCGAAAGGATCCGGGTGGATCGATCCGGATCCGGCGGGAGAGGCGGAGTTGGCGAGAGGTGGCGTGGCGGCGGTTGGAGGCGGCCAGATCCGGCATGGAGCGAGGGTCTTGAGGGCAGCTTCGGCTTTACGGAAAGAGTGAAAAAAAGGTGAGAAGAAGACAAAGGTGAGGTGAAGGCGTGAGAAGAAAGACAGAAGAAGACAGAGGTGAGGTGAAGGTGTGAGCGTGCGGGAGGAACAAAAAAAAAGGATATGAAGAAAAGGGGGAAAAAGAAAAAAAAAAGGAAAGAAAAGGAGAAAAAGGAAGAAGAAAAAAAGGGATCTGGTGTGGTGTCGGTGTGGATCTCGGATCTGGTGTGGAGGTATGGAGGATCTGATCCGGTGTGGACCTCGGATGAGGTGTGGGGTATCTCATCCGGTGTGGGTGCTTCCAGGGTGGAGGATCTAATTCGATGTGGAAGTCTGATGATCTGATCTGATGTGGAGGATCTGATCTGGTGTGACAGGATCTAGTGTGGATCCAGATCGGTGGAGGATCTGGTACGATTGAGGGTGATCTGGTGTGGATCTAGATCCGTGGAGGATCTGGTGTGGCTGCGTATGCCGTGTTTAGAAAAGGAAAGAGAGGATGGTGTGTTTGCTAAGAGCTCCAGCTGCTGTGTTGCTTGGTGACAGTATCGAAGGTTACGATGGAAGGCATGGAAGATAGGGGGAGAAGATTGTTCAGGTGGTGTTTTGGTGGTTGTGCTAATGGTGGAATTGGTGTCGTGCAGTGGTGTTGGTACGGTGTCGGAGATAGTGTTGCGAGAGAGGTATAGAAGAGGATTGGGACCGGAGTCAGACGTAATGGTCTGTAACAGAGGTAGAGGTGGTGAAGGCCGAGACTAAGGTCGTGTATGTAGAGGTGGTGGATGCCGGGGGTGGCTGGGGCATGAGGGTAGCAGAAGGTGAGGTTGAGGTCAGGGCAGCCGGTAGATGGTGGAGATGGATTTGATGACGTCCCTGGTAGTATTGGTGGTGAGCAACTTTTTTGATGGTATTGGTTATGGAGTCGATAGATGGTAGTGTCGACGATAGAGGAAAATGACAAAGAGTTCTTGAGAGAGAATGAGATTGCTCTTTATTACAATGAACTGGATCCTTTACAGGACTACCTTTGACAAGATAATAGACTAGCACTAATTACACTTGGTGCACTGATTGCTATGCTATTACTTCAACAGTCTTGAGTTACGGTTGTAAATCGTGTCTAGATCTTGCTCGCTTCTCCTCTCTTGTCTGATTGTCTTCTCCTTTAAATAACTGACGAAGTGGTAATAGTTACTGCTATAAGTGGCGCTCTTTGGAAGTGTCACGTTCGGTCAGAGAAACGGTGGCAGTTGGTAGAAATCCAACTGACCAGCGGTTGATGTCAGTGGGAGATAAACCGTATGATGGTTATTGTTAGTGACTTAGGGCTATAAACATCGTGTGGTTTAGAACAAATAAGACATGTGTTCCATTCGTCACACGGTAATGATATACTTGGAACCGGGCCCAAGTACCAGTTCAAAACTCCTATGAGCAGTCATCTGGTCGGGTAGCAGGTGTAGGACCTATCCGACAAGGGTACCCATAAAGTAACCTTTGGAATCCTCACGACCAAGGGGTCGTTAGCTTTAGGGGTTATGACCACGAAGGACATGCAGTCTTTAATTAAACATTAAATAAATATTTAGACATTTTAATCCTCATCAGCTAGCCCCCCGAACTTTAAATGAATTTATAGTGTGAATCCTTCTTCGATGAAATCGTATCGGGCAAGCCCTCATTTAATGACGTAAAAACGCGGTGGTCTGTATTCACTTTAAAATTGAGGAACCGTCTGAGAAACTGAAGAGTTTTTTTCCTGTTTGGCTTTGGGCAACTCCCCATTACAGTTAGTGAGAGTGCGGCTATAAAATCCCCATTGCGCACAGCTTTTTGGACTTCTTTCTTTGTGGTCGGAGGGCGCATCTGATCGATGACCGATATTTTTGCTGGGTTTGCTTCAATTCCTCCAGTCGAAACTAGGAATCCAAGAAGCATATCTATCGACCATGTCAAAAAGTTCAACGGTCGTTCATGGAGGACTGATTGCGATATCCTCCGTAAACCGTCGATTTCTCAATACTGCTTTAAAAGCCTGGATAACAAAGGAATATGCAACCTCAGGAATATAATTTCAAACCTGGCTAAACCTATTGATGTATTGTCGAAGAGTTTTGTTGGTTTTTTTTCCTGATCTAATGTAGATCGTCTTCTTCTCTAGGGCAGTCATACACCCCTTGGAAATTTGCGATCAGTAAGTTGCAGAGCTGCTCCCAGGTGTAGATAGATCCGACCGATAGGTTGAGTAACCATGATCGGGCAAATCCTTCAAGGACCATGAGCAAATAGTTTGCCATGACGTTATCATTACCACCAGCAGATTTGATAGCGGTTGTATAGATTTAAAGAAATTCTAATGGGTTCTAAGTCCCATTGAACTTCTCTATGTTGGCTGGTCGGAACCTGTCCGGCCAGCGAACTGCTTGGAGACCTGCCAAGAATGCTCGATAGCCCGTAATAAAGTCGTGACGCCTTCTTTGAAAATGAGGCGGATTGTAGTCGGTTGGGGACCGATTCCTCATATTAACATTCCGAGTTTCTGGTGTCCCAATCTAGTCGTGGATACTGGCCTGGTTTAGATGATGCCGAAGGTCATCTGAACCAAGCGGTCGTTTCTCTTGATGATGGGGAGGAGTGGCTGCTAGATGTCTTCCCTCATGACTCCTTGGTCAGATTCTTCGAGGAGGTCTTGGTATCGATCAGTCCACCGTTCGACCATATTGTCCTCTGCTGAGGGAAGAGCGCTGGGAAGAAGTCATAGTGCGACTTTGCGAGTTCCTTTGCTCCTGGTACATTTCTGTACACTGCATGGTCTGTTGGAGGATCTCTGATACCTGTCCTACGAGTTGAACATATCCAGGAGTCTCCGCTAGAGTAGGATCTGAGTTATTCAGAATGTCATAAACTCGTTGCAGGTTTTGAATTATTACCGAAGGTCTAGGAGGATTGCTGCTAGCAGTGGGTGCACGACGACTCGAATTCCCCTCCGACCTTCCAGTTTGTCTTGTCCGACCACTCACCCGCTGTGGGCTAGAAACAAATGAATTAATTGACCGACGTCCATTAATTCAGTTGCCTCCGCCAATTGGTGATTGAGCACCCGCACCATTTCCACCAATAGATGGTGGCGGGTTAAGCTGTGGAGGACTGTGCACGGCATACTGATTGGTATCTTTGATTGAGTGAACTTTGTGCCTCCAATAGCAATCCTCTGACAAGCTCCCGTCGTAACTAAGGGAGAGCCTTTCAGTGCTTCGGCAAGGAGTCTCCACGATGGGGAGCGGTCGAAGATTACCACCTTCGGCGGGCTTTGTGGTGGACTCAGCCTGATCCGGCGGATTGCCGATCGCACGCCGAGTTTTATCATTCCTACTTGGCCTACGACCAATGGTAACTTCATTGACACCCTCACCAGATGTCGGTTGACCCCCGGAATACATAGGAGCCGTTGGCGAATATTGGTCGCCCATGACCGTATCGAGAGTACATAGACTCTCTGGTCGCGGCGTTGGGCTTTTGTCGCTAGTCTTGCCGGTCGGAGAGACGGGGCTTGTAGAGGCGTTCGGACGTTCCGAACTGGTCAGAAGGACCGATTCCTCTAGGAGCGCCACTGATGGTAGTGGTGAATCCTCCATTTAGTTGACCTCGCTGATCTCAGCGGGTGGTGTGCTGGTAGCGGAAGAGGATGATGAAGAAATCCCGTTTTCTTCCATGGCACGGATGCATGTGTCCATATCGATGTTGGAGGTCCGCCAGGTCGAACCAGTTTTCCTCATCCCAAGTCTCTGCTATGATCGCATGAGCGACGATGGAGTGAAGGAAAGTGAATGAGGAATGCTTGAGCTAAGAAAGCCTCAAGAACTCAACGCCTTTTTCCCCATGGACGGCACCAGCTGTTGACGATCGAGTCGCCGATCTTACGAAATAAATAGAGAAAAATGGCAAAGAGTTCTTAGAAGAGAATGAGATTGCTCTTTATTGCAATGAACTGGATCCTTTACAGGGGTGCCTTCGACAAGGCAGTGGACTAGCCCTAATTACATTTGGTGCACTGATTGCTATGCTATTACTTCAATAGTCTTAAGTTGCGGTTGTAGATCGTGTCTAGATCTTGCTCGCTTCTCCTCCCTCGTTCGATTGTCTTCTCCTTTAGATAACTAACGAAGTGGTGGAAATTACTCCTGGAAGTGGTGCCCTTTGGAAGTGTCACGTCCGGTCGGAGAAACGGTGGCAGTTGGTAGAAAACTAACTGACCAGCGGTTGATGTCAGTGGGAGATAAACCGTATGATGGTTATTGTCAGTGACTTAGGGCTATAAACATCGTGTGGTTTAGAACAAACAAGACATGTGTTCCATTTGTCACACGGTAAGGATATAGTTGGAACCGGGTCCAAGTACCAATTCAAAACTCCTACGAGTAGTCATCTGGTCGGGTAGTAGATACATGACCTCTCCGACCAGGGTACCCATAAATTAATTAACCTTTGGAATCCTCACGACCAGGGGTTGTTAGCCTTAGGGGGTTACGATCACGAAGGACATGCGGTCTTTAATTAAATATTTAAGTAATATTTAGATATTTTAATCCTCGTTAGGTAGATTTTGGTAGATTCTAGTAATGGTATTGTAATATGTAACAAGATGGTCATGATGACCATTTCATACTCATCTTGAGGGGGGAGTGTTGTAGATATTAGAGTTTAGGTAAGAGTTCAAGTCGTATGTGAGTCGGACTCAAATCGTATACGAGGTGTGTTAGAGCCTGACTGTAATATCTGACACTGTAAATAAAAGGTATGAGAATCCCAAAAGAAACACATAATTATTCCCAAAATCCTACGTATACATAAATAAAATACAGTCAGAGGAGCCCGAACGACCGGTTACGGTACTACTCTATATATGCAGTGATAATATACCCCAGGCAAAGTCAGGTCAGAATTACTAACATGCATTGATGCATACAAGTATATACTCATATGCGTGTCACTCCATCGATCCATGCATGCATACCAGGCCAGTTGGGACCTCCATCGATGTCTACATTCTGGCAGCTGGCTAGCTTAAGCTTTGTACTACTAGTGATGTACACATGGATGGTGCATGCATTTTTGCTCCTTTTCTAGCCTTTTCACTTTCAACTATCTGAATATATACGAGCATGATCCATACATCACTCGCAAAGCAAAACCAAAAAAAGAAAAAAAAAACAGTATCTATCTATCTAGTAGCTTTTTTGGTTGCTCTAGATTCGGCGTTATTGGTACCTAGACGATCCATGGATCGATCGGCGGAGATGCGTGCTAGCTTTTCCTAGCTTCCAATTGCTTCTTCTTTTTCTTTAAATTTGTGCGTACGTACGTCTCGCTCGTACTACATGGAAGCATGTGATTATTGAAGTCAACGTCCCTGGGCGAACAATCCTAGCTAGTGGTAGCAAGTGACAATCGAACAATACATCGCAATTCAAGCCAGCTAGCTCCGGCGGACCAGCTGTAAAGCGAGCAGCAGCAGCCAGGTGTCCCGGCCAGAAGGAAACTGGGACATATGCGGCCGTTTGGTCCAGTTTCTTGAGAAATCACAGACGCAGAGCTCTGCCTCGCTTTTGGCTTTTGCTTTGGCTTTTGCTTTGCTTTCCTCGCTTTCACGCTCTCATGTGCCAACGAGATTGACGCCAGTAGTGCATGCAGCAGGTCAACACAAAACAGACAAACAAAGGCAACATACATACATGCACGGAACGGAACGGAACCGAACAAACTAAAGCTAAGCTAAGAATCAATCTCTCGGAACCAGTAATAAATTGATGGCAACCCCGGCCGCTAGGAGTATAGTAGCAGTACGCAATTGTTTGAAACTCCGCCGCCGCCGCCGCCGGTTTTCATACTCCCCGCCGGTGCGACGATGGAGGTGGTCGTCGTCTTTCAGCGTACGTACGTGGTGAAGTGGTTGAAGTTAAGTTGGACCCTCTGAATCTAATGCGACGAAAAATTTTTAACCTAGGAATCGGATTGGTCTTCTTCGCCAGCTCGACTAGTTTTGACACGTACAAGCAATCAAGCAAGTGCCAAGGAGGCTACCTAGGGATCGGCGGTCCGTATCTTATCGTATCCACGCTGTACAGGAAACGGTCTCGATCTCGATCACGGTGCTAGCTACTCTCTATAAGAAATGGCAACGTTGATGTGATAAGATACCCATCTGATTTCTTTCCCATTGTGTACATGTTTTTTATTTAGCCAGCTCGATCGCCTTATATGGACGATTCTAGTGGCATGCCGCATGCGTACGTGATGTACATGTAATAGTCCTAGTCATGTTCGTTCGTACGGTAGCCATCCGAACCATCTATATCAATTCACTAATTAAGGCCACGCATGCGTTTAATTCTTTGGTTTTTGTTTTCCTAAAACTAAGAGGAAACTACGGCAGCCGTTGCCTGCATACTATCAGCTTGTTTGTAGGACTGTTACCCGTCAATTACACTACAGTGTCTCTCTATAATTAAGCTATCTAGTAAGTTATATACTAGCTAGTAGTTGAAAGCTAGGCATCCATTGAATATATTGATTATTCTTCCTTCTCACTCACTACTGATGATGATGATGATGAAAAGTAATCAAGCATGGGATGACATATGAATGCACTAAGGCCTCTCGCTCATTCCAGAAGAAGAAGAAAATGCTGTCGATCAGGTGATACTTACTTACTGTAATAATTAAGAAGCTGACGATGCACGGACCAGTGATCGATCGGTTAATTTCTCTACGCCGCTATCTCCAATATACTCCGTGTGTGTGTATTCCCCCCCCCCTCTCTCTCTCTCTCTATATACACTCCGTGTGTGTGAGAAAATAGTATGGTACTCCTGGGAGTACGTGCTCCCACCTCTCATATATCGCTTAAATCGTATAATGATACATCTTTATCTATTTGTGCATACTCCAATAATGATTATAAGATACTCCAAAGTGAGTTCCATGAAAAATTTCATTAAATTCCACTTTTTATAGCAAAATTTGTGTATATACTTTTTTTTTTATATATGAAAAAGGGTATACAGCAAAAAAAACAAAAGGCTCTAATGAAAAATTTTCAATCAAATCACATTGGAGTATCTTATAATTGATATTTAAGTATACTGAAAATGATAAAAAAGTATAATATGTG
The DNA here is from genome assembly GCA_036346405.1 of Phyllostachys edulis. Taxonomy (NCBI): domain Eukaryota; kingdom Viridiplantae; phylum Streptophyta; class Magnoliopsida; order Poales; family Poaceae; genus Phyllostachys; species Phyllostachys edulis. The sequence goes on from CM070565.1 coordinate 47,203,551, forward strand.
CGTTTAAGTGGTATATTGGAAGTGAGAGTACATACTCTCAGGAGTACAAAACGGGCGTCATATATATAGCTAACCTAGTTTAAGCTGGCACCTCATTCCAAAAACCGCTAAAGCCTAACGAAAGCTACTACTCCATCACTACTCTTAAAACAAGCCATAAACAGCAATCAACACATCTCATCAGGGCCGTAGTGTATGTATATATATGCATTGCTTTCACCAAGAGCTAACCTAGTTTAAGCTAGCACCTCATTCCAAAAACCGCTAAAGCCTGACGAAAGCTACTACTCCATCACTACTCTTAAACAAGCCATAAACAGCAATCAACACATCTCATCAGGGCCGTAGTCTGTATGACATGTGGGCCCCGCTCGCTGGTGTGACCGCGCACCAGCAACTGTCAGGTAGCTAGTGGTATAGTATAATGATATAAGGCCATCCATCGCAATTCACAAGTTGGGAGTGAGACACAAGCACATGTTGATCAGTGTTAAAAGTATCTCAATGTTATCTGTAAGATCTCTTGATTTAAACAAATACTTGTTGTAATCTTTACAGATTGTATCGATTGTAATCTAGATGTAAACAGCTCTCTGTAATCTGCTTGCTTCGGTTTACTATAGCACGTCCGGCAAGCCTATATAATGAATAGTCCGTGCTCTGCCATCTTCTTTCTACCTCGATTCCGTTTCTTTACATGGTATCAGAGCCACAAATCTGATCCATAGCCACACCGTCGTCATGTCCACCATCAGCACCCTGAGTTCCACTGCCACTGGCTCGGTCTCTTCGACCACTGGCTTGCTACCGACGCCGTCTTTCTCCCACCTTGTCAACCTAAAACTCACTCGTGAGAATTATCTGTTGTGGAAGGCTCAAATCATTCTCGCGAGTGAGTTTTGATCGCTCCAAGATGTGCCCCTGAGAAGATTGTCGTTTGCGTGACAAAAATAGGTGCATCATAGGAGCCAAATCCTGCGTATCTCATTTGGCTGCAGTATGATCAGCAGGTGTTGAGCGTCTTGCTATCCTCCCTCTTTGAGGAGGTGCTCTCGCAAGTCTTGCTCCTTGGCACCTCTGTCGAGGTCTGGACAATGCTTGAGCAGATGTTCTCATCGCACTCCAGGGGCGATAGCGATGAACGTTCGCATGCAGCTAGCAAACCTGAAGAAGAATGTCTCGTCTACAACATAATACTTTAGCAAAGGAAAGAGGCAAGCTGATACTCTGGCATCATCGACCAATCGCTCCAAGAAGAAGTCATCTCCTGTCTTCTTTGTGGTCGCGGTGAGGAATACGATTCTTTGGTCACCTCTGTCACAACACGAACTGATGTTGTTACTCTCAGCGATCTCTATGCACATTTGATGACTTTTGATCTGTGGATAGAACATTGCAATTCTAACCTGTGGATTGACGGAGTATCAGCCAATTTTGTTTCAAAGAACAATAGTAGAGGAGGCAAGCCTCCTAATTGCGGGAAGAATCGTGGTGGCTATCACAACAAGGGTTCCAACTCCTACAACATCAACAACTCTGGTTTTCAGATGCACAACTTAGGAGGAGGCAACCCACGGCCAATCTGCCAAATGTGCAACAAGCCTAGACATGTAGCACTGAAGTGCTATCAAGGGTTCAATCACTCATACCAGGCAGAGGAAAAACATGTTGCTGCAATGGCTACACAGTCATATGGAGTTGATACCAACTGGTACAGCGACACAGGAGCTACGGATCATATATATTACAAGTGATCTTGATCGCCTTACCACACGTGAACGCTACACTGGAAAAGAAAATGTACATTCTGTTGATGGAATAGGTATGCCTATCCACCATGTTGGCCAATCTCACATCAAAACTCCTCTCAAAACATTGACACTTAAAAATGTTCTTCATGTCCCACAAGAAGATAAACATCTCCTTTATGTTCATCGCTTAGCTAAGGACAATGCCATCTTTTTTTTAGTTTCATCCTCATCACTTCTTTGTGAAGGATTGAGCTTCGAGGAGTCTCCTTCTATGAGGCAGATGTGAGAATGGGTTTTATCCTATCATTTCAAAACATGTCGCCTTGACCAAGAAGGCCTTGCATGCTTTCAAACCATCAATGGAGCAGTGGCATGGTCGACTTGGTCACCCTTCAGTTGATGTTCTTCATCAAGTACTAGAGTCCAATAGACTGTCTTTTCTTCCAGATAAATCGAGCTCATTAGTTTGTGATGCGTGTCAAATGGCCAAGAGCCATCAATTACCATTTCCTAGTTCATCTAGTCAATATTATGCTCCTTTAGAGCTTGTGCACTCTGATGTGTGGGGGCTGGCCGTTAAAACTATTAATGACTATCAGTATTATGTCAGTTTTATTGATGCCTACAGTCGATACACTTGGGTCTATCTTCTGAAAAAGAAATATGATGTTCCTAGCATATTTCTTTAGTTTCAAGCTCAAGTAGAACGATTGCTAAATAAGAAGATTCAGAGTGTCCAAACCGATTGGGGAGGAGAGTATAGAAAACTTCATACTTTGTTTGACCAATTAGGGACTAGTCGTTGTGTATCTTGTCGTCACATGCATCAACAGAATGGCGTCATTGAGAGAACATCGACATATTGTCGAGGTGGGGTTAACCCTTTTGGCACATTCTTCAGTTCCAGTCAGCATCTGGAGTTATGCTTTCCTCTCAGCCTATATATATAGATATACTATTCTCCGGCTAAGCCCATCACGCGACCAAGGCCAGGTGTGATGCGCGCGCGCAATCCTCAGACGACGGCCCACCAACTACAGTTGATGGGCCAGAAAACTTCTGCACCCGCGCGGAGGTGTCGATTCGACAGTAATTGATATGAGCCGCGGTAGTAATTTTACGAACATTTTACTGCTGTTTTACGGGATACGACTTTTCGAGCTAATTTGAATGACAGTAAAACATAACCTATATCACGGTAAGTGTATGTGTTTTACTGCTGAGACACATATGTTTATATTTCTTTTATCGGGGCACACCCCCACTATCCTGCCCTGATACACGACGCTAGTAATTTACATAGTATACTACCATAAAAGGGAGAAGCGATAATGATCGGTCAAACATGGGGAGGGGGGAGGTGGGCTGATTTTATGATCGGTTACGTGGAGAGCGTGTTTAGTGGGATTGATGGGATCATCCACCTTTTTTATTATTGGCGCTAAGGGAGGACATGCAGGAGCGTTTTTTTTGTCCTAACTAACGGTGATCAAGCGGTCACATCGAGAAGATTTGTCGTACAGTAAAAGTCATTTTGGTGTCAACTAAAACGCGCTAATAAGATCAGTATTAGATACATATACATGGCGGTAACAATTCATGTCACTTATAGTAATACAGCTCGGAACAAATTTTAAACCGCGTCGCACACAGTAAACAAGCGAGGGGACAGTAAACACTAGGTGAGTCGGAAGTAAAAATAGGTCGGGTGCACATGTGCCAACCGATAGTTTTGTTAATACTGTACCAGTGTTCCCTGTGAATAACTTCACTGTTAGCTACCGTACAATATGTGGCGTACTAGTGATTTTGGTTATACTATCGATTCCGGTAGTAACAGTTTTTTATTGGTGTTTCAGGTGACGCGTGATCTTTTTTTACTGTCGATTTCACCGCTAATCACTTTGATATGGAGTTTTACAGCCATAATGGACAATTCCAAGACTTATATCGCCGATCGCAACGTGCACGCGTGTGTTTTATCGCTGATTCCACACGGGAAGCGCGTGGTGGCGTCGGCGTGGCGTGTAGCGCTGACCTAAGCGGCAACCCATGTGCAAAATAGCTATTGGCGCTGGCGTTGAATATCGCCATCAGATATGTATAGATCCATTTGCCTAGGTAGCGTCTCTTGTTTTAGCAATAACTTTTGATTGGAAGCTTTGATTTAGGAACGGTTTGCATTGGTAGCTTGGTGACATCGTGGATAACAAAATTATGTAAGTTTTGCAAATAAAAAAAACTATCTTTCAGTACCACACAGAGGGTTATCACAAATGGTTCTAAACCCTCATCACAAACGGACCGTCTGTGAACACCAACTATCACAGACGGCTTCGACCACGAAACCGTCTGTGATATGTTGGCCATCACAGACGGTTGTGTTTACCAACAATCTGTGACGGGCTACATATATCACAGACAGTTGGTGCACAAAACCATCTGTGATAGTAGGCGTTCATAGACGGTTTATACAAAAAAAACCGTCTGTGATAGTTCGCTCTACATATAGATTTTTTTTCTGTTTTCGGCTAGCCTCGTGAAATGCTATCTATGCCCTCTGAAAATAATATGCGAGATATGAGATACAAGCAAATACAAGATATATATATATATATATATATATATATATATATATATATATATATATATATATATATATATATATATATATATCATGTATACACATATATCAATCACATATACACATATACATCACAGATAAACAAATTTCTGATTGATTATAGATGAATTGTCATAATGCTTTTACAACATGTTTACAAATACAGCAAGAAAACATTGTTTGTCACTAAAATTTTTATTTAGTCTCAGCTGTGTGAAACTCTCCTTTTGGGTGAATGACCTCCGTCATTAAGAAGGTGGTGATCCGTTCTCGAATTTTAGAGAGTTCATTCATTTGGACTGTACTTAATGGGATGTTGATGCCCTGTCGCTAGGAAGAGTAAAGTCGTAAACACTTATATATATATATATATATATATATATATATATATATATATTAATTGATAAGTAGGAAATAATTATTGTGAGATTGACAAACCTCTAGATCATTAGGCCTACCACCCATGATTTCTTGCATATGGCAGCAAACATATAATCCACATATGTTGCCCTGTAGCTGTTGGTGGCGTTGCAAAAATAGAATTACATACATAGGTTTGTTCAACTTGAGAGGCATCATGACAAAGTTTGATATATGATTATTGTGTACTAGCGGGTACCGGTGTGGTGTTCCCTTCCACGTGTCTCCCTCCTTTGGCAATGTACGCGGTGAACGACCTACGTGATTTGAAAAAGTTAGCCTCAACCATTGCAAACGAAGGGTACATAGAGTTATTTATGGATGAAATGAGTTTACCTGTCGATTAATTGTTGCACAAGTGTGAAGTCGTGCTGGCTCTTGATTAGGGAATCAAGGTATATTACCTTGTTCCACTTTGGTACAATGACAATTAGAATCCAGTGCCACCTACACACGTATGTCGCCATAGTCCGTAAAACTAAGTTCGTGTTGCATATATAGCAATGAGTGAATCACTTACCCCTGGTTGTAGGGTACAAGTATGCGCTCCTTGTCATTGTGAGCATGCAGTCCTGTTGTTACGTAATCCTCGACGTAGGATGCATTGTCGTTGATGCATTGCTCAGAGATCAAGTGTGGGTCGAGAAAACTGACCGGTTCTTTTCTTCGTTTGGCTTCTAGGATCATGTGTCTATACATAAGCAAGTAGTTATGGTATTTATTGGTATTACATGAATGTAGACCGTAATTGTATGCACTTACAGTGTTCAGCATCTTAAAAGTGAGGTGTTGAGGGCATTGAGGTTGAAGAGATTGAATAAGTCATCGAAGCCCACCACGAAGAAGTCGGGCTCATGGAGAAAATGCCCCGCCGTGTACTTGACCGTAATTGTACGCACTTATAGTGTTCAGCATCTTCCATGTTTTCTCTGGATCTTTCTTTGGCGTCCACTGGCTTGTTCGATCACGTTAAAGCAGTCGAACCTTTGCTTCTTTCGATTACTGTTGTGTAGTCAAAGACTTCTCTCACTCGACCATGCATAGTTAAAAGTCCTTTCCGCAACCTCCGCAGGTCATAACCTTTCCGCGACCTCCCCAGGTCATAACCTTCCCACGACCTCCCACAGGTCGTACGTTTCTGCGACCTCCCATAGGTCGTACATTTCCACGACCTCCCACTGGTCGTACACTTCCACGACCTCCCTTGGTCATCACTCTGCCACGACCTCCCCTAGTCGTAGCACTCTCACGACCTCCCCTGGTCGTAGCACTCTTACGACCTCTCTTGGTCCTAACACTGCCACGACCTCCCCTGGTCGTAACACTCTCACGACCTCTCTTGGTCCTAACACTGCCACGACCTCCCTTGGTCGTAGCACTCTCACGACCTCTCCTGGTCGTAGCACTCTCACGACCTCCCTTAGTCCTAACACTGCCACGACCTCCCTTGGTCGTAGCACTCTCACGACCTCCCCTAGTCTTAGCACTCTCACGACCTCCCCTGGTCGTAGCATTTCTGCGACCTCCCCAGGTCATAACCTTTCCACGACCCCCCAGGTCATAACCTTCCCATGACCTCCCACAGGTCGTATGCTTCCGCGACCTCCCACAGGTCGTACATTTCCATGACCTCCCACTGGTCGTACACCTCCTCGACCTCCCACTGGTCGTACACCTCCTCGACCTCCCCTGGTTACAGTAACTCCGCGACATCCCTAGGTTGTACACCCCCACGACCTCCCCTAGTCAACAGTTCCTTCGCGACCTCCCCTGATCGTAGTAACTCTGCGATCTCCCCTGGTCACAGTAAACTCCACGACCTCCCCTTGTCACAGTAACTCCGCGACCTCCCCTGGTCACATTAACTCCACGACCTCCCCTGGTCACAGTACCTCCATGACCTCCCACAGTCACAGTACCTCGCGACCTCCCACAAGATGCTTAGTGACCTCCCATTGGTCGTAACACCTCTGCAACCTCCCCTGGTCACAATACCTCTGGATGTGGGTGTTTCCTTTCAAAGGGTTTCCTTTTATTAAATGTATTTGGATTTATTTGATTATTGATTTCAAATTGAGTTTCTCGGGGTTATTTGACTTTTGGTTATTTCTGCGTATATAGAAGCCAAAGCGACCAAAGAACCTCCGGTTGGTCCTGGACAAGATCCGCAGAACCTCGACCAAGGCGAGTCAACACTTTGATCATATTGCACCTACCTTTTGCAAATTATGTTGCTTTAAATTATGAAATTGCATTGCTAAGTTTTAACAAACTATGTTGGTCTAGCTCATAGTTAAATGCCTTAACAATAATTGAGTATAAACATCCCATCCTTGAATTTGGACATTATCCTTGTCACCCTAGACTTAATGGATTACATACTAGCTGATAAGTCTATATCTAAGTGTCATGCTTAGCCTTGCTTAGATACAATATCATGCGGGCATTAAACTGCCCGATCATCATTAAAAATGTTTTGAAAGTGATTTGGGGCAGTTGAGGCTGGGAGTCTGGCTGGTATGTTGGACTAAAGAATATTTTCAAAACAAAGCAAAACATGAAAACTGTTTTTGACTCAGGTGGTTGGAAAGAGTGGCTAGTGTCGGGAGCATGAGAGAATGTTGGTATGTAGATGTACCACCAGAGTCAATTAAGGACCGAATCTTGGAATGACCTCTCATGCAAAAATAGTGCAACCACAAGTCCATAATGGGTACGACCTAGCTAACTAATTTGTTCGCCTCGGCGTGGCTTCTCCACTGGTGGGTGTGTGGCGTGGGTAAGGGTAAGGGAGCCATAGGAAAACCACATGGCGCAAGAGGGGGTCTCCTAGGAGCGTGGCTCCGGGCGGTGAAACCTTAGCGGGTGGAGTTGCATCGAGGTTGAGCATTGTAAAGGCCTTGTGGTAATCTCCCCTTGATTCACGCGTCTAAGGAAACGTGTGTATATATCAAGATGATTACCTCTTGTGGGTAAAGTGTGCGAACTCTGCAGAGTAAGAAAACTATCATGATAGCCGTACTCACGGTCAAGAGCGGTGCTGAGAAATTGCTTGATATAGCTTTCATTTTTACAAAACCATTTGTGATGAAATGGGAAGGCTGGGGGTGGGACCCCTAGGGAATTGAGAAAGGCCTGGTCGGGGACTAGTGGTAAATACGGGATAGCCCGAGCATTGGGTGGATGGAGCTACTCAATGGTATAGGAGGTGGGACCTCCACTAGTACTTTGTAAAATGGAAACTCATTTATGAAAACAGATTTGTTAAAAACGCTATGTCTCAGGATTTTCTACTACTTATCTATTTCAACCTCAGCTTTGTGCAAATAGAAGAACTCTAAAACCTCCTTTGACTAGCCCTGCATCTATATGATTTGTATTGTGTGTTGGCTCGCGAGTACGGTTGTGTACTCAGACTTGTCCAATATAATCTTTTCAGACCCAAGCGATCGAGACCCCTACGACTACTACTACCACTCGGAGGTAGCACCATAAGATGATGAAGCTTAGGCCGGGACCCCGATCGCTTGCAGTAGGCGAGTGAATGGATCACTTGCAACCCGTTTTATACGCACTTATCTTTGATTGTTGAACTCGACTCTTGTAAGATTTCTGTTTCTTGACTCTTTTGTAAAACAATTGGCCCCATGGCCTGTTATGTAGAAATATATATGTGTTAATTTGTGTGTTTGTATTTACTCAATTGTTCATACGAGCATTGTCTCTATGAGCAATAGTCGCACCGAGCACGAACCGCGTTGAGTGTAGTCATATCCTCAGGACCTCTTGTACCCTTTTGTCACATCTTCAGGACCTCCTCAAGACCTCCTATACCCTTTTGTCATATCCTTAGGTCCTTCTCCTCAGGACCTCCTGTACCCTTTTGTCGCATCTTCAGGACCTTCTCCTCAAGACCTCCTATACCCTTTTGTCATATCCTCAGGACCTACTCCTCAGGACCTCCTATACCCTTTTTTCACATCTTCAGGACCTCCTATACCCTTTTGTCGTATCCTCAGGACCTCCTCAGGATCTCCTGTAACCTTTTTTTCGTATCCTCAGAACCTCCTCAGGACCTCCTATACCCTTTTGTCATATCCTCAGGACCTCCTATGCTCTTTTGTCGCATTCTCAGGACCTCCCTAGGACGTCTATACAGTGTTCCTCAAGACCTCTCCAGGACGTCTCTATAGTACTCCCCAGGACCTCCCCAGGACGTCTCTACAGTACCCCTCAGGACCTCCCCAGAACGTCTCTACAGTGTTCCTCAGGACCTCCTTGGGACGACTCCAGGACCTCCTCAGGATTCCTTCAGGAC